>LR738710.1:192254849-192314728 GCA_902687465.1 Secale cereale | reverse complement strand
TGGGGCGACGGGGCGAGGGGAGGAAGGGCCAGGGGGCGGCGGTGGGTGGCGGGGGCGGCGGCGGGTGGCGGTGGTCATCAGGGAGGAGGGGGACAGAAACAGAGAGAGGTGGGCGGGGTGGGGCTTGGCCGTTAGTACCCTAATTGTTTGCCGTCCGCCCCCCTTTGTCATCCGCTTTTTTACTCTTTGTCATCTGCTAGTAGACGACAAAGAGGGCCCCGTTAGGTTTTCCTTAATCAACCCGTTAGTGTGGGCCACCTCCCTCTTTGCCGTCTGCCAGCTGACGGCAAAGAATATTTGCCGTCTGCTAGCGGACGGCAAAGAACTGGCTGATGGCAAAGAAGGTCTTTGCCATCAGCCAGTTCTTTGTCGTCTACTTTTGGGTAGCTGATGGCAAAGAGCTGACAGATGGCAAAGTAGCTGATTCCAGTAGTGCCCACTTCACCTTTGCCGTTTTATTCGCCCTTCTTCCGTCGTGTGTTTCTCGTTCGCTTGCTTCTTGTTTGCTTGTGTATGTTGCTTGTTTGCCTGTCATTATGGCTAGCCCCTTATCCACTCCTTCGTCTCCCTAGTTTGAAGTACTTCACTTCAAGCAAAGGCAAGGAGAAAACTTAAAATATGCTTGGTATAGAATGATGGAATCTTATCGTAAGTGCACCTTAGAAGTGAATTTTAGAATCTTGCTTCGCACTTTTTATGTTGGATTGAATATGCCTCATAGAAAACTCTTGGATTGCGTTGCCAAAGGAAATTTTATCGAAGTTGATCCTAGTTTCGCGCATGAAATTATAGAGGGAATAGTGGGAACACTACCTCCCCAAAAAGAGTCAGACTCAACCCCGGAAGGGACGCAAGTTTTTGAGAAAATTTGCGAAGTAACGAAAATATTACAAAAATCTCATGAACCTCTTAAGAGTGTTAGTGGGAATCTCCACCGCATGAATATGTTGATTACTCTTTGCAATAAGCGGTTGGATGCTTTATATCTTAAGATTTTTGAATATGAAGGCAAACGCAAAGAACCTCCCGGATTCGAGCTCGACACCATAAAAAGGGTAAAGACCAAAGATGTCAATACCTAGATCTATCTTGTATCATGCCTAGCTAGGGGCGTAAAACGATAGCGCTTGTTGGGAGGCAACCCAATTTTTTGTTTTTTGTTTTTGTTGCTGTTAGGGAATAAATATTGCATCTAGCCTCTGATTAGATGTGTTTTCATGTTTTGTTTAGTGTTTGTGCCAAGTAGAACCTTTGGTAAGACTTGTGTGAAGTTTATTTGATCTTGCTATGAAAAACATAATCGTTAGCGCTCGCTAAAGTAGTCTTCAGATTTTACTGGAGCGTGATTTTTAGTTGATTCTTGGTGCTGCTGATTGGTAGACAAATTTCGCAAATTTACCTATTTAGTTTAAAAATTTTTGGAGTTCCAGAAGTAGGCGAACCAAGCAGATTACTACAGATTGTTCTGTTTTTGACAGATTCTGTTTTTCGTGTGTTGTTTGCTTATTCCGATGCATCTATGAGTAATATTGGAGGATATGAATCATAGAAAACTTGGAGAACAGTAGGTTTAACACCAATATAAACAAATTATGAATTCCTTGCTGTACCTTTGAGTGGTGGTTTGCTTTCTCTTACTAACGGAGCTCACGAGAATTTTTTTCCAAGTTTCGTGTTGTGAAGTTTTGAAGTTTTGAGTATAGCTTTGATGGAATATGGAACAAGGAGTAGCAAAGGCCTAAGCTTGGGGATGCCCATGGAACCCCAAGTAAATTCAAGATAATCAAAATCCTAAGCTTTGGGATGCCCCGGGAAGGCATCCCCTCTTTCATCTTCATCCATCGGTAACTATACTTGGAGCTATATTTTTATTCGCAACATGCTATGTGTTTTGCTTGGAGAGTCTTGTATAATTTGAATCTTTGCTTGTTAGTTTGACACAATCATCCTTGCTGGACACACCTATTTGAGAGATTGAAATATGTCCTAGAAATAATTAGAACACTCTATGTGCTTCACTTATATCTTTTGAGTTGAATAGTTTTTGCTCTAGTGCTTCACTTATATCTTTTAGAGCATGGCGGTGTAATATTTTGTAGAAATTTTTGAACTCTCATGCTTCACTTAGATCTATTTGAGAGTCTATTGAAACAGCATGGTAAAGTGTTTAGGCTAAATAAGCTAGTCTTCACATGATAAACATCCAATGTCAATGTAGTAAAAAAAAATCACATCAAGTGCATTGAATAGAAAGAGATGTTGGATGCTTGATAATTCTTTTGAGATGTGAGGATAGTGATATTAGAGTCATGCTAGTGGAGTAATTATGAAATTGAGAAATATTTGTGTTAAGGTTGGTGATTCCCGTAGCATGCACGTATGGTGAACCGTTATGTGACTAAGTAAAAGCATGAGGTATTTGTAGGGTGTCAACCTTTGTGTGGGGGTCGGGGGCGCGCGATGGTTAACTACTACCAATCTCCCCCCTAGGGGAATGCGTTGATTGCTTTGTTTTGATGACTCGTAGATTTTTGCAATAACTATATGAGTTCTTATGACTAATGTTGAGTCCATGGATTATACGCACTCTCACCCTTCCACCATTGCTAGCCTCTCTTATCCGCGCAACTTTCGTCGGTGCCATAAACCCACTATATATCCTTCCTCAAAACAACCACTATATTGTTCCTCAAAACAGCCATCATACCTACCTATCATGGCATTTCTATAGCCATTCCGAGATATATTGCCATGCAACTTTCCACCGTTCCGTTTATATGACACACATCATATTGTCATATTGCCATTGCATGATCATGTAGTTGACATCGTATTTGTGGCTAGGCCACCATGCATGATTTTTATACATGTCACTCTTGTTTCATTGCACCTACCGGTACACCGCAGGAGGCATTCATATAGAGTCATACTTTGTTGTTGTAGTATCGAGTTGTAATCTTGTGTTGTAATGAAAGTGTGATGATCATCATTTTTAGAGCATTGTCCCATGGGAGGAAAGGCTGAATCTATAAAGCCCCTCCGAAAAAAAGGAAAGGCCAAAGAAAAAAAGAAAGGCCCAAAAAAAAAGAAAAAAAAAGAAAAAAAAAGAGAAGAAAAAAGGGACAATTGCTACTATCTTTTTACACACTTGGGCTTCAGAGTAGCACCATGTTCTTCATTGTATAGAGTCTCATGCTTAGTCACTTTCATATACTAGTGGGAATTCTTGTTATAGAACTTGGCTTGTATATTCCAACGATGGGCTTCCTCAAATGCCCTAGGTCTTCGTGAGCAAGCAAGTTGGATGCACACCCACTAGTTTCTTTTGTTGAGCTTTCATTCATATTTAGCTCTAGTGCATCCGTTGCATGGCAATCCCTACTCATTCACATTGATATCTATTGATGGGCATCTCCATAGCACGTTGATACGCCTAGTCGATGTGAGACTATCTCCCTCCTTTTTGTCTTATCCACAACCACTTCTATTCCACCCATAGTTCTATGTCCATGGCTCACGCTCATGTATTGCGTGAAAGTTGAAAGGTTTGAAAAGATAGAGCATGAAAACAAATGCTTGGCTGAAATCGGGGTTGTGCATGATATGAATATTTTGTGTGATAACAAGGGAGCATAGTCAACACTATATGATTCTTTAGCCATAGTATTTTGAGAAGACGTGATTGCTTTGTTAGTATTGCTTGAAGTATTGTTATTTCTTATGTCAATATAGACTTTTATCTTGAATCTTTCAGATCTGAACATTCATGCCATAATTAAGAGAATTACATTGAAAAACTATATTGGTTAGCATTCCACATCAAAAATTCTTTCTTTGTCATTTACCTACTCGAGGACGAGCAGGAATTAAGCTTGGGGATGCTTGATACGTCTCCAACGTATCTATACTTTTTATTGTTCCATGCTATTATTTATGAAGTCTTGGATGTTTAATGAGCTTTATCATTCACTTTTATATCATTTTTGGGACTAACCTACTAACCCAGAGGCCCAGTCCAGATTGTTGTTTTTTGCCTATTTCAGGGTTTTGCAGAAAAGGAATATCTAACGGAGTCCAAACGGAATGAAACCTTCGCAAGAGATATTTTTGGAGGAAATCACGCACGAAAGACTTCGGGGCCAAGCCAGAGGACAGAGGGCCCACCCTCGAGGGTGGGGGGCGCGCCCCACTTCCCAGGGCGCGCCCCCTGCCTCAAGGGCAGCCCTTGTGGCCCTCGGTGCCCCTCTTCTTCCTATATATACCTACGTACCCCAGAAACTCCCGACACAGAGAGAAAACCCTAATTCCACCATCGTAGCTACTGTTCCCGTGGAGATCCCATCTTGGAGCCTGTTCCGGGAGTGGGATCCATCACGGAGGCCTTCATCATCATCATCATCATCGCCCTCACCATGAGTTGTGAGTAGTTTACCTCAGACCTTCGGGTCCATAGCTAGTATCTAGATGGCTTCTTCTCTCTTTCTGGATCTCAATACAAAGTTCTCCTCGATCTTTGAGGAGATCTATTCGATGTAATCTCTTTTTGCGGTGTGTTTGTCGAGATCCGATGAATTGTGAGTTTATGATCAAGGTTATCTATGAAAGATATTTGGTTCTTCTCTGAACTTTTTATGTGTGCTCATAATATTCTTGCAAGTCTCTTCGAATTATTGGTTTGGTTTGACCTACTAGATCTATAGTTCTTGCAATGGGAGAAGTGCTTGGCTTTGGGTTCAATCTTGCGGTGTCCTTTCCTAGTGACAGTAGGGGCAGCAAGGCACGTATTGTATTGTTGCCATCGAGGATAAAAAGATGGGGTTTTCATCATATTGCTTGAGTTTATCCCTCTACATCATGTCATCTTGCTTAAGGCGTTACTCTATTCGTATGAACTCAATACACTAGATGCATGCTGGATAGCGGTCGATGTGTGGAGTAATAGTAGTAGATGCAGGCAGGAGTCGGTCTACTTGTCTCGGACGTGATGCCTATATACAATGATCATGCCTGGATAGTCTCATAATTATTCGCTTTTCTATCAATTGCTCGACATTAATTTGTTTACCCGCCGTAGAATATCGCTATCATGAGAGAAGCCACTAGAGAAAACTATGGCCCCCGGTTCTATCTTTATCATATTACTTTCCCGTCAACTAGCCAATTTCTATCACCATTGTTTATTTGCTTTCTTTACTTTCTGTTTCTATATCAGAAATACCAAAAATATAAATTATCATCTCTATCAGATCTCACTCTCGTAAGTGACCGTAAAGGGATTGACAACCCCTTATCGCGTTGGCTGCGAAGTTCTTACTTCTTTGTGCAGGCGTGAGGGACTGGCGCGTGGTCTCCTACTGGATTGATATCTTGGTTCTCAAAAACCGAGGGAAATACTTACGCTACAGTGCTGCATCTCCCTTTCCTCTTCGAGGGAATACAATGCAAGCTCAAGAGGTAGCAATCATGCACAAAACATCAGGTTCCGACTACAGACGAAATTCAAACGAGAAAGATACCACAACCACAAGGCCTGATCACCCCTAGTAGGAACCACTACTGATCGTCGAAACATGTCACATACATATGACCACGCTCTTCATCGAACTCCCAGTGAAGTCCTTGTCCATCTCCTGCATCGTACTTAGCTGTACCTGCATCTGGTGTGTGTTGAATCTGTGAGCCACAAAGGACTCAGCAATCTCGTTCTCGGGTATCAAAACTACCAAAGCCTTAGGTGAGGAAAAGGCTAGAAAAGTGTCTGCATCAAGCACTAAGCATCTAGCTTACGAGTTTTGTGACGCCCAAAGACCGACGTCCCAGAAGATTCCAGAGATTCCATATGTTCCGGGTTCTCCCATGTGTTTCATTTGTGCTTGTGTTATTTATTTTTGCATTGCATCATGTCATCATGCCATCATGTCTTTAATCTTTGCATCTCACTTAAATAAATCGTGTGGACCTTCGGTCCATTTAAATCGAGGGAAGGATGACTTCTCTTTATAACATATCCTCCTGGTATTATGGAGCTATGATAAATAAATATTCCATTGTTTGGAATTAACCCAACACACTTGCATATTTTTTCCCCATGCCTTCTCTTTCGCAATTCCTTGCCTCAAATCTTGTCTATAATTCTTTTCCGTTGTATCAAGGTTCCTCCAAAAACCTCAACATTTTTGGACTCTTCAAATACCCCATTCATATTCAAATCCATTTGGACCATATTCAAATGAATTTGAATTCATATCTTTCAATCTTGCCACTTATATTTTTCTTGGACTACGCTCATTTTTATGGGCCCGAGAAAAATATCCCATGTGCTAAATCTTCCACTAAGCCTCCTTTTCTTTTTCCTCTTTCTTCTTTTTTTCTGTTAAAGAAAAATCAGTAAGGAAGAGCAGAGGCCCAGCCGTACCTGCCATCCCTCCCAGCCGGCCCATCTGGCCAGGCCCGTTTTCCCTAACCCTAGCCCGAACCGATTCCCTCGCTCGCTCCTTCCTTATCCATCGCTCGACCCCTCCTATCCCTCCTGTGCGCCGCCGCCACACGCACTCGTTCTCCGTCGCAACGCCCCGATCCCCTCGTTCCCTCGATCTCCCTCTCCCCTTGTTCCCTCACTCGCCGAGCCCTCCTCTTCTCCCTCGCACGACCCCGCGCCCGACGCGCCAGGCCTCCCTCCCCACGCAGGCAGCCTCCACCGCAGCTCCTCGCTCCGGCTGCAGCTGCCCTCGCCGCGGCCTTCTCCAGGGACGCCGAGCCCCAGCGCCCTGCTTCCACGACCTGCCTCCTCCGCGCCCCGGTCGTCCTCCTCGACCTGATCCGCCGACCAGCCAGCGACTGCCTCGGCCTCGCGGACGTGCTGCCTCTCCTCCACAGCCAGCGCCAAGAGGCCGCACCCGCGCCCGATCTCCATCACCTCGCCCTTCAAGCCGCGCGCGACCTTCCCTGAGCTCCTGCAGCCCCATGTTGCCATGAGCTCTAGCTCGAGGCGGGCTCGATTCCGAGCAGTAGCAGCTCCAACATCCCCATGGTCCTCCCCGAGTGCCTCCCTGCGCCACCACCAAAGGGCCATGGCCTCTGCTCCGGCCACCGGCATCGCCAAGACCTTGCTGCCCCCTTTTGTTTTGCCAAGTTCATATGTACGAGGGACCCCAAGATCCGTCAAGTTCATCTACATGTGTGTACGACTACACCGGAGGTTGTTTTGGCAAGTACCACGACGATCCGACAAGTTCATCAACGACATGTGCATCTACGGAACGTGTACGACTACATGACGATATGCCAAATTCCTCTACGAAAACGTGTACAACTACCATCACCGAAGACCCATGTACGACTACCGTCACCCCCTCCAAGTTCGACTACCGTCGCCCCGAGGACGTCCGATGCCGCGACAAGTACCACGACACGATAACGGAACGACTACCTCCCTCTACGAACGAGTACAACTACCGTCGCCGAGACCGCGAGTACCACTACTTCCTCTACGATTTCGAGCCGCCTCCGAGAACGAACGCTTCGAAGGTATAACCCCGAGACGATGCCCGCGAATGTTTCTTGTGTGTTGTATGAAATGTTTGCCCTTGTGTGCACCGTGCCCGTTTCATCTTTTGTCGTGTTCCTCGGTTGCCTCGTCGCCAACCCGTGGGAACCCGGTGACGGGATCACCCCACTTTTCATCTTGTTCCGCTCGCTCACGCCACCTTTCTTTTGCACCGGACTCTCAACGAGTTACCGGAACCAAGATGTTGCGTTGCATCATTTTCGGATCGTTGCCGTGGCACCCTTTCCTTTCACCACGGTGACAAGTGCTTCATATCTCTTCATGTTCTCTTTTAATAAAAATTGCATAAACTTGATCATGTCATCCGCATCATGTTAACAACATTATATGTGTGAATTATTGTTTGCTTATAATTGCTAAACATGCTCATGGGGATTTTCCGGAATTGTTGTTGTTATTTCCGGCCTCATTTAAAATGTCTAAATAGGTAGTTTGTTTTTGCTTCACCTCTTGCCATGTTAACAAACATTTAATCTTGTCTTGTAAATAACGAGAGTCAATTAAATAAATAACATGTGGTGTTTCGTCAATATGCAACTCGTTGCATATCGAGCTCCACTTAACTTGTAGTACTTGTTTGTGCACATTGCCATGTCATGCATAATTAAACCGGACATGCATCATACTTGGATGTGCATCGTATGCCATGTTTATGCTTGTGTGTTTACCGTGTTGTTTGCTTCTTTCCGGTTGCTTCTCTTGTTAGCTTCGGTTTCGTTCCGGAGTTGTGAGGCTTCTTCTTCGTCTTCTTCGTGGATCTGTTCTTCTCCCTTGCGGAATCCCAGGCAAGATGAGCATACCCTTGGATACCTTTACTACCATTGCCATGCTTAGTTGTCTCGATGCTATCGTTACTTGTTGCGCTACCCATCTTTTATTGTCAGCCTCTCCTTGTTGCCATGAAACCTCTAACCTTTGACACCTTCCTAGCAAAACCACTGTTTGGCTATGTTACCCGCTTGCTCAGCCCCTCTTATAGCGTTGTTAGTTGCAGGTGAAGATGAAGATCGTTCCAGGAGGGAACTTGTTGTTGGAATATCACAATATCCATTATTATTATTAACACACCTATATACTGGGCATGGGTGGAAGGCTTGGCCTTTTGCTCGGTGTTTTGTTCCACTCATGCCACCTTAGGCGCCGATAAACCGGCATTATGTTCCTTGATTTTGCGTTCCTTACACGATGGGTGGATGGGGACCCCTTGACAGTTCGACTTTGAATAAAACTCCTCCAGCAAGGCCCAACATTGGTTTTAATTTGCTCATAATAACAACTTAATTAATTAATTAAATTTGCATAGGGAGTTAGCGCTACCCGAGGATTCTTTCTACATAGCAGGGGGGGCCAGTGCTGATGGTGTTGGTCCCAAACGGGGGTTCTGCGGGGCCGCCTTGGGGAAACCCGAGGTATCTGGTATAACCTGTAGAATCGCCCATCCGGTAGTGTCCTGAGATGAGATACGCGCGACTACTATTAGGGTGTCGACATACCGGGAGGTCTTGCTGGACTTGTTTTACCATTGTCGAAATGACTTGTGCTACCGGGATGCCGAGCCTGATCGGATTTTCCCTAAGATAAGGAGTGTTGATATTATATTTATCACTTCAGCTAATCGTGAGAGCTTGTGATGGGCTAAGTTGGAACACCCCTGCAGGGTTATGATCTTTCGAAAGCCATGCCCGCGGTTATGTGGCAGATTGGAATTTGTTAATGTCCGGTTGTAGAAAACTTGACAGAGGATCCGAAGTAAAACACACAACTGTGTGAGTAACCGTGACTGTCTCTTTTCACTTTGAGAAGAGAACACGGTGGGGTTATGTTTGACTCGTATGTAGTTAGGATCTTTAGCGATCACTACTTTTGCGACCGTTTGCGTAGCTTCTCATCTTATTCTTGTAGTCGTAAGCTAGCCACCATATTATGCTTAGCCGCTGCTGCAACCTCACCACTTTACCTCTTCCTACCCATAAAGCTTTGCTAGTCTTGATACCCATGGTTATGGGATTGCTGAGTCCTCGTGGCTCACAGTTACTACAACACCAGATGCAGGTTCAGCCGAGTATGATGCAGGAGCTGGTTCAAGTACTTCACTGGGAGCTCGATGAAGAGAGTGGCCGTATGCTTGTGACGTTTTCGACGATCAGTAGTCGTTTCTACTAGGGGCGATTCGGACCTGTGGCTTTATGTTTTGGTATCTTTCTTTTGGATCTTCACCCGTAGTCGGGTTGTGATGTTTTGAATGATGTCTTGCTTATTTAATGTATTGTGTGAAGTGGCGAGTGTAAGCCAACTATCTCCTTTTGCATTTTAATCCCTCTTTTACATGAGTCGTGCAAAGATACCAAACTTGAGATCATTCCAGAATGGGCTTATACCTTTAAGTCGTGCCTCGACACGTAGGAGGTATAGTCCCATCCTGGGCATTATAAGTTGGTATCAGAGCCTTCTCCGACCTAGAAGCCCCCACTGATTGATCGAATCGTTGACGGTTGAGTCTAGGCACACACATGAAAATGTTTTGAGTCCTATATATATCGGAGAGTAGGAATTCTTTTGCTCCTCTTCTCTTTCCATTCTGGTGAGGACTCCTGACGACTACTCTTGCCTCTTCTACTTTCAAAAATTGCACCAAATTTTTTAGGATCTGGCGAGTATTATTTGGATTGTTTCGATGTCTTTGTGACGAGAACATTGTTCTCGATGCCTCCTATCTTTAGGGGTTGTGGCAGTGTCCCGGGGAGTTGAGCTCCGAGGTGTTGTCGTCACAAATATATTGCGGCAGTTCTAGAATACTTAAGACGGCCGACATCGAAAACTCTCCTATGCGGTTAGTGGCAAGATAACCCCGACATCACCCAGTACTGGGGAGGTAGTTCGGGAGTATTGCCATAGCTTGTATAGTGGATGCGTTTCGAAGGTCCGAGGTAAACGGTTTCCTAGAACAACTGGTTATGTGTTGAAGGATGGATACAGCTGGATGTAGGATTAGAGTTGAGTGCGCGGTGCTTCCCCTGTATCCCCAACACCTGATTGCATAACTGGAAACTTTCAGAAATTAATAGGTGGGTTCATTCAGTAGTTCTAGGCATTCTTCCAAAGAATGCATGATATGAAGTTCGGGGTTCTACATTGAGTGAAGTGGTTTTATGGGCTTGTTCCGATCGGGAGTTGCATCTTAAAGGGTCCTTGGCTATGCTGATCCGGGGATTGCAAAACCCTTTTGTAACACGTTCCATGAGCTTTCAGCACGAATATGTCGAACGAAGCTTCTATCTTGTGTTTGTTCTATCTGCTCCTTGTTCCTTTTATTTACCTTTTCTTCTTCCAAGTTGCTTCTCGTCAAGTTGATGTACCTGCGGAATTCATTCGTTCAATTCTCTGTTCGGATGCTATTGTGAAGATTATGTTGCAACACATCTATCCGTTGTTTTGATTTGATTCTAGTATTCGAGTTGCTTCGATGTCAAATGTTGATTCCATACCTTTCCTAATCGGTGTTCTCATATTTCTATGGGAGTGCTAATTCTTCTTGACCATCGAGATTTTCATGGTAATCCTTTTCAACCGGTGTGCCTTCTCTTCAAGTTATTCCATACAGATGCCGTTGAGAAATCTGACGATTTGTCTGTTTCATTCATCCCAAGTTGTCTTTGTTTTCCCCACCCTCCCACCCTTCTCTTCATGGAGCCAGCAATTCTTAATCAAGTGTCCATTTTATTCATGTGATATTTCTTCATTATTTTCCTTCAATGTTCTTATCCGGTGATTTATCGTGAAGATGCTCAAGAACTCCAAGTTCATCATTCTTTTGTTCTCAAATTCTGCCGGTGGATGTAATTCAAGATTTCGGTGTTGATCTTATCCGTTTTCCTCATTTTCACAATGCTTTCTTATTCTGGTGCACCAATTAAATCATTCTCCTCTTGCTATTCATATCCGGAGTGCTGAAGATTCATAATTCTATTCTTAATCCGTTCAAATTATTTTTGAGGATTGTCATCTTATTCAAGCCATTTAGTTCAACCGGTGCAATATCTCTTAAGCAATCTTTTTCAACGGTGATTTCTTTTGAGTGGGCCCTAACCCACAGGTCTTTTCCCAGGATATTACCTGACTCTTCTTTTCCGGAGAATTCTTTTCAAATGTGACGTAAGAATGGATTACATCAGTCATATACCTTCTCCAAGGTCGCGTTCAATTCTTTTCACCATTGTTTCAACCTTTTTAATTCTTCATTCCGGAGTGCTCAACAATTCTTATGGCATTTCTCGTCTTCATTCTCAACATTTGAAGACCGAAGAAGAGTTTCTCTCAAACCTTGGCCCGTTCTCTTGAAGATTCGTGTTTCTAACTTTATACCATCCTCATAAGTGTTCCGTTTGTGAGGAATTCTTTTCATACCCATCCGAAGCATTTCATGAATTCTTTTCTTTGTGATCCTCCGAAGGCCATCATTTCAGAATATTTCTTCGTTCTCAGTTTTCAACTTCGTCCTCCAGATATTCTTCATTGATGTCTCTTCGTTCGTCTCCATATTCTTACGGTGGTTCATTCAAGATTACCTTCCGTTGTTATCGTTTTAATTCATTTGTTCTTTTCATAATCCTACCGGTGCTTTGTAGAAGATTTACCCAAGCTTGTGCGAGATCTCTCTTAATTCTTTGCAACGAGAATAAGTAGTATGCCAAATCCTTTGGTTGTCATCAATTTAAATTGGTGAAGGATATGCATGACATAATTCTTATTCTTATTCCTTCAAGGTGATTTAATTCTTTTGTTTGGAGCTTGTTCATCATATCATATTCTCGGTCCTAAGTTGTTCATCTTGTTTTCCGGAGCTCCAAGTTATTTCTATTATATCTTTTCAAAGCTCCATCTAATTCATCGCAGGCCTTGAATCTTATTCTTTTCATCTTTCACTTCTCATGCTTTTCATTACCGGAGTTCTTTATGGTGGTTCATCATCATTTAATTCATCCTCGAAGTCTTCATCAAGATTCTTGTTGGAGCTCAAGCATTCTTCATCATGCTTTCCAATTGCAATCCTTTCTACCTTATCTTTTCAGATGGTGTTATGTCATTCTTGACAATTCCTTCATGTTTTATGATTCACGACTTATCAAGAATGATATATTTAAACCCATCATTTTCTTTGTTCAGGAGATCTTTTCAACCCTTCAATTTATTCGTTGGAGTCATTTTGGGTTATAATTCACCTAAAAGATTTCCTTGAGAATTGTCGCTATTATGGTGCTTATAATGACCCAAGTTCTTCATTTATCCTTCTGGTGAGATAAGCTCTTCGTCTCCTTGTTGATCTCAACCCAGGCAAATGTTTTCGTAAGTGGCTGGTTGTCACCTCTTAATTTTGAGATGTTTTCCATAAGCCCACATCAAGCTTATTCGTTTTCGTTGTTGATTTTTTAAAAAAAATCAACTCCGTTCAACCCTTCTTCGTAAGGATGCTCTTTCAAATTCAATTTTGGGA
Organism: Secale cereale; assembly: GCA_902687465.1. Taxonomy (NCBI): domain Eukaryota; kingdom Viridiplantae; phylum Streptophyta; class Magnoliopsida; order Poales; family Poaceae; genus Secale; species Secale cereale. The sequence goes on along the minus strand of LR738710.1, from coordinate 192,301,670 downwards.
GAAGTTGTCATTTTCTTCTCCGTTCTTTCTTCCCAACGACCTAGTATATATTCTTTCATTCCGGAGGCATTGTGATGTTGCTCTCTCTTTGACCATCATCTCATTTTTATCAAGATCATGTTCTTCCCTTGATTGTCTTTTTAACCGGAGTGTTGTATTCTTCATTCAAATTCCCTCATCTTATCAAGTTTGCTTCTCTTTTCAACCGGAGTGCTATCTGAAATCTTTCTTACCCCTTGTGCCATTCTTTTAATTGTTTCGGAGGCAATATGCTGTTGATTTCATCAAGTATCATCCCTTCTCCTCAAGCTCATGTTATTTCCTTCCATTTTCAGACGGAGTGCTGTCCGAATCATGTCATTCTTATTCCTTGGCAATACCATTGAGGTTTCTTATTCTTTTGGTTCGTAAGCTCTTGTTTCATGTCTTTCTACCTATAAGGTTCTCATAATACTCCTTGTTCCTCTTTTCCAACGGAGTGTTTCATCTTCGTTCATCTCCATTCTATTCTTTCTTTCAAGATTGTTTAACCTCTCAAGGTTCTTTGGTTTCACTCGTTTGTCAAAGAAGCAATTTTGTTTTACCTCTTCCTCTTCCGTTTTTACCCGGTGCCATCTCTAGGATCTCGGGTCGAGATCCTCTGTTAGTGTGGGAGAGTTGTGACGCCCAAAGACCGACGTCCCAGAAGATTCCAGAGATTCCGGATGTTCCGGGTTCTCCCGTGTGTTTCATTTGTGCTTGTGTTATTTATTTTTGCATTGCATCATGTCATCATGCCATCATGTCTTTAATCTTTGCATCTCAGTTAAATAAATTGTGTGGACCTTTGGTCCATTTAAATCGAGGGAAGGATGACTTCTCTTTATAACATATCCTCCTGGTATTATGGAGCTATGATAAATAAATATTCCATTGTTTGGAATTAACCCAACACACTTGCATATTTTTTCCCATGCCTTCTCTTTCGCAATTCCTTGCCTCAAACCTTGTCTATAATTCTTTTCCGTTGTATCGAGGTTCCTCCAAAAAACCTCAACATTTTTGGACTCTTCAAATACCCCATTCATATTCAAATCCATTTGGACCATATTCAAATGAATTTGAATTCATATCTTTCAATCTTGCCACTTATATTTTTCTTGGACTACGCTCATTTTTATGGGCCCGAGGAAAATATCCCATGTGCAAAATCTTCCACTAAGCCTCCTTTTCTTTTTCCTCTTTCTTCTTTTTTCTGTTAAAGAAAAATCAGTAAGGAAGAACAGAGGCCCAGCCGCACCTGCCATCCCTCCCAGCCGACCCATATGGCCAGGCCCGTTTTCCCTAACCCTAGCCCGAACCGATTCCCTCGCTCGCTCCTTCCTCATCCATCACTCGACCCCTCCTATCCCTCATGTGCACCGCCGCCACACGCACTCGTTCTCCCTCGCAGTGCCCCGATCCCCTCATTCCCTCGATCTCCCTCTCCCCTCGTTCTCTCACTCGCCGAGCCCTCCTCTCCTCCCTCGCGCGACCCCGCGCCCGATGCGCCCGGCCTCCCTCCCCGCGCACGCAGCCTCCATCGCAGCTCCTCGCTCCGGCTGCAGCTGCCCTCGCCGCGGCCTTCTCCAGGGACGCCGAGCCCCAGCGCCCTGCTTCCACGACCTGCCTCCTCTGCGCCCCGGTCGTCCTCCTTGACCTGATCCGGCGACCAGCCAGCGACTGCCTCGGCCTCGCGGACGTGCTGCCTCTCCTCCACAACCAGCGCCAAGAGGCCGCACCCGCGCCCGATCTCCATCACCTCGCCCTTCAAGCCGCGCGCGACCTCCTCCCTGAGCTCCTGCAGCCCCATGTTGCCATGAGCTCTAGCTCGAGGCGGCCTCGATTCCGAGCAGTACCAGCTCCAGCATCCCCATGGTCCTCCCCGAGTGCCTCCCTGCGCCACCATCGAAGGGCCATGGCCTCTGCTCCGGCCACCGGCGTCGCCAAGACCTTGCTGCCCCCTTTTGTTTTGCCAAGTTCATATGTACGAGGGACCCCAAGATCCGTCAAGTTCATCTACATGTGTGTACGACTACACCCGAGGTTGTTTTGGCAAGTACCACGACGATCCGACAAGTTCATCGACGACATGTGCATCTACGGAACGTGTACGACTACATGACGATACGCCAAGTTCCTCTACGAAAATGTGTACAACTACCATCACCGAAGACCCATGTACGACTACCGTCACCTCCTCCAAGTTCGACTACCGTCGCCCCGACGACGTCCGATGCCGCGACAAGTACCACGACCCGATAACGGAACGACTACTTCCCTCTACGAACGAGTACAACTACCGTCGCCGAGACCGCGAGTACCACTACTTCCTCTACGATCTCGAGTCGCCTTCGAGAACGAACGCTTCGAAGGTATAACCCCGAGATGATGCCCGCGATTGTTGCTTGTGTGTTGTATGAAATGTTTGCCCTTGTGTGCACCGTGCCCGTTTCATCTTTAATCTTGTTCCTCGGTTGCCTCGTCGCCTACCCGTGGGAACCCGATGACGGGATCACCCCACTTTTCATCTTGTTCCGCTCGCTCATGCCACCTTTCTTTTGCACCGGACTCTCAACGAGTTACCGGAACCGAGATGTTGCATTGCATCATTTTTGGATCGTTGCCGTGGCACCCTTTCCTTTCACCACGGTGACAAGTGCTTCATATCTCTTCATGTTCTCTTTTAATAAAAAATGCATAAACTTGATCATGTCATCCGCATCATGTTAATAACATTATATGTGTGAGTTGTTGTTTGCTTATAATTGCTAAACATGCTCATGGGGATTTTCCGGAATTGTTGTTGTTATTTCCGGCCTCATTTAAAATGTCTAAATAGGTAGTTTGTTTTTGCTTCACCTCTTGCCATGTTAACAAACATTTAATCTTGTCTTGTAAATAACGAGAGTCAATTAAATAAATAACATGTGGTGTTTCGTCAATACGCAAGTCGTTGCATATTGAGCTCCACTTAACTTGTAGTACTTGTTTGTGCACATTGCCATGCCATGCATAATTAAACCGGACATGCATCATACTTGGATGTGCATCGTATGCCATGTTTATGCTTGTGTGTTTACCGTGTTGTTTGCTTCTTTCCGGTTGCTTCTCTTGTTAGCTTCGGTTTAGTTCCGGAGTTGTGAGGCTTCTTCTTCGTCTTCTTCGTGGATCCGTTCTTCTCCCTTGTGGAATCCCAGGCAAGATGATCTTACCCTTGGATACCTTTACTACCATTGCCATGCTTAGTTGTCTCGATGCTATCATTACTTGTCGCGCTACCCATCTTTTATTGTCAGCCTCTCCTTGTTGCCATGAAACCTCTAACCTTTGACACCTTCCTAGCAAAACCATTGTTTGGCTATGTTACCCGCTTGCTCAGCCCCTCTTATAGCGTTGTTAGTTGCAGGTGAAGATGAAGATCGTTCCAGGAGGGAACTTGTTGTTGGAATATCACAATATCTATTATTATTATTAACACACCTATATACTGGGCATGGGTGGAAGGCTTGGCCTTTTGCTCGGTGTTTTGTTCCACTCATGCCACCTTAGGCGCCGATAAACCGGCATTATGTTCCTTGATTTTGCGTTCCTTACACGATGGGTGGATGGGGACCCCTTGATAGTTCGACTTTGAATAAAACTCCTCCAGCAAGGCCCAACATTGGTTTTAATTTGCTCATAATAACAACTTAATTAATTAATTAAATTTGCATAGGGAGTTAGCGCTGCCCGAGGATTCTTTCTACATAGCAGGGGGGGCCAGTGCTGATGGTGTTGGTCCCAAACGGGGGTTCTGCGGGGCCGCCTTGGGGAAACCCGAGGTATCTGGTATAACCTGTAGAATCGCCCATCCGGTCGTGGCCTGAGACAAGATACGCGCAGCTACTATCAGGGTGTTGACACACTAGGAGGTCTTGCTGGACTTGTTTTACCATTGTCGCAATGTCTTGTGCATCGGGAAGCCGAGCCTGATCGGATTTCCCTAAGATAAGGGGTGATGATATTATATTTATCACTTCAGCTAATTGTGAGAGCTTGTGATGGGCTAAGTTGGGACACCCCTGCAGGGTTATGATCTTTCGTAAGCCGTGCCCGCGGTTATGTGGCAGATTGGAATTTGTTAATGTCCGGTTGTAGAAAACTTGACAGAGGATCCGAAGTAAAACACACAACTGTGTGAGTAACCGTGACTATCTCTTTTCAGTTTGAGAAGAGAACACGGTGGGGTTATGTTTGACTCGTATGTAGTTAGGATCTTTAGCGATCACTACTAGTTTGCGACCGTTTGCGTAGATGCTCATCTTATTCTTGTACTCGTAAGTTAGCCACCATATTATGCTTAGCCGCTGCTGCAACCTCACCACTTTACCTCTTCCTACCCATAAAGCTTTGCTAGTCTTGATACCCATGGTTATGGGATTGCTGAGTCCTCGTGGCTCACAGTTACTACAACACCAGATGCAGGTTCAGCCGAGTATGATGCAGGAGCTGGTTCAAGTACTTCACTAGGAGCTCGATGAAGAGAGTGGCCGTACGCTTGTGATGTTTTCGACGATCAGTAGTGGTTTCTACTAGGGGCAATTCGGACATGTGGCTTTATGTTTTGGTATCTTTCTTTTGGATCTTCACCCGAAGTCGGGTTGTGATGTTTTGAATGATGTCTTGCTTATGTAATGTATTGTGTGAAGTGGCGAGTGTAAGCCAACTATCTCCTTTTGCATTTTAATCCCTCTTTTACATGAGTCGTGCAAAGATACCAAACTTGAGATCATTCCAGAATGGGCTTATACCTTTAAGTCGTGCCTCGACACGTAGGAGGTATAGTCCCATCCTGGGCATTATAAGTTTAGAGCAAGAAGAGAACAAGTGCCAACGGTCACCAAGTTGATCAAGAGGTGATCCTAGCTACTCACGTCAAACATAACCCCACCGTGTTCACTTTATGAAGCCCTTCGGCAAGAGACCATCACGGTTACTCACACAGGTAGTATATTCTTAAGGATATGATGTCAAGTTATCTACAACCGGATATTAACAAATTCCCATATGCCACATAACCACGGGCACGGCTTTCGAAAGTTCAAAACCCTGCAGGGGTGTCCCAACTTAGCCCATCACAAGCTCACGATCTACGAAGTCGCAAATCCAAATTGGGAAGACCCGAGTATTCTCAGAATCCCGTGCTCAAGATATTTCGGCAAAGGTAAAACTAATCCAGCAAGACCTCCCGGCGTGCTGACACCCTGATAGTAGCCACGCGTATCTCGTCTCAGGCCACAACCGGATGGGCGATTCTACAGGTTATACCAGATACCTCGGGTTTCCCCAAGGCGGCCCCACAGAACCTCCAGTTTGGACCAACACTCATGAGGAGCACTGGCCTGATTTGTAAAATTAAGTCCTCGGGTTAATTACTCCCTATGCAAGTTTTAGTTGTTAGGCAAATGGTAAAACCAAAGTTGGGCCTTGCTGGAAAAGCTTTAAGTAGTGCGAATTATCAAGGGGGCCCATAAACCCCAACCGTGTTAGGAACGCAAAATCAAGGAACATAACACCGGTTTATCGAGTCCTAAGGTGGCATGAGTGGAACAAAACACCAAGCAGAAGGCCAAGCCTTCCACCCATTGCCAATATATAGGTGCATTAGTTTATAACAGGTAATATATTGTGTTATCCCAATAACAAGTTCATCATGGAGGAGTCTTCAAAACTTCACCTGCAACTAACCACGCTATAAGAGGGCCTGAGCGATGCGTACTTAGCCAAACAACGATTTGCTAGGAAGGCGGTTAGAGTGTTTCATGGCAACAATAGGAGTCTGACAAACAGGAATAGGCATCGAGGCATATCTAAAGAGCGAGACAACTAGCATAGGAAAAGATAGAGGTGATATCGGGGAACGGTCATCTTCCCTGGGATTCCGCAAGGAAGGAGAACGAGTCCATGAAGTAGTCGAAGAAGAACCTCACAACTCCGGAACGAAACCGAAGCTAACGAGAGAAGGATACCGGAAAGAAGCAAACAACATGGTAAACACACATATCATAACCATGGCATGATGCACAAACAAGTATGATGCATGTCCGATTTAAATATGCATGGCATGGCAAAGTGCACAAACAAGTACTACAAGTTAAGTGGAGCTCAATATGCAACGAGTTGCATATTGACGAAACACCACATTTTATTTATTTAGTTCACTCTCGTTTAATTACAAGACAAAATTAAATGTTTGTTAACATGGCAAGAGGTTAAGCAATTGTAAACTACCTATTTAGGCAAATTTAAATGAGGCCGGAAACAACAACAACAATTTTTGAAACTCCCCATGTCATTTAGTAATTATTGAAGCAAACAACAATTTAAACATTTTAATGTTGTTATCATGAGGCGGATGACAAATGTAAGTTTTAAGCATTTTTTTAGTAAAAGTTAACATGAAGACGATAAGGAGTATTTCGTCACCGTGGTGGAAGGAAAGGGGTGCCACGGCGGCGATAACCGAAAATGATGTCATGACGACATTTTGGTTCGAGTAGCTCGTCGAGAGACCGGTGCAAAAGAAAAGAGCGAGAGCGTGTCATGCAAGATGGTGGTGTGTTCCCATTACCGAGTTCCCACGGGTCAGTGGCAGGGCAAACGAGGAGGAACATGCAAGCGACATCTCGGACACGATGCGAACAAGCGATACACCTAGAACAACAAGCATTCGTTCCACGGGCGGCGTCTCAGGGTTATACCTTCGAAACGTTCGTTTCGGGGCGGTTCGAGTCGTCAAGGGAAGTAGTCGTTCATGGGGCGTCGAGGGAAGTAGTGGAAGTAGTTTTTCACGATCGTCGGTAGTAGTACACAGTTCTTCGGCGACGGTAGTGGTACACGTTTTATCGAATCCATGGTGACGGTAGTTGTTCACTTGAAGGTGTTTGGCGACTGTCGCCGTACATGGTTCGTAGACGTTCGGGTCACGTGTAGAGGTACTTGGCGTTCTTGGATTTTTCGGAGACGATGGTAAAGGTACTTGGCGCATCCGGTAGTCTTTCGGGGGTCTACGGGGTCTTGCCGGTCTCGGTCTTGGCAATGTAGTTGTACATGGGTCTTCGGCGCGAGTAGTTGTACATGTCGTCTATAGCCGTGTATTTGAACTTGATGAATCCAGAATCCAAACTCTGGGGTCGTCGTGGTACTTGGTATCTTGGTGTCCTCTCGGCCTTGACAGACGTGAAACGGCACGCAACGGTTGTAGTACTTGGCGAAAATATCGAAGATGGCCTTGACGGTTCCATACGGAGATGCACCCATGGCGCTCGGAGGCAGCAGCGGGTGGTGATACGTCCAAAACGTATCTATAATTTCTGCTTGCTCCATGCTTCTTTTGTGTGATATTGCTATGATATTGATGCACTTCCATACACTTTTGATCATATTTGGACTAACCTATTAACTCAGTGCACCACAGTGCCAGTTCCTGTTTTCTGCTGTTTTTCTATTTCAGGTTTCCCCCATATTAAAAGTGCTCCAAAAATTCCAGGAAAAATACATGAAAAATCAGCGTACAGGAAGCTTCGCGGAGAACCAAAGATGGGCCAGAGGGGAGCCAGGGGAGGCCCAGGCGGCCACCTGGCGCGGCCCCACCCCTGGCCGCGCCAGGGGGGCGCCTGGGGCCCCTGCTCCGCCTCTGGCTACCCCCCTTCGCATATATATCCCTCTCATCCCGAAACCCTCGAGGACAGAACCCTTTTTCGCGGTCTCGCCTCTGTTCCGCCGCCGCAGCGCTTCCAAGATCGGGAGCATCAGGAGAACTCTTCCCGGCACCCTGCCGGAGGGGAGAACCACCACTGGGAGCTTCTCCACCACCATGGACGCTTCCCGGATGAGTCGTGAGTAGTCCACCTTGGACCATGGGTCCATGATCAGTAGCTATGTGATGTTCTCCTCCCCTCTTTGCTCTTCATGGTTTAGACCTCGTGAGCTGCCCTACATGATCGAGGCACATATGTAATCTTTCTGCTGTTGCTTTGCTGAGTTTGCTGGGATCTGATGGATTATGAGACTATGTTCAGATTGTGTTTGAGTAATATATTTGATTCACCTCTTTTATATCTTTGCTCTTGAGTAATTCTTGCATGTTCTCCGTTGCTGTTTATTGCTTTGGCCAAGTAGTAGGTAGTAACTCCAAGAGGGAGCGTTATGCTTGATTGTGGGTTCATGCCCCCTGATGACTAGCTTGAGTGACAGAAACATGAGTCTAGGGGATGTGCTGTTGCCACAAGGGAGAAAACAACGGTGCTTGTACTTGCGGGTGCAAGGATTGTTTACTTTACGCAAAGTTCTTTTAATGCAGTTGTCTGTTGCTTTGAGTTTACACTTTGGGTGGGATTCGCAACTTAATACCAGCGAGATGTTCTGGATAGATATCTCAAGGTGGATGATTAGTAGTAGATGCAGATGGATTTCGGTCTACTTGCCTTGGCGTACCGCCCATGCTTTTGAGCCTCTACCTTTCTTTGCAGCATAGTTAGCATTGGTTTGCGCACATAATCCTGTCAATTGGCCAGCTGTAATTTGTTTACCTCGCTTTGCTGTTTTATCGTCTTTTGGGAGAGAGACATCACTAGTGAACATCATGGGACCCCGGTCCATATTACCACCGCTGATCACACCTTCTATTTACTTCCTGTTTTTATTTCCTAGTTGCAGTCATAGCTATCATTATTATGTCTTGTGTTTGATCCTTTGTAAACAACAAGGCCGGAGGGATTGACAACCTCTCTGTACTCGTTGGGAGCAAAGTTATCTGTATCTGTGTGCAGGTCCCGTCAACCGCTAAGTTTCTGGCGCCGTTGACACCTACTTGTCGACCCTCGGAGTCTCACGGGATTCGATCCTTGGTATCTTTGCCAAGGGAAATTTGCCGCTACGCTACATCTCAACCTTCCACTTGGGGTAACCAACGAGGGGCGAGAAGCCATCAAGCAAGTTTCTGGCGCCGTTGCCGGGGACTCCACTCTTCAAGATAGGGGAGTTGCACGCTATCTTTTATCTTTGCTTTTTAGTCTCGTTAGTTTACCTTTCAGTTTTTGCTTTAGTGTCCTTTATCAAAAATCACAAAAAAATTATTTGCTTTTCTGTTAGTAGTCCTTTCTATTTAGTCAAGCATGTTAGGACTTGGTGCTTTGAGGGAATCAGGAGTTCTAGATTTCCATCAAAGGGATGGAGAAAATATGAAGAAGGCATGGGACAGAATTTCTGATGCACATAGGAGAATTATGCCTTGGATACCTATAAAAATTGTGCTTAGAAATTTTTACCATGGTCTTTTTAAATGGTGTAAACACTCTCTTGATATTATAGCTGAAGGAGATTTCCTAGAGTGTGATGAAGCTAGAGCTCTTGAAATTATACATGGTCTATCTAGTTACTTTGTTTATGATCATAGTTTTGATACTGTCATAGATAGACTTGCTACTATTGAGAAGAGAATGGATGCTCTAGACTTGATGAAGGTAGAGAAACCCAAACCCAATAAGAGAGATATTTTGGAAATAGAGAATGATTGGGAGCCTTTTGTTAGGATTAGCATCTCTAATCAAGACTTCCTTGCTTATTGTGATATTGGATCTATGGTTTCTACTATGCCAAAAATTGTTCATGATTCTTTAAAAATTTAACATGGACAAATTATCATCCTATCATGAACATGCTAATGGAGATATTTCTGAGATCCAGAGAAGAATAAAAGACGTACCAGTTACATTCCTTAAATGGATTGCAATGGTTGATTTCTTCATCATGAAGCCAAACCAAGAAAATATAGTGCTTGGAAGGGACTTCCTCCGAGCCGTAAAAGGCTTCATCGATATAGGTAAGGGACAAATCTGCCTACGCGGGAAGGCAAAAGGTACGTACCCCTTTCCTAGAAGGAACAAGGATGAACTTGTTGAGGAACCATTTGAAGCAATTTATAACTCCGATTATTATGATGACTTTTGATTCCTCCTTTTTGCATCATGCCTAGCTTAAAGGCATAAATGAAAGCGCTTTTGGGAGGCAACCCACAATGAATTAGGTCTTATTTTGCTTTTGTTGTGTATTGATGTTTGTTACTACAGTAGCATCATCATTGTATCTTTTCTTTTCAGCTTTGTGCCAAGTTTAGCCTCCGATTGCAAGAAAGTTCAAAAGTTGTGACGTGCTGTCCAGAAAACAGATTCTGTCCTTGGACAGGAAAATTCGAATAATATCACCAGATCATCTTTTTGATCTAAATTTTTTTGACAGTGTGCACTATACAATTGGCTTTCGAGCGTCTGTTCTGAGTTTTTTGATTTGAGTTGCAGAAGTGCCCCGAAAAAATTATTTACTACCTGCTGGTCTGTTTTTCACAGATTCTGTCCTGTTTTGCGTTTTCTTCGTTTTGCAAACCTTGAGCTTGCTTTTTCTTTGCAAAAACCTTTTGGCAATCTTTAGAAACAATATCTCTTCAAGATTATTTTTATTTCCAGTAGGGAAAAATTATTTTATTGTGGGTACTAACCTCGCTAATCAGATTATGATGAGTTATGTATGAAGGGAGTTTTCAAGTGTGCGAGGGAAGATGATAAAAGAAGATTCAGGAGGGTCAAACGCTCAAGCTTGGGGATGCCCCCGTGCACCCCCAAGAAATATTCAAGAAGACTCAAGCGTCTAAGCTTGGGGATGCCCCCATGCATCCCCTTCTCCATCAACAATTATCAGTTCATCTTTCGTTCCACTATATTTTATCACTTCATGCGTTATGTGCTATGCTTGGAGCGTCTCGCTCTTAGTTTCCTTTTTTAGTTTTCTTTAGCTTTGCTTGCTGTTCATAACAAGTTAGAACCCAGCTTTCTTTGTGTGGGAGAGAAACACGCTCCACTTCAACCTAGAACACAACATAGGATTTTCATGCTTATCTTTGTTGTGTGTGTTCTTTGTCTTTCCATAGCTGCTGTCATGTTTAGCTCTTAGTTTTCATTCTTTTCTTTTTAAAGAGCTTTTGTTTAGTTGGTTGCTGAACTCTCTTGAGTTTTCATGTTTATCTTGTTAAGAGAGTTTTCCTGTTGCACTGAGTTGTGTGTCTTAACTTAAAGTAGGTAATTGAGGTTGCTATTTAATTTTAGTAGTAACTTGCAATAGTTTTGAGGTATTGCCATGAGTAATGTCTAAACTTTTAGTGTCAAGAGCTTTAGCCTATTAGTGATAGATGTCGTATTTTGGGCAATCCGTGTTTATTTTCGAAAACCTACAAAATAGTTGAGAACTTTAGCTACTAGATGGATCACTAATCTTTGGAGGGATCGAATATTAGAGTACACTCACGTACCATGAGTCGAGGATGCGCAAGGATAACCAAACCCCCATACACTCCTCCTCGGGGTACTTGTCTCTTTGTGAACCTCCTAATTAGATTGAGAGTTACCGATAATAAGTGCATGAGTTCTTCGGACTAATGTGAGTATTCAAAAGTTGACACTTCCACCTAGCCATATTTTTCTAGCCTCTTCGGTACCGTGCATTGCCCTTTCTCACCTCGAGAGTTGGCGCATACTTCGCCGGTGCATCCAAATCCTTGGCACGATACGCTCTGTCATCATAAGCCTCATTATATCCTTCCTCAAAACAGCCACCATACCTACCTATCAAGGCATTTCCATAGCCTTTCCGAGATACATTGCCATGCAACATCCATCTTCTCATGACTTGATCTTCATGTCCTACATGCTTTTTGCTTGATCGATGAGCCGCATGCTAGTTGGGCCTTGCCCTAATCATTGCTACATGACGCGCTAGTATCATTGCATATCCTGCTACACCGGCAGAGGCATACATTTGCATACATCATGATAGTTTCATTTTCTTTATGTTGAGTACTTTTGTAAAGTGTGAAAGATCTTCTATACTTCTTGTAATACATAGAGTGTTGCCCCTAAAGTGAGGAAAAGATCCCAAAGAGGACAAAATCAAAAGATCCCAAAGAGGACAAATGAGAGTTAAATAGAAAGAGCCATTGAGGCCACAAAAAAATAAAAATAATTTTTTTTACAAAAAATAGAAAAAGAAATAAAAAGAGAGAAGGGGGCACACTACTATTCCTTTTGAGAGATCCACACTCATACTCCATCTTATACCTTGTACTCCATAGAGATTATCATTCATGCATATAGTTATGTGGGGACCTTCACACTATAGAACTTGGCTTGTATATTCCAATGATGAGCCTCCTCAAAAGAACTCTAGGTCTTCTTGAGCGAGCAAGTTGGATGCACCCCCACTAGTTCCATTGGAGACCTTACCTTAGCTCATATGTGCATCCGTTGCATGGCAATCCCTACTCCTCACATCATATGTATCATTTGGCTTTCTCTCGCCTATGATTGTCCTCATTGATGTGAGCCTTTCACACTTTTTTTTGTCTTCCCCCTTCATCATTTTTCTCTCTTTGCCATCCTAAGTGTCAACTTTCTTGCTTACGCTCATCCATTGCATGAGTGCTCAAAATATCGAAAGGGAGTGGATCATTTTGACTTGTACCTGGCTAGTGGTTTGGGGATGAGTCAAGATAAGATTCCAAAGAAGACCAAGTGTGAAACTTTAGTAGATTAAGTTCTCAACAATACAAAAACTATGTTTTACTCTCTCGTATATCCATATCCCCGTTCTTGCACGCAAACACCATTTGGAGACATTCGAGTCACGGACAGCGAGAGCTCTTGCACCTTTATGTTCTTATGTTGCTTGTTACAATGCTAATATAGACTCTTGCTTGTTATGACTTGAATTGAATTACATGCCTTGATTGCTTTACTTAAAAGTTCTTATATGGTTGATAGCATGTCACCATAGAAATTATGCTTGTTATCATTTACCTACTCGAGGACGAGCAGGAATTAAGCTTGGGGATGTTGATACGTCCAAAACGTATCTATAATTTCTGCTTGCTCCATGCTTCTTTTGTGTGATATTGCTATGATATTGATGCACTTCCATACACTTTTGATCATATTTGGACTAACCTATTAACTCAGTGCACCACAGTGCCAGTTCCTGTTTTCTGCTGTTTTTCTATTTCAGGTTTCCCCCATATTAAAAGTGCTCCAAAAATTCCAGGAAAAATACATGAAAAATCAGCGTACAGGAAGCTTCGCGGAGAACCAAAGATGGGCCAGAGGGGAGCCAGGGGAGGCCCAGGCGGCCACCTGGCGCGGCCCCACCCCTGGCCGCGCCAGGGGGGCGCCTGGGGCCCCTGCTCCGCCTCTGGCTACCCCCCTTCGCATATATATCCCTCTCATCCCGAAACCCTCGAGGACAGAACCCTTTTTCGCGATCTCGCCTCTGTTCCGCCGCCGCAGCGCTTCCAAGATCGGGAGCATCAGGAGAACTCTTCCCGGCACCCTGCCGGAGGGGAGAACCACCACTGGGAGCTTCTCCACCACCATGGACGCTTCCCGGATGAGTCGTGAGTAGTCCACCTTGGACCATGGGTCCATGATCAGTAGCTATGTGATGTTCTCCTCCCCTCTTTGCTCTTCATGGTTTAGACCTCGTGAGCTGCCCTACATGATCGAGGCACATATGTAATCTTTCTGCTGTTGCTTTGCTGAGTTTGCTGGGATCTGATGGATTATGAGACTATGTTCAGATTGTGTTTGAGTAATATATTTGATTCACCTCTTTTATATCTTTGTTCTTGAGTAATTCTTGCATGTTCTCCGTTGCTGTTTATTGCTTTGGCCAAGTAGTAGGTAGTAACTCCAAGAGGGAGCGTTATGCTTGATTGTGGGTTCATGCCCCCTGATGACTAGCTTGAGTGACAGAAACATGAGTCTAGGGGATGTGCTGTTGTCACAAGGGAGAAAACAATGGTGCTTGTACTTGCGGGTGCAAGGATTGTTTACTTTACGCAAAGTTCTTTTAATGCAGTTGTCTGTTGCTTTGAGTTTACACTTTGGGTGGGATTCGCAACTTAATACCAGCGAGATGTTCTGGATAGATATCTCAAGGTGGATGATTAGTAGTAGATGCAGATGGATTTCGGTCTACTTGCCTTGGCGTACCGCCCATGCTTTTGAGCCTCTACCTTTCTTTGCAGCATAGTTAGCATTGGTTTGCGCACATAATCCTGTCAATTGCCCAGCTGTAATTTGTTTACCTCGCTTTGCTGTTTTATCGTCTTTTGGGAGAGAGACATCACTAGTGAACATCATGGGACCCCGGTCCATATTACCACCGCTGATCACACCTTCTATTTACTTCCTGTTTTTATTTCCTAGTTGCAGTCATAGCTATCATTATTATCTCTTGTGTTTGATCCTTTGTAAACAACAAGGCCGAAGGGATTGACAACCTCTCTGTACTTGTTGGGAGCAAAGTTATCTGTATCTGTGTGCAGGTCCCGTCAACCGCTAAGTTTCTGGCACCGTTGACACCTACTTGTCGACCCTCGGAGTCTCACGGGATTTGATCCTTGGTATCTTTGCCAAGGGAAATTTGCCGCTACGCTACATCTCAACCTTCCACTTGGGGTAACCAACAAGGGGTGAGAAGCCATCAGGTGGCAACCCAAACCAGCAAGGGCACAGGAGGTGAGGAAGGCAGCTTGCTGCCGGGTACAGCCTCGTCCATGGCAAGGTGGAGACCGACCGGTGGTGGAGTTCGGCGAGGTGGCGCAGGCGCTGCGCCACGGCAAGGCGGCGGCAGAACGGGAGGCCAGGGAGGCCCGGTGGTAGGAGGACGCGACAGTGACGGGACCGCCGGAGTTGTAGGAGGGTGCGGCGGAGATGGAGCCGGCGAGGGCGGCGCACGTGCAGCCCGGCGAGGCGGCATGCCGTCAGGGTTGGGGCAGAGCTGCGCCGTCAGGCGGAAGGGCGCGACGGCAATGGCGAGAAGAAGCAGGGGACGGGTAGGCCGGCGAGGCAGTGGGCAGAGGTGGAGGTCGAGGATGACGTCGAGGAGGGCGGGGCGCAGGTGAGACGGCGGCGACTGCAGGGCGTTAGCGGCGGCCCTAGCGATGCGAGGCCATGGAGGAGGCGTAGGGAGAAGTCGAGCGAGGGAGGCCGGCTCGGCCAACTGGCGTCGGGAAGGCGCTTGGGGCGAGGCTCCATAGCGATGCGGGAGGAGGACGAGGGGGTCGAGAGGGAGATAGGAGAGGGGATCGAGAGGTGGCGGCGCTGGGGAATGAGCGAGGGAGAGAGGTTCAGGGCTAGGGTTGGTTTAGGTGGCCTGGGCCAGCTGAGGAATAGTTGGGCCCAACTGTCCTAATCAGCCTGGCTGCGGCTGGCCTGGTTCTCTCTCTCTCTCTTTCTTCTATTTTCTTCGAAACAGAATTTGAAGAAAAGATACGGAGGGTTAGAAAAGGGGTTTTTGCAAAAGACCAATTTCTCTAGACTTGTTTAAATGTGGTTGATCCAGAAAAATTGCAAAGAGACATGATGAAGGGTCTTGAAAACAATTCATTTGAATTTAATTCAAATGAGTGTGAAAAGAAGTGGGTGTTTTGAAGGTCCAAAAATCTTGAGATTTTTGGAGGAACCTCGATAAAAGGGAAGAGAAAGTTGGCAAGGTTAGAGGGTCGAAACTTGGAGCAAAAGAGGCATGGGAATATTTGCAAGTGTGTTATGGTTAATTCCACATCAATGGAATATTTTAATATAGCTCCCTATTAATATTGAGAGGCTTTTATATGTTATAAAGAGAAGTCACCATAGTGAGTATCCCTCAATTTAAATGGATCGAAGATCCACACAATTTATTTAGTTGAGTTGCAAAAGATTTATGACATGATGGCATGATGACATGATGCAATGCAAAAATAAATAGAGCAAGCACAAATGAAACACACGGCGAAACCCGAAATAGCTGGAAGTCTTCTGGAGCGTCGGTCTTGGGGCGTCATAGAACGGTTCTTGCTAAGCCCGTAGCAGCCACGTAAAACTTGCAACAACAAATTAGAGGACGTGTAACTTGTTTTTGCAGGGCATGTTGTGATGTGATATGGTCAAGACATGATGCTAAATTTTATTGTATGAGATGATCATGTTTTGTAACAGAGTTATCGGCAACTGGCAGGAGCCATATGGTTGTCGCTTTATTGTATGAAATGCAATTGCCATGTAATTTCTTTACTTTATCACTAAGCGGTAGCGATAGTTGTAGAAGCAATAGTTGGCGAGACGATAACGATGCTACGATGGAGATCAAGGTGTCGCACTGGTGACGATGGTGATCATGACGGTGCCTTAGAGATGAAGATCAAAGGCACAAGATGATGATGGCCATATCATATCACTTATATTGATTGCATGTGATGTTTATCTTTGGTGCATCTTATTTTGCTTAGATCGACGGTAGCATTATAAGATGATCTCTCACTAAATTTCAAGGTATAAATGTTCTCCCTGAGTATGCATCGTTGCAAAAGTTCGTTGTGCCGAGACACCACGTGATGATCGGGTGTGATAAGCTCTACGTTCACATACAACGGGTGCAAGCCAGATTTGCACACGCAGAATACTCGGGTTAAACTTGACGAGCCTAGCATATGCAGATATGGCCTCGGAACACTGGAGAACGAAAGGTCGAGCGTGAATCATATAGTAGATATGATCACATAAGATGTTCACCATTGAAAACTACTCCATCTCACGTGATGATCGGACATGGTTTAGTTGATATGGATCACGTGATCACTTAGATGATTAGAGAGATGTCTCTCTAAGTGGGAGTTCTTAAGTAATTTGATTAATTGAACTTTAATTTATCATGAACTTAGTACCTGATAGTATTTTGCATGTCTATGTTGTTGTAGATAGATGACCCGTGTCGTTGTTCCGTTGAATTTTAATGCATTCCTAGAGAAAGCTAAGTTGAAAGATGATGGTAGCAACTACACGGACTGGGTCCGTAACTTGAGGATTATCCTCATTGCTGCACAGAAGAATTATGTCCTTGTAGAACCGCTAGGTGACAAGCCTGCTGCAGGAGCAACTCCAGACGTTATGAACGTCTGGCAAGCTCGTTCTGATGAGTACACGATAGTTCAGTGTGCCATGCTTTACGGCTTAGAACCGGGACTTCAACGACGTTTTGAACATCATGGAGCATATGAGATGTTCTAGGAGTTTAAATTAATATTCCAAGCAAATGCCCGGATTGAGAAATATGAGATTTCCAATAAGTTCTACAGTTGTAAGATGGAGGAGAACAGTTCTATCAGTGAATACTTGCTCAGAATGTGTGGGTACTACAATCATATGACTCAACTTGGTTGCAAAGTTGAAGAAGATGGTGTTATTGATAGAGTTCTTCAATCACTGCCACCAAGCTATAAAGGCTTCATGATGAACTTTAACATGCAAGGGATGCAGAAGACAATTCTCGAGCTCTTCGCTATGCTCAAACCTGCGGATGTAGAAATCAAAAAGGAGCATGAAGTGTTGATGGTTAACATGACCACTAGTTTCAAGAAAAAAGGGCAAGGGAAAGAAGGGGAACTTCAAGAAGAATAGCAAGACAATTGCTACTCCCATGAAGAAACCCAAGTTTGGAGCCAAACCTGAAACTGAGTGCTTCTACTGCAAAGGGACTAGACACTGGAAGCGGAACTGCCCCAAGTATTTGGCGGATAAGAAGGATGGCAAGGTGAACAAAGGTATATGTGATATACATGTTATTGATGTGTACCTTAATATTGCTCGTAGTATCATCTGGGTATTTGATACCGGTTTGGTTGCTAATATTTGTAACTCGAAACAGGGGCTACAGATTAAACGAAGAATGGCTAAGGACGAGGTGACGATGTTCGTGGGAAATGGTTCCAAAGTCGATGTGATCGCCGTCGGCACGCTACCTCTACATCTACCTTCGGGATTAGTTTTAGACCTGAATAATTGTTATTTGGTGCCGGCGTTAAGCATGAACATTATATATGGATCTTGTTTATTGCGAGACGGTTATTCATTTAAATCTGAGAATAATGGTTGTTCCATTTATATGAGTAATATCTTTTATGGTCATGCACCCTTGAAGAGTGGTCTATTCTTGTTGGATCTCGATCGTAGTGATACACATATTCATAATATTGAAACCAAAAGATGCAAGGTTAACAATGATAGTGCAACTTATTTGTGGCATCCCCAATGCTTTGACCATCATTTGTGTGGAGGTCATACTTTGTTCTAGTATCGAGTTGTAATTCAATGAAAGTGTGATGATCATCATTATTAGAGCATTGTCCCATGTGAGGAAAGGCTAAATCAAGAAAGCCCCTCCAAAAAAAGAAGAAATGCCAAAGGAAAAAGAAATCCCCCCCCCCCCAAAAAAAGGGACAATTGCAACTATATTTTACCTTAGGCTTTTGGTTGTCCTTGAATTTTACCTTGGGGGTGCCTTGGGCATCCCCAAGCTTAGGCTCTTGCCACTCTTTGTTCCATAGTCCATCAAAGCAATACTTAAAACTTGAAAACTTCACAACACAAAACTTAGACAAAAATCTCATGAGCTCCGTTAGTACAAGAAAACAAACCACTACTCAAGGGTATTGCAATGAACTCATTCTTTGTTTATATTGGGGTTAAACCTAGTGTATTCCAACTTCTCATACTTCCCAATACTACTCATAGATGCATTGAAATAAGCAAACGACACACGAGAAACAGAATCTGTCAAAAACAGAACAGTCTGTAGTAATCTGTAACTTTCGCATACTTCTGAAACTCCAAAAAAATTGAAATAAATTGGTAAGCGCGAGGAATTTGTCTATTAATGATCTGCAAAAATAATCAACTAAATAGCACACTCCAGTAAATCTGGTGACCATTCTAGCGAGCGCTAGCGATTCTGTTTTTCACAGCAAGATCATATAAACTTCACACAAGACTTCCCAAAGGTTCTACTTGGCACAAACACTAATTAAAACACAAAACCACATCTAAACATAGGATAGATGCAATATTTATTCCTAAACAGAAGCAAAAACAAAAAATATAAAATTGGGTTGCCTCCCAACAAGCGCTATCGTTTTACGCCCCTAGCTAGGCATAATGATGCTCACATAAAAGATAAGAATTGAAACATAACGGGAGCATCATGAAGCATATTAATAGCAAATTTATGTCTAACCCACTTCCTATGCATAGGGATTTTGTGAGCAAACAACTTATGGGAACGATAATCAACTAGCATAGGAAGGGAAAACAAGCATAACTTCAAAACTTTAAGCACATAGAGAGGAAACTTGATATTATTGCAATATGTAGAAGCATATGATCCTCTCTCATAATAATTTCCAATAGCATCATGAATGAATTCAACAATATAACCAGCACATATAGCATTCTTTTCATGATCCCCAAACATATAAATTTTATTACTCTCCACATAAGCAAAATTCTTCTCATTCATAGTAGTGGGAGCAAACTCAACAAAATAACTATCATGTGAAGCATAATCCAATTGAAAACTAAAATCATGATGACAAGTTTCATGGTTATCATTATTCTTAATAGCATACAAGTCATCACAATAATCACCATAGATAGCAACTTTGTTCTCATAATCAATTGGAACCTCTTCCGAAATAGTGGATTCATCACTAAATAAAGTCATGACCTCTCAAAATCCACTTTCATAAATATAATCATCATAAATAGGAGGCATGCTTTCATCATAATAAATATTATCATCAAAACTTGGGGGACTAAAAATATCATCTTCATCAAACATAGCTTCCCCAAGCTTGTGGCTTTGCATATCATTAGCATCATGGATATTCAAAGGATTCACACTAACAACATTGCAATCATGCTCATCATGAACATATTTTATGCCAAGCATTCTATGTAATTCTTATTCTAGTACTTGAGCACAATTTTCCTTCCCATCATTTTCACGAAAGATATTAATAAGATGAAGCATATGAGGTAACATTAATTCCATTTTTTGTAGTTTTCTTTTATAAACAAAACTAGTGATAAAACAAGAAACTAAAAGATTCGATTGCAAGATCTAAAGATATACCTTCAAGCAATAAACTCCCTGGCAACGGTGCCAGAAAAGAGCTTCATGTCTACTACGCAACCTTGTTCTTGTAGACGTTGTTGGGCCTCCAAGTGCAGAGGTTTGTAGGACAGTAGCAAATTTCCCTCAAGTGGATGACCTAAGGTTTATCAATCTGTGGGAGGCGTAGGATGAAGATGGTCTCTCTCAAACAACCCTCCTACCAAATAACAAAGAGTCTCTTGTGTCCCCAACACACCCAATACAATGGTAAATTGTATAGGTGCACTAGTTCGCGAAGAGATGGTGATACAAGTGCAATATGGATGGTAGATATAGGTTTTTGTAATAATAAAATATAAAAACAGCAAGGTAGCAAGTGGTAAACGTGAGCATAAATGGTGTCGCAGTGATAGGAAACAAGGCCTAGGGTTCATACTTTCACTAGTGCAAGTTCTCTCAACAAGGATAACATAATTGGATCATATTACTAGCCCTCAACATGCAACAAAGAGTCACCCCAAAGTAACTAATAGCGGAGAACAAACGAAGAGATTATGGTAGGGTACGAAACCACCTCAAAGCTATTCTTTCTGATCGATCTATTCAAGAGTCCATAGTAACGTTCAATCTATCATAGAGTTCGTATGAGAATAACACCTTAAGACACAAATCAATCAAAACCCTAGTGTCACCTAGATACTCCATTGTCACCTCAAGTATCCGTAGGCATGATTATACGATATGCATCACACAATCTCAGATTCATCTATCCAACCAACACAAAGTACTTCAAAGAGTGCCCCAAAGTTTCTACCGGAGAGTGAAGACGAAAACGTGTGCCAACCCATATGCATAGATTCCCAAGGTCACGGAACCCGCAAGTTGATCACCAAAACATACATCAAGTGGATCACATGATATCCCATTGTCACCACAGATAAACATGTGCAAGAGATACATCAAGTGTTCTCAAATCCTTAAAGACTCAATCCGATAAGATAACTTCAAAGGGAAAACTCAATCCATTACAAGAGAGTAGAGGGGGAGAAACATTATAAGATCCAACTAGAATAGCAAAGCTAGGGATACAACAAGATCATGCCATCTCAAGAACAAGAGAGAGAGAGAGATCAAACACATAGCTACTGGTACATACCCTCAACCCCGAGGGTGGACTACTCCCTCCTCGTCATGGAGAGCGCCGGAATGATGAAGATAGCCACCGGAGAGGGATTCCCCCATCCGGCAGGGTGCCAGAACGGGTCTAGATTGGTTTTCGGTGGCAACAGAGGCTTTCGGCCACGGAACTCCCGATCTAGGTTATTTTCTGAGATTTCTGTATATATAGGAGGTGTTGGAGTCGGGGCCAAGCCAAGGGGGGCTACGGGCTATCCACGAGACAGGGGGCGTGTCTAGTAGGGGGGCACCCCCCCACCCTCGTGGGCAGCCCGTGTGTCCTCTCGTCTCCCTCCGGCACTACGTGGGCGTCTTCTGGTCCAAAAATGATCTCCGTTGATTTTTAGGTCAATTGGGCTCCGTTTGATATTCGTTTTCTGCGAAACCCTAAAACAGGAGAAAAACATAAACTGGCACTGGGCACTGGGTTAATAGGTTAGTCCCAAAAATAATATATAAGTGTATAATAAAGCCCATAAAACATCCTAGAAGGATAATATAATAGCATGGAACAATCAAAAATTATAGATACGTTGGAGACATATCAGGCCGCTCTGGACACAATGGCCAATCGCGGCCACCACGGCACCCGCCGCACCCGTTGTCTCCGCATAGCAGCCGCTGCTGCTGCCGCCGTCTCCTGCGCCCAGCACCGGGCCCGCTCCAACCGCACCGGGTGTGCCGATTCAGGACATGGGTTTTCCGCCATCGCCGTCCCAGCTTCCGGCCTGGGTAGCCGGGACGTCACCACCGCCAGTCTACACCATGGCTGCGGACTAGCCGGCGCCGTCCCTGCCATACAACAGCGGGCCCTCTGGCTCCGCGGGCTTCCACGCTGGTTTCGATGGTCCACCATTGACCAGGGGCCCTCTGTTGCACACCAGGCCAGCACCATCCTCTTCGCTGCTCCGCACCGCCGAGCCGTACGCTCACAAAATTCATGCTTTGACCCCACTGCGCTTCGTGAAGCCCGACTTCGCTACCTTCGACGACACCGAGGACCCCCTCAACTGTCTCAATCAGTGCGAGCAGTTCTTTCAGGGGCAATGCACGCTCGCGTCAGATCGCACCTGGCTCGCCTCATACCACCTCCGCAGTGCCGCACAGACGTGGTATTATGCCCTCGAGCAGGACGAGGGCAGCATGCCCTCATGGGAGCGCTTTCGGGATCTCTGCCTCCTCCGCTTCGGGCCGCCTAACCGGGGCAGCCGGCTGGCGGAGCTGGACCGCCTTCCCTTCACCTCCATGGTCCAGGACTTCACCGACCGCTTCCAGGCCCTATCATGCCACGCGCCTGACGTGTCAGCCCGGCAGCGGGCGGAGCTCTTCGTCGGGGGCCTGCCGGATCACATCCACATGGACGTGGAGCTTCGAGGACCACAAGACCTCCAGACGGCCATGTACTACGCCCGCGCCTTTGAGCGCCGAGCGCAGTGACTGCAGCGGGCGGCACCCTCTCTGGGTGCCCAACAGTCAGCCCGGCCACCTCCGACATCACGAGCGTCGGGCCGTCCGCCCCCGGCCACTACGACGGCTCCCACCCCGATCGCGACGCGGCCCTTCCGTCGGCTCACCCCGGCCGAGCAGCTTGAGCGCCGTCGCCAGGGGCTGTGCTATAACTGCGACGAGCCCTACATCCCGGGTCACGTCGGCCTGCGCCTCTTCTACTTGGAGGTGGCTGACTACGTCGAGGAGGACACACCCGCCGACAGGCTGGGCGACTTGGCCACCCCAGCTGCCGTGGAGATCGCACAGGCACCCGCCCCAGCAACGGCTCTTGTGGTCTCCCTCCATGCGCTCGCGGGCATACGAGATGAGCGGACGATGATCTTACTGGTGATGATTCACGGGGAGCGCCTGGTGGCCCTCCTGGATACGGGATCCATGCATAACTTCCTGCCCGATACGACCATGCGTCACTTAGCTCTTCAACCCATGGGTAGGGAGCACCTCCGGGTCATCGTGGCCAATGACGACCGCCTCCAGTGCCATGGGCTGGCGCGGAATGTGCCCATCACCATCGGCGATGAGCAATTCACCATCACGTGCGTCGACGTCGACTTGGGCTGCTTCGACTTCATCCTTGGCGTTGACTTCTTGCGGACCCTCAGTCCCATCCTCTGGGACTTCGATGCCATGACGATGACCTTCTGGCGCCAGGGCCGCCGGATCCGGTGAGAGGGTGTGGGTGGCGCCCCCAGCGACATTGCAGCTGCAGCTGGCCGCGACTGCTGCCGAGCCCGGGCATCCCCTGCTGGATCACCTACTGCAACAACACAATGACCTCTTCGACGAGCCTCAGAGCCTTCCGCCAGCCAGGCTGTATGATCAGTGCATTCATCTCCTCCCGGGAACGGCGCCAGTTGTGGTGCGCCCCTACCGCTATCCCCAGCTGTAGAAGGACGAGCCGGAGCGGCAGTTGCTACTTCTCGAGCTTGCGTTGTATTCCCTCGAAGAGGAAAGGTAGATGCAGCATAGTAGCGTAAGTATTTCCCTCAGTTTTTGAGAACCAAGGTATCAATCTAGTAGGAGACCACGCGCGATTCCCTCGCACCTGCACAAACAAATAAGAACTTCACAGCCAACGTGATAAGGGGTTGTCAATCCCTTTACGGTCACTTACGAAAGTGAGATCAGATAGAGATGATAGTTTATTTTTTTGGTTTTTTTGTTTATAAGAACAGAAAATAAAAGCGATAAAAAGTAAAGTAGATGTAGATTGATATGTATAGAATAGACCCGGGGGCCATAGTGTTCTCTAGTGGCTTCTCTCATGATAGCGATATTCTACGACGGATAAACAAATTACTCTCGAGCAATTGATAGAAAAGCGAATAATTATGAGACTATCTAGGCATGATCATTGTATATAGGCATCACGTCCGAGACAAGTAGACCGAAACGATTCTACATCTACTACTATTACTCCACACATCGACCGCTATCCAGCATGCATCTAGTGTATTGAGTTCATAAGAACAGAGTAACGCCTTAAGCAAGATGACAAGATGTAGAGGGATAAACTCAAGCAATATGACATAAACCCCCATCTTTTTATCCTCGATGGCAACAATACAATACGTGCCTTACTGCCCCTACTGTCACTAGGAAAGGACACCACAAGATTTAACCCAAAGCCAAGCACTTCTCCCATTGCAAGAACTATAGATCTAGTAGGCCAAACCAAACCAATAATTCGAAGAGACTTGCAAGGATATTATGAGCACACATAAAAAGTTCAGAGAAGAACCAAATATTTCTCAAAGATAATCTTGATCATAAACTCACAATTCATCGGATCTCGACAAACACACTGCAAAAAGAGATTACATCGAATTGATCTCCTCAAAGACCGAGGAGAACTTTGTATTGAGATCCAGAGAGAGAGAAGAAGCCATCTAGATACTAGCTATGCACCCGAAGGTCGGTGGTAAACTACTCACAACTCATGGTGAGGGCGATGATGATGATGATAAAGACCTCCGCGATGGACCCCCCTCCGATGAAGCTCCGGAACAGGCTCCAAGATGGGATCTCACGGGAACACAAGGTTACGGTGGTGGAATTAGGGTTTTCTCTCTATTGCTGATGGTTTCGGGGTACGTAGACTTATATAGGAGGAAGGAGGACACCGGGGGAGTTACGGGTGTCGGCGTACTGGGAACCAGGGTACCCAGATTTGCCTGTCTGCGGGCCGCGACGCGCTCCTACTACGGCCTGGTACGGCCCAGCTGATCGACCAGCTGCCCGAGACCCTCACGAGGGGGCCAAGCCTCGCGAGGAGAACGACGTCAAGACCTCCTCAGGAGCAGCCTCGACAAGGTTCTCCGGAGGGGCGGAGAACCCAAGGCCAAGTCTGCCTCAGGAGGAGGCAGTGATATCAGAAGTGATGCATCGCGCCAGCGGGTGCGAGCGTGCGCCAGCGGCGCAGTTACCATTTCGGTGCAAGGGGGACAGTGCAGCCGCAAGTTCTCGAGGGGCGGGCAACGGTTTCCTCATTGGTGCAACAAGACCGAAGACCGCAAGGACAGCAAGGAGGATGTCATCGTCGAGCCCACCACCGCGTCATCGCTTGATCCTTTTGGAGGCGAAGACTGCTTTTGTCAAGTCAGGAACGTCCTTGTGTTCCCGCTCAAAAATGGCCGTTGTGGGATCCCTTCCCGCCTAAGCATTTCGGGGGAAGAGGACTGTGGCCGCCTATATAAGTAGCTAGAACCCTCACTGTAGGACGGGGGGATGGACGGGCGAACACACTTGGCCACCGCACAAGGAGCAAGAACAATAGCCTCCTGACCCTCCTGAGCTCGCCTCCTGAGCCCAGGAACCGTTGTACTAGCTCATATTCTAGCTCGCCCGGAGCCAATCCACCAAAGCAGGAAGTAGGGTCTTACACCACACAGTGGCCCGAACCTGGATAAACTCGTGTGTGCTTGTTCATTGTTTGCTTGAATCCTTCCACCGAGACGAGAGTGAGGCGCTAGGTAGACGAGAGTGGGAGAGATCTTCGTTCATGCCCCTGTGTTCGAACTTAACGGGTCTTGCGGAGCCCTGAATCCGACATTTGGCGCGCCAGGTAGGGGGCGTGTCGAAATCTCGCCTCTCCGACGACCTCGCCCCGGTATCGTCCACCGACCCCGCGTCGCCCAGCTCCAACAAACCGCGTCCACGATGGCGGAGGCGCACCAGACGCGTGCAGAAGCTCGTGGCATCCCCGCCGCTCAGGCATCGCCCTTCGACCGCGGGGCTTGCCGCCACCCGTCCTTTATCGGGGCCGACGGCACGATGTGCATCACCAACCCACCGCCAGACGACCGGCAACATCCTCCGCCCACTCGACACCAAGGCCGTGCGGCAACACGGGCCGCCGAGCACGTGGCGGTAAGCTCGCGGGACCAAAGCGAAATGGCGAACATGAGGGCCGCGATACTGGTGGCGAGGGAACTGCTAAGGTGCCGGCTGCTCGACAGCGGCCATGACACGCTACTCCTCAGGTTGGCCGAGCTCCTCGATGCTGCCAGCACCGGAGCCGACCATTCTGCGTCCACATGATGACGACGGGGACCGGGTGCCGCCCCAGCCACACCTGGTCGCCCGTATGGTCAAGACTCGCGGTGACCTACGAAGGCGACATGGGGTATGATCCGTTGAACCCTGCATATGACGCTGCCCATCTGCCTCGAAGCCCTTTGTATTCAGGAACCGCCCCCATCGAGGAGCCACCAGAGAGCGATGTCAGGGCTACGCCGAACGCCAGATGCAACCAGGCACCGGCACAAGGGGGCTCAGGAGCGGAAGGTCAGGAGGCGGACCCCCCGCTCATGGCCCTCAATCCTTCACCATCATCGCCCATGGCCATGGAGCGCGAATGAGATGCACGCAGGTGCCTGCGGGGGCCGGCCCCGCGGCACCAGCCATAGGCCTCGGGCCAACAATGTCTCTGGCCTGGGCCTCGGCAGGCCAGGGGGCTACTCTGGTTGCCACATCAAGACAGAAAGGGAAGGGAAGGCCCGGGTCAGGCCCTCGTCCCCCGCGCATGACCCGTCGCGCACGACCCCGCCCTGGATTTCACCAGGGGCTCACCGGCGACGGGTATGATGCGCACGGGGAGGGGCCTTCTCCACCCTCCGTTCAACCTCAAGACACTGCGCCTCCTGGCGTACCATCCCCCGGGTTGCGGAGGGTGCGTCTAGAGGCGGTACGGCAGCCTGTCCTACGTGCACTAGGATGGCCCAAGACCGCGGCTCCGTCCCCCTGCTCACGAAATCCCGTACCCGCTGGGCCCGACCCTGATCAGGAAGGCCTCAGGGGCCATTAGGAGCGTGGGTAGGGCGGGGTCCCCTTTGCACCTCAGGACGCCGCGTCTCTGAGCGACGTTAGCCCTCAGGGGCGAAGCGCGCTCGGAGATCGCGTAAGTGGCGCGCCTGGTGCTCGGAGGGGGACTTATGGCCAAGGTCCCATCCCCCCATCATGCGCAGTGTCCCACTTCATGAATGCCGCCTTCGGGTGAGTTCATGAGGGAGCGGACTAGCACGGGGCGGGGCCCTCAAAGCGAAGGGGCGGGCACGTGAGAAGATCACCGCTCATGACACTCTCATGTAATAATGAGTGGGGCTGTACACGCCCCAGAGACTCTGGAGCGTCGCCCTAGGACCTCGGGGGCTTCTTCCCATGCCGAGTGGAAGCACCATGCTCCGCGCTAGCCGTCGACACTGCCCCCCAATGGCTATGCCCACATCCGCCGGTGGTAGCCCTACGCTCCGCGCTGGGGAGAAGACTGAAGACCTGCTCAGGGGCCGGACGCGGCCCCTCCTTTTGCTATTCGCATTTGCTCGCTTTGTATCCGCTTTCTCAAGCTGATCTTGCCGCCGCGCGACTCGTTTCTTGAATAAAAGGGAGAATTTTTGTCTGTGTTTTGCGATTTCCGCCGTGTTTTCTCGCGAGTCCATCTTTTCGTCTTGCTCGGCCGAGCCGGCCCACGTCCGCAACCCCGCCCTGTCACTCCTCGCGAGCAGGGGCCGAGGCATGGGCACACGTTCTGTCTGGTCCGCAGCCGGACCGCCAACCACTCTTGCGCTCACAGCAGGTACTCGCGAGGCGCGCCCGGGCGAGGTCGGCGGGCGCTCCGTCCTGACACGCGACAAGGGCTTAAAGCCACAGCCTCAGGAACAATCAAGGGAGTGCTTAAAAACCCATCCTTACAGTGTTTAATTACATCATCAAAAGTTTAAACCTTGTGACACCCATCTCACCCGGCTTTGGAGCCACAACCAAAAAGCAAATTTATAGCAGGAACTGGATTAAACATCGACGCCTTTGCCGGAACTGTGGGTGTCGCCCCCCTCAGGCACCAGCGCGTCCTTGATAGCTGTAACAAGCTCCGTCACCAATGCGTCCACATGGTCGCTCACCCAATTCTCTGAGGGGCTGGTGGCCGCCTTAGGCGCAGGCTCCAGCAGGGCCTCAAAGTCCGCAAGGGGGTCAAGACGGTGCAACTTGCCGAAGATGCGGGAAACTGCGCTCCTCAAGAAGTCTTGGATTTGCTCCTCGACGATCTGTCGAGCCTTCCTGGCCCCGCCTTCAAGACACTCCACCACCCTGGTAAAGAACCCAAGATACCTGGCGTCATTATTAACCAGGGGGCCGGCGACCCCCGAGCCAAGATGTTCTCCTAGGGCCCGGCCAGCTCGGTGCCGCAGGGCCTCAAACATCTTCGAGCGGGTGTGTTGCATTCCACGGACTCGTGTAGCCTCCTCAGAAGTTTGAGCCACGAGGGTGGAAATGTCCTCCACTTGCTGGTAAAGGCAAGACAATTCTGCCCTGGCGGTGGCGCGAGCCTTCTCCGACGCTAGCTCGCGGCGTTCCGCCTCGGCACAAGCCTTCTTCGATGCCCGTTCGCGACGCTCGGCTGCAACGCGGGCCTTCTCCGACACCTGCAGGTGACGCTCACCATCCGCCAGTTTGCTCTTTAGCACCGTGATCTCCTTCTAGATCTCCTTGCGCTTGTAAGCAAAGCGAGTCTCGTGAAGCCCCAGCTTCTCGTGGTAATCCTTCCATAGACGCTCCGCCTCCCTGGCAGCCTTATTCGCCACGACCTCGCGGTCATCAAGGTTGCCCTCGGCCTCGGCTAGTTGGCGCTCCATCGTCTCTAGGCGCTCGCGCTCCATGTTCAACTCCATCGCCTCGAGTGCGAGCGCCTCCTCCCGTGCCAAGAGGCCAGCTGGACTATCATCATCAGCCACAGGTGCAGCAAGGGCAACCCTTCGAGCACGAACCTAGTGCTCGAGCGTGGCGTTAGAGGCTTCGAGCTCGCGCTCACGCTCCTCCGCGGCTGCGCGGCGGCGCTCGGCGTCTCGGGCCTCCTTCAGGGCACGGTCGCAAGCCTCCTGAGCCACGACGGCCGACGCTTCCGCTTTCCTTAGGGCGGTTTCATGCTGCAACTGGCTCAGGTTGACGGCGGTCCTCAGCTGGCGCCAGCCCCTCGCCAGAAGCAGACCCTCGGCCTCAACGCGCTCATCTACTTTAGCAACCTCGACCTCGAGACGCTTCAGGGCGTCCACGCCTCCCGCACAAGGTCATGGCGGACCACGCTCCGGCGCATCGCAAGTTCCAGAAGATGACCAGGCTCGCCCCTGGCACCCGCATCCCCCAAAGGGGACTCCCCCTCTCCCTCGTGTTTAGCATGTGCCTCAGAGCTAGCCCCAGGGGAGAGCAGCACTTCCGGCGCTGGGAGCAGGCGTGGTCCTAACGGGCGAATAGTTGCTCGAGCTGTCGCAAGAGCTTGTTGACCCATGGTGAAGGCAAGACCCGGGACACGGAGCGGGCTCCCAATGTACCAAGAGGTGCCTTGCCCCAAGGACGCTTGGGGGCTGGGGGCACGACCTGTGCGATAGGGCTCGGGTGCGATTTCAAGAGCCCGCGCGAGGCCTCCTGAAGGCCGGGCATGGTCCGGAGAAGGGATGCAAGCGGAAGCTCCTGCGGGCCTCGTCGGGTAACTCGAGGACGAAGCGGGAGAGACCCTGCGGAGCAAGAAGTCAGCATAACCACATTCAGAAGGATGGGGAGAGCCGAAGGACACACACCTGCTTGGCATAGTCAGCTTCATCCTCTTCAGGGCCCTCGGAGCAGGGCCGAAGACGCTCCTCAACCTCCGCCTCTTGCCTAGCATCACGAAGGACAGCCGGAGGTTGCTTGAGGCAGATATGCCTAGTCCCAGAGCAAGGCCGCGGTAGGCGCCCGCAGCCGGCGCCTCACTTCCTGAGGTGGCGCTTCCCGGACTCGCCCCGACCGGAGGCTGCTGCGCCTCCCCCTCGGCTGCTTCGAGAGCCAGCGGCGCCTCAGCACTTTCCACCAACTCCACCAATACCGGCGCCGGAGCTTCGTCCAATCGCTCCAGGGATGAGGTCGACCCCGGGCCAGGGGCTCCGCCAGGCGTGTCTGCCCCAGAAAGGAAGGACGGGCTCGCGAGCCCGGATACCACCAAGGAATCATCGCGAGGATTGGGGGTACCTCCCATGATCAGCCCCCACGCATCGAAGCGGGGCATCCTTTCAGCAAGGGCCCTTTCGGCCATCGGAGCCAAGTACAAGGGAACCGCGGAACCAGGGCGAGCTTGAGGCACTCCACCAACGAGCAGCCGCATCAGCCCCTAGAGCGTATCAGGAGGGAGCTGCTTCCGCTGAAGACGCGCGCGATCATCAAGAACCCACATCGGGTTGGAATGGCGCTGGAGTGGGGCGACACGGAGGACAAGGAAGTCCCTCACCACCATCGCCAGGGTCAACCCGCTCTTCCTCAAGTTGGTCAGTCGGCGCAGCACAGGCTCCGCCCGTGGATCTGAAAGGGCCTCATGCCTCCAGCCAGAGTTTGGCACCGCTGGTGCATCAGGAAGATAAAATTGGGGGTTGTACACGACGGCGTCAACGAACACCCATTGTCGGTGAAACCCTTCTGTGGTGGGATGAAGCGAGAAGTCAATTCTGGAGGCAGCAGTAGCTTCCACCGCGCGCAACGACACGCACCCCGAGCGTTGCCCCCCTCAACCAAGGAGAGGGCGAAGAAGTGGCGGAGCAAGGCCACGGAAGGGGAAACGCGAATGAAAGCCTCACACAGGAACGCGAAGCTGGAAAGAAGGATGATGGACCCAGGGTCCAGGTGTAACGCCTGAATTTGGTAATGCGTGAGCACTGCGTAGAAGAAGGCGGAGAAAGGGGCAGAAGACCCCCGAAGATAGCATGGAGATGAAGCTGGATGTCGTTAGCACCAAGCTTCCTCACCGGCCGGGAAGCAAGCCAGACTCGGGTCAGTCCCCACTCGTTAGTTGCATCGGCCAAGGCGTGACGCACCTTGTCCAGACCCTCTTGGTTCACTATGGCGGAGCGACCAAGCGCCGGTTCGATCATCGGCGGCGACGCGGCAGGCTCGCCATCCCCCTTCTTCTTTGCCTTGCACGGCATAACGGCAAGGGGGAGGAAGCAGAGAAGGCAAGCAGAGAAGAGGGGCGATTGGGAGGAAGGAAGCAGAGGCGGCAGCAAGAAGCCCTACCAGTCGTGCGATTAGCAAGCCACACGACTACCAAGACTGTGTGGGAGGCGGGGCCGCCTACGTCCCATCCAACCATCGCACGCCAGCCTGGCCCGCAGCCTTTGGGGCCCGTGGCGCTTCGTCCTCGACTAAGGCTTCGCCCCAAAGCCAACTCCGCGCGCGCCTTGGGCCCGGGGGCTACTGTCGGCGTACTGGGAACCAGGGTATGCAGACTTGCCTGTCTGCGGGCCGTGACACGCTCCTACTACGGCCTGGTACGTCCCAGCTGATCGACCAGCTGCCCAAGACCCTCGCGAGGGGGCCAAGCCTCGTGAAGAGAACGACATCAAGGCCTCCTCAGGAGCAGCCTCGACAAGGTGCTCCGGAGGGGCAGAGAACCCAAGGCCACGTCTGCCTCCGGAGGAGGCGGTGATATCAGCAGTGACGCATCGCGCCAGCGGGTGCCAGCGTGCGCCAGCGGCGCAGTTACCATTTCAGTGCAAGGGGGACAGCGCAGCCGCAAGTTCCCGAGGAGTGGGGCAATGATTTCCTCATTGGTGCAACAAGACCGAAGACCGCAAGGACGGCAAGGAGGATGTCATCGTCGAGCCCACCACCGCTTCATCGCCTGATCCTTTTGGAGGCGAAGACTGCTTTTGTCAGGGCAGGAACGTCCTTGTGTTCCCGCTCAAAAATGGCCATCGTGGGATCCCTTCCCGCCTAAACATTTCCGGGGAAGAGGACCGTGGCCGCCTATATAAGTAGATAGAACCGCCACTACAGGACGGGTGGGACGGACAGACGAACACACTTGGCCACCGCACAAGGAGCAAGAACACTAGCCTCCTGACCCTCCTGAGCTCGCCTCCTGAGCCCAGGAACTGTTGTACTAGCTCATATTCTAGCTCGCCTGGAGCCAATCCACCAAAGCAGGAAGTAGGGTCTTACACCACACAGTGGCCCGAACCTGGATAAACTCTTGTGTGCTTGTTCGTTGTTTGCTTGAATCCTTCCACTGAGACGAGAGCGAGGTGCTAGGTAGACGTGAGTGGGAGACATCTTCGTTCATGCCCCTGTGTTCGAACTTAACGGGTTTTGCGGAGCCCTGAATCCGACAACGGGGGCCCCACGAGGCAAGGGCGCGCCTTGGGAAGGGGGCGCGCCCCCACCCTCGTGGGCCCCTCGTGGCTCTTCTGACGTGGTTCTCAAGTTCTCCGTCCGTGTTTTTCTCCAAAAATATCTCTTGCAAAGGTTTCATTCCGTTTGGACTCCGTTTGATATTCTTTTTCTGCAAAACCCTGAAACAGGCAAAAAACAGCAATCTGGACTGGGCCTTTGGGTTAGTAGGTTAGTCAAAAATGAAATAAAAGTGTAATATAAAGCCCATTAAACATCCAAGACTTCATAAATAATAGCATGGAACAATCAAAAATTATAGTTACATTGGAGACGTATCGAGCATCCCCAAGCTTAATTCCTGCTCGTCCTCGAGTAGGTAAATGATAAAGAAAGAATTTTTGATGTGGAATGCTAACCAACATAATTTTTCAATGTAATTCTCTTAATTGTGGCATGAATGTTCAGATCTAAAAGATTCAGGATAAAAGTCTATATTGACATAAGAAATAGTAATAATTCAAGCATACTAACAAAACAATCATGTCTTCTCAAAATACTATGGCTAAAGAAAGTTATCCCTACAAAATCATATAGTCTGGCTATGCTCCCTCTTCATCCAGCCAAGCACTTGTTTTCATACTCTGTTCTTTAAAACCTTTCAACTTTCACGCAATACATGAGCGTGAGCCATGGACATAGCACTATGGGTGGAATAGAGGTGGTTGTGGAGAAGACAAAAAGGAGGGAGATAGTCTCACATCGACTAGGCGTATCAACGGGCTATGGAGATGCCCATCAATAGATATCAATGTGAGTGAGTAGGGATTGCCATGCAATGGATGCACTAGAGCTAAAAATGTATGAAAGCTCAACAAAAGAAACTAGTGGGTGTGCATCCAACTTGCTTGCTCACGAAGACCTAGGGCATTTGAGGAAGCCCATCATTGGAATATACAAGCCAAGTTCTATAATGAAAATTCCCACTAGTATATGAAAGTGACTAAACATGAGACTCTCTAAAATGAAGAACATGGTGCTACTTTGAAGCACAAGTGTGGAAAAAATATAGTAGCAATTGTCCCTTTTTTCTTTGGGCATTTCTTTTTTTTTGCGGAAGGGCTTTATCGATTTAGCCTTTCCTCCCATGGGACAATGCTCTAATAATGATGGCCATCACACTTTCATTACAACTCGATACTATAACAAAGTATAACGCTATATGAATGCCTCCGGCAGTGTACCGGCATGTGCAATGAAACAAGAGTGACATGTATGAAAAGTTATGCATGGTGGTTTTGCCACAAATACGATGTCAACTACATGATCATGCATGGCAATATGACAATATGAAGCGTGTCATATGAATGGAACGGTAGAAAGTTGTATGGCAATATATCTCGGAATGGCTATGGAAATGCCATGATAGGTAGGTATGGTGGCTGTTTTGAGGAATAATATATAGTGGGTTTACGGTACCGGCGAAAGTTGCGCTGTACAAGAGAGGCTAGCAATGTTGGAAGGGTGAGAGTGCGTATAATCCATGGACTCAACATTAGTCATAAGAACTCATATACTTATTGCAAAAATCTACGAGTCATCAAAACAAAGCAATCAACGCATGCTCCTGGGGGGAGGTTGGTAGGAGTTAACCATCACGTGCCTCCGACCTCCACACAAAGGTTGACACTTTACAAATACCTCATGCTCTAACTTCATCACATAGCGGTTCACCATACGTGCATGCTACGGGAATCACTAACCTTAACAAAAGCATTTCTCAATTTCGTAATAACTCCACTAGCATGACTCTAATATCACTATCCTCATATCTCAAAACAACTATCAAGCATCCAACATCTCATTCTATTCAATGCACTTAGTGTGATTTTTTTACTACATTGACATTGGATGTCTATCATGTGAAGACTAGTTTTATAGCCTAAACACATTACCATGCTGTTTTAATAGACTGTCAAATAGATATAAGTGAAGCATGAGAGTTCATCAATTTCTACAAAATATAACCACCACCGTGCTCTAAAAGATATAAGTGAAGCACTAGAGCAATAACTATTCAACTCAAAATATATAAGCGAAGCACATAGAGTGTTCTAACAATTCCTAGGCCATATTTAACTCTCTCAAATAGGTGTGTCCAGCAAGGATGATTGTGACAAACTAACAAGCAAAGACTCAAATTATACAAGACGCTCCAAGCAAAACACATATCATGTGGTGAATAAAAATATAGCTCCAAGTGCTTAAGCAAAACACTTACCGATGGATGAAGACGAAAGAGGGGATGCCTTCCTGGGGTATCCCTGTGCTTAGGCTTTTGATTATCCTTGAGTTCTACTTGGGGTGCCATGGGCATCCCCAAGCTTAGGCCTTTGCTACTCTTTGTTCCATAGTCCATCAAAGCAATACAATAAACTTCAAAACTTCACAACACAAAATTGGTATATGACTTTTGCGCAAGCCTCCCCGGCAACGGCGCCAGAAATTCTTCTTGCTACTTCTCGAGCTTGCGTTGTATTCCCTCAAAGAGGAAAGGGAGATGCATCATAGTAGCGTAAGCATTTCCCTCAGTTTTTTAGAACCATGGTATCAATCCAGTAGGAGACCACGTGCGAGTCCCTCGCATCTGCACAAACAAATAAGAACTTCGCAGCCAACACGATAAGGGGTTGTCAATCCCTTTACGGTCACTTACGAAAGTGAGATCTGATAGAGATGATAGTTTATATTTTTGGTATTTTTGTTTATAAGAACAGAAAATAAAAGCGATAAAAAGTAAAGTAGATGTAGATTGATATGTTGAGAATAGACCCGGGGGCCATAGTGTTCTCTAGTGGCTTCTCTCATGATAGCGATATTCTACGGCGGGTAAACAAATTACTGTCGAGCAATTGATAGAAAAGCGAATATTTATGAGACTATCTAGGCATGATCATTGTATATAGGCATCACGTCCGAGACAAGTAGACCGAAACGATTCTGCATCTACTACTATTACTCCACACATCGACCGCTATCCAGCATGCATCTAGTGTATTGAGTTCATAAGAACATAGTAACGCCTTAAGCAAGATGACATGATGTAGAGGGATAAACTCAAGCAATATGATATAAACCCCATCTTTTTATCGTCGATGGCAACAATACAATACGTGCCTTGCTGCCCCTACTATCACTAGGAAAGGACACCGCAAGATTGAACCCAAAGCCAAGCACTTCTCCCATTGCAAGAACTATAGATCTAGTAGGCCAAGCCAAACCAATAATTTGAAGAGACTTGCAAGGATATTATGAGCACACATACAAAGTTCAGAGAAGAACCAAATATTTCTCAAAGATAATCTTGATCATAAACTCACAATTCATCGGATCTCGACAAACACACCGCAAAAAGAGATTACATCGAAAGACCGAGGAGAACTTTGTATTGAGATCCAGAGAGAGAGAAGATGCCATCTATATACTAGCTATGGACCCGAAGTTCAGTGGTAAACTACTCTCAACTCATGGTGAGGGCGATGATGATGATGATGAAGAAGAACTCCGCGATAGATCCCCCTCCGGTGGAGCTCCGGAACAGGCTCCAAGGTGGGATCTCACGGGAACAGAAGGTTACGGTGGTGGAATTAGGGTTTTTTCTCTGTTGCTGATGGTTTCGGGGTAGGTAGACTTATATAGGAGGAAGGAGGTCACCGGGGCAGTCACGGGGGCCCCACGAGGCACGGGAGCGCACCCTGGGAAGGGTTGCGCGCCCCCCACCATCGTGGGCCCCTCGTGGCTCTTAGGACGTGGTTCTCAAGTTCTCCGTGCGTGATTTTCTCCAAAAAAATATCTCTTGGGAAGGTGTCATTCCGTTTGGACTCCGTTTGATATTCTTTTTCTGCAAAACCCTGAAACAGGCAAAAAACAGTAATCTGGACTGGTCCTTTGGGTTAGTAGGTTAGTCCCAAAAATGATATAAAAGTGTAATATAAAGCCCATTAAACATCCAAGACTTCATAAATAATAGCATGGAACAATCAAAAATTATAGATACGTTGGAGACGTATCAGCAGTGTGCACTCATGCTCGCCTTGGGCATCATCCGGATCTCCACTACACCATTTTTGGCGTCGGTCCTCCTCGTCCGCAAGTCGGACAGCACGTGGCGTTTCTGCATCAACTACCGAACCCTTAACGCCATGACGCTCAAGGACAAGTTTCCTATCCCGGTCGAGCTCCTGGTCGAGCTACATGGGGTGCGCTTCTTCACCAAGCTCGGCCTTCGTTCGGGCTACCATCAGGTGCAGATGCACCCGAATGATGTCGCCAATACGGCGTTTCGGACTCATCACGGCCACTTTGAGTTTTTGGTGATGGCTTTTGGCCTCTCCAACGCCCCGGCGACCTTCCAGGCCTTGATGAACGACGTCCTCTGCCCTTACTTGAGTAGGTTTGTGCTCGTTTTCTTTGAT
This sequence comes from Secale cereale, assembly GCA_902687465.1. Lineage (NCBI taxonomy): Eukaryota > Viridiplantae > Streptophyta > Magnoliopsida > Poales > Poaceae > Secale > Secale cereale. The sequence goes on along the minus strand of LR738710.1, from coordinate 192,264,849 downwards.
CATATTCTTATCTACAGCGCCTCATGGGCGGAGCACCTTCAGCACGTTCCCATCGTCTTCAACAAGCTTCGAGCGCACCATCTTCACCTTAAGCGCTCGAAGTGCTCATTTGGCACGCCGTCAGTCGCTTACCTTGGCCACATCATCTCGGCTGAGGGTGTCTCTATGGATGCCGACAAGGTGGCGGCTGTCGCGGCCTGGCCGACACCGCACTCACTGCGAGCTCTCCGCGGCTTCCTGGGCCTCACGGGGTACTACCAGAAGTTTATCCAGGAGTTCAGCCTCATCGCGTCTCCACTCACGTGCTTGCTGCGTCGCAATGCCTTTGCCTGGGATGGCGAGGCGACAGAGGCATTCGAGGCCCTCAAGGGGGCCCTCACGACGGGCCTCGTCCTCCAGATGCCTGACTTCGATCGGCCATTCCTCGTGGACTCCGACGCCTCCAGTGTGGGGTTCGGCGCCGTCCTTCATCAGGGTGACGGACCGCTTGCATTTTGCAGCATGCCTTTTGTTCCGGACCATCTTAAGTTCGCGACCTATGAGAGGGAGCTCATTGGCTTGGTGCAGGCCGTGTGCCACTAGCGGGCCTATCTTTGGGGCCGGTCATTCCAGATTCGGACGGATCACTACAGCCTCAAGTTCTTGTTGGACCAGAGGCTATCTACCGTGCCGCAACATCAGTAGATCAGCAAGATCTTTGGCTTCGACTTCACCGTCGAGCACTACCCGGGCCGCCTTAACACCATGGCCGACGCCCTGTCCCGCCACGACATGGATGACGCAGCCGTCGGCGACTCCGAGGGGGTTGCGCTATGCATCTGCTCCGAGCCCTCCTTCGCCCTCTTCGGCAACATCTGCAGGGCCACCACGGACGCGTCAGACACTCAGCTCCTTCGGCAGCGCCTGGAAACCGGCAATTTGGAGGAGCAGTGGCACGTGGCGGATGGCTTGCTTCTCCATGGCCATCATGTCTTCGTGCCAGACCACGGCGACCTCTGTCACCAGGTTCTGATACTACCTCACTCGGCCGGCCACGAGGGTGTGCAGAAGACCCTCCATCGTCTACGCGCTGACTTCTACATTGTAGGTGATCGAACTCTGGTCCGAGATTGGGTGCCGTCTTGTGTGACATGCCAGCGGAACAAGACGGAGACACTGCGACTGACCGGCCTACTCCAGCCCTTGGAGGTGCCCTCTCAGGTCTGGGCGTATATTTCCATGGATTTCATCAAGGGCCTCCCCAAGGTCGGTGGCAAGTCTATCATCCTCACGGCGGTCGATCGCTTCTCCAAGTACGCGCACTTCATTGCGCTCGGCCATCCCTACACTGCCGCATCTGTGGCCAGGGCCTTCTTCGACGGCATTGTCCGCCTCCATGGGTTTCCCTCTTCGATTTTCAGCGATCGAGACTCGGTGTTCACGGGGCATGTATGGCACGATCTCTTATGGATGGTGAGCGTGAAGCTCCGCTTGACCACAGCTTTCCATCCTCAGACGGACGGGTGATGACCCACAAGTGTAGGGGATCTATTGTAGTCCTTTCGGTAAGTAAGAGTGTCGAACCCAACGAGGAGCAGAAGGAAATGATAGGCAGTTTTCAGTAAGGTATTTTCTGCAAGCACTGAAATTATCAGTAACAGATAGTTTTGTGATAAGGTAAATGGTGACAAGTAACAAATAGTAAAATTAAATAAGGTGCAGCAAAATGGCCCAATCCTTTTTGTAGCAAAGGACAAGACTGGACAAACTCTTATATGAAGGAAAGCGCTCTCGAGGACACATGGGAATTATCATCAAGCTAGTTTACATCACGCTCATATGATTCGCATTCGTTACTTTGATAATTCGGTATGTGGGTGGACCGGTGCTTGGGTGCTGCCCTTACTTGGACAAGCATCCCACTTATGATTAACCTCCATTGCAAGCATCCGCAACTACAAAATAAGTATTAAGGTAAACCTAACCATAGCATGAAACATATGGATCCAAATCAGCCCCTTACGAAGCAACACATAAACTAGGGTTTAAGCTTCTGTCACTCTAGCAACCCATCATCTACTTATTACTTCCCAATGCCTTCCTCTAGGCCCAAACAATGGTGAAGTGTCATGTAGTCGACGTTCACATGACACCACTAGAGGAAAGACAACATACATCTCATCAAAATATCGAACGAATACCAAATTCACATGACTACTTATAACAAGACTTCTCCCATGTCCTCGGGAACAAACGTAAATACTCACAAAGCATATTCATGTTCATAATCAGAGGTGTATTAATATGAATAATGGATCTGAACATATGATCTTACACCAAGTAAACCAACTAGCATCAACTACAAGGAGTAATCAACACTACTAGCAAGCCACAGGTACCAATATGAGGTTTCGATACAAAGATTGGATACAAGAGATGAACTAGGGTTTGAGAGGGTTGGTGCTAGTGAAGATATTGATGAAGATAACCCTCTCCAAGATGGGAGTGTTGTTGGCGACCACGATGGTGACGACTTCCCCCTCACGGAGGGAAGTATCCCCGGCAGAACAGCTCTGCCGGAGCCCTAGATTGGTTCCGCCTCGAGACGGCGGTGCTTCGTCCCGAAAACCTCCTTTTGATTTTTTCCAGGTCAAAACACCTCATATAGCAGAAGATGGGCATCGGGGGGCTGCCAGGTGGCCCAAGAGGCAGGGGCGCGCCCAGGGTGGGGGGGGCGCCTCCACCATCGTGGACGGTGGGTGGCCCCCCTTCTGTACTTCTTTCGCTAGATATTTTTTATATTTTCTGAAACGGAGTTTTGTGGAGTTTCAGGGATTTTTGAGTTGTGCAGAATAGGTCTCCAATGTTTGCTCCTTTTCCAGCCCAGAATTCCAGCTATCGGCATTCTCCCTCTTCATGTAAACCTTGTAAAAATAAGAGAGAAAAGACATAAGTATTGTGACATAAGGTGTAATAACAGCCCATAATGCAATAAATATCAACATAAAACCATGATGCAAAATGGACGTATCAACTCCCCCAAGCTTAGACCTCGCTTGTCGTCAAGCGGAAGTCGATATCGAAAAATATGTCCACATGTTTAGAGATAGAGGTGTCGATAAAATAAAATACGGACATGAGGGCATCATGATCATTCTTATAACAACAACAATATGCCTTATGTTAAAGTAACAATCTGTCGGTGTACTAAGGTAGGGGTACCTCAGTATCCCAACTTGTGCACGGGCAGTTGCAGCTTCCCGCGGCAGGGTTTACCGCGTGCTCGCCGGAGACCTTCCTGCTCCATATCAAACCATTCAAAAACAAAGTATACAAGACAGAAGATCGAGACCCCGGCAAGCGGAGCTTGCCGGGAAGGCCGTTCCAGGCTCAAGGTTACCTCACTCACGCAAGGCCCTGGCAAGAGGAGCTTGCCAGGAAGAATAGAAGATTACATCATAGAAGACACGCCTCGGCGCTATATGCGTCCCGGCGAGGGTCCGGGGAGCGACAAGCTGCGGAGCCCAGCAAGCTCCCGGGCCCGGCAAGATCAAGACCCCGGCAAGGTGCTTGCCGGGAGAGTTGCGCTGTGTGCCCGCGCTCCAGCTCATCGGCCCACGCGTCGCCCTGAGGCCTTCCCAGGGACACGTGGCGGATGGCTGTGCAGCCTGGGGGACACGGTGGCACTCCACGATGGTGAAGCCATCGCCGTGGCAAACGGAGACGCAAGGGCGGGAGCTTTTGGGGTCGACGGCGACGGGCATTAAATGCCCTTGTCCCCCACTGTCAAAGTAGGTGGCGACCACTGTTCGCGCACTGTAGCTCCACTATTCCCGCACTGTTACAACTACCACCTCTTTTACGTTTTTACCCCTTTCTCCTACGTTGACACCTGTCGGTGACCCCTTGCACTATAAAAGGAGGCCCATGCTCAACGTGGAGGGGGTTCGGAACCTAGATCACTCATACGCTCGGTGTAGCTGCTTCTTCAAGCTCCCGAGCTCTCCAACTCAATACACAACCAAGCAGGAGTAGGGTTTTACGCGTCTACCGCGGCCCGAACCTGGGTAAAACTGCCCGCATGCTCGCTACGATCTACTCTTCGTGCTCCCTCCGCCCTCGTACCGCACAGACAAGGGGCTCCGGTCCCATAGGTGTTCGTGGCGGACAGTTTCCCCCGACATCTTTGGCGCGCCAGGTAGGGGGCGTCGAGGTTGTGCGAATCTGATCCGGCGTTCGCGCGGGCGCATTCTTCATCAACCTCTCCAGTTCATTCAGCAACTTCATCAGCAACATCACCATGGCCCCGAAGAAGAAGGCTTCGGAGGTCGGAGGCCCGTCTGCGTCTCATCCGCCGCCAGCAGAGCCAACGGTGGGCGGGGGAGACGCCGTCGGAAGGGTGGTCGCCGGCGAGGACACTCGCGGCGCCACCAAATCCAAGGACAAGACGGACGACCGAGCCTCGGTCTCCGTGGACGCGCCGCGTCCATCTCAGCACACGACAACCCAGCAGCGCCATACCACAGGAGGTGGTATCCGCCTGCTGGGGCAAGGACAAACCGGAGGCTCGCGGGACGCCCCGGACCACCGTCCGGGCACAAGCAAAGCGAAGGCGCCGGCGCGGGATCCTGCTCCTTCTAACGTTGTTAGGAGTCCGAGCATATCCCGCTCCTCGCACCGCTCGTCCCCGTTCCCCTCCACTCCAGCGGAAGCGCTCGCAAGGGCGCAACTGCTCCTCGACTTCCCTCCAGCGGCAGACAAGGCCGAAGACTGGAGGGCCACCATCCAGAGCCTGATAGCCTTCGCCAACAACGATTCTCCACAGCAGCCGGCGGCCTCGCGGCCGCGGCAAGCTGAGAAGACGAAGGCCGACGGCGACAAGACCGCCGGGGGTGCGACAAGCGTGCACTCCCCGCCGCGGAAGCAGAAGACGCCGCCCCGCCGGAACAACGCCGACGACGGCTCCACGGCGTCGTCGGATCCGCGGGCCCGTCGGGACCAGCGCCAGGTCCTCGACGACCGGCGACAAGAAGACGCTCGCACCACAATCGAGCGCCGCCGAGAAGCTCGGCGACAATCAGATCATAGAGCTGGGAACGCTGTCGACGCGCGCGCGCCCGGTGAACCAGGCGACTTGCCGTACGCGGCAGGCTGCCCTGCGTTCACTCGCGAGCTGCGGCGCGTCTAGTGGCCCAGCATGAAGAATTTCAAGCCCGACGTACCGGAGAAGTACGACGGCAAGACGCACCCCTCAGAATTCCTCAGCGTTTACACCATCGCGGTGCAGGCTGCCGGGGGACGCGACGAGAAGATCTTGGCAAACTACTTCCCGCTCGTGCTTAAGCCGAACGTCCGTTCGTGGCTTATGCACTTGCCGGAAGGCTCCATTTCTTCTTGGGCAGACCTTTGCCATCAGTTTGTTGGCGCCTTCACCGGCGGCCACAAACCCCACGGCCAGGAGAGCGATCTCCACATTCTGGCCCAGAAGGAAGGAGAAACCCTGCGCAAGTACATCCAACGCTTCAGCCGTGTGCAGCACAACATCCCTGATGTCCACCCTGCCGCGGTTATCAGCGCGTTCCACCAGAACGTGCGTAACCGCCGCATGCGTGAAGAAATGGCGATGACCAAGATTCGGGATGTCAGCGAGCTCTATGCTCTGGCTGACAAGTGCGCACGCGCAGAAGAGGGGAGGAGACTCCCCGGGGAGGATGCTGGCGCAGGAGGAAGCGACAGCGACGACGCCGCCCCGGCAAAGAAGAGCCGGCGGTGGAATAACAGAAGGAAGGGCAAGAAAGAGGTGCTTTCCGTCGAGAAGTCCGGCAAGGAGGCTCCCGCCAAGCAAACGCAGGCTGGCGGCTCCAGCAAGGAGCCTGCCCCTGTAGCGGCAGCCGACAAGCCGGACGGCTCCGACAAGCAATACTGCAAGATCCACCGCACCAAGGGTCACGATCTCTCCAACTGCAAGCGCGTCGAGTATCTCGTCGAGCAGCAGAAGGCTGAGTACGAGAGGCGCGACAAGGAGAAGGCCCAAGGTGGCGGGGGAGAGCCAAGCAAGAAGCGGCCGTTCGCTGGCCGGGGAGGACGCCGCGGCAAGGCCAAGCAGCGGCAAGGTGATCGACCTCCCCGGGGCCGCGACAAGGACGAAGAGGACGACGACGAAGACATGGAGGACGAGGATAACAGCGAGTAGGAGTTCCAGAAGGCCACGGAGGTCCTGTGCGTCGACGGTGGCGCCTCTCTGCACACCTCCCACCGCCAGCTAAAGCAGTGGGTGCGTGAGGTGAATGCAGCAGAGCCGCCCGTGGAGTCGCGCAGGCTCCTCAAATGGTCGAGCACGCCCATCGTTTTTGATCTTGAGGATCACCCTGACCGCACCACGGCGGTCGGGTGCTTGCCGATGCTGGTCTCACCCACCATCCGCAACCTCAAGGTCACCAAAATGTTGGTTGACGGCGGGGCCGGGCTGAACTTGATCTCCTCTGCTGTGATCAAGAAACTCCAAATTCCAGATGGCGAGCTCGAAGAGATCGGTTCTTTCCAAGGAATCAACCCGGGAAGGAGCAAGCCCAAGGGGAAGATCACTCTGCCGGTGACCTTTGGCGGGGAGCTCAACTTCAGAACTGAGCGCATCACCTTTGACGTCGCCGATATTCCATTGCCATACAATGGAATACTTGGCCGTCCCGCCCTCGCCAAGTTCATGGCAGCTTCCCACCATGCTTACAACGTACTCAAGATGCCGGGGCCGATAAGCGTCATCACTGTCCACGGCGACAAGAAGGATGCGCTTGTCTGCGCCGACAAGATCTACCGGGATGCGGCAGCTGCGGCAGAGAAGGATACACTTGCCGCTGAAGCTCCCGGGGGGAAGAAGACGAAGACCAAGTCCGGCAAGTGCTCTGGGGCCCACTCCGGCAACCGCACCTCTTCGGAGTGCTGCGCTGCCGTCGAGGACGTCCCATCGAGCTCCACCGGCAAGTGTAAGAAGGGGATGGCCGCTCCTCCGGCAACCAAGAAGGTGTCCGCCAAGGAGGACGGCACTGGTGGTACCTTCACCATCAGTGCCACGCTTGACAGCAAATAGGAAAGCGCGCTCGTTGCCTTCCTGCGGGCGAATGTCGATGTGTTTGCCTGGCAGCCATCTGACATCCCCGGTGTTCCCAGGAAGGTAATTGAGCACAAGCTTGCTGTCTGTCCTCATGCGCGGCCCATCAAGCAGAAAGTGAGGAAGCAAGCCGTGGAGCGCCAATAATTTATCAACGAAGAAATCAAGAAGCTAGAGGCAGCAGGCCTAGTTAGAGGTGTGATCCATCCGACGTGGTTAGCAAATCCAGTCGTCGTGCGCAAGGCCAACGGGAAATGGAGACTGTTTATAGATTTCACCGATGTGAATAAAGCATGTCCCAAGGATCCATTCCCTTTGCCGCGCATTGACCAGATCGTTGACTCCACTGCCGGATGTGAGCTACTCTGTTTTCTTGATGCATATTCAGGCTACCATCAGATCTTTATGGCCAAAGAGGATGAAGAGAAGACTGCATTTATCACTCCATGTGGCACTTATTGCTTCATACGCATGCCATTTGGACTGAAGAATGCAGGATCAACGTTTGCAAGGGTAGTGTACACTGCTTTCGAGCCACAGATCCACAGAAATGTAGAGGCTTACATGGATGACATTGTGGTGAAGAGTAAGAGCAAGGAAACCCTGATCCAAGATTTGGAAGAGACATTTCAGAACCTGCGCAGGATACAGCTCAAGTTGAACCCCGAGAAGTGCGTCTTTGGAGTTCCCTCCGGCAAGCTTCTCGGGTTCTTTGTGTCACAGAGGGGTATTGAAGCCAACCCCGACAAGATTAAAGCCATTGAGCAGATTGAGGCCCCGAAGCGCGTCAAGGATGTCAGAAGGCTTGCAGGTTGTGTGGCTGCCCTCAGTAGGTTCATTTCGAAGTCTGCAGAATGCGCCCTACCTTTCTTCAAAATCTTGAAGAAGGCAGGTCCCATGAAGTGGACTCCGGAAGCGGAGGCAGCGCTGCAAGATTTGAAACGGTACCTATCTTCCACTCCAATACTTGTCGCACCTAGACCACAGGAAAAGTTGTTGCTATACCTAGCGGCAACCAACCAGGTGGTTAGTGCTGCGTTAGTAGCGGAGAGGGAGTCCGACGAGGAGGCTACGCCACCGGCAAGCGAATCCAGCGACAAGCAGGGGGCTGCTCCGGCAAGCTCTGGCCCCGACAAGGACAACTCTGCGCAGGAGCAGGATGAAGCGCGGAAGAAGATGGTGCAGCGCCCAGTGTATTTTGTAAGTTCCCTTCTCCAGGGGGCTAGGTCAAGGTACTCTGGTGTGCAAAAGTTGCTTTTCGGCCTCTTCATGGCCTCGAGAAAGCTGCGCCATTACTTCCAAGCACATGAGATAACAGTGGTCACTCGCTTTCCGCTGAAGAGAATATTGCACAACCCGGAAGCAACAGGCAGGATCGTTGAGTGGGCACTGGAGTTGTCGAGCTTTGGACTCAAGTTTGAAAGTACTTCAACCATACAGAGCCGAGCTTTGGCAGAATTCATAGCTGAGTGGACCCCAACACCCGATGAAGAAGTCCAAGAAACAAGTGTACCCGTACAAGAAGCGACAAGTGAATGGGTAATGTATTTCGATGGTGCCTTCTCGCTGCAAGGCGCCGGTGCTGGCGTAGTACTCATCGCGCCCACCGGAGAGCACCTCAAATATGTTATCCAGATGCACTTTCCCAGGGAGCAAGCGACAAACAACACTGCTGAATATGAAGGCTTGCTTGCCGGCCTCAGGATTGCGGCCGAACTTGGGATCAGGAAGCTGATTGTGCGGGGAGATTCTCAGTTGGTGGTCCGGCAAGTCAACAAGAGCTATCAGAGCCCTTTGATGGAAGCTTATGTCGATGAAGTGAGGAAGCTTGAGGGACACTTTGAAGGTCTGCAGATGGAGCACGTCCCGAGAGCTCAGAATGAAATTGCGGATGGCCTTTCAAAGTGTGCTTCGATGAAGTTACCTGTGGAACCAGGGACCTTCTTGCTCAAGCTGACTCAACCATCCGTTACACCATCAATTGGGCAGTCCAAGAAGAGAAAGTTGGTCTCCGGCGACTACTTGCCGGCGGATCTTCCTGAAACCGCCGCCAAGGTCCCCAAGATCGACAACCACAACGCTGAGGAACAGTTTGCTCCTGCAGATCTTCGGGTCTGTACAGTTGAAGCAAGCGTTCCCGACAAGCCTCGCCCCGGCGAGCTTGCCGGGGGACCTTCAGCTCCGGCGGAGCCAGAGGTTCTGGCCGTAGAAGCTGAGGTCCCCGCAGCGGCCCTCGTGCCTTTAGTCCTTGTCGTTGAGCCCCAAGCTCCGGCATGGGCACAGCAGATCGTCCATTTTCTGCAAACTGGAGAACTTCCCGACGACCCAGAAGAAATAGAGAAGATAACCAGGCAGTCAAGTATGTACCAGTTCGTGGATAATGAGCTGTACAGAAGAAGGCTCAATGGTGTCAGACTGAAGTGTATCTCCAGGGAGGATGGACAGAAGCTGTTGGCAGAAATACACGGAGGCATATGCGGCCACCACATTGGCGCAAGGGCGCTTGCCGGGAAAGCTTTCCGGCAAGGGTTCTTTTGGCAAGAAGCCCTCCAAGATGCAACTGCACTAGTAACCAAGTGTGAAGCGTGCCAGTTCCATGCAAAGCAGATCCATCAGCCAGCTCAAGCTCTCCAAACAATCCCTTTGTCCTGGCCCTTCTCGGTCTGGGGGCTCGATATCCTCGGCCCTTTCCCTCGTGCTGTCGGGGGCTTTGAGTACTTGTACGTTGCAATCGACAAGTTCACAAAGTGGCCAGAAGTGGAGCCAGTGAGAAAGGTGACAGCACAGTCAGCAGTCAGGTTCTTCAGGTCGATTGTTTGCCGTTTCGGGATCCCTAACAGGATCATCACCGACAACGGTACACAATTCACTAGTCGCACCTTCATGCAGTACGTCCAAGACCTTGGCGCCAAG
>LR738710.1:192164602-192254839 GCA_902687465.1 Secale cereale | reverse complement strand
GCTGAAGTGCTGCGCGGACTCAAGACAAGGACCTTTGACAGGCTGCGCAAGTGCGGAAGAAATTGGATAGAGGAGCTACCGGCGGCTCTTTGGTCAATCAGAACGACACCAAGTCGAGCCACCGGGCAGACACCCTTTGCTCTAGTCTATGGAGCAGAGGCAGTTCTCCCCACGGAACTCGTATACGGATCTCCTCGAGTGCTCGCTTATGATGAGCTCGAGCAAGAGCAACTGCGACAAGATGATGCATTGCTCCTCGAGGAGGGACGTCTCCAGGCTGCTGTACGAGCTGCTCGATACCAGCAAGCCTTGCGCCGCTACCATAGCCGCAAGGTCAAGGCCAGGAGTCTCGAGGAAGGCGACCTTGTTCTTCGGCGTGTTCAGTCCGCCAAGAATTCCAACAAGTTGACGCCGAAGTGGGAAGGCCCTTATCGGGTGAGACAAGTCACGAGGCCCGGCGCTGTCCGCCTCGAGACCGAAGAAGGCTTACCGGTGAGCAACTCGAACATAGAGCATCTTCGCAAGTTTCACCCATAAGGCGCGGTTGCCGTGATCCGCTCCGGCAACCACCTTTTGTACAAGCTTTGCCGCTGTTGCATGTAACCCTTTGTTCAAAGCCGGGCGCAGACCCCGTGCATCAGTAAAGATTTTGCGTTTTGCGCAATTTTCCTCTTACATGCTCTTCTTTGCTATTTGCATGTGTTATTTGGCATCTTATGCAACATGCACATCCGGTAAGCATTAGCACGCCGAAAGGCCATATACTTGTTTCCCTCTTCTTTTTTCCTTGCCTCTTAAGCAGAAGGAACGTTCCTCGCGCGCAAGTTTGCCGGGGGGGAAGGAGGTGGAGGAGGGACCAAGTGTTGTTCAAGAAAGAAAAGCCTTACCGGGAAGCAAGCAATATATGAAAGCTAAGTTACCGGAATTTGACCAGTTCAAATTTTTAAATTTTTGTTGTCTTCCTTGAACAATCACACTTTGTATGGAAAACCTGTGCGCGGAGGAACCTACCCGTAGCTAGCCGCACCCTTGTCTTGTTTCCGAGTACGCTCAACGATTTAAGCGAGCTGCGACAAGTGTCGCGCCCTTACCTCGTTTTCGAGTTCGCTCAGCAAGCTAAGTGCGTTGCGACTAGCCGCGGCAAGGTTGCTTGCCGGTGAGACCTTGGCCAGCAGGCTGCTGAGAGTCCAGCACTCAGCGCTCGCGGCAAAGGCCCCTTGCCGGCAAGCTCCCCGGGAGCGTAGGGTGAAAAGCATACAAAGTAAATGACCAAGACAAGGAAGATAACATTGCACTGATTGATCAAAATGAGATAAATATCTTACAAGGGATAACTCGTCGCAATGGACTAATGAGTTCATAACATCCTATGCAGCAACAAAAAGAGATAAAGATAATGGAGGCCTAATCTACGCGGTCGCCCTCAATCCTGGAGATCTTGTTCACCTTGGCGATGATGTGGGCGACCTGCTCCTTCAACACCTCCATGTTTGCGTCGGCCGGCAGGGTGCGAAGAACGTTGGTGAGGTTTATGCCGGGATTGCGGTATACAATCTTCGTCAGCACGCGCTCCAAGGTTCCCGTGCAGAGCACGCGCGCCTCCTCGGCCAGCTGCGCGGGGATCTTCTTCCGAAGACCTGCAAGAGCCGGCGCGATCCCTCTGAAGAAGAGGCTGAGCTTGGCGCTGTGAGGGAGGTTCGGATCCGGGGAGTAGATGAGATGCTCGACTTTCAGCGCCAGCAGCTCCTGGTCGATGTTGGACGCAGAAGATACCAAGTCCTCGGTCCATACCTCAATGGTACGGCGGAAGTTCTCGGACGCCTTGTTGACGCTGTCCACCAAGGCTCGCTCCTTGCGGAGCTCCTCCTTCAACTTGGTCTCCCGATCCCGGGCGGCGTCAAGCGAGTCCTTCAGTGTGGAGACCTTCAGCTCCAGGTCCTCGATGGAGTCCTTGGCGGCCTTCAACTCGTCGCCCCTCTCAGAAAGACGCACCTGGAGTTCTGAGTTAGTGTGGGCGTCCTTCTCGCGCTCTGTATTGAGCGCGGCGACCTTCTCCACGCTCGCCTTCAGCGACTCCTCCAGCTGCGCGACCTTGGCGGCAAGCTCCTCCTTGGCGGTCTCCGCGGTAGCCGCGGCAGCCCTCGCCTCCTTCAGCTCCCCGCCAAGGGCCTGCTCCCGAGCGGCAAGTTCTTCCTCGTGGGCGTCGAGGTTGACCTTCCACTGGGCGAGCTCTCCTTCTCGCCGGGACAGCTCCACCCCGGCGAGCCGCTGCTGCTCTTCGGCCTCGGCCTTCTCCAGCACCCACTCTTGGTACTCTCCGGCGAGTCGCTCGCGCTCCTCCGCCACCTCGCGGAGGGCCGCCTGGTTGGCGGCGCTGAGCTCCGCCGCGCGCTTTTCCATCTCCGTGGCGGCCTTGGCGGCGAGGGCCTCCCGACAAGCAAGCTTCGCCTGCCTGGCCCGGTAAAGGGCCAGGAGCTGGTGAAGCAGCTTCTCCTCCTCGGGCCCTTCACTCCCGCCGGGCGCCTCGACAATCTTCAAGCCCGCGGAGGCGAGGACCTCCCCATCAAATGCCTCGCCCTCCGCGGGAGCTCGCGACGAAGAACCCCACGGCACCTGGATGAAGACGCCGTTGGGGGCTTCGAGATAATAGCCGGCCTGCTCCGTTCCGGCGGAGGGGTCGGCGGCCGGCGCAGCACTTGATGCTCCCGCCGCCTCCGGGCCGGCGGTGCGGTCGCCGTCCCCCTCCCCGGCCGCTGCGTCTGCAGCCGGAGCGGTCTCCTGCACGGCCGGCTCGGCGGCTCCCGCCGTGTCCTCGGCGACAGGGGCGTCGCCGCCGCCGCCCTGCGCGCCCTCCTCCTCGAGGTTGATGACCTCCGTCTCCATCTGCTCGGGGGGAGGAGGATCTAGAAGAAGAAGAAGAAGCAAAGGAAATTCAAGCAAATATCCAAAAAGAAACAGCGCCAAGAAGACAAAGTTGCAAGACCTACCTTGGCGAACATCGTCAGCGGCGGGCTCCCTCGCCGGGGAGCTCTGCCTTGGCGGAGTGGCCGCCCTCGCCGGGCTGCTCGCCCTTGGCGGGGTACTCGCCCTTGGCGGAGTACCCGCCCTTGGCGGAGCACTCTCCCTTGCCGGAGAGTTCGGCCTTGGCGGGGACGGCGGGGCCTGCGGCTCCTCGGGGGCGGCCTCCGGACTCTCCTGCGGCTGTGGCTCCACCTCTGCACAAGTCAAGACAAAAATATCAAGATACTGAAACAAGACAAAATCTCCAAGCGCGCACTACAAATGGAAACACAGAACCCAGACTTACGCTGGGGGCTGCGCTGGGGGCTGCTCCTCGGAGCAGCGCTCGCGTCCGGCAAGCTTGGCTCCGGCACGTCCCCAGTTGCCGCGGTGGGCGAGTCATCTGCGACCTCGACCACGGGCACCTTGGCTTTCTTCGCCGCGCGCTGGGCCAAGGTCCTGAAATCAAAGCATAGAAACAAGATCAGCACCAACAATAACCAAGATGAAATTCAGGAAGATGAAGGATATTGAGTTCTTACTCCTGCTCCTCCTCGTCGTCGTCGCTCAAGGCGGAGAAGTCGAACTCCACCTGGGGCGCGTCTGCGCGAGGAGCGGGAGGCGAAGACTCCCTCGGGCGCTTGGCGGTCCCCGGGGCTGGGGGCTGCGAAGACCCAGCCCCCGTGGTAGGCGGGGCCCGAGGGGCAGGCGGAGCCGTCGCTCCGCTCTGCGAAGACTCCTGTCCGCTCGGCGCCGGCCTGCGAGGCGCCTCTGCCGTGGCCTGCGCGCGGGCCGCCTCCGCTGTGGCTGGTGCGCTGGTCGCCCCCGGCGCAGCTTGACTTCCCCGGGGAGCTCGCGCTGTCCGGCGAGCTGGTTGTTGCCGGGGAGCCTGCGCCCTCTCCCCCGTCGCCGTCTTGCGGACGCGCTTAAGTGGAGACCGCCTAGGGCTTGCCCGGGGCGGGGAGGTCTCCGACGAGGAGAGGTCGTCGGCATAGAGCTCCGTGGACCCGCCGGAGTCCTCGGCGGCCTCGGCGTCCTCCTCCTCCTCCTCCTCCCCAGCTGGCTTGCTGGACCCAGCGCCCTGCGCCGCGGCCTCCTTCCCTCCGGCGCCTCCGCTCCCTCCGGCGCCTCCGCTCCCTGCGGCGCCCCTGTTCCCTCCGGCGGCGTGACTTCTCGCCGCGGCCTCCGTCTGGATTCCGATGATCCCGGAGTGCCTCAAGGATGGGACTCCGGCGAGCGCGTCGGGAGGCAGTTGCAGCAGCCTGCGGATCTCCGCCTCTTCGGCTTGGCATGACGCCTCCGCAGCATCTGCCTCGTCGGGCGTATAGCCGAACTCCCCTGCCGCTGCGGCTACAGCGGCCTCTTCAACCCGAGAAGCGATATACACAATCTCCTGGTCGGTGGTGTCCCGCGTCAGTTCCCGGGTCTCGTTCTTGTTCTTCGCCACCTCCACAAGGTTGTCGAAGAAGCTGAGGATGTCTATTGACTTGGGCGGAATCCACGTGCGGTCCACGCCGTGCGAATCACACGCGGGCATCATGGCGCGGAGGGGATCACAAGCTATGCTGTTGCAAAGGGGCACCACTCCCCGGGGCCCCCTGAACCATTCCGGGTGGGCCGGGTCGTGCTTAAACAGCTCCCGGACCATCCCCTTCAGCTCCAGCGACGTGAAGTTGTAGTTGAGCCCGGGCCGCAACCTCATGATATCCGCCGAGTTGCCGTACTCCCAGGCCGGTCTTTTCCTGTCTTGGAGAGGGGCGATGCGGCGGCGGAGGAAGTCTGTGCCTACTTCTGCGACAGACAGCCTGGCGGTCCGGAGGCGCAGAATCCTGATGAGGGCGACGTTGAGCTTGCCGTCGTCCGAATCCAGCTCGCTCCAGTCCCTGCTGCGCACAATGGGCGTTGTGCGCGGCGCGGTGAAGGATTGCGGCTGGTCCTCGACAATCCAGCACCATTCCGCACGCCACTCCTCCCACTTGCCGCGGAGCTCCCCCGACAAGTAAGACTCCTTCTTGTTCAGGCGGAAAACCCAAGATATTCCTCCGGAGAGGGGGGCACCGGCCTCTACTCTAGGGGTGAAGAAGTGCCTAAACAGAGCTACGTTTGGGTGTATTCCTATATAGTTTTCGCACATGTGTGCGAAAACCGCCATTGTGAGGATGGCGTTGGGGGTGAAGTCAAGAAGGTGGAGGTCGTAGGTGTGCATTATGTCACAGAAGAAATCAGAGAAAGGAGGGCAAAGACCGCAGTGGAAGAAGGCTGCGAAGAAATAGTACCCGCCGGGGTAGTTGTCCTTGGCGGCGGCCGGATAAGCTCGAGTGCGGGGGTGCGCCTTGGTTCCCTTGGACCAGAACAAGCAGTACTTGTTCCAGAGCTCCCGCGCGCCGAGCCTCGGCGGGAAGACGAGGTTCCGCTTCCGATACGCGGTAAGCTTCGCCGCTTGCTCCGACTTTTCCTTCTTGGCCTTCTCCGCCTTCGCCTTCTCGGTCTTCGGGGCCATGGCGGAGGCGGCGGAGGAAGGGGGACGAAGAGCCCGGTGGCGCCGGAGATGCAGACGGCGGCGGCGGAGGTATGGGGGCGGAGCGCAAAGGGGATCTCTGGAGGAAGAAGAGGATGCAATGAAAGCGCAAGGAGGGGAACCGCTCCTGCTTCCTCTGCTTTTATGGGGAAGTGGGGGGCGTTTCGCTCTTTCCATTGAAAGAACGTGGGCACGTCCCATCCCGCGACGCCGCAATCGACGTGTGCCGTTACAGGGGGATGCGGCGGATACGGAAGTGGATTCGGCGCGCCGTGGGCCGCGTGTGCCCGTACACTGTTTTGGGCCTGGCCCAACAGCGCTCGGCACCGTGTGTGGCCCAGGCCCGGGGGCTCCTGTCGGTGTACTAAGGTAGGGGTACCTCAGTATCCCAACTTGTGCACGGGCAGTTGCAGCTTCCCGCGGCAGGGTTTACCGCGTGCTCGCCGGAGACCTTCCTGCTCCATATCAAACCATTCAAAAACAAAGTATACAAGACAGAAGATCGAGACCCCGGCAAGCGGAGCTTGCCGGGAAGGCCGTTCCAGGCTCAAGGTTACCTCACTCACGCAAGGCCCTGGCAAGAGGAGCTTGCCAGGAAGAATAGAAGATTACATCATAGAAGACACGCCTCGGCACTATACGCGTCCCGGCGAGGGTCCGGGGAGCGACAAGCTGCGGAGCCCAGCAAGCTCCCGGGCCCGGCAAGATCAAGACCCCGGCAAGGTGCTTGCCGGGAGAGTTGCGCTGTGTGCCCGCGCTCCAGCTCATCGGCCCACGCGTCGCCCTGAGGCCTTCCCAGGGACGCGTGGCGGATGGCTGTGCAGCCTGGGGGACACGGTGGCACTCCACGGTGGTGAAGCCATCGCCGTGGCAAACGGAGACGCAAGGGCGGGAGCTTTTGGGGTCGACGGCGACGGGCATTAAATGCCCTTGTCCCCCACTGTCAAAGTAGGTGGCGACCACTGTTCGCGCACTGTAGCTCCACTATTCCCGCACTGTTACAACTACCACCTCTTTTACGTTTTTACCCCTTTCTCCTACGTTGACACCTGTCGGTGACCCCTTGCACTATAAAAGGAGGCCCATGCTCAACGTGGAGGGGGTTCGGAACCTAGATCACTCATACGCTCGGTGTAGCTGCTTCTTCAAGCTCCCGAGCTCTCCAACTCAATACACAACCAAGCAGGAGTA
This sequence comes from Secale cereale, assembly GCA_902687465.1. Taxonomy (NCBI): domain Eukaryota; kingdom Viridiplantae; phylum Streptophyta; class Magnoliopsida; order Poales; family Poaceae; genus Secale; species Secale cereale. The sequence goes on along the minus strand of LR738710.1, from coordinate 192,248,130 downwards.
GGGTTTTACGCGTCTACCGCGGCCCGAACCTGGGTAAAACTGCCCGCGTGCTCGCTACGATCTGCTCTTCGTGCTCCCTCCGCCCTCGTACCGCACAGACAAGGGGCTCCGGTCCCATAGGTGTTCGTGGCGGACAGTTTCCCCCGACACAATCCATTCACAATGTCAAGTATGAATCAGAAACTTCATTGAAAACTAACAAACTATGATCTCGGTCATTGAAGAAATTGCAATTTATCGTAACATCAGAAAGAGTCAATATAAGATCTTTTCAGCAAGTCCACATACTCAACTATCATTTAGTCTTTCACAATTGCTAGCACTCACGCAATACTTATGGGTATGGAGTTTTAATCGGACACAGAGAAAGATAGGGGCTTATAGTGTTGCCTCCCAACCTTTTACCTTAAGGGTAATGTCAACAATAATAGATCATGATAGCTTACATCCAAGTGGGTATATTTATCAGGATCTTTCCAACACAAGGTGCTTGCCAAAGGATAAAATGTACAAAGGAAAGGTGAAGATCACCATGACTCTAAAAGGTAAGAACAATAGATAGGCCCTTCGCAGAGGGAAGAAGAGGTTGTCATGTGCTTTTATGGTTGGATGTACAAAATCTTAGTGCAAGAGAACATCACTTTATATTGCCACTTGTGATATGGACCTTTATTATGTAGTCTGTCGCTTTTATTGCTTCCATATCACAAGATCGTATAAAGTTTATTTTCTCCACACTAATAGATCATACATGTTTTAGAGAGTAGCAACAATGACAACTTACATGAAGGATCTTACTCAATCCAAAGGTAGGTATGGTGGACTCTCATGGCAAAACTAGGTTTAAGGATGTATGGAAGCACAAGTAGTATCTCTACTTGGTGCAAGGAGTTTGGGCTAGCATGAGGGGGAAAGGCAAGCTCAACATGTTGGATAATCCATGACGATATACTTTATTTCGGATATAGGAAAACCTAACCCATTATGTTGTCTTCCTTGTCCAACATCAACTTTTAGCATATCATATTTTAATGAGTGCTCACAATCATAAAAGATGTCCAAGATAGTACATTTGTATGTGAAAAGCTCTCTTTCCTTATTACTTCCTATTAATTGCAACGAGGACCAAAACTATGTTTGTCAACTCTCAACAACTTTTATTTATCATACTCTTTATATGTGAAGTCATTACTTTCCATAAGATCAATATGAACTCTTTGATACTTTTTATATTTTCTTTTATCCTCTCATGATCATAGTGAGAAAGTCAAGCCCTTGACTCAAAACTAATCTTTATTATATAGCTTACAGACTCGATTACAAAGATACGGATCATAAAGCAAAGCTCACGACTAGATCATACTAAACTTTATTCTACTAGATCAAGATATTGCCAAAAGGATCGAACTAAGAAAGAGGTAAAGATAGAGTGTGATGGTGATACGATACCGGGGCACCTCCCCCAAGCTTGGCAGTTGCCAAGGGGAGTGCCCATACCCATGTCATTATGTCTCTTTCTTCGGAGGTGGTGATTATTGAGTTGTTGATGACGTAGGCTTGTCATCCACCTTCCAAGGCATGGGCTCACCATCGTAGAAGGATGATCGAGTCTCCAGGATCCTCAAATCTACAGCCAAACTCATCTTCTTGAATCTATATTCATACTCACAGTTTTGGTTTTGCATGTCATAGATCTGGGCTTGGAGGTGCTTGATTTTCTCGTGGAGCTTGAAGATGGCCTCCCCAATGGTCTTGGCGTCCAGCTTGTGGTTGTTGGTGAGCTCCGTGATCATCATGTGGTTGGCGTTGAGTCCTCGTTCCACCATACCTTGGCACTTGAAAACTTGTTGCTCCATGGCTTCGAGTCTTGTCTCCACGCTTCCGGTCCTTCTTGGTCCCTCAACATTGCGGATGTGCAGCACACCCTCACGCACCTCGATGGTTTGAGGTTGTTCCGCACCTCCGCAAGGTAGGAGTTGATGACCTTCTCGAAGAACTTGTCCTTGGGGGTGCTTGAAGACGTCATGGTGATCTAGATGTGTCAGAAACATAGCTCGAAACAAAAGCAGAAGATTTTCGCGTGATGCGGTGGTCAAAACCTTCGGGAGATTATATAATGAATGTTTATCGACCAAAAAAATTAACGTGCAAGAAAACGGAGTCTGGGAGGCACACGAGGTGCCCACGAGGTAGGGAGCCGCGCCCAGGGGGGTAGGGCGCACCCTCCACCCTCATGGACGCCTCGTGTCCTTCCCGGACTGCTTCTTATTTTTCTATTTTTCTAAATATTCCAAAACGGAGAAAAATTGCCATTAGAACTGTTTTGGAGTCGGTTTACTTACCGTACCACATACCTCTTCCTTTTCGGAGTCTGAATCGTTCTGGAAAGTGTCCCTTACGTATTCCTCCGGGGTTACGGTTTCAATAACATTGGTTTCAACATTTATAGGATTACCTGAGATGTAATGTTTGATTCTTTGACCGTTCTCCACCTTTGGATTTGTGCCTTCGAAGTTGTTGATTTTTATGGCACCGGAACGATATACCTCCTCGATAACGTAAGGACCTTCCCATTTAGAGAGAAGTTTTCCTGTAAAAAATCTTAAGCGAGAGTTGTATAGCATGACATAATCACCTACGTTAAACTCCCGGTTTTGTATCCTTTTGTCATGCCATCTTTTAACTTTTTTTAAACAGTTTGGCATTTTCGTAAGCATGGGCTCTCCATTCATCAAGCGAGCTAATGTCAAATAACCTCTTCTCACCGGAAAGTTTGAAATCATAGTTGAGCTCTTTAATAGGCCAATATGCCTTATGTTCTAGTTCGAGAGGTAAGTGGCATGCTTTTCCATAAACCATTTTATACGGAGACATACCCATGGGATTTTTGTATGTAGTTCTATAGGCCCATAATGCATCATCAAGTTTCTTGGACCAATTCTTTCTAGATCTATTAACAGTCTTTTGCAAAATTAATTTCAGCTCTCTGTTACTTAGTTCTACTTGACCACTAGACCGCGGGTGGTATGGGGATGCAATTCTATGATTAACATCATACTTAGCAAGCATTTTACGGAAAGTGCCATCAATAAAGTGTGAACCACCATTAGTCATTAAGTATCTAGGGACTCCAATCCTCGGAAAAATAACTTCTTTAAGCATCTTAATAGAGGTGTTATGATCAGCACTACTAGTTGGAATAACTTGTACCCACTTAGTAACATAATCAACAACAGCTAAAATATAGGGGGATAGAACAAATTTCCAATCACACCAACCATAACTGTTGGGTTTTCAAGCAGGCCGGCAAGCTAAACGCCGAACACAAGGGGAAGGAGCCTCAAAGCGAAGACGAGGATGAACCTCGCCAGCCGAATATAGGGGGATAGAACAAATTTCCACCGGAGGTCAAAATAGTGAACATGATATATGCCACTCATATCCCAAAAAGGGAGCGCAAACGCGCACTCCGCGTCTCTATGTCGTTGAGCCTGTCGCCCCAAAATTTAACGCATGGTCAGCCTGTCCGATCACTTTCGATCGCAGGGATCATCCGACTAGTATTCGGCACGGGGGTTCGGCTACCTTAGTGCTCGACCCAATAATAGATGGATACCATCTAACCCGAGTCCTTATGGACGGTGGCAATAATCTCAATTTGATATATCAGGACACTGTCCGCAAGATGGGGATCGACCCATCAAGAATCAAGCCAAGCAGCACGACCTTTAAAGGAGTGATACCGGACGTTGAAGCTCGCTGCATAGGCTCCTTAACATTGGAGGTTGTATTCGGTTGTCCCGACAACTTTCGAAGTGAAGAACTGATCTTTGACATAGCTCCATTCTGAAGTGGCTATCACGCCCTACTCGGAAAAACGGCCTTCGCCCGCTTTAATGCAGCACCGCATTATGCCTATTTAAAGTTCAAGATGCCTGGACCACGCGGCGTTATCACGGTCAATGGAAATATGGAGTGCTCTCTCCGTACAAAGGAAGATATTGCGGCCTTAGCAGCCAAAGTACAATGTGGCCTATTCAAGCCAGATAATGTAGCAATAGCGGACACAGCTAAACGTGTCCGACACAAACCTCAGTGCGGCAGCTCAGATGAACCTGAGCAAGATTGACGGATATGCCCCCGTCGACCACCCCACAAGGTGATAGCATATGTGCCTCGAGTACATAATTATACCCTAAAAATTCCTTGGACAGCAACTAGGGGCACCCGCATATAGCCCGTAGTTCGGTTAGACCCTATTCGGACTTTAAACTTATCTTCTCTTGGTTCATTAAAACGAACCAGACTTACTTTGGCCACACTGGATTGACTTCTTCGTTTCCAGGTTTTATTTCTTTTTTTATAGATGGCCATCATACTCATACCTTCAAGGACACATTACAGAGGAGAAAACGGCGCAAACGTGCAGCAGGGACCCGCACTAAGGTTTCTTTTTAGATTAAGACCATGTGTAAACTTTTTTCTCTTTCTTGTTATATACCTTTTTGGCATGTAAAATGTCCAAAAAAGGTCGTCGGCATTATCTGTAAAGTTTGCGGCTCGCCGTACTATAGAGGGATATTAATAGAACAATTTTACTCATATCATATCCAGAGTTTTATTTACTCACCATGGAATGTTCTCTTCTCGCATCAGATTGCCATATGTGCCTTGTCAATAAAGGTTCATTACCAGGGGCTGTCTTCAGCCCTGGTATATGTTGAACAGACCGAACACCTATAGGGAGTGTTCGGTGTCCTGGATGTTTGCATTATATGCATTAGTTCTGAATCATTTCTTCGGTCAATAGTTGGGTTGCCCGGCTCTGAGCTTACCCCTACGTTCCCGATTATTTGGCTAGGGTGTAAAGGGAGAACTACTACAATAATACTTCTGGCTAGTCCGGTCAAGTACCTCAGTAGAGAAAGCCGAAAACTGACTATCATGATAAGCGAGAACCTGGTCTGCAATCCAGTGACTTACTGTTATACTACCATCAATACAGATCTACCCCGTGTTATACGAAGGGTCGGTTTTTTCGCCCAGCCAAGTGCAATTGGATACTTTGTCCGCACTAGGGGCTAGTACCTAGCCCCACTTGTCAAACTCCTACGGCTAAGTGAAAGGAATAACGCCCCATAGTCTGATTGCTTGGTTCGCTCCGCATACACCTCCTACACGGACCAAGACATTGGATAAAGTGTGTATTTGCATATGACCGAACACCCCAGTACTATGTACCTGGGGGCTGAAGCTGACGACTGGAAACTTTCAGGTTTAAGATAAACAGTCACACAGGAGAAAAAAAGACGCTGATATGATAAATAGCGCAAAAGTTATATACACTAGATTCATAAGCATAGTCTTTACATCCGGATACAATTAATCGGAAACAACATCCTTCGAACACTGGCATTCTACAAGGCGGGCGCCGTGGATGACGTCCTCGAAGTACTTCTCTGGCTTGCGGTGCTCCTTGCCTATGGGCGAGCCGACAGTTGCTATATGCACCGCGTTCATCTTCACCCAGTGCACTTTGACACGCGTGAAGGCCATCCGGGCCCCTTCCATGCAAGCCGACCGCGTTAATGTGTCGACCTGTGGACTCGCCTCGATGGGCCGCTTCACCAACCCGAAGTAACTACTTGGGATTGGCTCAGCGGGCCATAGCCGGACTATCAAGTCCTTCATGGCCGAACTCGCTATGTTATGCAGCTCGACCAGCTGCTTCATTTGGTCACTGAGGGGCACCGGATGTTTTGGTGCCTCGAACTACGACCAAAACAGCTTCTCCGTGTTGTTCCCCTCCAGGGCACGGAAATACTAGGCCGTGTCTGCGCTGCTCCTTGGAAGATCAGCAAACACGCCTGGATAACTCCACAATCGTGTCAGCCCAATATACTTCCGCCCTCCAAAGATGCTCTGTAAGAGAAATATCTTACCAGATGCTATCTGTCGTGCCTGCTCGATCTCTTGACGAGCTGTAATGCCAGGATGGGACTATACCTCCTACGTGTCGAGGCACGACTTAAAGGTATAAGCCCATTCAGGAATGATCTCAAGTTCGGTATCTTTGCACATCTCATGTAAAAATAGGGATGAATAGCAAAAGGGATAGTTGGCTTACACTTGCCACATCACACAATTCATTACATAGTCAAACATCATCCAAATAACATCACAACCCGACTACGGGTGAAGATCCAAATGAAAGATACCAAATACATAAAGCCACAGGTTTGGATCGCCCCTAGTAGAAACCACTACTGGTCATCGGGATAGTGCACATAGTATCGGCTACGCTCTTCATTGTACTCCCAGTATAGCTCTGTGCCGTCACCTGAGTAGTTCACCATGGTACCTGCATCTGGTGTGGTGTAGAATCTGTGAGCTACGGAGGACTCAGCAATCCCGTTCCCGGGTAGCAAAACTATCTAAGCCTTGGGTGTGGAACAAGGCTGAAGAAAGATAAAAGGTTGCAGCTGCACTAGCACTAGCTTACGTGTTAAGAGCGAGAAGAGAAGTGCCACGAGCGATAAAGTGATCACGAAGTGATCCTATCTAAGCACGTCAAACATAACCCCACCGTGTTCACTTCCCGAACCCCTTTCGGAAAATGACCGTCACGGTTACTCACGCTGGTAGTGTGTTCTGAACATGGTGTCAAGTTTTCTACAACCGGATATTAACAAATTCCCATCTGCCACATAACCGCAGGCACGGCTTTTGAAAGTTCAAAACCCTGCAGGGGTGTTCCAACTTGGCCCATTACAAGCCCACGATCCGCGGAGTCGCAACTCCAAGGTGGGAAGGCCCGAGTATCCTCGGAATCCCGTGCTCAAGATACTCCGACTAAGGTAAGACTAATCCAGCAAATCCTCCCGGCGTGCCGACACCCTGATAGTAGCCACGCGTATCTAGTCTCAGGCCACGACCGGATGGGCGATTCTACAAGTTTTTACCAGCCCTTGAGTTTCCTCGAGGTGGCCCCGCAGACTCCCCAGTTTGGACCAACACTCATGTGGAGCACTGGGCCGGGTTGTTGATTAAGAAGAGGGTTAATTACTCCCTATGCAAGTTTTAGTTGTTAGGCAAATAGTACCAATGTTGGGACTTGCTGGAAAAGACTTAGCGCTAAGCGGTTTATCGAGGGGGTCCCATAACCCCAACCGTGTGAGGAACGCATAATCAAGGAACATAACACCGGTTTATACAGTTCCTAGGGCGGCATGAGTGGAACAAATCACCGAGCAAGAGGCTCAGCCTTCCACCCATTACCAATATATAGATGATTTCATTTAATAGATATATAGTGTGATATCCCAACATAACTTCAACATGAAGCAAGAATCTTCAAATCTTCTCCTGCAACTAGCAATGCTATAAGAGGGGCTGAGCGAAGCCTACGTAGCCAATCAAGGTTTGCATAGGTTGGGTGGTTAGACAGATTCATGGTTACAATAGGAGGCTGACAGACAAACATGGGCATCGAGGCAATAAACTAAAGAGCGAGACTTCTAGCAATAGGCAAAGATAGTAATGTTATCTGGGTCAGGTCATCTTGCCTGTCGAGTCGTCGATGGGATCGTAAGACGGCTCCTCGTTCTCAACCTCGGTAGTAACCTCGTTCTCGTACTCGGTCTCGGCTTCCGGCTCTACTCAACACAAGAACACACGAGGCACGAAATCAAACAAGGTGCAATGCGCAAACTACAGGATGCATGTATGATGCACTTAGGAAGCACTGCGGATGCACTTAGGATGCATTACCTGACAACATAGGAAGCACACCAGAACAATCACAAGAACAAGACAATATGCTCAAGCAAGTAGGATGCAAGACAAGTCTATTTAGGATGCAAAACAAGGCAAGGTAGGAAGCACAGAGAAACAACACAAGAAACAACAGGTTTAAATGAGGCCGGAAACTACTTAAGACAAATCCGGTAAGTCCTCATATGCATAGTTTGAAATTAGTCCAGATCTGAACAAACCTTAAGTTAAAGTTGAGAAACAGCAAGTTAACATGCACCATGACAATCTACATGAAATTCTAGTCAAGTTTCATATAAAGTTTGTTTAAAACGGAGCTACGGACTAGAAGATATGATCAAAACAAGATAAGCATGGCAACGGTGCAAGATGCACCCAAACATCAAGCAAGCATACTCCAAACATGTTAACAAGATGATATTATGATTCTACATGCAAAATCACACAAGTTTCATATAGGACTTGCTCAAAACGGAGCAACAGACTAAATGATACACCTGAAACAAGAAACAATGCAAAGCTGGAATTAACAGCCACATGGCAACTTCGGAGCAAGAAATACATACTCTACAGCACTCAAACATGGTGACAAGAAGCATGGACATAAAGTAGACATATCCTACAGCAAACAACTCCATTGGAGCATCTCCATAGAAGGCATGGATCAATAGCAACAAGCTACAACATTTTGATCATGGAAATAAAAACCTGATAGCAATATTTTATAGCAACTAGGGAGCAAGAATTAAATATGCTACATCAACCCAAATGAGCATGTGAGGGCATGGATGGATAGACAACAACATATACAACAAGTAATGATCAATGGTCACCCCAAAACTAACAAGGATTTGCCTAGGACAACAAGCAAACATAGCATCAGGATATTACAGATTCCAAACTTAGTGAAATTTCACTAAGTGTTAAAACATTAACATTATCATGGCATGTTTGCGAGCATGTTTAAGTCATCTTAAAGCATAACATGGCAATTGGTTTGCACCACAGCAAAGAACACATGATGTAGAATCTAAAACATATGAGCATGTGACATGGGGACAAACACATCAATAGCAACGAGCTCCTCAACTAGGCATCTCGTAACAAGTTACAAAACCTAACAACCATATGCACTTTTGCAACAGAGATAAACATGGCAATATGAACTCTAACATGCATGATATAGCAACCAACATGTAGAGCATCTCATGATGAACATTTTGACATATCATTTGCTTCATTTGGACAAACATGCACCAAGTTATCACATCTCAAACATGGCATGAAAATAACTAGTAGCAGTAGATTATAACATGTAGCACTCTTGTTATGATGATTAAGACATCTAGATGGACTCAAACATGCATGACACAATGGAACAAAATGTAGTACACATCACCACGGCCATTTTGACATATCATATACACAAATTGGACTAGCACACTAAAAGTTATTGCCAATACAAAAATGCATCAGACAACAAAACAACAAATGACTTCGCAAAAAAAACAGGGGGATCACCTCACGGGTCGGGTTGACCCAGCGGATCGGGTCGCAGAGCGGTTGGGCGAAACAGGTTGCGGGCGAACGGGGCCCGTTAGGGTTCGAGATCTGGATCGGCTGCTCGCTTCGCGGCGGCGGCGGCGGACCACCGCACCGGAGACGGCGGGGTGCTCGGAGGAGTCCTCCGGCGGAAGGAACGACGGGCGGCGTCCCGCGGCGAGGACGGTCGAGGGCCGGCGGCGGGGCGACCTCAGCCGACGGCGCGCACGGCCCGGCGGCGGGACTGCGAGGGGCCGGCGAGCCCTTGAAGCTCGGGCGGCGCGGTGGCGGGGCTCCGGCCGCCTGCGGGTGGCGGCGCGGCGGCGGGGCCTCGCGATGGCGGTGAGCCGCCGGAGCTGAGGAAGGACGGCGGCGGAGGGAACGTGTGGCGGGCGGAGGCGATGGGCCGAGGGGGCCCGACCCGGGCCCCGGCGGGCCGGCGGTGGAGTGCCACGTGGCAGGCGCGGAGAGGCCGAAGGCGGCAGCGGACACATCCGGCCATGGACGGACACGTCCGGCGCAGCGGGAGGAGGAAGAAATTAGGGTTTTGGACGCGAAAAATGGGGGGTGGACGTTTTTATAGGCACAAGGAGCTAGGAGACTCCAAATGGGGAGCGGTTTTCGGCCACGCGATCACAATTCGACGACCGAGATGGTGGGAAGGGTTGTGCTGTGTTGGTGGGCTGTTGTGGAGGGGGTCTTGGGCCTCAAAGAAGAGGTTCTTTTAGCCCACTAGGTTAACCATTGGAGTACCAAACGAACTCCAAACGCGACGAAACTTGACAGGCGGCCTACACGTACCAAAACAACAACACACGACAAGTCTCACGTCATTCTGGAAACGTTACACGACCACACACAAAAGAAGCACTCGGGGATGCCACGGGCACGTGTGAGAGCATCGGAACTCAAAACGGACAACAGGAAGAGACGAGTGGGACCGGATGCAAGTGACAACACAAATGCAATGCAATGCACATGACAACATGACATGTATGAAATGCACACACGCACACGACAAAACGAAGAAACCCGAAATGAAAGAAGAACCCAGAAGGAAATGATGAAGCCAAAGTTTATATATTGCCATATTGGGAAAGTGTTACATCTGGGGCATTACAAACTCTCCTCTACTACGAAAAGATCTCGTCCCGAGATCTAGGACTGGAAGAAGGAAGGGTACTCGGAACGAAAGTGATCTTCTCGTTCCCACGTAGCTTCTCGGTCGGTATGGTGTGACCACTTAACTTTCAAGAACTTGATTGACCTGTTGCGGGTCTTGTGCTCGGTTTCTTCAAGAATAGCAACGGGATGCTCTCGGTAAGACAAGTCTTGTTGAAGATCAATCTCCTCAAACGGAATGGTGCGTTCAGGTGTCTTGAAGCACTTGCGGAGTTGAGACATGTGAAACACATCATGAACATTTGCAAAGTTGGAAGGGAGCTCAAGTTGATAGGCTAGATCGCCTCTTTTGCTAAGGATCTTGAAAGGGCCCACGTATCTAGGAGAAAGCTTGCCTTTGATACCGAATCTTTGGGTGCCTTTCATAGGAGAAACACAGAGATGTACATGATCACCAATGTTGAAGGCCAAATCACGATGCTTGCCATCATAGTAGCTCTTCTGACGCGACTGAGCGGCCTTGAGATTCTCACGTATGACTTTGCACATTTCTTCGGCTTCTGAGATCAAGTCATTGCCAAGAAGTTGACGTTCACCAGTCTCGGACCAGTTGAGAGGAGTACGGCACTTTCTGCCATAGAGGATTTCAAACGGAGCTTTGCCGGCACTTGCTTGGAAACTGTTGTTGTAAGAGAACTCGGCAAACGGAAGGCAATCTTCCCACTTCATGCCAAAAGAGATGACACAAGCTCTGAGCATGTCTTTTAGAATCTGGTTCTCTCTCTCAACTTGACCACTAGTCTGAGGGTGAAACGCAGTGCTGAAACGGATCTTAGTGCCCATGGAAGATTGAAAGGAGTCCCAGAACTTGGATGTGAACAAACTTCCACGGTCTGAGGAGATAACTTGAGGAATGCCATGTAAGGACACAATTCTGGAAGTGTACAGCTCTGCCAGCCGAGCTGCATTGATGGATTCTTTGACTGGAAGGAAGTGAGCTACTTTGGTTAGCTTATCAATCACCACAAAGATAGAATCATTCCCCTTCTTGGACTAGGGAAAGCCAGTGACGAAATCCATTTCAATGTGGTCGAATTTCCAATCGGGAATAGGAAGAGGTTGAAGAAGACCGGATGGACGTTGATGCTCTGCCTTCACTCTTCTGCAGACATCACATTCATTCACGAATTGCACAATCTCCCTTTTCATGTGAGTCCACCAGTAAGATTGCTTGAGGTCTTGGTACATCTTGGAACTTCCAGGATGAATCTAAAGGAGGGAATCATGTGCTTCGTTCATTATGAGCTTCCTGAGAACACCCTTGGGAACCACAAGTCTGTCCTCAAAGAACAAGGTATCTCACTCATCAATGCGATAGAACTTGTATTTGGGACTACCCTTTGCAATACCATGTTTCACTTTCTGCACCATAGCATCATTGAGTTGAGCCTCACGGATCTGATCTTCCAAGGTAGGAGCAACTTGAGATTTGCAAGAAAGCCTTGCGGAACAACTTGGAGGTTGAGCTTCCTGAATGCTTCACAAAGCTCAGGCTGAAACGGCTTGATAAGGAGACTGTTGCAATATGCCTTTCTGCTCAAGGCATCTGCAATGACATTTGCCTTGCCAGGTGTGTATTCGATGCTTGGATCATACTCTTGGATCATCTCAACCCAACGAGTCTGGCGAAGGTTCAGGTTCGACTGTGTGAAGATGTACTTCAAGCTCCTGTGATCGGTGAAGATGTCGACTTTTCTGCCCAATAGAAGGTGTCTCCACATGATCAAGGCATGTACCACAGCTGCTAGCTCGAGATCATGTGTGGGGTAGTTCTGCTCACTTGGCTTCAATTGACGAGAAGTGTATGCCACAATTTTCTTGTCCTGCATTAGCACACCACCAAGTCCTTGAAGAGAAGCATCACAGAATACTTCGTAGGGCTTGGACTCATCTGGAGGAGTAAGAACTTGAGCAGAGATGAGCTTTTCTTTGAGAGTTTTGAATGCCACATCACAATCCGAAGACCAGTTGTACTTGATATTCTTCTACAGCAAGTTGGAGAGAGGCTTGGCAATCTTGGAGAAGTTCTCAACGAATCTTCTGCAATAGCTAGCAAGACCGAGGAAGCTTCGGAGTTGCTTGACGTTCTGAGGAGGTTCCCAGTTGAAAATCACTTCAACTTTCTCGGGGTTGACCGCAATACCGTCAGCGGAGATGATATGGCCCAGATATAAGACCTTATCGAGCCAGAATTCGCACTTGGAGAACTTGGCATAGAACTTACGTTCATGGAGTCTGTCGAGAACCAGACGGAGGTGCTTTTCGTGATCTTCTTCATTCTTGGAGAATACCAAGATTTCATCCAGATACACAAGCACAAATTCGTTGGTGTAGGGGTTGAATATGTAGTGCATCATTCTCGAGAAGGTGGGTGCAGCATTAGCGAGGCCAAAAGACATGACTGTATATTCATAGGAGCTGTAGCTGGTTCTGAAGGCAGTCTTGTGAATATCTTCTTCACGGATGCGGATCTGGTGATAACCCATCCGGAGATCGAGCTTTGAGAACACTTTAGCTCCTTTGAGCTGCTCGAACAATTCATTGATGTTGGGGAGCGGATACTTGTTCTTTATTGTCTTCTTGTTCAATGGCCGCAAAGGCGCTCCGTGCCATCCTTCTTCTTGACAAATAAGACACCACAGCCCCAAGGAGAAGTGCTAGGCCTGATTAGACCCATACGCTCTTGCTCATCGAGCTGTTTCTTCAACTCCTTCAAATCTTCAGGGGAAAGCTTGTACGGACGCCGGCATGCTGGCTCAGTACCAGGCTCGATTTCAATGACAAATTCAACTTGACGATGCGGAGGCATGCCTGGAAGCTCTTCAGGGAAAACATCTTCGTATTCGTTGACCACCGGAATTTGAGAGATGGCATTAATCTCGCCCTTGTCATTGAGAGAGAATAGCCTGATTGTGTTATCTCGAGAGGCGAAGATAATCACGTCTTCGTCGGAATGAGTAAGCTTAACTTCCTCGTTTGCACAATCAATGTGAGCATCATGCTGAGAAAGCCAATCCATCCCGAGAATAAGGTCAATGTCGGAGTTGCCGAGAACAACCGGTTTAGCCAGAAAGCAGTAATCACCCAAGCGAATAGATACATCCGGAGCATACACACTAGAAGTCATTAGCCCGCCCGGAGAAACAACTTGCAACTTCTTGGGTAGATTCTTGGTGATAACATCGTGCTTGGATGCAAATGGATATGACATGAAAGAACATGATGCACCCGAATCAAACAACACTTTTGCAGGAATAGAGTTAACTGGAAGGTTACCAAGTATCACATCTGAAGAATTCTCTGCTTGAGCTGAATTCATCAGATTCACTCTTGCTGCCTTGGGATTATGCTTGACAATAGCAGTGTTGACAGGTGGAGGAGGCGGAAGGCGCCTTGGGTTGGGGCACTTGTTAGCATAATGACCCTTCTGAGTGCACTTGTTGCAAACCACTTCTGAGAGAGGACGGTGATAAGGAGCACTTGACTTGGAAGCTTGAAAATGATTCTTTGACTGGTTGCTTGGGTTGGGTGGGTGGGAGAAACCACGGCCACCAGAATTCTTGTTGTTGTTGTTGGGAGCTCGGATCACTGGAGGAGGTGGAAGCCAAAACTTCTGTTGCTTTGCGACCACTTGAGAAGAAGAGGAGGAGTGAACAGTGTCTCTGATCCTCTTTTTGGAAGCTTCCATCTTGAGCTGGGCTGCCTCTTGCTTAAGTGCCATGTTATAGAATTGATCAAACTCATCAGGATCGAACAAGGTGAGAGCTAGTTGGAGTTCATCCTTCAGACCACCACGGAACTGATAGATCTTGCTCTTGGCATCTGGGATGTCTTGCTTGGCATAGCGGACAAGGTTCTGGAACTTGACATTATATTGGTAGACAGTCATTGAGCCTTGCTTCAGGCTGCGGAATTGCTCACGCATACCCTCGATGACACTTGTTTGGATGTGGTGAGAGCGAAAGTCCTTGCAGAAGTCATCCGAGGAGATTACACGACCCTCTCTGGAATCTTTGTACTGCTGCCACCAATCAGCGGCTTGGTCCTTGAGTTGGAACGCATCAAACTTCACATAGTCCTCGGGCCTAACGTTACTGCACTCGAAATGCTTCTTGATATCTGCTATCCAGTCTTCAGCATCTAGAGGGTCCACACAGTAACTGAATGCCTTTGGTTGGTTTGCCAGGAACTGGTTGAGCCTAGCAAAGTGAGGTTGGTTGAACAAATTGCCTTGGTTCCCATGAGCACCCTGATTTGCTTGAATGTTCTGCATCATTTGCATAAGCATCTGGGTGTTCTGGTTCGTCGCTTGCATAATTGCTCTCCAGGCCTCAGACGGAGGAGGAGGGGAAGGAGGACGATCAGGAACCTCTTCACCCTCTGGGTTAGCGTTGGGGACCTTTTTAGGAGCCATCCTGAATGAGATGACAACTATTAGCCATTGATTGAGAGAAATATATAAGCTGAATCAACAGCTAGAAATTGCAACATAAGTCTTCACAAGAACATTCGGACAAGATGAACGAATGTAAATCTTAGTTTAATAGTAACAACAATCTTCACGAGAAGCCACTTGGGAGAACAAAAGGTAAATAAAAACAACAAGGAGCAGATAGAACAAACACAAGATAGAAGCTTCGTTCGACATATTCGTGCTGAAAGCTTATGGAACGTGTTACAAAAGGGTTTTGCAATCCCCGGATCAGCATAGCCAAGGACCCTTTAAGATGCAACTCCCGATCGGAACAACGGCCATAAAACTACTTCACTCAATGTAGAACCCCGAACTCCATATCATGCATTCGTTGGAAGAATGCCTACGAGCTACTAGATGAACCCACCTATTAATTTCCGAAAGTTTCCAGTTATGCAATCAGGTGTTGGGGATACAGGGGAAGCATCGCGCACTCAACTCTAATCCTACATCCAACTGTATCCATCCTTCAACACATAACCAGTTATTTCCAGAAACCGTCTACCTCGGACCTTCGAAACGCATCTACTATACAAGCTATGGCAATACTCCCGAACTACCTCCCCAGTACTGGGTGACGTCGGGGTTATCTTGCCACTAACCGCATAGGAGAGTTTTCGATGTCGGCCGTCTTAAGTATTCCAGAACTGCTGCGATATATTTGTGACGACAACACCTCGGAGCTCAACTCCCCGGGACACTGCCACAACCCCTAAATGACAGGAGGCATCGAGAACAATGTTCTCGTCACAAAGACATCGGAACAATCCAAACAATACTCGCGAGATTCCTAAAAAAAATTTGGTGAATTTTGAGAGTAGAAGAGATAAAAGTGATCGTCAGGAGTCCTCACCAGAGTGAAAAGAGATGAGGAGCAAAAGAAATCCTACTCTCCGATATATATATATATATATATATATATATATATATATATAGGACTCAAAACATTTTAAGTGTGTGCCTAGACTCAACCGTCAACGATTCGATCAATCAGTGTGGGCTTCTAGGTCGGAGAAGGCTCTGAATACCATTAGTGTTCGAGATCTGGATCGGCTGCTCGCTTCGCGGCGGCGGCGGCGGACCACCGCACCGGAGACGGCGGGGTGCTCGGAGGATTCCTCCGGTGGGAGGAACGACGGGCGGCGTCCCGTGGCGAGGACGGTCGAGGGCCGGCGGCGGGGCGACCTCGGCTGACGGCGCGCACGGCCCGGCGGCGGGACTGCGAGGGGCCGACGAGCCCTTGAAGCTCGGGTGGCGCGGTGGCGGGGCTCTGGCCGCCTGCGGGTGGCGGCGCGGCGGCGGGGCCTCGCGACGGCGGCGAGCCGCCAGAGTTGAGGAAGGACGGCGGCGGAGGAAACGCACGGCGGGCGGAGGCGATGGGCCGAGGGGGCCCGACCCGGGCCCCGGTGGGCCGGCGGCGCACGCGGGGGCGGAGTGCCACGTGGCGGGCGCGGAGAGGCCGAAGGCGGCGGCGGACACGTCCGGCCAGGAACGGACACGTCCGGCGCTGCGGGAGGAGGAAGAAATTAGGGTTTTGGACGCGAAAAATGGGGGGGTGGACGTTTTTATAGGCACAAGGAGCTAGGAGACTCCAAATGGGGAGCGGTTTTCGGCCACGCGATCACAATTCGATGACCGAGATGGTGGGAAGGGTTGTGCTGTGTTGGTGGGGTGTTATGGAGGGGGTCTTGAGCCTCAAAGAAGAGGTTCTTTTAGCCCACTAGGTTAACCGTTGGAGTACCAAACGAACTCCAAACGCGACGAAACTTGACAGGCGGCCTACACGTACCAAAACAACAACACACAACAAGTCTCACGTCATTACGGAAACATTACACGGCCACACGCAAAAGAAGCACTCGGGGATGCCACGGGCACGTGTGAGAGCATCGGAACTCGAAACGGACAACGGGAAGAGACAAGTGGGACCGGATGCAAGTGACAACACAAATGCAATGCAATGCACATGACAACATGACATGGATGAAATGCACACACGCACACGACAAAACGAAGAAACCCGAAATGAAAGAAGAACCCGGAAGGAAGTGATGAAGCCAAAGTTTATATATTGCCATATTGGGAAAGTGTTACATCTGGGGCATTACACGAGCACTGCGCACCTCGCCTCGCGTGTCCTGGGCAGACTTTACTGCCGCAGATAGCTCGGTCGCCTGTTTCGAAGCCGTCTTCTCCGATGCCTCACACTTACGGATGGCATCTTGAAGCTCGACCTCGACTTCGGACACCCAAGACTTATGCTTCTCGCACTCCGCCTTTTCGGCCTCTATATCAGCAGCCGCTTTATCAGTGGCTGCCTTGTTTGCCTTGGCCTCCTCCTTGGCCCTGGCAACCTCGCCCTTGAGGGCCTCGAGCTCAGCGGCACCAACTATGTAATACAGAATACAATATTAGAGTTTGTACTCATACTTAATAACTTAAGTCTTATTGACATTTAAATAAAATCCGCATACCTTGCGTTTCATCAAAACGCCGGTTGATGCGGTCGAGGTCCGCATTGGCAACCTCGAGCTTCCGATTTAGTTCGGCGACCTCTGTGTCTCGTCAGTCGTCGTAACTAAAGAAGCATGCATGACAGTTCAGTTGTGTAAATATGCAACTCTATGGATACTTCGTCCGATTCTTTTCAGAATCACACAAAGCATCAGGGGCTACTGGCTATATGTGTGCATTTAAAACAAATAAAATTTCTTAAAAAGCATTACATGGCTTACCTTAATGCCTGTTAAAAGGCTGTTGAAGGCTTCATTCAGTCCGCCCTTGACAGACTGAATCTTCTTCATCACCGCACCCATCACGGTGCGGTGTTCTTCAATGACGAGAGCACTTTGCAGTGCTCCCTCCATAGAATCCGGTGCCTCTGGATTGATTCCGGGCGCCGCCGTATCCTCCTCCGCTTGAGGAGCGGGATCTTCAAACCTTGGAGCCATGCTAGGCTCCGGTACGGTGTTCAGTGGGGCCCCGGACTTTTTGGGCCCCACGTCTTCGGTCTCCATGGGGGCCGTCTCCCCATGGTCAGCGGCCGCCGAGGTATTACCCTCGACCGCCCTGTCTCCTGCCCCGCCCTCATCTCCTTGGGCGGAGAGAACCCGCCGGGACGACACTTCGGCGTCCCCTCCGATTACGGGTGATGGAGCCCGGACTGGAGGGTCACTCTCCGTCTCCCCAGGCACCAGAGAGTTCCCCTCCGATGATGTAACATCGCGGTTTACACCGGGAGGGCTATAGGTCAGCAGGAGAAAAATATTAAGTAAAATACCAGAAAAGCTGAATAAACAGAGGTGCATCACTTGAGTCCGGACTGACGTATGTCTCTAGCAGGGGTTTTACCCTGGGTTTCACCACAAAGTTGTGTTCAGATGAATCTGAACTGTCACCGAGCTCCAGCTTCCTCTTCCTCCGGGGCACGGCCGCGCTCGCATCAGCAACGGCCCCCCTCCTCTCCCCCCTGCCTTGCGCGGGAGGTACTTCTTCCTCTTCCTCTTCCTCCTCATCATCTTCCTCCACCTTGTCGGAGAAAAGAATATGGAGGTCCTTGGGCTGACTGCCCGTAGGACGGGGGCTGTTTCCAGCCCCCTTGCCCTTTGTCTTCTTGGGCTTCTTGGTCAGCGCCTTGTACGGCGCCGGAACCAGCATTGCCGTCAATAGAGGCAATGATGGGTCTTCGGGCAGAGGCGCCGGACACTTGATCCTGGTTGCTTTCTTCATCCAAGCCTATATATCACATAAAAGTTCCAACTCCTATTTCATTAAGTAATAGGAAAGGACAAGTGTTAGGCAGAGATCATTATTACCTCGGTGGTGGAAACTTTGATATTGAAGCACGCATCCTCGTTTTCTTCGGGCCATTCCTCCTGGCACTTGAAGAGGTGCTTCCAGATCTCTTTGTGCGTGGAGCCGAAGAGATGCTTTAGCGGCTTGTCTCCTGCCGGATCAAACTCCCATAGGAAGGAGTTCCAGCTTTGGCAAGGGAGAACAAGCCGGGTCAGCATCACCTGGACCACGGAGGAGAGCAGGCGCCCCTTGGAGATATCGCCGGACACACGGCCCATGAGTGGGCGACCCCCAGTTTAGACCCTTTTTGTTCCAGGAGGTTAGCCTCTCTGGGGGTCTCGATCTGAAAGTAGGCTCCGCCGCCCAGCTGGTGTCGCGGGGCTCGGTGATATAGAACCACTCCTGCTGCCAGACTTTGTTCGTCTCCATGAACGAGCCCTTGGGCCAAGTTGCGTTCGGGAGCTTACTCATCATAGCGCCCCTACACTCTGCGTGTTCCCCGTTCACCACCTTTAGCTTCACGTTGAAGGTCTTAAGCCACATGCCGAAGTGTGTGGGGACGCGGAGAAAAGCTTCACACATCGCTATGAATGCGGATATTGTTCGGAGCTAGATCATGGAAATCTAGCCCGTAGAAAAACAAAAGACCCCGGACGAACGGGTGGGGTGGAAACCCTATCCCCCTAACAAAATGAGAGGCAAACACTACCCTCTCGCCCGCCTTAGGGACGGGAGTCACTTGGCCCTTAGGGGGGACTCGGTGTGCGATGTCGTTGGCGAGATACCCCGCACTCCGTAGATCCTTCATGGTTATTTCGGTGACCGTAGAAGCCTCCCACTTGCCTCTAGCACCGGATCCAGCCATTGCTGGGAAGGGGAGTAGTGGTTGAGGAATGAGGAGTTGTGGGCGCAGGATATGAGAGTATGGGGGCAAGGGAGATTGGAGAACTCAAGCTTGAGGAAGGCGTGGGGTTGATGAAAGGGATTGGTGTCCTTTTATAACGCTACGAATACAGAGCGTCCCCCCACCTTAGCCATAAAACTCGCCGGTTCCCAAAGCGATCGTGCATAATGCGCGGCGTGGGTGCTCACGTCACAATGATGAAAATCCTACAACAAGCGGGCATGATCTCTATTCAGACGGGACATGTCAATGAGGATATGCCTCGAAGCGCGAAACTAGGACCAAATAAAATGGTTAGATATGTTAGTGGGTTGGACGCGACGCTTCACCCAAAAGTTATCAGTAAAGACACATTATACATTTTATTTAAAAGCTTTGCCTTCGAGGCTAAGGGTTGTACTAATCTTGCAGAGCTGAACACAATCCATCTATTTGCAGAAGATATATTCGGGAAGAGGAACCCGCCTTGCAATGCCGAAGACAATACGGAAGTCGAACTCATCGTCATCGAAGACGGGTTTAGGAGCTACTGAGGGAGTCCTGGATCGGGGGTCCTCATGTGGCCGGACAAACTCCTGGTGGGCCAGACTGGTGGGCCATGAAGATTACTATAGAAGATCATCTCTCGTATCCGGATAGGACTCCTGAATTCCTGTAATGGCAAGTTTAGGCTCGGGTGTAGATTTTCCTTCTTCTGCAAGATGATATGTACAAACCCTAGGCCCCTCCGGTGTGTATATAAACCGGAGGGTTTAGTTCGTAGGGGCTAATAGAAAATCATTCAAATCTCATAGGCTGAAACTTAGGGTTTTAGCCTTTACGATCTCGAGGTAGATCAACTCTTGTACACATATTCATTCATATTAATATAGAAGGAAGTAGGGTTTTACCTCGATCGAGAGGGCCTGAACCTGGGTAAACATCGTGTCCCCTGCATCCTGTTAACATCAATCCTCACACGCATAGTTCGAGACCCCCTACCCGAGATCTGCCGGTTTTGACACCGACAGGGGGGCGCCCCCACCCTCGTGGACGGTGGGTGGCCCCCCTTCTATACTTCTTTCGCCAGATATTTTTTATATCTTCTGAAACAAAGTTTCATGGAGTTTTAGGGCTTTTTGAGTTGTGCAGAATAGGTCTCCAATGTTTGCTCCTTTTCCAGCCCGGAATTCCAGTTACCGGCATTCTCCCTCTTCATGTAACCCTTGTAAAATAAGAGAGAAAATGCATAAGTATTGCGACATAAGGTGTAATAGCAACCCATAATGCAATAAATATCAACATAAAAGCATGATGCAAAATGGATGTATCAACGGCCAGTCCGAGGTGGTTAATAAGGTGATTGCCATGTATTTGCGTTGTGTCACAAGTGATCGTCCTCGCGCTTGGGTGGACCTGAAGGAAATATGCCCTAGAGGGAATAATAAAGTTATTATTTATTTACTTATATCATGATAAATGTTTATTATTCATGCTAGAATTGTATTAATCGGAAACTTAGTACATGTGTGAATACATAGACAAAACAGAGTGTCCCTAGTATGCCTCTACAGGACTAGCTCATTGATCAAAGATGGTTATGTTTCCTGGCCATAGACATGAGTTGTCATTCGATCAACAGGATCACATCATTAGGAGAATGATGTGATGGACAAGACCCATCCGTTAGCTTAGCACTATGATCGTTTAGTTTTACTGCTATTGCTTTCTTTGTGACTTATACATGTTCCTATGACTACAAGATTATGCAACTCCCGAATACCGTAGGAACACCTTGTGTGCTATCAAACGTCACAACGTAACTGGGTGATCATAAAGATGCTCTACAGGTGTCTTCGAAAGTGTTCGTGGTGTTGGCATAGATCAAGAATAGGATTTATCACTCCGAGTGTCGGAGAGGTATCTCTGGGCCCTCTCGGTAATGCACATCATAATAAGCCTTGCAAGCAAATGACTAATGAGTTAGTCATAGGATGATGTATTACGGAACGAGTAAAGAGACTTGTCGGTAACGAGATTGAACTAGGTATTGAGATACCGACGATCGAATCTCGGGCAAGTAACATATCAATGACAAAAGGAACAACGTATGTTGTTATGCGGTTTGACCGATAAAGATCTTCGTAGAATATGTAGGAGCCAATATGAGCATCCAGGTTCCACTATTGGTTATTGACCAGAGATGAGTCTCGGTCATGTCTACATAGTTCTCGAACCCGTAGGGTCCGCACGCTTAACATGTGATAGCGATCGGTATTATGAGTTTATAAGTTTTGATGTACCGAAGGTAGTTCAGAGTCCCAGATGAGATCACGGACATGACGAGGAGTCTCGGAATGTCCGAGACGTAAATATTGATATATTGGACGACTATATTTGGACACCGGAAGTGTTCTGGAAAGTTTCAGAATTTACCGGAGTACCGGAGGGGTTACCGGAACCCTCCAAGGGAAAGTTGGGCCCTAGTGGGCCATAGGGGAGAAAGAGAGCAGCAGCCAGGAGGTGGCGCGCCCCCTCCCAAGGGAAGTCCGAATTGGACTAGGGGAGGGGGGCGCATCCTCCTCTTTCCTTCCCCTTCTCTCCCTCTCTTTCCTTCCCCTCTTGGTGATTCCTACTAGGAATAGGATTGCAATCCTATTCCTAGTAGGATTGCACCCTAGGCGCGCCATAGAGGGGACGGCCGGCCTCCCCCTTGCTCCTTTATATATGGGGGCAGGGGGGCACCCTAAAACACACAAGTTGATCAGTTGATCTCTCCCAACTGTGTGCGGTGCCCCCCTCCACAGTAACACACCTCGGTCATATTGTTGCAGCGCTTAGGCGAAGCCCTGCGACGGTAACTTCATCATCTCCGTCACCATGCCGTCGTGTTGACGAAACTCTCCCGTGAAGCTCAACTAGATCAATAGCTCGTGGGACGTCATCAAGCTGAACGTGTGCTGAATGTGGAGGTGGCGTACGTTCGGTGCTTGATCGGTTGGATCGCTAAGAAGTTCGACTACATCAACCGCGTCATTAGACGCTTCTGCTCCCGGTCTACGAGGGTACGTAGACACACTCTCCCTCTCGTTGCTATGCATCTGGTAGATAGATCTTGCGTGATTGTAGGAAAATTTTGAAAATACTACGTTCCCCAACAGTGGCATCATGAGCCAGGTCTATGCGTAGATGATATGCACGAGTAGAACACAAGTGAGTTGTGGACGATACTAGTCATACTGCTTACCAGCATGTCATACTTTTCTTCGGCGGTATTGTGAGATGAAGCGGCCCGGACCGACATTACGCATACGCTTACGCGAGACTGGTTTCACCTTTATGAGCACTCGTTGCTTAAAGGTGACTGGCGGGTGTTTGTCTCTCTCACTTTAGTTGAATCAAGTGTGGCTACACCCGGTCCTTGTGAAGGTTAAAACATCACATACTTGACAAAATATCGTTGTGGTTTTGTATGCGTAGGTAAGAACGGTTCTTGCTAAGCCCGTAGTAGCCACGTAAAACTTGCAACAACAAAGTAGAGGACGTCTAACTTGTTTTTGCAGGGCATGTGTGATGTGATATGGTCAAGACATGATGAGTTATACGATATTGTATGAGATGATCATGTTTTGTAAAGTTATCGGCAATTGGCAGGAGCCATATGGTTGTCGCTTTATTGTATGAAATGCAATCGCCATGTAATTGCTTTACTTTATCACTAAGCGGTAGCGATAGTCGTGGAAGCAATAGTTGGCGAGACGACAACGATGCTACGATGGAGATCAAGGTGTCGCGCCGGTGACGATGGTGATCATGACGGTGCCTTGGAGATGGAGATCAAAGGCACAAGCTGATGATGGCCATATCATATCACTTATATTGATTTCATGTGATGTTTATCTTTTATGCATCTTATTTTGCTTAGATCGACGGTAGCATTATAAGATAATCTCTCACTAAATTTCAAGGTATAAGTGTTCTCCCTGAGTATGCACCGTTGCGAAAGTTCGTCGTGCCGAGACACCACGTGATGATCAGGTGTGATAAGCTCTACGTTCACATACAACGGGTGTAGGCCAGTTTTGCACATGCAGAATACTCGGGTTAAACTTGACGAGCCTAGCATATGCAGATATGGCCTCGGAACACTGGAGACCGAAAGGTCGAGCGTGAATCATATAGTAGATATGATCAACATAGGGTGTTCACCATTGAAAACTACTCCATCTCACGTGATGATCGGACATGGTTTAGTTGATATGGATCACTTGATCACTTAGATGATTAGAGGGATGTCTGTCTAAGTGGGAGTTCTTAAGTAATATGATTAATTGAACTTTAATTTATCATGAACTTAGTCCTGGTAGTATTAGCATATCTATGTTGTAAGATCAATGGCTCGCGATGTAGCTCCCCGTTTGTGTTTATGATGCGGACTTGTTCCGTGATATGAGGATTTTCCTCATTGCTGCAAAGAAATATTATGTCCTTAATGCACCGCTAGGTGACAAACCTATTGCAGGAGCAGATGCAGACGTTATGAACGTTTGATAAGCTCGGTATGATGACTACTTGATAATTTAGTGCACCATGCTTTACGGCTTATAACCGGGACTTCAGAAACGTTTTGAATGCCATAGAGCATATGAGATGTTCCAAGAGTTGAAATTAGTATTTCATACTCATGCCCGTGTTGAGAGGTATAAGACCTCTGACAGTACTTTCCCTACAAGATGGAGAAGAATAGCTCAACCAGTGAGCATGTGCTCAGATTGTCTGGGTACTACAATTGCTTGAATCAAGTGGGAGTTAATCTTCCAGATAAGATAGTAATTGACAAAGTTCTCTAGACACTATCACCAATTAGTAGAACTTTGTGATGAACTATAATATGCAAGGGATAACGAAAGTAATTCCCGAGCTCTTCGCGATGCTGAAATCGGCGAAGGTAGAAATCAAGAAAGAGCATCAAGTGTTGATGGTTAACAAGACCACTTGTTTCAAGTAAAGGGCAAAGGGATAGAAGGGGAACTTCAAGAAGAATGACAAGCAAGTTGTCACTCCCGTGAATAAACCCAAAGCTAAACTCAAGCCTGAAACTAAGTGCTTCTACTGCAAAGGAAATGGTCACTCGAAGTGGAACTGCCCTAGATACTTGGCAAATAAGAAGGATGGCTAAGTAAACAAATGTATATTTGATATACAGATTATTGATGTGTATTTTACAAGTGTTCATACCAACCTCTGGGTATTTAATACCAGTTCAATTGCTAACATTAGTAACTCAAAACGGGAGTTGCAGAATGAACAGAGACTAGTTAAAGGTGAAGTGACGATGTGTGTTGGAAGTGGTTCCAAGATTGATATGATCATCATCGCACACTCCCTATACTTTCGAGATTAGTGTAGAACCTAAATAAATGTCATTTGGCATTTGCGTTGAAGCATGAATATGATTTGATCATGTTTGTTGCAATATGGTTATTCATTTAAAGTCATAGAATAATTGTTATTCTGTTTAAATGAATAAAGCCTTCGATGGCCATACACCCAATGAAAATAGTTTGTTGGATCTCGATCGTAGTGATACACATATTCATAATATTGAAGCCAAAAGATGCAAGGTTAATAATGATAGTGCAACTTATTTGTGGCACTGCCGTTTAGGTCATATTGGTGTAAAGCACATGAAGAAACTCCATAGTGATGGACTTTTGGAATCACTTGATTATGAATCACTTGATGCTTGCGAACCATGCCTCATGGGCAAGATGACTAAAACTCCGTTCTATGGAACAATGGAGCGAGCAACAGATTTGTTGGAAATCATACATACCTATGTATGTGGACCGATGAGTGTTGAAGCTCGCGGCGGGTATCGTTATTTTCTGACCTTCACTAATGATTTCAGAAGATATGGGTATATCTACTTGATGAAGCACAAGTCTGAAACATTTGAAAAGTTCAAAGAATTTCAGAGTGAAGTAGAGAATCATCGTAACAAGAAAATAAAGTTTCTACGATCTGATCGTGGAGGTGAATATTTGAGTTACGAGTTTGGTCTTCATTTAAAACAATGTGGAATAGTTTCACAACTCACGCCACCCGGAACACCACGGCATAATGGTGTGTCTGAACGTCGTAACCGCACTTTATTAGATATGGTGCGATCTATGATGTCTCTTACTGATTTACCACTATCGTTTTGGGTTATGCATTAAAGACAGCTGCATTCACGTTAAATAGGGCGCCATCTAAATCCGTTGAGACGACGCCTTATGAACTGTGGTTTGGCAAGAAACCAAAGTTGTCGTTTCTTAAAGTTTAGGGTTGCGATGCTTATGAGAAGAAGCTTCAGCCTGATAAGCTCGAACCCAAGTCGGAGAAATGTGTCTTCATAGGACACCCAAAGGAGACTGTTGGACACACCTTCTATCACAGATCCGAAGGCAAGATATTCGTTGCTAAGAATGGATCCTTTCTAGAGAAGGGTTTTCTCTCGAAAGAAGTGAGTGGCAGGAAAGTTGAACTTGATGAGGTAATTGTACCTTCTCCCGAATTGGAAAGTAGTACATCACAGAAACTGGTTCCAGTGATTCCTACACCAATTAGTGAGGAAGCTAATGATGATGATCATGAAACTTCGGATCAAGTTACTGCTGAACTTCGTAGATCAACCAGAGTATGTTCCGCACCAGAGTGGTACGGCAACCCAGTTCTGAAAGTCATGTTACTTGACCATGATGAACCTACGAACTATGAGGAAGCGATGATGAGCCCAGATTCCGCAAAATGGCTTGAGGCCATGAAATCTGAGATGGGATCCATGTATGAGAACAAAGTGTGGACTTTGGTTGACTTGCCCGATGATCGGCAACCATCGAAAATAAATGGATCTTCAAGAGGAAGACCGACGCTGACGGTAATGTTACTGTTTACAAAGCTTGACTTGTTGCAAAAGGGTTTCAACAAGTTCAAGGAGTTGACTGCGATGAGACTTTCTCACCCGTAGCGATGCTTAAGTCTGTTCGAATCATGTTAGCAATTGCCGCGTTTTATGATTATGAAATCTGTCAAATGGATGTCAAAACTGCATTCCTGAATGGATATCTTAAAGAAGAGTTGTATATGATGCAACCAGAAGGTTTTGTCAATCCTAAAGGTGCTAACAAAGTGTGCAAGCTCCAGCGATCCATCTATGGACTGGTGCAAGCATCTCGGAGTTGGAATATATGCTTTGATGAGGTGATCAAAGCATATGGATTTATACAGACTTTTGGAGAAGCTTGTATTTACAAGAAAGTGAGTGGGAGCACTACAGCTTTTCTGATAAGTATATGTGAATGACATATTGTCAATCAGAAATGATGTAGAATTTTCTGGAAAACATAAATGAGTGTTTGAAAGGAGTTTTTTCAAAGAAAAACCTTAGTAAAGCTGCTTACATATTGAGCATCAAGATCTATAGAGATAGATCAAGACGCTTGATAAGTTTTTTCAATGAGTACATACCTTGACAAGATTTTGAAGTAGTTCAAAATAGAACAGTCAAAGAAAGAGTTCTTGCCTGTGTTGCATGGTGTGAAGTTGAGTAAGACTCAATACCCGACCACTTCAGAAGATAGAGAAAGAATGAAAGTCATTCCCTATGCATCAGCCATAGGCTCTTCACAGTATGCCATGCTGTGTACCAAACCTGTTGTGTACCTTGCCATGAGTTTGGCAAGGAGGTACAAAAGCGATCCAGGAGTAGATCACTGGACAGCGGTCAAAATTATCCTTAGTTACTGGATGAGTAAGGACATGTTTCTCGATTATGGAGTTGATAAAGAGTTTGTCGTAAAGAGTTATGCCGATGCAAGCTTTGACACTAATCCAGATGACTCTAAGTATCAATCTGGATGCGTATTAAAAGTGGGAGCAATTAACTAGAGTAGTTCCATGCAGAGCATTGTAGACATAGAAATTTGCAAAATACATACGGATCTGAATGTAACAGACTCGCTGACTAAACTTCTCTCACGAAGCAAAACATGAAGACACCTTAGTACTCTTTGGGTGTTAATCACATGGCGATGTGAACTGGATTGTTGACTCTAGTAAACCCTTTGGGTATTGGTTGCATGGCGATGAGAACTATGGGTGTTAGTCACATGATGATGTGAACTATTGGTGTTAATCACATGGTGATGTGATCTAGATTATTGACTCTAGTGCAAGTGGGAGACTGAAGGAAATATGCCCTAGAGGCAATAATAAAGTTATTATTTATTTCCTTATATCATTATAAATGTTTATTATTCATGCTAGAATTGTATTAATCGGAAACTTAGTACATGTGTGAATACATAGACAAAACAGAGTGTCCCTAGTATGCCTCTACTAGACTAGCTGTAACATCCCAAATTTCCAGTTTGGAATGTTTTACAATTATTAGCTAAGCATCTATGCATTTTTTTATTTGAGTGTCATTTGGAAATTTCAGAGGCATTTGAATTTTATCTGACCTTGAATTCTACTTGGCAATTGAAATTTATTTCAAAAATCCCTGACGAGATACTTGTTCAAAAGTATGAGAGGAGCGAACATGACACTCCAAAAAGTCAGAAGAAAACAATGCCGAAAGTTTTGAATTCAAATTTGACTTTCTTTTGAATTTTTTTAGAAAAATGTTTTTTTATAAAGTTTTTATTTAGCCTCTGAAAAATAGTTCATCTTGTGGGATTTAGTTTTTTGAATTTTTTGATATATATATGTCCTATATTAAAATATTTTTATTTTCTATCTTTAATTTTTTTATCTCGCTGTCAAAAAAAAAAAGAGAGCCGCCAGGCCAGGCCAACTGGCCCAAGCCCAGCAACGAAGGCAGCAGCAAGGCGAGCGCTCGCGTCCAACCCTAGCGCTAGATAGCGCCGCCGCATCTCTCACGTAACTCCTCTCTCTCTATTTTTTTTTCTTTTTTCTCTCCCCCCGACACTTGGACCCCACCCCATCTCTTCTTCTTCCCCTTCCACGAACGGACAAGAGAGAAACGTATGCGTACTTCACTTCCTATGTCCCTTCGTTTCCAATTCATGGAAATCAATTCTCCAGTCCGTTTCACTTCCAAGGAAGATGTCCTATAAATAGCCACGACCCTCCTCGACCGATTCAGACGAAAACCCCTCGCCAAGTCCACCCCTACAACACGTACTCGACGTTCCAATCTCGCAGCAGAAGCTCCAGTTCATCGTCAGTTTCCGACGCCGGTGAGCCATCCCGAGCCCTATCCTTTTGGGTTCCGACTTCTCTTGATCCCTATCATCGTTTTGACAAGATTTTGTGATCCCTCTCCATCTACAGCCACTGCACCAACCTCCTTGTCTTCACCAGAGCACCCGGAGCACCAAGCTTTGCCGCTTCGTTCCGTCGCCGTTCGTCGTCTCCGATCAACACCAACTCCACCAACGGAGGAGCCAGTCTCCACCACAACTCCTAGACATCTCCGCCTCCGCCCACGATCGCCGGAGCCCGAGCGCCTCCCCCACGCTTTTTCTTCTCTGTAAGTTGAACGTACATCATGTTCGTTCAGTTAAAAAAACATTTTGTTTTTTTATTGTTTTTTTTCTGGTTTAGTTCGAACCGGACGGTCAGTTTTTTTTAATAAGCCGATGCTACCGAAACCTTTAGTTAGCGAACGTCCTCTCCAAAATCGCAGCAAACCAATTAGCAAGCGCCACTTGTCTCTGGCCGAATTTTTGTTTTTTTTTTCAGTAATTTTTCTAATCTCAGATTCTATAGCAAATCTTATTTCTAGTATATCTTTTAGTCTATAGATCCGATTTAGTTGATTCTTTTTCCTACGGTTTCATAGAAATATCCTCTATCCAGATAACCTAACGAAATATATTTTTGAAAATTTTAAAATTTCAATTCAAGCAGATCTGAATTCAAACTTCGTTAGGCCATAACTTGAGTTTCGTAACTCCGTTTTGGGTGATTTTTTTTGCAAATCGAAGCTTGTGACATGTACCTTCTGTTAAAACCAAAACCATTTATTTTTGTTGCTGTGAAAATTATATTCTGTAGAGAAACATTATTTTGGTGTTTTTGGAGTTTTTCGAAATCTTTTATTCGTTTTCTTTTTGATTCTTTGCTTGTATGCTTATGTATGTTATTGCTTGCTTACGCTAGATCATCCGGAGTGCGAAGCTTGCTACTACGAATCTTTAGAGTTCAACGAACGTCAGCAAGGCAAGTTCACACTTTGATCATCATTTTCAATACCCAGTTTTTACTATGCATTAGTTTCACCCTCAAAGATTGCATGAGTAGGATTGGGAACATGTGATTATGCTATGTAGTTTATGTGGTAGGAACCTATGACCTTTTATCACCCCGGGAAATATTCGTTATATCATATATTGCTTAGCCATGCTCGTAGACAGGGATTGGTATGTGTGATACATGCAAGTTGCGAGAGATAATATTTTTGGGACAACATAAGGTGGCAACTTAATACACATCTGGGTGGATTGTTTGGGGCACCTGGAGAAACCAGTGCTTGCCCAAAGGGAATCCCGGAGTACCCGTGTGATTACCCTAGGTTCGCCACCCAGGCTCAAAGGGATCATAAGATATTTCATGCCTAGAAACTTCCGTGTGCAGCCACAAGCCATTATGGGCTCTGGCATAGTTGAGTAAGTTGTGTGACCTCTTTCCGTGGTAGACTAGCTGATGTAGGGGAAAGTAGGTGTACCGGTCTACCCAGGGTTTGGAGGAAATACTTCAGAAAGACTATGTCTCGATCTTCCGATCATGGAGGTGGTCGAGTCTTGTGGGGAAAAGTGCGCAAACCTCTGCAGTGTGTACAAACTAATCATGATTAGCCGTGTCCCCGGTTATGGACAACTTGAGTATCTAGAAGTGAATTATGGGTTGATCTCATCACTCTTCTTAATGAAATTATTGGGTTACTAATAACTTTGGAATTTTGGGATTGAGTTGGAGGAACCTTCTCAATAATGACATTTTAACTTAGTAGTAAATAAAAATTTATTCCTTTGTTGTAGGGTAAAATTGGCTTTATGCAAACATTAAACTTAGAGCCTCCACCAGCTAAATTTGCATTTAGAGATAGTCTTTTTCTTTATTATTATTTCTATGGTGTGACATTGCCAGCATATTCCATGTGCTGACCTACACGGCTGCAACGTCTCATGTTGCAGAGTTTTCCGACGAGGAGTAAAGGTGCGATAGGTCGTTGTTCTGCACTCAGTTTGCCGTGGAGTTGATGGACTCATTTTACTTTTGATGCTTCCGCAGTTATTTTATCCAGATGGCCTTTGGCCATATTATTGTAATAAATACTCTTTTGAGGACCTCGATGTAATAAAGTGTGTGATTGAACTCTGTTATAATTCATCGAGTATTGTGTGTGTCAGCATACCGATCCAGGGATGACACTTAAGCATAGAGACTTCGATCCATTTGGGTCGGGTCGCTACGAGATGGTATCAGAGCACACGCTGACTGTAGGACGCGGCCACTAGGAAATGGAAAAAACATAGGAAGAAAACTCTATTTTACCACTTCCTTATATATCCGTTAGTCTGTACTCTTCTTTATTCATTTCTATCTCTTCTCTACTTTAATTCGATAGTTGTTGAACCCCATGACCAAGTTGCTCAGCTGATGAGACCAAGACCCATGAAGACATCATTGACGAAGAAGAAGAAGCTAGAGTTGACTTTGATTTGAGAAGATTTAGTTCAGACCACCAGTACCAAACGGAGTCCAACGAATGATTGCGGTAGTATGAAGAGATCATATCTCTTGTGGATATGACCTTACCTGTAGGTTTTGCTTGTGTGGTGTGATTTGTGTGAATTGCTTGATTTGAAGTTTTATTGCTATCATAAGCATATGGGTAGTGATTTCTCTCATTAGGCCATTATTCTATTCTAATTTCTCATCCACTCTAAACCGAATTGATGCCTCCGAGACGTGACCCGAAATTCCCACCGGAACTTACCCAGTTGATCCAGAACCAGAATGCCCTCATGCAGCTACTCATCCAGAATCATAACCAGAACAACAACAACAACCCACCGTCACTACCCCAGAGGGGAAACGGATCAAGTATGTGTCGAGGCATACGCCAAGGAGAACTCAAGTGAATTCTCTTTCGGGAGTTGTTCAAGAGGAAGTACCAATTGTGAAGGATTATCCCAATGTTTTTCCAGAGGAACTACCAGGCATGCCACCGGATCGAGACATAGAGTTTTTGATTGAATTGTTACCAGGCACTAGACCAATATCCAAGAGACCATACCGGATGCCCGCAAATGACCTGGAGGAAATTAAGAAGCAGATTAAGGAATTATTGGAGAAAGGTTATATTCGACCGAGTTCATCACCTTGGGGAGCCCCAGTTCTTATAGTTGAGAAGAAGGATGGATCCTTGAGAATGGTTGTGGATTACCGTGCGTTGAATGAGGTGACGATCAAGAACAAGTACCCTCTGCCGATGATCAATGATTTGTTTGACCAGCTACAAGGAGCAAAAGTTTTCTCAAAAATCGATCTTCGATCTGGATATCACCAGCTGAAGATTCGAGAACAGGATATACCCAAGACAGCCTTTACCACGAGATATGGGCTTTATGAGTATACAGTCATGTCTTTTGGTTTGACTAATGCCCCTGCCTATTTTATGAATATGATGAATAAGGTATTCATGGAGTTCTTGGATAAGTTTGTTGTGGTATTCATTGATGATATATTGATTTACTCAAAGAATGAAGAAGAACACAAGGAACATTTGCGCTTGGTTCTTGAGAAGCTCAGGGAACATCAGTTATATGCAAAGTTCAGCAAGTGTGAATTCTGGTTGAAGGAAGTTGGATTTCTCGGACATGTTATATCAGGGGAAGGAATAGCAGTGGATCCTTCGAAAGTTGAAGCCGTCACCGAATGGAAGGCACCCACCTCAGTCGGAGAGATTCGCAGTTTCCTTGGACTCGCAGGATATTATCGGAGGTTTATTGAGAATTTCTCCAAGATCGCAAAGCACATGACCGAGTTACTGAAGAAAGACACCAAGTTTAATTGGACCGAGGAATGTGAGGCCAGTTTTCAGGAGTTGGAGACCGTAAATTATTTGGTCCCGACCTTATCAGAGATTCAGAGGAGAAAGTCAAGTTGATCCGTGACAGACTTAAGATAGCCCAAACCAGACATAAGAGTTATGCCGATATTAAACGCAAGGAAGTAACTTATGAAGTCGGAGATAGAGCATATCTTCGTCTGTCTCCACTTCGAGGTGTTAAACGGTTTGGAGTTAAAGGCAAACTAGCACCACGATTTGTGGGGCCATACAGAATTTTGGAACGCATGGGTGAAGTTGCCTACAAGTTGGAATTGCCCGAAGCCTTGTCAGGAGTTCATGATGTGTTTCACATTTACCAGTTGAAGAAGTGCCATGCAGAGATGGCTGATATTCCTTTGAGAGATACAGTTCCACTGGAGGCCATACAGTTGGATAGTGATCTGACCTATGAGGAGAAGCCTGTCAAGATTCTCGAAACAACAAGCAGGGTTACCCGCAGCAAGGTCATCAAGTTTTGCAAGGTTCAGTGGAGTCATCATACTGAGGAAGAAGCCACCTGGGAACGCGAAGAAGATCTTCGACAGGATCACCCACACCTTTTTGCTAGCCAACCCGAATCTCGAGGGCGAGATTCATCTTAAGGGGGGTAGGTTTGTAACATCCCAAATTTCCAGTTTGGAATGTTTTACAATTATTAGCTAAGCATCTATGCATTTTTTTTATTTGAGTGTCATTTGGAAATTTCAGAGGCATTTGAATTTTATCTGACCTTGAATTCTACTTGGCAATTGAAATTTATTTCAAAAATCCCTGACGAGATACTTGTTCAAAAGTATGAGAGGAGCGAACATGACACTCCAAAAAGTCAGAAGAAAACAATGCCGAAAGTTTTGAATTCAAATTTGACTTTCTTTTGAATTTTTTTAGAAAAATGTTTTTTTATAAAGTTTTTATTTAGCCTCTGAAAAATAGTTCATCTTGTAGGATTTAGTTTTTTTGAATTTTTTGATATATATATGTCCTATATTAAAATATTTTTATTTTCTATCTTTAATTTTTTTATCTCGCTATCAAAAAAAAAGAGAGCCGCCAAGCCAGGCCAACTGGCCCAAGCCCAGCAACGAAGGCAGCAGCAAGGCGAGCGCTCGCGTCCAACCCTAGCGCTAGCTAGCGCCGCCGCATCTCTCACGTAACTCCTCTCTCTCTATTTTTTTTTTCTTTTTTCTCTCCCCCCGACACTTGGACCCCACCCCATCTCTTCTTCTTCCCCTTCCACGAACGGACAACAGAGAAACGTATGCGTACTTCACTTCCTATGTCCCTTCGTTTCCAATTCATGGAAATCAATTCTCCAGTCCGTTTCACTTCCAAGGAAGATGTCCTATAAATAGCCACGACCCTCCTCGACCGATTCAGACGAAAATCCCTCGCCAAGTCCACCCCTACAACACGTACTCGACGTTCCAATCTCGCAGCAGAAGCTCCAGTTCATCGTCAGTTTCCGACGCCGGTGAGCCATCCCGAGCCCTATCCTTTTGGGCTCCGACTTCTCTTGATCCCTATCATCGTTTTGACAAGATTTTGTGATCCCTCTCCATCTACAGCCACTGCACCAACCTCCTTGTCTTCACCAGAGCACCCGGAGCACCAAGCTTTGCCACTTCGTTCCGTCGCCGTTCGTCGTCTCCGATCAACACCAACTCCACCAACGGACGAGCCAGTCTCCACCACAACTCCTAGACATCTCCGCCTCCGCCCACGATCGCCGGAGCCCGAGCGCCTCCCCCACGCTTTTTCTTCTCTGTAAGTTGAACGTACATCATGTTCGTTCAGTTAAAAAAAACGTTTTGTTTTTTTTATTGTTTTTTTCTGGTTTAGTTCGAACCGGACGGTCAGTTTTTTTTAATAAGCCGATGCTACCGAAACCTTTAGTTAGCGAACGTCCTCTCCAAAATCGCAGCAAACCAATTAGCAAGCGCCAATTGTCTCTGGCCGAATTTTTGTTTTTTTTTCAGTAATTTTTCTAATCTCAGATTCTATAGCAAATCTTATCTCTAGTATATCTTTTAGTCTATAGATCCGATTTAGTTGATTCTTTTTCCTACGATTTCATAGAAATATCCTCTATCTAGAGAACCTAACGAAATATATTTTTGAAAATTTTAAAATTTCAATTCAAGCAGATCTGAATTCAAACTTCGTTAGGCCATAACTTGAGTTTCGTAACTCCGTTTTGGGTGATTTTTTTTGCAAATCGAAGCTTGTGACATGTACCTTCTGTTAAAACCAAAACCATTTATTTTTGTGCTGTGAAAATTATATTGTGTAGAGAAACATTATTTTGGTGTTTTTGGAGTTTTTCGAAATCTTTTATTCGTTTTCTTTTTGATTCTTTGCTTGTATGCTTATGTATGTTATTGCTTGCTTACGCTAGATCATCCGGAGTGCGAAGCTTGCTACTACGAATCTTTAGAGTTCAACGAACGTCAGCAAGGCAAGTTCACACTTTGATCATCATTTTCAATACCCAGTTTTTACTACGCATTAGTTTCACCCTCAAAGATTGCATGAGTAGGATTGGGAACATGTGATTATGCTATGTAGTTTATGTGGTAGGAACCTATGACCTTTTATCACCCCGGGAAATATTCGTTATATCATATATTGCTTAGCCATGCTCGTAGACGGGTATTGGTATGTGTGATACATGCAAGTTGCGAGAGATAATATTTTTGGGACAACATAAGGTGGCAACTTAATACACATCTGGGTGGATTGTTTGGGGCACCTGGAAAAACCAGTGCTTGCCCAAAGGGAATCCTGGAGTACCCGTGTGATTACCCTAGGTCCGCCACCCAGGCTCAAAGGGATCATAAGATATTTCATGCCTAGAAACTTCCGTGTGCAGCCACAAGCCATTATGGGCTCTGGCATAGTTGAGTAAGTTGTGTGACCTCTTTCCGTGGTAGACTAGCTGATGTAGGGGAAAGTAGGTGTACCGGTCTACCCAGGGTTTGGAGGAAATACTTCAGAAAGACTATGTCTCGATCTTCCGATCATGGAGGTGGTCGAGTCTTGTGGGGAAAAGTGCGCAAACCTCTGCGGTGTGTACAAACTAATCATGATTAGCCGTGTCCCCGGTTATGGACAACTTGAGTATCTAGAAGTGAATTATGGGTTGATCTCATCACTCTTCTTAATGAAATTATTGGGTTACTAATAACTTGGGAATTTTGGGATTGAGTTGGAGGAACCTTCTCAATAATGGCATTTTAACTTAGTAGTAAATAAAAATTTATTCCTTTGTTGTAGGGTAAAATTGGCTTTATGCAAACATTAAACTTAGAGCCTCCACCAGCTAAATTTGCATATAGAGATAGTCTTTTTCTTTATTATTATTTCTATGGTGTGACATTGCCAGCATATTCCATGTGCTGACCTACACGGCTGCAACGTCTCATGTTGCAGAGTTTTCCGACGAGGAGTAAAGGTGCGATAGGTCGTTGTTCTGCACTCAGTTTGCCGTGGAGTTGATGGACTCATTTTACTTTTGATGCTTCCGAAGTTATTTTATCCAGATGGCCTTTGGCCATATTATTGTAATAAATACTCTTTTGAGGACCTCGATGTAATAAAGTGTGTGATTGAACTCTGTTATAATTCATCGAGTACTGTGTGTGTCAGCATACCGATCCAGGGATGACACTTAAGCATAGAGACTTCGATCCATTTGGGTCGGGTCGCTACACTAGCTCATTGATCAAAGATGGTTATGTTTCCTAGCCATAGACATGAGTTGTCATATGATCAACAGGATCACATCATTAGGAGAATGATGTGATGGACAAGACCCATCCGTTAGCTTAGCACTATGATCGTTTAGTTTTACTGCTATTGCTTTCTTCATGACTTATACATGTTCCTATGACTATGAGATTATGCAACTCCCGAATACCGTAGGAACACCTTGTGTGCTATCAAACGTCACAACGTAACTGGGTGATAATAAAGATGCTCTACAGGTGTCTCCGAAAGAGTTCGTGGTGTTGGCATAGATCAAGAATAGGATTTGTCACTGCGAGTGTCGGAGAGGTATCTCTGGGCCCTCTCGGTAATGCACATCATAATAAGCCTTGCAAGCAAATGACTAATGAGTTAGTCACGGATGATGTATTACGGAACAAGTAAAGAGACTTGCCCGTAACAAGATTGAACTAGGTATTGAGATACCGACGATCGAATCTCGGGCAAGTAACATACCGATGACAAAAGGAACAACGTATGTTGTTATGCGGTTTGACCGATAAAGATATTCGTAGAATATGTAGGAGCCAATATATGACGCCCGAAGACCGACGTCCCAGAAGATTCCAGATGTTCCGGGTTCTCCCGTGTGTTTCATTTGTGCTTGTGTTATTTATTTTTGCATTGCATCATGTCATCATGCCATCATGTCTTTAATTTCTGCAACTCAACTAAATTAAATTGTGTGGACCTTCGGTCCATTTAAATCGAGGGAAGGATGACTTCTCTTTATAACATATCCTCCCAATATTTAGGGAGCTATATTAATAATTATTCCATTTGTTGGAATTCACCATAACACACTTGCAAATAATCCCCATGCCTCTTAATTCAAGTTTCACCGTCAAAAACCTTCCCTATATTTCTTTTCTCGTTTATCGAGGTTCCTCCAAAAACCTCAACATTTTTGGACACTTCAAAATCAAGTCTTAGTTCAAACCCATTTGAATTAAATTCAAAAATGTTTGAATTATATTTTTTCGTTCATGCCTTTTCTATTTTTCTCGGACCGAGCTCATTTTATGAGCCCGAGAAAAATAACCTCTTGTTCAAACTCTGTCGTAACCCTTCCTTCTCTTTTCTCTTCTTTCTATTTTTTCCCATTTTCTTCTTTCATTCTGTTTTTTGCCTTCTTCTTGGTAATAAGAAGAGCAGCCGCAGCTAAGGCCCAGCTGGCTGCCCAGCCAGGCTCCCAGCCAGGCCCATCCCTCATCTGGCCTCCAGCCTGCACTCCCTTGCAAACCCTAGCCGACCGCACCCCGATCGCTCCTCCCTGTCGTTCCTCCCAGCGCGCCGCACCCTTCTTCCCCCTCGCTCATCTCCCTCGTTCACTCTGTCGCCCGAGCCCCTCCTCCCATCGATCTCCAGAGCGTCGCCCCGTCGCGCGGCGAGCCCATCGATCTCCAAGGCCGCCGCGCCTCGCGCCCGGCCTCCCTCCCCGCGCAGGCCAGCTCTCCGCGCCGCCAAGTCTCTCCAGCCGCGGGCCTCGGCTCCGACTCCTCCACAGCGCCTCCGCGCCCGTCTCCAGCGCTCCACCGCAGCTCCTCCATCGTCCCGCCACTCTGCCTCGGGTAGCAGCTCGCGGAGCAAGCAGCCACCGGTTCCGGGACTTCGCGCCGTCCCTCCACCGCGAGCTATCTCGCGCCTCGCCTCCATGGCGCCGCGGCCCACCTGCTCCGTCGCCGCGCCGTCCGCCGCCAAGATCCAGCGCGTGCCTCCTCCCTGGAGCCTCCGCGCGATTCCAGCCGTGCGCGCGCCCGCGCCTCCACCTCGTTTCCCGTCGACAAGTACCTCGTCGTGCCGCTGCCATGGCCTCGTGGCCCCCTTCACGCAAGCTTGCTGCCGCGTGTCCTATGTTTTTTTGTGTTGCCCTGTGCTGCTGATTTGACAGAGGACCCGTGTACGACTATGCGAGACCGAGACCGGCAAGACCGCCCGACGCCTGTACGACTACATCCGATGCGATTTTGACAAGTACCTCGACGCCCGATGTCAAGTTCGACTACCTTCGGTGAAGAAACGAGAACGACTACACAAGACGACGCGACAAGTACCACTACGCTCGGCGATGCGACAAGTACCTCTTCGGAAATGAGAACAACTAGTTCCCACTACGTGCGAGTACAACTACCGTCGCGAAGAACCGAGTACCCCTACCGTTGCCGTGTACCACGACCCGCGAGTACCACTTCTTCCTCTACGCTCTCGAGCCGCCCCGAAACGAACGTTCCGAAGGTATAACCCCGAGACGATGACCCGTGGATGAATGCTTGTGTGTTGTATGAGATGTTTCCCTTGTGTGCACCGTGCCCGTTTCATCTTTTGTCGTGCTCCTCGGTTGCCTCGTCGCCGACTCGTGGGAACCCGGTGACGGGATCACCCACCTTCCATCTTGTTCGACTCGCTCACGCCACCTTTCTTTTGCACCGGTCTCTCGACGAGTTACCGGAACCGATATGTTGCGTGGCATCATTTTCGGATCGTTGTCGTGGCACCCTTTCTTTCCACCATGGTGACAAATGCTTCATATCTCTCATGTCAACTTTTAATAAAATTGCATAAAACTTGATCATGTCATCCGCATCATGTTAACAACATTATATGTGTGAATTGTTGTTTGCTTAAAATTGCTAAACATGCACATGGGGATTTTTCTCGGATTTCTTGTTGTTATTTCCGGCCTCATTTAAAATGCCTAAATAGGTAGTTTGTTTTTGCTTCACCTCTTGCCATGTTAACAAACATTTAATTTTGTCTTGTAAATAACGAGAGTCAACTAAATAAATAACATGTGGTGTTTCGTCAATGTGCAACTCGTTGCATATTGAGCTCCACTTAACTTGTAGTTTTGTTTGTGCACTTTGCCATGCTATGCATAATTAAACCGGACATGCATCATACTTGGATGTGCATCGTATGCCATATTTATGCTTTTGTGTTTACCGTGTTGTTTGCTTCTTTCCGGTTGCTTCTCTTGTTAGCTTCGGGTTCGTTCCGGAGTTGTGAGGCTTCTTCGCTCGTCTATGTTGTTCCGTCTACTTCATGGACTTGTTCTTCTCCCTTGCGGGATCTCAGGCAAGATGATCATACCCTTGGATACCTTTACTACCATTGCCATGCTTAGTTGTCTCGATGCTATCGTTACATGTCGAGCTACCCATCTTTTATGTCAGCCTCTCCTTGTTGCCATGAAACCTCTAACTTTTGACACCTTCCTAGCAAAACCACTATTTGGCTATGTTACCCGCTTGCTCAGCCCCTCTTATAGCGTTGTTAGTTGTAGGTGAAGATGAAGGTTGTTCCAGGAGGGAACTTGTTGTTGTTATATCACAATATCTATAATTATTATTAACACACCTATATACTGGGCATGGGTGGAAGGCTTGGCCTTTTGCGCGGTGTTTTGTTCCACTCATGCCACCTTAGGCGCCGATAAACCGGCATTATGTTCCTTGATTTTGCGTTCCTTACACGATGGGTGGATGGGGACCCCTTGACAGTTCGACTTTGAATAAAACTCCTCCAGCAAGGCCCAACATTGGTTTTAATTTGCCTCATAATAACAACTTAATTAATTAATTAAATTTGCATAGGGGGTCGCGTCCCCGGGTTCTTAATTCTACATAGCAGTGGGGCCAGTGTTGATGGTGTTGGTCCCAAATGGGGGTTCTGCGGGGCCGCCACGGGGAAACTCGAGGTATCTGGTATAACCTGTAGAATCGCCCATCCGGTCGTGGCCTGAGACGAGATACGCGCGGCTACTATCAGGGTGTCGGCACGACGGGAGGTCTTGCTGGACTTGTTTTACCATTGTCGAAATGTCTTGTGCACCGGGATGCCGAGCCTGATCGGATTTCCCTAAGATAAGGGGTGATGATATTATATTTATCACTTCAGCTAATCATGAGAGCTTGTGATGGGCTAAGTTGGGACACCCCTACAGGGTTATAATCTTTCGAAAGTCGTGCCCGTGGTTATGTGGCAGATTGGAATTTGTTAATGTCCGGTTGACAGAGGATCCGAAGTAAAACACACAACTGTGTGAGTAATCGTGACTGTCTCTTTTCACTTTGAGAAGAGAACACGGTGGGGTTATGTTTGACTCGTAGGTAGTTCAGGATCTTTAGCGATCACTACTAGTCGCGACCGTTTGCGTAGATGCTCATCTTATTCTGGTACTCGTAAGCTAGCCACCATATATTGCTTAGCCGCTGCTGCAACCTCACCACTTTACCTCTTCCTACCCACAAAGCTTTGCTAGTCTTGATACCCATGGTTATGGGATTTCTGAGTCCTCGTGGCTCACAGATACTACAACACCAGATGCAGGTTCAGCCGAGATTGATGCAGGAGCTGGTTCAAGTACTTCACCAGGAGTCCAATGAAGAGAGTGGACGTATGCTTGTGACGTTTTCGACGATCAGTAGTGGTTTCTACTAGGGGCGATTCTGACCTGTGGTTTTATGTTGTTTTGGTATCTTTCTTTTGGGTCTTTGCCCGTAGTCGGGTTGTGATGTTTTGAATGATGTTTTGCTTATGTAATGTATTGTGTGAAGTGGCGAGTGTAAGCCAACTATCTCCTTTTGCAATTTCATCCCTATTTTACATGAGTCATGCAAAGATACCAAACTTGAGATCATTCCAGAATGGGCTTATACCTTTAAGTCGTGCCTCGACACGTAGGAGGTATAGTCCCATCCTGGGCATTATAAGTTGGTATTAGAGCCTTCTCCGACCTAGGAGCCCCCACTAATTGATCGAATCGTTGACGATTGAGTCTAGGCACACACTGAAAATGTTTTGAGTCCTATATATATATCGGAGAGTAGGATTTCTTTTTCTCCTCATCCCTTTTTCACTCTAGTGAGGACTCCTGACGATTAATATTACCTCTTCTACTCTCAAAAATGCACCAATTTTTTTTTAGGATCACGCGAGTATTGTTTGGATTGTTTCGATGTCTTTGTGATGAGAACATTGTTCTTGATGCCTCCTGTCATTAGGGGTTGTGGCAGTGTCCCGGGGAGTTGAGCTCCGAGGTGTTTTCATCACAAATATATCGCATCAGTTCTAGAATACTTAAGACGGCCGACATCGAAAACTCTCCTATGCGGTTAGTGGCAAGATAACCCCGACATCACCCAGTACTGGGGAGGTAGTTCGGGAGTATTGCCATAGCTTGTATAGTAGATGCATTTCGAAGGTCCGAGGTAAACGGTTTCTGGAGATAACTGGTTATGTGTTGAAGGATGGATACAGCTGGATGTAGGATTAGAGTTGAGTGCGCGATGCTTCCCCTGTATCCCCAACACCTGATTGCATAACTGGAAACTTTCGGAAATAAATAGGTGGATTCATCTAGTAGTTCTAGGCATTCTTCCAACGAATGCATGATATGAAGTTCGGGGTTCTACATTGAGTGAAGTGGTTTTATGGGCTTGTTCCGATCGGGAGTTACATCTTAAAGGGTCCTTGGCTATGCTGATCCGGGGATTGCAAAACCCTTTTGTAACACGTTCCATGAGCTTTCAGCACAAATATGTCGAACGAAGCTTCTATCTTGTATTTGTTCTATCTGCTCCTTGTTGCTTTTATTTATCTTTTGTTCTCCCAAGTGGCTTCTCGTCAAGCTGAGGTACCTACGGAATTCATTCGTTCAATCCTCTGTTCGAATGATATTGTGAAGATCATGTTGCAACATATCTATCCGTTGTTTTGATTTGATTCTAGTATTCGAGTTGCTTCGATGTCAAATGTTGATTCCATACCTTTCATAATCGGTGTTCTCATATTTTTATGGGAGTGCTAATTCTTCTTGACCATCGAGATTTTCATGTTAATTATTTTCAACCGGTGTCCATTTTGTTTGTCTCAAGTTGTCTTTGTTTTCCCCACCCTCCCACCCTTCTTCTTCTTGGAGCAAGAAATTCTTAATCAAGTATCCATTTAATTCATGTGATATTTCTTCATTCATTTCCTTCAATGTTCTTATCCGGTGATTTATCGTGAAGATGCTCAAGAGCTTCAAGTTCATCATTCTTTTGTTCTCAAATTCGGCCGGTGGATGTAATTCAAGATTTCGGTGTTGATCTTGTCCTTTTTCCTCATGTCACAATGCTTTCTTATTCCGGTGCACCAATTAATCATTCTCCTCTTGCTATTCATATCCGGAGTGTTGAAGATTCATAATTCCATTCTTAATCCGTTCAAATTATTTTGAGGATTATCATCTTATTCAAGCCATTTGATTCAACCGGTGCAATATCTCTTCAGCAATCTTTTCCAACGGTGATTTCTTTAGTGGGCCCTAACCCACAGGTCGTTTTCCAGGATCTTACCTGACTCTTCTAATTTTTCTGGAGTTTA
Source organism: Secale cereale (assembly GCA_902687465.1). Taxonomy (NCBI): domain Eukaryota; kingdom Viridiplantae; phylum Streptophyta; class Magnoliopsida; order Poales; family Poaceae; genus Secale; species Secale cereale. The sequence goes on along the minus strand of LR738710.1, from coordinate 192,205,221 downwards.
CTCAAATTCTTTTCAAGTTTGGCGTAATAATGATTTCCATCAGTCTTATACCTTCTCCAAGATCGCTTTCAAATTGTTTTCATCACTGGTTCGACCTTGTTAATTCTTCGTTCCGGAGTGCCTATACAATTCATGGTGGTGTATCTCATCGTCTTCTCAGATTTTGAAGACTCGAAGACGAGTTCCTCTTGAATCCTTATCTGTTCTTCCAAGATTCGTGGTTCTAGCTTAATGCCATCTTCATTATTGTTCCGGTTGTGAGGAATTCTTTTCATACCCATCCGAAGCATTTCATGAATTCTTTTCTTTGTGATCCTCCGAAGGCCATCATTTTATAATATTTCTTCGTTCTCAGTTTTCAACTTCGTCCTCCAAATATTCTTCATCGATGTCTCTTCGTTCGTCTCCATATTCTTACGGTGGTTCATTCAAGTTTACTCTTCCTTGTTATCATATCAATTCATTCGTTGTTTTCATAATCCTACCGGTGGTTCGTTGAAGATTTACCCAAGCTTGTGCTAGATCTATCTTAATTCTTTGCAACGAGAATAAGTAGTGTGCCAAATCCTTTGGTCGTCATCAACTTAAATTGGTGAAGGATATGCATAACATAAATCTTATTCTAGTTTCTTCCAAGAGGTTAATCCCTTCATTCGGAGCTTGTTCATCATATCATATCCTTGGTTCTAAGTTGTTCATCTTGTTTTTCTGGAGTTCCAAGTTATTTCAATTATATCATTCCAAAACTTCATCTAATTCATCGCAGGCCTTGAATCTTATTCTTTTCATCTTTCGCTTCTCATGCTTTCATTACCGGAGTTTTCATGGTGGTTCATCATGATTTAATTCATCCTTGAAGTCTTCATCAAGATTCTTGTTGGAGCTCAAGCATTCTTCATCTTGCTTTCCAATTGCAATCCTTTCTACCTCATCTTTCCAGATGGTGTTATGCCATTTTTGACAATTTTCCTTCATGTTTCATGATTAACAAGTTGTCAGGAATGAGATATTTAAAACCATCATTTTCCTTGTTCAGGAGATCTTTCCAACCATTCAATTTATTCGTTGGAGTCATCTTGGGTTATATTTCACCTAAAAGCTTTCCCTAAGGATTGTTGCTATTGTGGTGCTTATAAACGACCCAAGTTCTTCATTAATCATTCCGGTGAAATAAGTTTATCGTCTCCTTGTTGATCTCAATCCAAGCAATTTGTTTCTGTTAGTGGCTGGTTGTCACCTCTTAATTTTGAGATGTTTTCCATAAGCCCACATCAAGCTTATTCGTTTTCGTTGTTGATTTTTTCCAACAACTCCATTCAACCCTTCTTCGTAAGGATGTTTTTCATATTCATTTGTCGGAGAAGTTGTCTTTTTCTTCTCCGTTCAATTCTTTCATGGATCTATATTCTATTCTTTCATTCCAGAGGCATTGTGATATTGCTCTCTTTGACCATCATCTCATTTTTATCAAGATCATATTCTCCCTTGCTTGTCTTTTTAACCGGAGTGTTGTGACCTCCATTCTAGTTCCGTCATCTTATCAAGTTTGCCTCTCTTTTCAACCGGAGTGCTGTCTGAAATCCTTCTTCACCTTGTGCCATTCTTTAAATTGTTTCGGAGGCAATATGCTGTTGATTTCATCAAGTATCATTCCATCTCCTCAAACTCATGTTAATTCCTTCCATTTTCAGACGGAGTGCTGTCCAAATTATTTCGTTCTTATTCCTTCTCAATCTTGGTTAACCGGAGTGGTTTTAAAATTCTTTCGTCATCCGTGAGCTCTTGTTTCATGTCTTTTAACCTACAAGGTTCTCGTAATGTTCCTTGTTCCTCTCTTCTAACGGAGTGTTTTCATCTTCGTTCATGTCCTTGCAACATTCAAATTCTCGTGATGTTCCTTGTTCCTCATTTTACCGGAGTGCTCTTAACTTCGTTCATCTCCATTGTATTCTTTCTTTCAAGATTGTTCAACCTCTCAAGGTTCTTTGGTCTCACTCGTTTGTCGAAGAAGCAACTTTGTTTTACCTCTTCCTCTTCTTTTTCGTTTCTAACCGGTGCTATCTCTAGGATCTCGGGTCGAGATCCTCTGTTAGTGTGGGAGAGTTGTGACGCCCGAAGACCGACGTCCCAGAAGATTCCAGATGTTCCGGGTTCTCCCGTGTGTTTCATTTGTGCTTGTGTTATTTATTTTTGCATTGCATCATGTCATCATGCCATCATGTCTTTAATTTCTGCAACTCAACTAAATTAAATTGTGTGGACCTTCGGTCCATTTAAATCGAGGGAAGGATGACTTCTCTTTATAACATATCCTCCCAATATTTAGGGAGCTATATTAATAATTATTCCATTTGTTGGAATTCACCATAACACACTTGCAAATATTCCCCATGCCTCTTAATTCAAGTTTCACCGTCAAAAACCTTCCCTATATTTCTTTTCTCGTTTATCGAGGTTCCTCCAAAAACCTCAACATTTTTGGACACTTCAAAATCAAGTCTTAGTTCAAACCCATTTGAATTAAATTCAAATATGTTTGAATTATATTTTTTCGTTCATGCCTTTTCTATTTTTCTCGGACCGCGCTCATTTTATGAGCCCGAGAAAAATAACCTCTTGTTCAAACTCTGTCGTAACCCTTCCTTCTCTTTTCTCTTCTTTCTATTTTTTCCCTTTTTCTTCTTTCCTTCTGTTTTTTTCCTTCTTCTTGGTAATAAGAAGAGCAGCCGCAGCTGAGGCCCAGCTGGCTGCCCAGCCAGGCCCATCTCTCATCTGGCCTCCAGGCCCGCACTCCCTTGCAAACCATAGCCGACTGCACCTCGATCGCTCCTCCCTCTCGCTCCTCCCAGCGCGCCGCACCCTTCTTCCCCCTCGCTCGTCTCCCTCGTTCACTCTGTCGCCCGAGCCCCTCCTCCCATCGATCTCCAGAGCGTCGCCCCATCGCGCGGCGAGCCCATCGATCTCCAAGGCCGCCGCGCCTCGCGCCCGGCCTCCCTCCCCGCGCAGGCCAGCTCTCCGCGCCGCCAAGCCTCTCCAGCCGCGAGCCTCGGCTCCGACTCCTCCACAGCGCCTCCGCGCCCGTCTCCAGCGCTCCACCGCAGCTCCTCCATCGTCCCGCCACTCTGCCTCGGGTAGCAGCTCGCGGAGCCAGCAGCCACCGGTTCAGGGACTTCGCGCCGTCCCTCCACCGCGAGCTATCTCGCGCCTCGCCTCCATGGCGCCGCGGCCCACCTGCTCCGTCGCCGCGCCGTCCGCCGCCAAGATCCAGCGCGTGCCTCCTCCCTGGAGCCTCCGCGCGATTCCAGCCGTGCGCGTGCCCGCGCCTCCACCTCGTTTCCCGTCGACAAGTACCTCGCCGTGCCGCTGCCATGGCCTCGTGGCCCCTTCACACAAGCTTGCTGCCGCGTGTCCTGTGTTTTCTTTTGTGTTGCCCTGTGCTGCTGATTTGACAGAGGACCCGTGTACGACTACGCGAGACCAAGACCGGCAAGACCGCCCGACGCCTGTACGACTACATCTGATGCGATTTTGACAAGTACCTCGACGCCCGATGTCAAGTTCGACTACCTTCGGTGAAGAAACGAGAACGACTACACAAGACGACGCGACAAGTACCACTACGCTCGGCGATGCGACAAGTACCTCTTCGGAAATGAGAACAACTACTTCCCACTACGTGCGAGTACAACTACTGTCGCCGAAGAACCGAGTACCCCTACCGCTGCCGTGTACCACGACCCGCGAGTACCACTTCTTCCTCTACGCTCTCGAGCCGCCCCGAAACGAACGTTCCGAAGGTATAACCCCGAGACGATGACCCGTGGATGAATGCTTGTGTGTTGTATGAGATGTTTCACTTGTGTGCACCGTGCCCGTTTCATCTTTTGTCGTGCTCCTCGGTTGCCTCGTCGCCGACTCGTGGGAACCCGGTGACGGGATCACCCACCTTCCATCTTGTTCGACTCGCTCATGCCACCTTTCTTTTGCACCGGTCTCTCGACGAGTTACCGGAACCGATATGTTGTGTGGCATCATTTTCGGATCGTTGCCGTGGCACCCTTTCTTTCCACCATGGTGACAAATGCTTCATATCTCTCATGTCAACTTTTAATAAAATTGCATAAAACTTGATCATGTCATCCGCATCATGTTAACAACATTATATGTGTGAATTGTTGTTTGCTTAAAATTGCTAAACATGCACATGGGGATTTTTCCCGGATTTGTTGTTGTTATTTCCGGCCTCATTTAAAATGCCTAAATAGGTAGTTTGTTTTTGCTTCACCTCTTGCCATGTTAACAAACATTTAATTTTGTCTTGTAAATAATGAGAGTCAACTAAATAAATAACATGTGGTGTTTCGTCAATATGCAACTCGTTGCATATTGAGCTCCACTTAACTTGTAGTTTTGTTTATGCACTTTGCCATGCCATGCATAATTAAACCGGACATGCATCATACTTGGATGTGCATCGTATGCCATATTTATGCTTGTGTGTTTACCGTGTTGTTTGCTTCTTTCCGGTTGCTTCTCTTGTTAGCTTCGGGTTCGTTCCGGAGTTGTGAGGCTTCTTCGCTCGTCTATGTTGCTCCGTCTACTTCATGGACTTGTTCTTCTCCCTTGCGGGATCTCAGGCAAGATGATCATACCCTTGGATACCTTTACTACCATTGCCATGCTTAGTTGTCTCGATGCTATCGTTACATGTCGCGCTACCCATCTTTTATATCAGCCTCTCCTTGTTGCCATGAAACCTCTAACTTTTGACACCTTCCTAGCAAAACCATTGTTTGGCTATGTTACCCGCTTGCTCAGCCCCTCTTATAGCATTGTTAGTTGCAGGTGAAGATGAAGGTTGTTCCAGGAGGGAACTTGTTGTTGTTATATCACAATATCTATAATTATTATTAACACACCTATATACTGGTAAATCTGAGAACGGTTTTTAGAAAACTGGGTGAGATGGTTTGGTTTTTATGCTGGGATTAATTGGTTCAGTTTATATTGGGTCAAGACTTTTTTCAGTTCAGTTTAGTTTGGGTATGTGAGAAACCAGTTCGGGTATAATTGGTTATGGGTCTAAACAGTTTGGGTTTTAGGGGCTACAAACTACGGGTCCAACCCGGTTTCTACTTTGGTTCCTCGCCTCAACACCCAGCGAGCAATGGAGCAAGGGACCAAGAGAAAAAAAAAGAGAAAAGATCCATCTTCCTCCTGACTCCCCAATCGGCCGCACCATCCTTCCTCCCCGTCAGCCAATCCGACCTGAAGTCTTGATGTGCCGTTCGCTGCTTCCCCGGCACGGAGATGCCGTCGGAGGTGCCGCGAGAAAGCTGCCACACCGAGAAAGCCGAGGGCGCCGGCCGCGCCGTGCCGAAAGCTGCTGTTCCTCACCCTCAGTGGGCCATCCGGCCATGGATGGTAGGATGTCGAGAAGCGGCCACCAGATCCTGCAGGTTGCAGCGAACAAGCACCCTGCATCCAATTCCTAACCCCCATCTCGCAAGATCCATGAGCTCTCCGCCCCGCGATGAGCTGGTGGTGGGCAGGCGCGGTGGGCGCCATCAAGAAGTGCCAGGATGAGCGCGCGGCGGCGACGGAGCTGTCCTTCCAGAGCGTGGCGCTCATCCTCTGCTCCACGGGCATCATCGGCACCTCGCTCCTCGACATCCTGGCGCGCGACGACACCCTCAGTGGGCAATGGAAGGTATGCGCGGTCTCCCGCCGCGCGCCGTGCACCTGGTCGTCCCCTGCTGTCACACACCTACAGGCTACAGCTCGACCTCACCAGAGCTTGGCCGAGGCACTCGGGTCGCTCGGCAAAGTCACCCACGTCTCGTGGACGTGCCACCCGATTGACGACCAGAATCGGGAGGTCAACGCCGGCATGCTCCCCAACGTGCTCGTCCTGGCACTTCTTTCAGCTGTGCTCCACACAGCTGTGGTTCGCTCCTAGATAAGAGTAACCAACGTCAACCTATAAGCTAAAACCACGGTTCGTATCAATAGTTTAGTTCGGTTTAGGTGGATATAACTTTTGGTTTAGTTTGGTTTGGGTCAAAGTACGCCTTTCAATGGGTTAGTTTGGTTTGGTTTTTCTAAATTTGACATGTGGGTTCAGTTTGGGTATGGTTCGGTTACCCAACCATTGCCAGATTTATATACTGGGCATGGGTGAAAGGCTTGGCCTTTTGCTCGGTGTTTTGTTCCACTCATGCCACCTTAGGCGCCGATAAACCGGCATTATGTTCCTTGATTTTGCGTTCCTTACACGATGGGTGGATGGGGACCCCTTGACAGTTCGACTTTGAATAAAACTCCTCCAGCAAGGCCCAACATTGGTTTTAATTTGCCTCATAATAACAACTTAATTAATTAATTAAATTTTCATAGGGGGTCGCGTCCCCGGGTTCTTAATTCTACATAGCAGGGGGGCCAGTGCTGATGGTGTTGGTCCCAAACGGGGGTTCTACGGGGCCGCCACGGGGAAACTCGAGGTATCTGGTATAACCTGTAGAATCGCCCATCCGGTCGTGGCCTGAGACGAGATACGCGCGGCTACTATCAGGGTGTTGGCACGCCGGGAGGTCTTGCTGGACTTGTTTTACCATTGTCGAAATGTCGTGTGCACCGGGATGCCGAGCCTGATCGGATTTTCCTAAGATAAGGGGTGATGATATTATATTTATCACTTCAGCTAATCGTGAGAGCTTGTGATGGGCTAAGTTGGGACACCCCTGCAGGGTTATAATCTTTCGAAAGCCGTGCCCGCGGTTATGTGGCAGATTGGAATTTGTTAATGTCCGGTTGTAGAAAACTTGACAGAGGATCCGAAGTAAAACACACAACTGTGTGAGTAACCGTGACTGTCTCTTTTCACTTTGAGAAGAGAACACGGTGGGGTTATGTTTGACTCGTAGGTAGTTCAGGATCTTTAGCGATCACTACTAGTCGCGACCGTTTGCGTAGATGCTCATCTTATTCTGGTACTCGTAAGCTAGCCACCATATATTGCTTAGTCGCTGCTGCAACCTCACCACTTTACCTCTTCCTACCCACAAAGCTTTGCTAGTCTTGATACCCATGGTTATGGGATTGCTGAGTCCTCGTGGCTCACAGATACTACAACACCAGATGCAGGTTCGGCCGAGATTGATGCAGGAGCTGGTTCAAGTACTTCACCAGGAGTCCGATGAAGAGAGTGGCCGTATGCTTGTGACGTTTTCGACGATCAGTAGTGGTTTCTACTAGGGGCGATTCTGACCTGTGGTTTTATGTTGTTTTGGTATCTTTCTTTTGGGTCTTTGCCTGTAGTCAGGTTGTGATGTTTTGAATGATGTTTTGCTTATGTAATGTATTGTGTGAAGTGGCGAGTGTAAGCCAACTATTTCCTTTTGCAATTTCATCCCTATTTTACATGAGTCGTGCAAAGATACCAAACTTGAGATCATTCCAGAATGGGCTTATACCTTTAAGTCGTGCCTCGACACGTAGGAGGTATAGTCCCATCCTGGGCATTATACAATATGAGCATCCAGGTTCCGCTATTGGTTATTGACCGGAGATGAGTCTCGGTCATGTCTACATAGTTCTCGAACCCGTAGGGTCCGCACGCTTAACGTTTGATGGCGATTGGTATTATGAGTTTATGAGTTTTGATGTACCGAAGGTAGTTTGGAGTCCCGTATGAGATCACGGACATGACGAGGAGTCTCAGAATGTCCGAGACGTAAAGATTGATAAATTGGACAACTATATTCGGACACCGGAAGTGTTCTGGAAAGTTTCGGAATTTACCGGAGTACCGGAGGGGTTACCGGAACCCCCCAAGGGAAAGTTGGGCCCTAGTGGGCCATAGGGGAGAAAGAGGGAAGCAGCCAGGAGGTGGCATGCCCCCTCCCAAGGGCAGTCCGAATTGGACTAGGGGAGGGGGGCGCAGCCTCCTCTTTCCTTCCCCTTCGGTCCCTCTCTTTCCTTCCCCTCTTGGTGATTCCTACTAGGAATAGGATTGCAATCCTATTCCTAGTAGGATTGCACCCTAGGTGCGCCATAGAGGGGACGGCCGGCCTCCCCCTTTCTCCTTTATATACGGGGGCACCCTAGAACACACAAGTTGATCAGTTGATCTCTCCCAACCGTGTGCGGTGCCCCCCTCCACAGTAACACACCTCGGTCATATCGTTGCAGCGCTTAGGCGAAGCCCTGCGACGGTAACTTCATCATCTCCGTCACCACGTCGTCGTGCTGACGAAACTCTCCCGTGAAGCTCAACTAGATCAAGAGCTCATGGTACGTCATCAAGCTGAACGTGTGCTGAACACGGAGGTGTCGTATGTTCGGTGCTTGATCGGTTGGATCGCGAAGAAGTTCGACTACATCAACCGCGTCATTAGACGCTTCTGCTCCCGGTCTACGAGGGTACGTAGACACACTCTCCCCCTCGTTGCTATGCATCTGGTAGATAGATCTTGCGTGATCGTAGGAAAATTTTGAAAATACTACATTCCCCAACAGGACTGGCTAGCATGGGCAGAGAACTGCTACAACACCTCTTATCACTCCACCCTGCACGCCACACCGTTCGAGGTGGTCTACGGCCACCCACCCCTGGCGATCCTGCCGGTTGACCCGGCGTCGGCTCGGACAGAGGTGGCGGGAGATCTTCGCAGCCGCGACAAGATGCTTGCTAAGGTGCGGCAGCGTCTCCTTCAGGCCCAGCAGCTGGCCAAGCACTATTACGACGGCCACCACCACCACGCGGAGTTTGCGGTGGGCAATTGGGTCTGGCTGCGCCTTCTTCACAGCTCTACACAGTCTCTTGACCCGCATGCGAAGCGCAAGCTGGGTCCTCGCTACACAGGACCATTTTTCATGCTGGAGCGCATCGGAAAGGTGGCCTACCGCCTCTAGCTTCCGACCGGTGCTCGCATCCACGACGTCTTCCATGTGGGGCTACTCAAGCCTTTCCGGGGAGAGCCACCGGCGGACACACCGACGCTTCCTCCGACCTCCGACAGGCGCCTGCTTCGTGGACCAAGAAAGGTGTTGCAGGCCCAGCTGCGTCACGTGGTGTGGTACGTCTTGATCCAGTGGGACGTCCTTCCCGAGGAGGACGCAACTTGGGAGCAGTGCGACGAGTCCCACCGTCACTATCTAGACTTCTAGCTCGAGGACGAGCTATTTGCGCAGGCGGGGAGAGATGTTATGACCAGGGTCAGTTATACCCGGAAGAGGCCCACAGGGTGCGTTTAAGTTAGGGGCTTAGCCCAAGTTGTTTTATTTTTATTAGCCTTAATATTATATAAATACTTAAATAGATGTAAGACACCTTTTATTTTTATTGCTCGGCTCCCAGAGCACCAGGAACTGTAAACCCTAGACGCCGCCTTGCTCATCGCCGCTGGCCACCACAGGTTCGCCCTCGCCCTCCTTTATCCTTCCCCTATGACCTATGGTCTAAACCCGGTAGAGCCCTAGTTCCTACCAACAGGCTTCTCCAAAAGTCTGTATAAAACCATATGCTTTGATCACCTCATCAAAGCGTATATTCCAAGTCCAGGATGCTTGCACCGGTCCATAGATGGATCGCTGGAGCTTGCACACTTTGTTAGCACCTTTAGGATCGACAAAACCTTCTGGTTGCATCATATACAACTCTTCTTTGAGATATCCATTAAGGAATGCAGTTTTGACATCCATTTGCCAGATTTCATAGTCATAAAATGCGGCAATTGCTAACATGATTCAGACAGACTAAAGCATCGCTACGGGTGAGAAAGTCTCATCGTAGTGAACTCCTTGAACTTGTCGAAAACCTTTTGCAACAAGTCGAGCTTTGTAGACAGTAACATTACCATCGGCATCAGTCTTCCTTTTAAAGATCCATTTATTTTCAATGGCTTGCCGATCATCGGGCAAGTCAACCAAAGTCCACACTTTGTTCTCATCCATGGATCCCATCTCAGATTTCATGACCTCAAGCCATTTTGCGGAATCTGGGCTCATCATTGCTTCGTCATAGTTCCTAGATTCATCATGGTCTAGTAACATGACTTCCAGAACAGGGTTACCTTACCACTCTGGTGCGCAACGTACTCTGGTTGACCTACGAGGTTCGGTAGTAACTTGATCTGAAGTTTCATGATCATCATCATTAGCTTCCTCACTGATTGGTGTAGGAATCACTGGAACTAGTTTCTGTGATGAACTACTTTCCAATTCGGGAGGAGGTACAATTACCTCATCAAGTTCTACTTTCCTCCCACTCACTTCTTTCGATAGAAACTCCTTCTCTAGAAAGGATCCATTCTTAGCAACGAATATCTTGCCTTCGGATCTATGATAGAAGGTCTACCCAACAGTTTCCTTTTGGTATCCTATGAAGACACATTTCTCCGACTTGGGTTCGAGCTTATTAGGTTGAAGCTTTTTCACATAAGCATCGCAGCCCCAAACTTTAAGAATCGACAACTTAGGTTTCTTGCCAAACCACGGTTCATAAGGCATCGTCTCAACGGATTTAGATGGTGCCCTATTTAACGTGAATGCAGATGTCTCTAAAGCATAACCCCAAAACGATAGTGGTAAATCGGTAAGAGACATCATAGATCGCACCATATATAATAAAGTACGGTTATGACATTTGGACACACCATTACACTGTGGTGTTCCAGGTGGCGTGAGTTGTGAAACAATTCCACATTGTTTCAAATGAAGACCAAACTCATACTAAAATATTCGCCTCCGCGATCAGATCTTAGAAACTTTATTTTCTTGTTACGATGATTCTCTACTTCACTATGAAATTCTTTGAACTTTTCAAATGTTTCAGACTTGTGCTTCATCAAGTAGATATATCCATATCTGCTCAAATCATCTATGAAGGTCAGAAAATAACGATACCCTCCGCGAGCCTCAACACTCATTGGTCCGCATACATTAGTATGTATGATTTCCAATAAGTCAGTTGCTCGCTCCATTGTTCCGGCGAACGGAGTTTTTGTCATCTTGCCCATGAGGCATGGTTCGCAAGCACCAAGTGATTCATAATCAAGTGATTCCAAAAGTCCATCAGCATGGAGTTTCTTCATGCGCTTTACACCAATATGACCTAAACGGCAGTGCCATAAATAAGCTGCACTATCATTATCAACTTTGCACATTTTGGCTTCAATATTATGAATATGTGTCACTATGATCGAGATCAACATAGACCATTCATCAAGGGTGCATGACCATAAAATATATTATTCGTATAAATAGAACAACCATTATTCTCTTATTTAAATGAAAAACCGTCTTGCAACAAACAAGATCCAGATATAATGTTCATGCTCAACGCTGGCACCAAATAACAATTATTTAGGTCTAAAACTAATCCCGATGGTAGATGTAGAGGTAGCGTGCCGACGGCGATCACATCAACTTTGGAACCATTTCCCACGCGCATCATCACCTCGTCCTTAGCTAATCTTCGTTTAATCTGTAGCCCCTGTTTTGAGTTACAAATATTAGCAACCGAACCAGTATCAAATACCCAAGTGCTACTACGAGCATTAGTAAGGTACACATCAATAACATGTATATCAAATATACCTTTGTTCACTTTGCCATCCTTCTTATCCGCAAAATACTTGGGACAGCTCCGCTTCAAGTGTCCAGTCCCTTTGCAGTAGAAGCACTCAGTTTCACGCTTGGCTCCAGACTTGGGTTTCTTCGCGGGAGCAGCAACTGTCTTGCTACTCTTCTTGAAGTTCCCCTTCTTTCCCTTGCCCTTTTTCTTGAAACTAGTGGTTTAACCATCAACACTTGATGCTCCTTTTTGATTTCTACCTCCGCAGCTTTGAGCATAGCGAAGAGCTCGGGAATAGTCTTCTGCATCCCTTGCATATTATAGTTCATCACGAAGCCTTTATAGCTTGGTGGCAGTGATTGAAGAACTCTATCAATAACACTATCTTCATCAACTTTGCAACCAATTTGAGTCATGTGATTGTAGTACCCAGACATTCTGAGTAAGTGTTCACTGATAGAACGGTTCTCCTCCATCTTGCAGCTATAGAACTTATTGGAGACTTCATATCTCTCAATTCGGGCATTTGCTTGAAATATTAACTTCAACTCTTGGAACATCTCATATGCTCCATGACATTCAAAACATCTTTGAAGTCCCGATTCTAAGCCGTAAAGCATGGCACACTGAACTATCGAGTAGTCATCAGAACGAGCTTGCCAGACATTCATAACGTCCGGAGTTGCTCCTATAGCAGGCCTGTCACCTAGTGATGCTTCAAGGATATAATTCTTCTGTGCAGCAATGAGGATAATCCTCAAGTTACGGACCCAGTCCGTGTAGTTGCTACCATCATCTTTCAACTTAGCTTTCTCTAGGAATGCATTAAAATTCAAGGGACCTGTATCACGGGCCATTGATCTACAACAACATAAATATGCAAAAACTATCAAGACTGAGTTCATGATAAATTAAAGTTCAATCAATCATATTACTAAAGAACTCCCACTTAGATAGACATCCCTCTAGTCATCTAAATGATCATGTGATCCAAATCAACTAAACCATGTCCGATCATCACGTGAGATGGAGTAATTTTCAATGGTGAACATCTTATGTTGATCATATCTACTATATGATTCACGCTCAACCTTTCGGTCTCCAGTGTTCCGAGGCCATCTTTGTACATGCTAGGATTGTCAAGTTTAACTCGAGTATTCTGCATGGCAAAACTGTCTTACACTCGTTGTATTTAAACGTAGAGCTTATCACACCCGATCATCACGTGGTGTCTCGGCACGATGAACTTTCGCAACGGTGCATACTCAGGGAGAACACTTGTACTTTGAAATTATGTGTAAGGGATCATCTTATAATGCTACTATCGTACTAAGAAAAATAAGAAGCATAATAAGATAAACATCACATGCAATCAAAATATGTGACATGATATGGCCATCATCATCTTGTGCTTTTGATCTCCATCTCCAAAGCATTGTCATGATCTCCATCGTCACCGGCTTGACACCATGATCTTCATCGCAGCGTCGTGGTTCGTCTCGCCAACTATTGCTACTACTACTATCGCTAACTCATAGTGATAAAGTAAATCAATTACATGGCTTTCGCAATTCATACAACAAAGAGAAACCATAAGGATCCTGCCGGTTCCTGTTAATTTACAAAACATGATCATCTCATACAATAACATATAACTCATCACGTCTTGATCATATCACATCACAACATGCCCTACAAAAAAAAGTTAGACGTCCTCTACTTTGTTGTTGCAAGTATTACGTGGCTGCTACGGGCTTAGCAAGAACCGTTCTTACCTACGCATCAAAACCACAACGATTTTTCGTCAAATGTGTTGTTTTAACCCTCACAAGAAGCGGGCGCAGTCACACAAGATTCAACTAAAGTGAGAGAGTCAGACACCCGCCGGTCACCTTTAAGCAACGAGTGCTCGTAACGGTGAAACCAGTCCCGCGTAAGTGTACGCGTAATGTCGGTTCAGGCCGCTTCATCTCACAATACTGCCGAATCAAAGTATGACATGCTGGTAAGCAGTATGACTATTATCGCTCACAACTCATTGTGTTCTACCCATGCATATCATCTACGCATAGACCTGGCTCAAAATGCCACTGTTGGGGAATGTAGTATTTCAAAATTTTCCTACGAACACGCAAGATCTATCTAGGAGGAGCATAGGAACGAGCGGGAGAGTGTGTCCACGTACCCTCATATACCGAAAGCGAAAGCGTTTAGTAACGCAGTTGATGTAGTCGAACGTGTTCGCGATCCAACCGATCAAGCACCGAACACACGACACCTCTGCGATCTGTACACGTTCAGCTCTGTGACGTCCCTCGAATTCTTGATCCAGTTGAGGCCGAGGGAAAGTTTCATCAGCATGACGGCGTGGTGACGGTGTTTGTGACGCCCGAAGACCGACGTTCCAGAAGATTCCAGATGTTCCGGGTTGCCCGTGTGTTTTTTGTGCTTGTGTTATTTATTTTTGCATTGCATCATGTCATCATGCCATCATGTCATATTTCTTTTGCATCTCAACTTAAATAAATCGTGTGGACCTTCGGTCCATTTAAATCGAGGGAAGAATGTCTTATCTTTATAACATATGAAAGTCTCTCAATATTTAGGGAGCTATATAATAAATATTCCATTCGTTGGAATTAACCCAACACACTTGCATATTTTCCCCATGTCTATTTTTCACTTCGAGCTTCTCTTTCCAAACCTTGCCAATAATTCTTTTCCCGTTTTTCGAGGTCCTTCCAAAACCCTTCAGCCATTTTATTTAAATTCCTTGCATTTTTGCGAGTCTAGGGAATTTATCCCCATGCACAAATTCCTCCCCTACCTTCTCTTTCTTTTCTTTCTCTTTTTCTAGTTTGTTTTAAAAGGGAAATAAGAAGTGCAGCCAGCCAGGCTCTCAGCCTCTAGGCCACTTCCCCCGCAGCCCATCTCCACTCTAGCGCAGCCGGCCCAGCTCCTAGGCCCATCTGGCCCGACCAGCTCCCCCTAACCCTAGCGGTGCCCCCGCTCCTCTCCTTTCCTCCCGAGCGCCGCCGCACCTCTCATCCGTTTCCTCCCCTTCGCCCGAACCTGCTCGTTCCCCTTCGATCTCTCGCTCGCCCCGAGCCTCCTCCCTCTCGATCTCGCCTCTCCCTCCCGAATCCCTCCAGCCCCACACTCTCCAGAGGCCGAAGCCCCAGCGCTCGCTACCGAGGCCTCTGCCTCGCCAGAGCCGGCGACCGCCCCGCGCGTGGCTTCCCTCGTTCCTCCTCGCTTCGCGCCCCCTCTTCGAACGGGAGCAGCCCGGCCGCCCCGAGCGCCGCGACCCTCCTGCCTCGACGTCCCCAGCGCCGCGGCTCTAACTCCTCCATCCCCAGCGCGGCCAGGAGCCAGCGCCTCCAGGAGCCCCGGTCCCTCCTCGTGGCCGCAAGCCGCGGCCTCCTCCCTCCGTCTCCGGCGTCCGCGCGAGGCTCTGCCTCCCTCCGTTCCTTCCTCGCCGGCTCGACCTGCTGCCGCCCTCGAGGCCTCGCCTTGCTGCCTTCCTCCTCCAGCGCCGGCGCCGCCTCACCGTCTCCCTCGCCTTGCTGCGTTCAGCTGTCCTTCGAGGCCCTTGGCCGTGCTTTGTTTTGGAACGCCTTGTACTGCTGCTGTGCTTTTCCGTCGGCTCGTGTTGTTGTGTTGGTCCAGCAGGTTTTTGGCGAGATCGGCAAGTCCGAAGAACCGTGTACGACTCGAGACCGAGACCCCAAGTTCCTCTACGGATATGAGTACGTCTACGAATGGAACGACTACTCGTTGGCGACCTCGTGTACAACTACTTCCTCTCCGATGAACGTGAACGACTACATGGCGATGCGACAAGTACCCCTACGGAACGTGTACTACTACCGTCGCCCCGAAGATGTCCGACGCCGCAAGTACCACGACACGATATCGGAACGGCTACTTCCTCTCCGAACATGAACGCCTTCTTCCTCTACGTCTCGAACCGCCCCGAAACGCACGCTTCAAAGGTATAACGAGATGACCCCGTCGATGACCCGTGTGATGCTTGTTGTGGTTGTATGAAATGTCTCCCTTGTGTGCTCCGTGCCGTTTCGTCCGTTTGTCATGTTCCTCGGTTGCCTCGTCACCGACTCGTGGGAACCCGGTGACGGGATCACCCCACCTTTCATCTTGTTCCGCTCGCTTCGTCATCTTTCTTTTGCCCGGTCTCTCAACGAGTTACCGGAACCGATATGTTGCGTGGCATCATTTTCGGAATTGTTGCCGTGGCACCCTTTCCTTCCACCACGGTGACGATGCTTCATATCATCTTCTTGTTAACCTTTTAATAAAATTGCATAAACTTGATCATGTCATCCGCATCATTTAACAACACTAAAATGTTTAATTGTTGTTCGCTTTATAATTATTAAACATGCTCATGGGGATTTTCCGGATATGTTGTTGTTATTTCCGGCCTCATTTAAAATGCCTAAATAGTGTAGTTTTTTTTAATGCTTCACCTCTTGCCATGTTAAAAACTTTTAATCTTGTCTTGTAAATAACGAGACTCAATTAAATAATTAAATGTGGTGTTTCGTCAATATGCAACTCGTTGCATATTGAGCTCCACTTAACTTGTAGTGTTGTTTGTGCACTTTGCCATGCCATGCATATTTAAACCGGACATGCATCATGCTTGTTTGTGCATCGTATGCCATGTTTATGATTTGTGAGTTTACCGTGGTGTTTCTTCTTTCCGGTAGCTTCTCTTGTTAGCTTCGGTTTCGTTCCGGAGTTGTGAGGTTTCGCTCGACTTGTTGCTCCGTCTACTTCATGGATCCGTTCTTCTCCCTTGTGGAATCCCAGGCAAGATGATCATACCCTTGGATACCTTTACTACCATTGCCATGCTTAGTTGTCTCGATGCTATCGTTACATGTCGTGCTACCCATCTTTTATGTCAGCCTCTCCTTGTTGCCATGAAACCTCTAACCTTGACACCTTCCTAGCAAAACCACTGTTTGGATATGTTACCGCTTGCTCAGCCCCGCTTGCTTAGCCCCTCTTATAGCGTTGTTAGTTGCAGGTGATAGATGAAGTTCGTTCCAGGAGGGAAGTTGTTGTTGGATATATCACAATATCTATAATTATTATTAACGCACCTATATACTGGGCATGGGTGGAAGGCTTGGCCTTTTGCTCGGTGTTTTGTTCCACTCATGCCACCTTAGGCGCCGATAAACCGGCATTATGTTCCTTGATTTTGCGTTCCTTACACGATGGGTGAAATGGGGACCCCTTGACAGTTCGACTTTGAATAAAACTCCTCCAGCAAGGCCCAACATTGGTTTTATTTTGCTCATAATAACAACTTAATTAATTAATTAAATTGCATAGGGAGTTAGCGCTACCCGAGGATTCTTAATTCTACATAGCAGGGGGGGCCAGTGCTGATGGTGTTGGTCCCGAACGGGGAGCCTGCGGGGCCGCCTTGGGGAAACCCGAGGTATCTGGTATAACCCATAGCTTCGCCCATCCGGTAGTGTCCTGAGACGAGATACGCGCGGCTACTATCAGGGTGTCGACATACCGGGAGGTCTTGCTGGACTTGTTTTACCATTGTTGAAATGACTTGTGCTACCGGGATGCCGAGCCTGATCGGATTTTCCCTAAGATAAGGAGTGATGATATTATATTTATCACTTCAGCTAATCGTGAGAGCTTGTGATGGGCTAAGTTGGAACACCCCTGCAGGGTTATGATCTTTCGAAAGCCGTGCCCGCGATTATGTGGCAGATTGGAATTTGTTAATGTCCGGTTGTAGAAAACTTGACAGAGGATCCGAAGTAAAACACACAACTGTGTGAGTAACCGTGACTGTCTCTTTTCACTTTGAGAAGAGAACACGGTGGGGTTATGTTTGACTCGTATGTAGTTAGGATCTTTAGCGATCACTACTTTTGCGACCGTTTGCGTAGCTTCTCATCTTATTCTTGTAGTCGTAAGCTAGCCACCATATTATGCTTAGCCGCTGCTGCAGCCTCACCACCTTACCTCTTCCTACCCATAAAGCTTTGCTAGTCTTGTTACCCATGGTTATGGGATTGCTGAGTCCTCGTGGCTCACAGACACTACAACACCAGATGCAGGTTCAGCCGAGTTTGAAGCAGGAGCTGGTTCAAGTTCTTCACTGGGAGCTCGATGAAGAGAGTTTGGCCGTATGCTTGTGACGTGTTTGACGATCAGTAGTGGTTTCTACTAGGATTCGATCCTGACCTGTGGCTTTATGTTGTTTTGGTATCTTTCTTTTGGATCTTCACCCGTAGTCGGGTTGTGATGTTTTGAATGATGATTGCTTATGTAATGTATTGTGTGAAGTGCGAGTGTAAGCCAACTATCTCCTTTTGCAATTTAATCCCTCTTTTACATGAGTCGTGCAAAGATACCAAACTTAAGATCATTCTAGGATGGGCTTATACCTTTAAGTCGTGCCTCGACACGTAGGAGGTATAGTCCCATCCTGGGCATTACAAGTTGGTATTCAGAGCCTTCTCCGACCTAGAAGCCCCCACTGATTGATCGAATCGTTGACGGTTGAGTCTAGGCACACACTGAAAACTTTTTGAGTCCTATATTATATCGGAGAGTAGGATTTCTTTGCTTCTCATCCCCTTTCTCTCTGGTGAGGACTCCTGACGACTACTCTTGTCTCTCCTATCTTCAAAAATTGCACAAAATTTTTTTTAGGAATCCCGCGAGTATTCTGGGATTGTTTCGATGTTCTTGTGACGAGTATATTGTTCTCGATGCCTCCTATTCCTGGGGAGTTGAGCTTCGGGGTATTGTCGTCACAAGCATATCGCGGCAGTACTAAATACTTAAGACGGTCGACATCGAAAATCTCTCCTATGCGGTTAGTGGCAAGATAACCCCGACATCACCCAGTACTGGGGAGGTAGTTCGAGAGTATTGCCATAGCTTGTATAGTGGATGCTTTTCGAAGGTCCGAGGTAAACAGTTTCCGAGAAAGACTGGTTATGTGTTGAAGGATGGATACACCTGGATGTAGGTTTAGAGTTGATTGCGCGGTGCTTCCCGTGTATCCCCAACACCTGATTGCATAACTGGAAACTTTCGGAAATCTATAGGTGGGTTCATCAAGTAGTTCTAGGCATTCTTCCAACGGATGCTCGATATGAAGTTCGGGGTTCTACATTGAGTGAAGTGGTTTTATGGACTTGTTCTGATCGGGAGTTGCATCTTAAAGGGTCCTTGGCTATGCTGATCCGGGGATTGCAAAACCCTTTTGTAACACGTTCCATGAGCTTTCAGCACGAAGATGTCGAACGAAGCTTCTATCTTGTATTTGTTATATCTGTTCCTTGTTCCTTTTTATTTACCTTTTGTTCTCCAAGTGGCTTCTCGACAAGCTGATGTACCTGTGGAATTCATTCATTCAATTCTTTGCTCGGATGATATTGTGAAGATGATGCTGCAACACATCTACCCTTTGTTTCGTTTTGATTCTGGTATTCGAGTTGCTTCGATGTCAAATGTGGATTCCATACCTTTCCTAATCGGTGTTCTCATATTTCTATGGGAGTGCTAGTCCTTCTTGACCATCGAGATTTTCATGTTAACCCTTTTCAACCGGTGTGCCTTCTCTTCAAGTTTTTCCATACAGACACCGTTGAGAAATCTGACGAATTGTCTGTTTCATTCATCCCAATTTGTCTTTGTTTTTCCCACCCTCCCACCCTTCTTTTTCTTGGAGTCAGAAATTCTCAGATGAAGTATCCATTTTATTCATGCGATATTTCTTCTTTCTTTTCCTTCAATGTTCTTATCCGGTGATTTATCGTGAAGATGCTCAAGAGCTTCAAGTTCATCATTCTTTGTTTTCATAATTCTGCCGGTGGATGTAATTCAAGATTTCGGTGTTGATCTTATCTTTTGTTTCCTCATTTCACAATGCTTTCTTATTCCGGTGCACCAATTAATCATTCTCCTCTTGCTATTCATATCCGGAGAGCTGAAGGTATCTCAGAAGATTCATAATTCCATTCTTAATCCGTTCAAACTATTTTGAGATTGATATCTCATCCAAGCCATTTAATTCAACCGGTGCAATATCTCTTAAGCAATCTTTTTCAACGGTGTTTTCTTTGAGTGGGCCCTAACCCACAGGTCTTTTCCGAGGATCTTACCTGACTCTTCTAATTAATTTTCTGGAGTTATACTCAAATTCTTTTCAAAGTGTGACGTAAGTATGAATCCCATCAGTCACATGCCTTCTCCAAGATCGCTTTCAAATTCTTGTTCATCATTGTTTCAACCTTTTAATTCTTCATTCCGGAGTGCCTCAACAATTCATGGTGGTGTATTTCATCGTCTTCTCTTATTTGAAGATCGGAGAGGTGTTTCTCTTAAATTGGCCCGTTCTCTTCAAGATTCGTGGTTCTAGCTTCTTGCCATCCTCATTATTGTTTCGATTATGAGGAATTCTATTTATACCCATCATAAGCATTTCATGAATTCTTTTCTTTGTGATCCTCCGAAGGCCATCATTTCAGAAGATTTCTTCGTTCTCAGTTTTCAACATCGTCCTCCAAATATTCTTCATTGATGTCTCTTCGTTCGTCTCCATATTGTCACGGTGGTTCGTTCAAGATTACTCTTTCGTTGTTATCGTATCAATTCATTTGTTCTTTTCATAATCCTACCGGTGCTTTGTTGAAGATTTACCCAAGCTTGTGCTAGATCTCTCTTTAATTCTTTCCAACGAGAATAAGTAGTATGCCAAATCCTTTGGTTGTCATCAGTTTAATTGGTGAAGGAGATGCATGACATAATTCTTATTCTTATTCCTTCAAGGTGACTTAATTCTTTTGTCTGGAGCTTGTTCATCATATCATATCCTTGGTTCTAAGTTGCTCATTTTGTTTTCCGGAGCTCCAAGTTATTTCAATTACATCATTTCAAAGCTCCATCTAATTCACCGCAGGCCTTGAATCTTATTCTTTCATCTTTCACTTCTCATGCTTTCATTACCGGAGTTTTCATGATGGTTCATCATGTTTTAATTCATCCTTGAAGTCTTCATCAAGATCCTGTTCGAGATCAAGCATTCTTCATCATGCTTTCCGTTTGCAATTCTTTCTACCTTATCTTTTCAGGTGGTGTTATGTCATTTTAACAATTCCTTCATGTTTCATGATTCACGAGTTGTCAGGAATGAGATATTTAAACCCATCATTTTCTTTGTTCAGGAGATCTTTTCAACCCTTCATTTATTCGTTGGAGTTATCTTGGGTTGTATTTCACCTAAAAGCTTTCCCTAAGAATTGTTGCTATTATGGTGCTTATAAATGATCCAAGTTCTTCATTTATCATTCCGGTGAAATAAGTTTTCATCTCCTTGTTGATCTCAATCCAATCAATTGTTTAAGTTAGTGGCTGGTTGTCACCTCATAATTTTGAGATGTTTTCCCATAAGCCCACATCAAGCTTATTCTTTTCGTTGTTGATTTTTTCCAACAACTCCGTTCAACCCTTCCTTGTAAGGAGGATTTCCTAATTCATTCGTGGGAGAAGTTGTCTTTTTCTTATCCGTTCAATTCTTTCTTGGATCTATATTCTATTCTTTCATTCCGGAGGCTTTGTGATGTTGCTCTCTCCAAACCACCATATCGTTTTTTTTCGAGATCATGTTCTTTCCCTTGCTTATCATTTAACCGGAGTGTTGTGTCCTCCATTCTAGTTCCCTCATCTTATCTAGTTTTGCCTATCTTTTTAACCGGAGTGCTATCTGAAATCCTTCTTACCCCTGGTGCCATTCTTCCAATTGTTTCGGAGGCAATATGTTGTTGTTTTCATCAAGTATCATCCCAACTTAGCAAGTTCTTGTTTATTCCTTCCATTTTCAGCCGGAGTGCTGTCCGAATCATGTCATTCTTATTCCTTGGCTGTACCGTTGCGGTTTCTTATTATTTTGGTCCGTGAGCTCTTGTTTCATGTCTTTCAACCTACAAGGTTCTCATAATGCTCCTTGTTCCTCTTTTCTAAAGGAGTGTTTTCGTCTTCGTTCATCTCCGTTGCATTCTTTCTTTCAACTTGCTTAACCTCTCAAGGTTCTTTGGTTTCACTCGTCTGTCAAAGAAGCAACTTTGTTTTACCTCTTCCTCTTCGTTTTTACCCGGTGATATCTCTAGGATCTCGGGTCGAGATCCTCTGTTAGTGTGGGAGAGTTGTGACGCCCGAAGACCGACGTTCCAGAAGATTCCAGATGTTCCGGGTTGCCCGTGTGTTTTTTGTGCTTGTGTTATTTATTTTTGCATTGCATCATGTCATCATGCCATCATGTCATATTTCTTTTGCATCTCAACTTAAATAAATCGTGTGGACCTTCGGTCCATTTAAATCGAGGGAAGAATGTCTTCTCTTTATAACATATGAAAGTCTCTCAATATTTAGGGAGCTATATAATAAATATTCCATTCGTTGGAATTAACCCAACACACTTGCATATTTTCCCCATGTCTATTTTTCACTTCGAGCTTCTCTTTCCAAACCATGCGAATAATTCTTTTCCCGTTTTTCGAGGTCCTTCCAAAACCCTTCAGCCATTTTATTTAAATTCCTTGCATTTTTGCGAGTCTAGGGAATTTATCCCCATGCACAAATTCCTCCCCTACCTTCTCTTTCTTTTCTTTCTCTTTTTCTAGTTTGTTTTAAAAGGGAAATAAGAAGTGCAGCCAGCCAGGCTCTCAGCCTCTAGGCCACTTCCCCCGCAGCCCATCTCCACTCTAGCGCAGCCGGCCCAGCTCCTAGGCCCATCTGGCCCGACCAGCTCCCCCTAACCCTAGCGGTGCCCCCGCTCCTCTCCTTTCCTCCCGAGCGCCGCCGCACCTCTCGTCTGTTTCCTCCCCTTCGCCCGAACCTGCTCGTTCCCCTTCGATCTCTCGCTCGCCCCGAGCCTCCTCCCTCTCGATCTCGCCTCTCCCTCCCGAATCCCTCCAGCCCCGCACTCTCCAGAGGCCGAAGCCCCCGCGCTCACTACCGAGGCCTCTGCCTCGCCAGAGCCGGCGACCGCCCCGCGCGTGGCTTCCCTCGTTCCTCCTCGCTTCGCGCCCCCTCTTCGAACGGGAGCAGCCCGGCCGCCCCGAGCGCCGCGACCCTCCTGCCTCGACGTCCCCAGCGCCGCGGCTCTGACTCCTCCATCCCCAGCGCGGCCAGGAGCCAGCGCCTCCAGGAGCCCCGCTCCCTCCTCGTGGCCGCAAGCCGCGGCCTCCTCCCTCCGTCTCCGGCGTCCGCGCGAGGCTCTGCCTCCCTCCGTTCCTTCCTCGCCGGCTCGACCTGCTGCCGCCCTCGAGGCCTCGCCTTGCTGCCTTCCTCCTCCAGCGCCGGGGCCGCCTCACCGTCTCCCTCGCCTTGCTGCGTTCAGCTGTCCTTCGAGGCCCTTGGCCGTGCTTTGTTTTGGAACGCCTTGTACTGCTGCTGTGCTTTTCCGTCGGCTCGTGTTGTTGTGTTGGTCCAGCAGGTTTTTGGCGAGATCGGCAAGTCCGAAGAACCGTGTACGACTCGAGACTGAGACCCCAAGTTCCTCTACGGATATGAGTACGTCTACGAACGGAACGACTACTCGTTGGCGGCCTCGTGTACAACTACTTCCTCTCCGATGAACGTGAACGACTACATGGCGATGCGACAAGTACCCCTACGAAACGTGTACTACTACCGTCGCCCCGAAGATGTCCAACGCAGCAAGTACCACGACACGATATCGGAACGGCTACTTCCTCTCCGAACGTGAACGCCTTCTTCCTCTACGTCTCGAACCGCCCCGAAACGCACGCTTCAAAGGTATAACGAGATGACCCCGTCGATGACCCGTGTGATGCTTGTTCTGGTTGTATGAAATGTCTCCCTTGTGTGCTCCGTGCCGTTTCGTCCGTTTGTCATGTTCCTCGGTTGCCTCGTCACCGACTCGTGGGAACCCGGTGACGGGATCACCCCACCTTTCATCTTGTTCCGCTCGCTTCGTCATCTTTCTTTTGCCCGGTCTCTCAACGAGTTACCGGAACCGATATGTTGCGTGGCATCATTTTCGGAATTGTTGCCGTGGCACCCTTTCCTTCCACCACGGTGACGATGCTTCATATCATCTTCTTGTTAACCTTTTAATAAAATTGCATAAACTTGATCATGTCATCCGCATCATTTAACAACACTAAAATGTTTAATTGTTGTTTGCTTTATAATTATTAAACATGCTCATGGGGATTTTCCGGATATGTTGTTGTTATTTCCGGCCTCATTTAAAATGCCTAAATAGTGTAGTTTTTTTAATGCTTCACCTCTTGCCATGTTAAAAACTTTTAATCTTGTCTTGTAAATAACGAGACTCAATTAAATAATTAAATGTGGTGTTTCGTCAATATGCAACTCGTTGCATATTGAGCTCCACTTAACTTGTAGTGTTGTTTGTGCACTTTGCCATGCCATGCATATTTAAACCGGACATGCATCATGCTTGTTTGTGCATCGTATGCCATGTTTATGATTTGTGAGTTTACCGTGTTGTTTCTTCTTTCCGGTTGCTTCTCTTGTTAGCTTCGGTTTCGTTCCGGAGTTGTGAGGTTTCGCTCGACTTGTTGCTCCGTCTACTTCATGGATCCGTTCTTCTCCCTTGTGGAATCCCAGGCAAGATGATCATACCCTTGGATACCTTTACTACCATTGCCATGCTTAGTTGTCTCGATGCTATCGTTACATGTCGCGCTACCCATCTTTTATGTCAGCCTCTCCTTGTTGCCATGAAACCTCTAACCTTGACACCTTCCTAGCAAAACCACTGTTTGGCTATGTTACCGCTTGCTCAGCCCCGCTTGCTCAGTCCCTTTTACAGCGTTGTTAGTTGCAGGTGACAGATGAAGTTCGTTCCAGGAGGGAACTTGTTGTTGGATATATCACAATATCTATAATTATTATTAACACACCTATATACTGGGCATGGGTGGAAGGCTTGGCCTTTTGCTCGGTGTTTTGTTCCACTCATGCCACCTTAGGCGCCGATAAACCGACATTATGTTCCTTGATTTTGCGTTCCTTACACGATGGGTGAAATGGGGACCCCTTGACAGTTCGACTTTGAATAAAACTCCTCCAGCAAGGCCCAACATTGGTTTTATTTTGCTCATAATAACAACTTAATTAATTAATTAAATTGCATAGGGAGTTAGCGCTACCCGAGGATTCTTAATTCTACATAGCAGGAGGGGCCAGTGCTGATGGTGTTGGTCCCGAACGGGGAGCCTGCGGGGGCCGCCTTGGGGAAACCCGAGGTATCTGGTATAACCCGTAGCTTCGCCCATCCGGTAGTGTCCTGAGATGAGATACGTGCGGCTACTATTAGGGTGTCGACATACCGGGAGGTCTTGCTGGACTTGTTTTACCATTGTCGAAATGACTTGTGCTACCGGGATGCCGAGCCTGATCGGATTTTCCCTAAGATAAGGAGTGTTGATATTATATTTATCACTTCAGCTAATCGTGAGAGCTTGTGATGGGCTAAGTTGGAACACCCCTGCAGGGTTATGATCTTTCGAAAGCCATGCCCGCGGTTATGTGGCAGATTGGAATTTGTTAATGTCCGGTTGTAGAAAACTTGACAGAGGATCCGAAGTAAAACACACAACTGTGTGAGTAACCGTGACTGTCTCTTTTCACTTTGAGAAGAGAACACGGTGGGGTTATGTTTGACTCGTATGTAGTTAGGATCTTTAGCGATCACTACTTTTGCGACCGTTTGCGTAGCTTCTCATCTTATTCTTGTAGTCGTAAGCTAGCCACCATATTATGCTTAGCCGCTGCTGCAGCCTCACCACCTTACCTCTTCCTACCCATAAAGCTTTGCTAGTCTTGTTACCCATGGTTATGGGATTGCTGAGTCCTCGTGGCTCACAGACACTACAACACTAGATGCAGGTTCAGCCGAGTTTGAAGCAGGAGATGGTTCAAGTTCTTCACTGGGAGCTCGATGAAGAGAGTTTGGCCGTATGCTTGTGACGTGTTCGACGATCAGTAGTGGTTTCTACTAGGATTCGATCCTGACCTGTGGCTTTATGTTGTTTTGGTATCTTTCTTTTGGATCTTCACCCGTAGTCGGGTTGTGATGTTTTGAATGATGATTGCTTATGTAATGTATTGTGTGAAGTGGCGAGTGTAAGCCAACTATCTCCTTTTGCAATTTAATCCCTCTTTTACATGAGTCGTGCAAAGATACCAAACTTGAGATCATTCTAGGATGGGCTTATACCTTTAAGTCGTGCCTCGACACGTAGGAGGTATAGTCCCATCCTGGGCATTACAGTGTTGATGAAGTTACCGACGCAGGGCTTCGCCTAAGCACTGCGACAATACGACTGAGGTGTGTAACAGTGGAGGAGAGCATCGTACATGGCTAAAACAATTGTCAACTTGTGTGTTCTAGGGTGCCCCCTGCCCCCGTATATAAAGGAGCAAGGGAAGAGGTCGGCCGGCCCTATAGGCGCGCCCCATGAGGGGGGGTCCTACTAGGAATAGGAATCATATTCCTAGTAGGAGTCCACCAAGAGCGAGAGAGGGGGAAGGAAGGAGAGGGAGAGGGAAAAGGAAAGGGGGGCGCCGCCCCCCTTCCCTAGTCCAATTCCTAAAGGGGAGGGGGCGCGGCCTGCCCTAGCCACCCCTCTCTCTCTCCACTAAGGCCCATGTGGCCCATTAGTTCCCCCGGGGGTTCCGGTAACCCTCCGGTACTCCGATTTTATCCGAAACTTCTCCGCAACACTTCCAGTGTCCGAATATAGTCGTCCAATATATCGATCTTTATGTCTCGACTATTTCGAGACTCCTCGTCATGTTCGTGATCTCATCCGGGACTCCGAACAACCTTCGGTACATCAAAACACATAAACTCATAATATCGATCATCATCGAACGTTAAGCGTGCGGACCCTACGGGTTCAAGAACTATGTAGACATGACCGAGACTCGTCGCCAGTCAATAACCAATAGCGGAACCTGGATGCTCATATTGGTTCCTACATATTCTACAAAGATCTTTATCGGTCAAACCGCACAACAACATACGTTGTTCCCTTTGTCATCGGTATGTTACTTGCCTGAGATTCGATCGTCGGTATCATCATACATAGTTCAATCTCGTTACCGGCAAGTCTCTTTACTCGTTACCTAATACATAATCTTGTGACTAACTCATTAGTCATTTGCTGGCAAGGCTCATTACGATTTGTATTAGCGAGAGGGCCCAGAGATACCTCTCCGACACTTGGAGTGACAAATCATATTCTCGATCTATGCCAACACCACAAACACTTTCGGAAACACATGTAGAGCATCTTTATAATCACTCAGTTACATTGTGACGTTTGATAGCACACAAGGTGTTCCTCCGGTATTTGGGAGTTGCATAATCTCATAGTCAAAGGAACATGTATAAGTCATGAAGAAAGCAATAGCAGTAAAACTAAACGATCATATTGCTAAGCTAACGGATGGGTCTTGTCCATCACATCATTCTCATAATGATGTGATCCCGTTGATCAAATGACAACACATGTCTATGGTTAGGAAACATAACCATCTTTGATTAACGAGCTAGTCTAGTAGAGGCATACTAGGGACACTCTGTTTTGTCTATGTATTCACACATGTATCAAGTTTCCGGTTAATACAATTTTAGCATGAATAAAAAACATTTATCATGTTATACAAGGAAATATAAATAACAACTTTATTATTGCATCTAGGGCATATTTCCTTCAATTTGATCATCATTTGACCACGTGTTTTAGGAATTCTGTGTTTTTCTGATTCATGCAAATCAAATACCCAATTCTGTAGATTTTTGTGTTTTACAATGCTCTGTTTACACATGCGATCCTATCCAATTTATGTATTTTTGAAACCTTGTGATTATGATACGTTATTTCAAACACCATCTTACAATGTATAACCACATACTCATACAACATTGTTACTTTAAATCCTCACTGATTCCCGTTTGTGTTACCCCAAGGAGCGATGTGACGGCCCACTATTTTTTGGCGTGGAACTCTGAAGAAACATAATCTCATCTTGCAATTTCTTCTTCACTAGGCTTCCCTCATCAGGGATCCCTGAGGAAGAGAATCAAGTTATCCCTTGCAAATAACATGCACTATCTCTCTTCAACCCTTTGAGTGAAATGTTTTCCTATGAATCGAAGAAGCCCTTGTTTGAATATATTGTAGCTATCATATTTCCATCTTAAGAACAATGCTCATAAATTTAGCATATAAAGTGTCAAAGTGTTCCCTAGGTCTAACTAACTTGATTCTTGTTTTGTGAAGTCATGATTTTGTCTCGTATTTTGTGGGGTCTTATTATATAGTCTCCTTCATTTGATCATTTCGAAGTAAGGGCTGCAGAGGTATCTTCAATAAAAGAAAATTAGGGTAAATTGTGTCCCTCTTGTTTGTCTTGTAATTGGGAAAAGGAAGAAAGAATAAATGTGAATGTTTTTGCTAAAAATGGCCATCTACTTCATGCTTATTGCTATCCACTTAGGAAATTAATACTCCCTCCTATCCAAATTACTTGTCGCTCAAATGGATGTATCTACCGACAAGTAATATAGATCAAATGGAGTACCATGCTTTTTTATTTCATCGCAAATCAAAATTGTGATATGTATGTGTTGAAATGTTAAAATATGGTATATGTGTGCTGAAATGTTGTGTCTATATGCGAAAATGCTAAAAAATACATGGTAAAGTGTGAATTAGGTAAGGTGGACCTATTTACACGCGGGTATTACCAGCACCCAGCGAGGTATAAGTATGAAAACAGTTTCAAACCCGACATACAGGTATGGGCACTAGTTTGGATGAAAAAAAATATTAAGACAAGTTTGGATGATACCGATTAAGACAATCATTGGAATGATTAGAGTGAAAGGCACTACTACAGTCGGATAGTCGTCGTGCTAAGACCCCATATGACAGGCGCACCAGAACAACGACCATCAACAATTAAGTGAAGTATAGATTGAAAGAATTCAACCTGTATACACGCGAATGATGGCGAACAACATAAGACCAGCACCGTATGAATCCTCGCGAGATCCATCAGAGACACACCTCCACACGTCTTCCGACGACGCTAGCCGCATCACCTGAACGGGGGCCGAGGGGGAAGAACCTTATTTCATCTTAAGGGAGTCACCACCGCCTCATCTTTCTGAATATGACACAAACCCTACACAAACTCACAAAAACACCAAGAAACGGGTCGAGATCCCTTCCACTAGCAAGGCCGGGGTCCATCGTGCCTCCGTGGTCCTAGGACCACCGGAGACGAGGCGGACCGACGACGGCGCCAACAAAAGGCGGAGGAACCCTGGCTATTTTTTTTCCCAAGGAGGCCGCGGCTGCTGCTGCTAGTTAGAATTGCAGCTTTACAATTTCCGTTTTGAAAAATAACAGGGTCTTCGTTTTCATCTTTGCAAAAAAAAAAAAACAATACATTTGTGCCGTCGCTGGTTTAATTATGACCGTTGTGAGGGTCTAGGAACCCAGTCAAACTTATTTAAGCTAATAAAATAAATAAACCACCACCGATTGACTCAAAGTTTAACTTGTAGGGGGCCTGGGTTATTGACGGGAAGCTTCGGGGTCTAAAAATGATACGCTAAAGTAGGAGTACCAACGTTCGTCAGGCCCGGTTGGCCATGTTGCCAATTATACATTTCTTTGGCGCGTCCTCTTTGATTGCTTCACGTCTGTTCCTTCCAAGTTCCAACCACCAGCCGAGGCGCAGTTGCCAAGGTTGGTCGTCAGTTCAATACTACGCGTGGACGGGCGTCACCAACGCGACCGCCCCCAACTTTTCCGTTTCCTTGGCGAAAGGCAAGCTGAAGAGAGAACCCAACTCGTTTGCTTCTGTCCTGTGCAGTGTCCTTCGTGCCGAATACGGTGACGGGTCTCCATCGAGTCTCGCATGGCAACATTGGCAAGTGGTGAACGCAGCCAGGCACGCGGTCGAGTTTGGCCGGACGCATCATGCATGTTTTCTTCTTCTTCTTTTAGATAGAGAAGCATCATGCATGCATGCCAGGAGCAGGATGTACCGCTCGTCTTCTTGTGTTGGCTTTCGAGTGCGGTCTCGCGGTGGTACCGCTGTGAGCGTGGGCTACTGGGCCGGTTGTTGAGATAGGTAGGACTCGGCCACATTTTTGTACTAGTGATGCGTCTATTACAGGTACAGAGGAGGACTGCACACAGATAAGCTAGGAGATTTTCGGACAATCCAGGCTACTTCCTCCGTCCCATACTAGTGTGAAAAACACTCTTATATTAGGGCATGTACAATGGTTCTATCTTAAAAGTGCCACGTAGGATAAATGATGAGATGGATGAGAGAGAAATCATAAGAGAAGGCTTGTCTTCTCTTATTTAAAAAAAGCTAAGAGATGATCTTTTAGCACAATTTGTCTCACCATATTTTTAGGAACAACTAATTATTGAAGATAAGGCTAAGAGATGACCCATTGTAGACATCTTTTTTTGTCATATCTAATTTACATGCAAAACTTAAGATAAGACTATCTTATCAACCATTGTACATGCCCTTGGGACATTTACAATGATTTTATCTTAACAATGTCACGTAGGATAAATGATGAGCTGGACGAGAGAGAAATCTTAAGAAAAAACTTGTCTTCAAATAAGAGAAGACAAGAGATGATCTCTTAGCACAATATGCCTCACCATATTTTTAGGAATAACTATTTATTGAAGATAAGGCTAAGAGATGACCCATTGTAGACATGTTTTTTCGTCATTTCTAAATTACAAGCAAGACTTAAGATAAGACTATCTTATCAACCATTGTACATGCCCTTATGAGACGGAGGGAGTCGAAGAGAAGTGGGAGATTCCCTAAAAAAATGGACAACAAGTTGAAGATGCATGGTTGTAAAATTTATGGCAATAATAACTCTTTCTGCAGACTATCAGTGCTAGAAGAAAAAAGAGCATCCGATAGTCAGCAGAGCAGAGTCGTCCAAGGAATAAAACAGTTCGATAACTAGGTGCACATTTGATGATTCCATATGCCAAATATATATAGTTTACGACCGTAAACAAAAAAAAAATCCATATGCCAGGGTGGATTGACACAAATGAAGTTACATATTCTCCATAATCAAACTAAGAACCCGCACTGTATATCTTCTACGAATGATACTAAGCGGATCTTGACGTACGGCAGCTTTAGCTTCCAACTTGTTTCTATTATGCTACTAAAACTGACTACGATCATGACTCTGCAAAACGAAGACATAGACAAGTTAAAGTACAATACAGAAATACCAACTAGTTCATGCAGCCATGAATGAATCCATCTCCACAATAGGAAAATGATTCAGTTTATCCGGGACAAACTAGTTACCTGCAGATTTGCCCAATTATGGAGCAGATTCAGGAGCTGGTGCGGCCCTCAGCGGTGGCACGGGTCCTGCTCTCCGAAACATAAAAAAGATTCACATTGTTCATATTTGAAGACGAGATAATGCACAGACAGTTAATATATACAGTATACAAGTACGGAGAGCAATAACTTACCTTCGCAAGATTCATAATCACTCAAACCCGCGTTGCAGATAGTCTCCAGACCAAGGAAGTTTGCTCTATCCAGGGGCGCTGACATGAGCTTGTCGAGGTCGCCGTTCTCCGATATGCGGCAAAGGCAGATGGGAGCGTTCTCGAAGAGCGACCTCAGGCCGTCGCAGCACTGGCCTTGCTTGGGAGGCGCCGGCGCGGTTCTGTTCGTGAGGTAATCCTTGCATGTCATGAGTCCCATCAAGGATGGTAGACACTCTTTCGGCTGCGGCTTCGATGGTGCCGCCGGCGGCGGCGGCGGCGCACTTGGCGTTGGTGGACAGAATATCGGTGGTATATAGAATAGCTGTGGTAGAAACGAAAAGCAGGGAATGCACCATGCCGATGGTTTTGCTACTACATCGTTGCTGGTGGAGGGGGCAGGGGCCTTGGCCCTGACGGCTGCCGAGCACTGCAGCGTAGCGGCGATCAGGACGATGGCGAGGAACAAGGCGAGTTGGGACTTGGATGGTGCCATTGATCTCACGTCTTGCGTTCAGCGCTTGTTTGCAGTGTAGGATTCTATGGCTGGTGATCCATTTATGTACTACGTAGTATGCATGTGGAATGGGATGCGGAGAGAAAGATGGGTTCTCTTTGGGTTAGTTTCTTAGAGCATCTTCAGCCGGGCCCCAAAGAAGACCCCCCACGTGTTTTTTCTTTCGCCGGCGTAAAAAAATCGGCTCAGTCGCGCCTTCAAGAGCCCAGTTTTCGTCGGCTCGGACCGAAATTGGCGCCGGCGGACCCAACCCGAACCCGGCGCGCTGGGGTCGCTCGGGGGCGCCGGGCGAATCGTTTTTGGCGCGAAGAGCTGCGGTCCTGTCGCGTCAGCGACTCGACTCTCTTCTCGCCGCTTCGTCGTCCTCATCGCCTCGTTTCTTGCGGCGAATCAATGCCAAAGCTGTGCGCGCTGCCACGCCGGTCATCCTCCATTGATGCCTCCACGGAGATCGCACGTATCCGCTCGTCCCTGCCGCGTGCGGCGAGGGAGGGGCCCCGGTACGTCCCCGACAGCCCAATCTGGGAGCCCTACTTCCGTCGCCGGCACGACGAGCAGCTCGATGCCACCAACGGTGTCGTGCCCTCCGGCAGGTTCAACGCCGACGGCCGGCGCTGGTGGTGGGGCGTGCCCGGGCGCACGTTGGAGTCCGTCCTCGAGTACATCGAGGGCGGCAACACGCCGCGCCTCGAGTACCCCGCTCCCCCGTCCTTCTCACGCCGCCGGGGAAGCTCCTGGACGCCGAGGCGCATGGAGACCGGGGTGTCCTCCTCCTCGTCCGGCGGCTCTCCCTGCCTCCACCTCCGCCCCGTCAAGCCGGAGCCCCAGGACACGCCTGTCAACGCGCGTACCCGCAGTTCCGGTGCCCTCGTCGAGCCCAAGGCGGAGTCTGGCCTCCCGCCGGAGTACGAGGAGATAGCCCGGCGCGGCTTCTCCGACGAGGACGCCATGCGGTGGTCGCGCGACGACTACCTGCACGAGGAGATGGTCCGGCAGTGCCGGGCCCTGAAGGAGATCGCCGCCCGCAAACGTGGGCGCGAGGACGAGAACGGTGTCGTCGTCCTCGATAGCACGACGACGACGCCCCCGGACCGTCCAACCCGCCGCGCCAACCGAGGGAGGGATGCAGCAGGGACGGCGGAGCGGGGGCGGGGACAACGACGACGACGGCGGTGACTACACGCGGTTCTACAGCCTCCTCGGCATGTAGAACCGCGTGGGCGGGCGGCGGATTTTTCGTCAGAAAAGACCACTTACGCTTTCATATAGACAGAAAAGACCACATCTGAACCGTATTGACAAAAAAGACCATGTACGCCGTGGCAGCAAATCCGGCAGCCAACACGTGGCACCTGCCGCCATATCCAGCGGCGGCAGGACCAGCCGCCACAACCAACGGCGGCATCTTCTGTGTAACAAGTTTTTGCCTCTGCAGCAGTGATTCGTAACGGAATGGAGAGGCCAGGTGGGCCTTGCCGCCGTAGGGGCTGGCGGCAGCTTCTTTTAGTGCTGCGTATGTGCATCTATATTTAATCTCGTTCGAGGTGACACCCACAGCATGGTGCGCATCATATTTGTTTTGCCTATGCTTTTACAAAAACAGTGTGTGTGCTGCTAGTAATTGTACTTGCTACTAGTAGTAGCTAGAACCATGAATCAAAACACTAGCACCAGAACACAGGCTGTACAAGAGCTTTGTGTAGAAAGCTGAAAGAAGCTGAAACCATATACCCTCAAAATTGGCCGTCAAAAGAGCTGCCGCCAGCCCCTATGACGGCAGGGCTCACCTACCCTCTCCGTTACGTAGTGAATCGCTACAGAGGTGGAAGAGCTGTTACACAGAAGCTGCCGCCGTTGGTTATGGCGGCAGGTCCTGCCGCCCCCGGCTATGGCGGCATCTGCCACGTGTCGGCTGCCAGGCCCGCCGCCACGACCTACATGGTCTTTTTTGTCAATACGGTTTGGATGTGGTCTTTTTTGTCAATACGAAAGTGTACGTGGTCTTATGTGACAAAAAATACGGGCGGCGAGGCGGGCGGCGAGGGAGACGGTGGGGGTCGCCCGCAGTATTTTTTTCTTTTTTTTTTGTAAAATATGTTTAAATTTGAACGAACTCGCCCGTGTTTGCGTTGTGTTTGCGCCGAATTTAAACATTTTAAAAACCCGTGGGGGCTGCGACTGGGGGCATCACGCCCCCAGTGTGCGGTTTAGCGTCGGTGCGCCCCCAGGGGGGCGATTTTTAGCCCCTCCTGAGGGCCAACGGCTGAAGATGCCATTATATCGAGCGGAATGAGGCGTGTTTCACGGAGTAAGGCCAACTCCAATCGCATGACCCCGTCCGGTACGCGTGTATCCATTTTACTCTAAACGGACAGACATCATGCCCCATTGCATGATCTCATTCACAATTTTTGTCTGTTTGGTGTTCATCTCGATCAATTTTTGTGTAAACTTGCGTTTGGTTTACGTCTAGACACACGGCGAATGAACGCCCACGCGCCCGTTCCGTGTCCGCCTCGGACCCGCTTGGCAGCCGCCCACCTACCTTCCACGCCCGCTTTTAAGGTGCACGTGCGGGCGGCCACGCCTGACAGCCATCCGGCCAAGCGGTCGTCATCTTTTTAATATGAAAGCCGTGGACCAGCGAGTCCACACATCCGAACCCTAGCTCAAAACCCGACACACCCAAACCCTAGCTCTGGATGCCTCCTCTCCTCCACCTCGCCGTCGGCGGTGTGTTGTCATTGGATCCCCGACCGCAAGGGGAAGCAGGACCACGAGGCTGGGTCGTCCTCCGGCCGCTGCAGTCGCTCCACCCCTCCTCCTTCACTAGCATTCCACATGTCCCCGCCGGCAGCCCGGCCTCGACAGCGGGCGTACGTCAAGGCCGGGATATGCCAGAGGTACTAAGAGACAAGATCGCTGCTTCCATGTAGCGACGTGCACCTTCCAAACAACTGCACCTCTCGATCGACCGCGTGCCTGTGCCTCCGGTCCCGGTGAGCGTTCGCGCTTGCTGTGAGGAGATCCAATGCCGCCGCGCCTATCTACCGGCCGACCTCGTCAACGACCAAAGGTATGCCCTAGATTCACCTCTATGGGACACCTGGTTCCGCGATGAGTATGACCCACAACGGCGGTCGTATTTTGTCGGTCGTCCTCAGAGCCCGCCATGGGCGCGCTCGGCCAGCTGTGCGCTCTCTCTCAGCCTGCACTGGTCGCGCAGGCGTGCACATGTTCGTGGCTTGATGCTCATCCCCCCTCACTATCCCCACCATCACCACCGCCGATGATTGACGAGGAGGAGGCGGAGCTCGTGAGGCGAGTGATGGAGGACTCCGTCCACACCCATGACAAGGACCAATAGGAGGGCCTCGAACATATGATGGCCCTCTCCGCAGCCAACGACGTTGCCACCCCGGAGCTCGACGCCATGGTCGAGGAGGAGGCCATAGCGGACGTGTAGGTGGATGTGCCGGTGGAGAAGAAGGAGCCTACGTCATGGAACCCGGCCTTGGTCGGTCAGTCCTGGTGGTGGACGAAGACGATGTCGTGCACGCCAAATTGTGTGTCCAGGCCGCCTGTGTGGGTGAGCGCCGACACCTGGTCTCTGTGGCCACCATGGACAGAGGTTGTGCATGCGCCACCGCAGTCGCCTCCGCGGGCGCCTCCAGTCCACCTCTGGCAACCGCCGTCGTGCGTCGACCTCAAGGGGAGGGCGAGGAGGAGGACGGTGGCACGTGAAGACGACGGCGACATCGAGGCGGCGGCGTCATCAAGTTAAGTTTAATGTGCATCCCAGACTTGTTTAAACAGTTTAAATATTATTGTACTGTTAATTAAGTTTATTCTTATGTTTTTAAATGTGTGGTTGTCTTTTTTTACCGCAAGCTAGACAAAATGTGATGTGACCGTCCGGTTGGGTGCCTAGTAGAGGGACGGGTAAAATCGGACATGGTCATTCGTTTTCTCTATATAAACAGACAAAATCCGAATAAATCAGACATCCAATTGAGGTCGACGCTTGGAATTGGCCTAATTTTGTTACTACGAGTTAGCCTTGCAAGTGTTCTTTAGCTGAGTTAGCATGGCAAGTTAATTGTATGTCCTGCACCAAATCCTACGAGTCGGCCAGCTAGTTGCATCTGTGAAAGTAAAATGGGAGAGAAGGGAACAAATGATAGAACGGTTGCTTTCATTGATGAGATTGGGGGTATATATACCCTGGTACAAAGACGGTTACAAAAGAGGCAGTTGCTACAACTAGCAACCTACATAGCAGGGATTAACCCTTTAATTAATCTAATTAATTTATTCCTAACACTCCCCCTAATCAATGCTTGTCTTGAATATATATCATCTTGATAAGGTTCCTCTTTGTATGTGCCTTTGAGAATGTTCATCATCTTCATCTTGTGAAAGCCTTTGTATAATCTTGAGAGTCTCCCCCAAAAACCCTGTGGGAAAAATATGAGGAGAATAGTATAGATATGTTGTTAAAACTCCTTTAAACCCTGTGGGAAAATAAGGAGAGAATGATACAACATATAATGATTATTGTCTCATGAGAACTCAATTGAGAAAAACCTTTGTAGAAGGAGAAAACTCATCTTTGAGTTTAGAGAACAATAAATATGCTTTGTATACTTTCCTGTATAAACCCGATGGGAAAAAAACTTGAAAGTATAGCATATGATCTTAAAAAGATATTGCCTCATTAAAAACCGTTATGAGAAACTTTGAGAGAAAACTCATAAGGGAAAAGAGTGCAATCTGATATGCCATTGAAAACTCCCTTAAAACCCAGTGGGAAAAATAAAAGGAGAAAATGATATGGCATATACATACACTTGTGTTTATATTGTCTCGTTAAAAACCTTTTATGAGAAACCATTAGGGAAAAACTCATCAAGGGGAAAAAGAGTACAATATATGCAATCTGATGATCGTAAACAAGTTATAGTTTGGGAGATTACTCCCCCTGAACTTTGGAAATCTGGAGGATGTCTCGTACCAATTTCATCCGTTGGATTTTCACAGTATTTTGTTTGATATTGTTTCCTCACTTTCTATAATTTGTGAGGATAAGTAATTTTCGAGCAATGTGCTTTATGATATTGCTCTTCATATAACCTATAGGTATTGAGTAACACAAGTGATAGCGTCTTGATAAATCAAGTTATGTGATTCTGATGAATCTCAATCACATAATTTTGAGTGTGGTTAATCATTCTACTGAGCCATGCATATTTGTAATGCTTTTACATAAAGCAATTATGTCAGAATGATAACTAGAAATAGCCATTAAAGCCCATTTAGATGACTTCCATATGAAGGCTATTCCCGCAAATTCAGTCATTGATATGGCACTGTTGGGATCAAAGAAAAAGCCAATATCATTATATCATATCATGGTCATATCTTGTACTTCCTGATGGAAATATCCAAGATTTATTGTGAGCTTGTGATATAAGCTAATATTTCTTATATCGGTCATATACCTTTTGTTGAGGGTTGCACTCTGAACAAAGATAGCAAATATAGTGTCAGGCCTGACGTAGTTTGCAATTATATGAGTGCTTTGACATTAATGAGATATAGAACTTCAGGTCCTGATATCACTCCATTATCACCCCTAGGTATGAATGGATTTGTACCCTATCAGGGGTAGTGTGACCATATTACATGTCTTTTGTTTGCATGATATATCCACATTGAACTTCTCATATATGTTTTGGATATATGTAGACTGATATGTATTCTTGAGAGAATGCTCAAGTTGTATACTTAAGTTAAATTTGGTTGAATCCAAATTTCCCGTCTTGAGATGATTTTGTGCATGTTTATGTCTTGTATAGACATCGATGATTAGGTCATCAATATACACTGATGTGATGTAAGGAAATCAATTTTTGATTTCTTTATTAAAACACATAAACAATCATCATTATTCGAGTAATCCTTTTGAAGAAGGAACTCATTTAGTCAGTAGTACCATATGATTTTCGACTATTTCAAGTCATAGAGTGACTTTGAAGTTTTACACAAAAACATGTTGCGATTTGTCTATGGATTCGGAATTGTAAGCCCTTCAGGGACTTTAATATAGATATCCGAAATGAGTGATCCATATGATTATGTAATCACTACATCCATTAACTGCATGGATATTGTTATTATTTTATTGCCAATGATACTTAGTATCGAAACATAATTCCACTCATACCAAGAGGGTATGTTACATTATAATTGATGTCGGGTCTCTGCGTGAACCCTTTTGCTACAAGCCTCGCTTTCTCACCACCTCATTGACTTTTTATATGAATGAGAAGTTTTTAGTATTCCATATGGAAGATACTTATGAGGAGTAGGTATTACTGTGGTAAATACCACTCGTTTGTAGAGCAAGTGCTATTCTTCATTACTTGCTTCCTTTCATGTGAACCAATATGAGTGCAAGAGGCACTCTACCATGGATTTTGGTTCTGGGCCCAAAAGGCTTTAGCAACTTGAGAAGAAATATATGTCGACAAATGTAGTCTTTAGTTTATATGATTCTGATGGAATCATTGAAGTCTGTGGATAAAATATTTACTCATTTTTAACTCCTTGTGATTTCCTACAACAAATGGAGTCAAGGTGTTTCGATGTCCCGGCACCAACATATTTGTGCACATTTATACCGGGCTTTGGATGATGAGCATCCAGTGAGGTGTCTTTCAACTTGATGTTGGATTACATTTACTGGTTGAGGATTTGATTTCCTCTGTTTCCGCGGAAGTATATGAGAAGTTATATCTCGTTTTGTCAGATTTTCTCCCTCTTGCTCTCATTTAGGGAAAAGAGTGGTTTATCAGGTACCTCCACTTTTTCTGACACTTTACTGCAGGAATATAGAATTTAGTGACACCTTGTCATCAGTAAATGTATGTGGCAAATTTGCAATGTGTTGCAAATATATGATTCTTTGAGTACGTGGATATAAGGATTGAATGTCAATAACATTTCTAATTTATTTCTCGGCATTCTTTGTGGTACTTATCTCCCCCTAATGCCGAAAAATATCCTTATTGCTGATGCAATCAGCATACGTGCTATGAATAATTTTGATTGACGGATAAATTGTTATTCCACACATAGATCCCTAATTTTTGTGAGTGCCCATTGATGTACGCTGGAGTGGTGATATCAGTATGTAACCAAATTATCGCAGATGAGAAATACTTTGTTGATTTCCACGTAGCAACTATAAGGGGAAAGTAGTATGATATGCAGTTGGTATGATTTAGATCATACTTACGGTGTGTAAGGCCGTATGTGTCCAGCAATAGGCTGGTAACTTTACAATCCTTTAAAAGTGGCCATGTAATACATTTAACTCTCTTTGATAAGAAATTTAGCTAAACCATTCTGGGTATGTACATAAAGTACTAAATGCTAAAAAAATGCTCATTGAATCAGTTCAACACATTGTTCATTTGAATGGGTTTATACATCCGTGTGAAAGTAAAATGGGAGAGAAGGGAACAAATGACAGAACAGTTGCTTTCATTGATGAGATTGGGGGTATATATACCCTGGTACAAAGGCGGTTACAAAAGAGGCAGTTGCTACAAGTGGCAACCGACATAGCAAGGATTAATCCTTTAATTAATCTAATTAATTTATTCCTAACAGCATCATCAGCCGGGTCGCTAGCCACTCTATCCATCTATCTGGTAGCTTCGTCAACCGTATGCTTCATCAGGCATATGTTTTTTTTTCTTCATGTCAGTGCCGAACCACGAGGCACCATAAAGGTCTCAGGGCAGTTCCAACGCATAACATTTCGTCTGGTCACGTCCCTTTGAGCCTCTCTAAACATAAATCACGGCCCAAGGCGGTGGCCCGTTTCAAATTTTTGGCCGTGGGATGCAAACTCATCCTAAATTTCGGCCGAGTTTGCATCCACACAAACAATAGACCGTTCGATGTCCGTCGCCGGCCCACATGAAAGTCATACAACTACCCATGTTGGTCCTTTTTAAATGCCATGTGTCGGGGGGGGGGGGGGGGGGGGCGCTCATCTTCCCACCCTAGAGGCGGCCATCCAAGTGTCGTGGTCCGACATGCACCACAGAAAGGGTTCCGATACCGGCCGTCGCGCTCAGCTCCCTGACAATCTCTGCATTGTGTGCCCTTACTTAATTTGGGGCAATATAAGCGACGGTTTAAGGTTGTAGAATTTGCGGGAATAACAATTCTTTTTGCGGACCATCATTAATTGCTAGATGGAAAAAAGGAGCGTTCGATAGTCAGGCAAAGTCATTCGTCATTGCGTCCAAGGAATACAACAGTTGGATAATAACTAGGTGCGTATTTGATGATTCCATAGGGTGGACACTCACAAATAACCAAATATATAGTTGACGACCATATACTTCATCCGTCCGGAAATACTTGTCACCAAAATGAATAAAAGAAGATGTATCTAGATGTATTTTAGTTCTAGATGCATCATTTTTTGTCCATTTTGATGATGAGTATTTTTAGACGGAGGGAATAACAAATAAATAAATTTTCTCCAAGACGAATCAAAGATGGACACAAATGAAGCTACATATTCTCCCTAATTGAACTGAAAACTCGCACTCTTCTTGTAGTAATGGTACTGCCGGATCTTGACGTACATCATCTTTAGTTTCCAACTTCTTTCTGTAATTCTACAAGGACCATGCCTCTACAAAACAAAGATAAAATCAAAAGTTAAAGTACAGTACAGAAATACGTACTAGTTCATGCAGCCATGAATAAATCTGTCTCCAAAAAAGGAAAATGGTAACACAAACTAGCTACCTGATTTGCCTGGTTATGAAGCAGCTTCGGGGGGGGGGGGGGT
>LR738710.1:192151342-192162896 GCA_902687465.1 Secale cereale | reverse complement strand
CCCCCCGGCCGTCCACTGCGTTTAGTCCGCCATCTATGTTGATCTTGACAAAGCCCTCATCAGGCGGACGCCATCCGAAACCAGGCAGAATTTGAGCATCCTTGCGTGGGAGATGAAGGAGTGCAATCGCCTCTTTGGTAGCCCGCATGGTAGACACGGGGTCTCGACCCTCTTCTCCATGCTTGATACGGTTCCTTGAATGCCAAATGGACCACATGATAGTTGTGATCTTTTCTCGTTCATCAGAAGAGAAGCATGGAGCGCACGTAATGTCACGTGCCCATGATTCCGAATGTAAGTTGGGTAACCGCAGCCCAAACCACGCAAAGGCCTCTTCCCAGAAGTTTTTAGCGTCCGGGCAGTGAACTAGTGCATGCATCAGATCCTCGTCTGCCGCAAGACAGACTTTACATTGGCGGAAATCTGCAATGTGTCGATGATTGAGCGTTGCTTCGTCATGCAGAATCCCTCGAAGCACTCTCCACCAAAAAACTCTGACTTTTGGAATAACATTCAACTTCCACAGGGCTTTCCACAACTGTTGATCACTCAATGAAGTTCCAGTAGCCGTCCCTTCCTCTAGAGCAAGAAGCTCGTTCTGAGTCACAAGAGAGCGGTACGCTGTTTTGACAGTGTAGTTGCCTGATTTTTCGAATGCCCAAGCAAGAAAATCATTGCCACCTCCCGACCGGATAGGAATGTTAAGAATAGCCGCAGTATCAGTAGCAATGAAGTTGTCTCTGACCAAGTCCTGCTTCCACGTCCAGCTCTGGTAGTCAATAAGCTCCGACACTAGTTGAAGACCAGTGTTAGGTGGTCGTGAGACCGGTGTCATGGTGATCGTCCCTGGAATCCATTTGTCTGTCCAGATCGAGATAGAGCTGCCATCTCCAACACGGTTAATTAATCCGGTTTGTAGTGCTTCCCTCCCTGCTATAATGGCCTTCCAAGTAGCAGAAGCAGACTTGGGTGCAGAGGCCTGCATAAAATCATTATCAGGGAAATACCTTCCTTTCAAAACTCTTGCGCATAGGGAGTTCGGGTTTGTCAAAAACCGCCAACCGTGCTTTCCGAGCATTGCAAGGTTAAATAAGTGTGGGTCTCGAAAACCCATACCCCCCTTGCACTTGGGTGTCGCCAGATCTTTCCATGACACCCAATGCAATGACTTTTTATCAAGAGAACTGCTCCAAAAATATTTGGCCATAGGTGAAGTCAAACTCTTACAGACTTTCTTAGTTAGCAAAAAGGTACTCATAGGAAAAGTTGGAATTGCTTGAGCTACCGATTTTAACAATGTATCACGTCCAGCACAAGCAAGTAACCTTTCTGACCAACCCTGGATCTTGGAGCGCACCCTCTCGCTGACATGATCAAAAGTACCGCTTGTGATCCTTCCAACAGCTATGGGTAAGCCCAAATATTTCTCACTGAAAGCTTCCACCTGGATGTTCAAAGTGGTCTTCAGAAATTGCCTTAAAACTGATGGCGTGTTGGAGCTGAAATATATTGAACTTTTTTCTCTATTAACACATTGCCCCGAAGCTTCACCATAAATTTGCAAGATTTCATTCAATCGAATAGCACTCAAATTATTTGCATTGATAAAGATGAGACTATCGTCTGCAAAAAGTAGATGGGTGACCCAAGGAGATCTGTAACTCACTCGCAGCCCCCTGTCCACAACTCCTCCATTGTAGTATTTTAGCAATGAGGAAAAGCCTTCTCCACACAGCAGAAATAAATAAGGTGAGACAGGGTCACCTTGTCGAAAGCCCCTCGACGGTGTGAAGTAAGGCAAAATCTCTCCATTGACACGAACTGAAAATCGTACAGATGAGACACACTTCATGATTAGTCTGATAAAACTCATACTGAATCCGAGCCGCAGCAATATCGCCTCGAGATAATGCCACTCAACGCGATCATAAGCTTTCACCATGTCAAGCTTAACCGCACACGAATAATTCTGTCCCTTCTTCCTCCTTTTCATCGTGTTGATACTTTCGTACGCAACCAACACATTATCTGTAATGAGGCGTCCCGGGATGAAAGCGCTTTGTTCTTCGCTAATGATTGAATCCATCAAGTTCCTTAACCGGTTAGTGATGGCTTTGGCCGCAATCTTGTACAAGACTGAGCACAAAGCAATGGGACGATACTGTGTGATCGACTACGGATGGCGTACCTTTGGGATTAAAGTGATAGAAGTATCGTTCAAACCCGTTGGTAGCTCCCCTCCATTGAGAAAATCCAATACTGCTGGTGTGACATCAGCACCTAATAAATCCCAGTGACGCTAATAAAAACCTGCACTAAAACCATCTACACCCGGAGCTTTGGAAGGCGCCATTTGGAAAAGTGCCGCCTTCACATCTTCGGCTGTGTAGGGCTTTTCAAGATCATCATTCATGGCCTGAGAAACTTTAACAGGCACATGCAATAACAGGTAGCTCGCGTCCGCAAAACCCTGTGTTTGGTACAGCTTCTGATAAAAAGCTTGCACTTCCATCTTATCCTCCTCTTCAGATGAACAGACTGAGCCATACTCTCGTCGGAGGCAGGAAATTTTGTTTATACGTTTCCGTTGCGCCGCTTAAGCCTGGAAATAGGCTGTGTTTCGATCACCATCACGAAGCCAAGGAACTCTGGATCTCTGACGAAGCCACACCTCTTCTTGGTGCAGCGCCTCCTTCAGTTTTTGTACAATCCGTTTCTCCTCCTCCGTCGGCCCCGAACCAATAGAACCACAACGAATGCGATCAAGCCTCTTCTGTAGTTGTCTGACCGTGTGCGAAAGGCTGCCGAATTCTCTGAAACCCCATGGTTCGAGTGTTCGTTGTAAAGTGCCCAGAGCCATCGAAATTCCTTGAAGCCCTGGTTCCCGTTGTATGCCCCGCCAAGTCTCTTGAACCAGACGGTCATAATCCGCATGAGTCTGCCACACATTCTCATAGCGAAACTGCTTCTGCGCCCGTGACCTGCCGGGCGTATGCAACTTTATTTCTGCCATCACGAAGCAGTGGTCCGACTCCACCGAAGGAATATGTCTGACTCTGATATGCGCAAAGTGTTGCCTGAACTCTTCGTTTGCAAAAACCCTATCCAATCTGGCCTTGACATTTGCATCGCCCGCTTGACGATTATCCCACGTATATGCTTTCCCCGACCAACCGAGATCCTCTAATGAAACTTCATCGATCACTTCCCTGAATTCACGCATCTGTCTATCTGGACGCGCTGCTCTGCTAAAATGCTCGGAAGCGAACATAGTTTCATTGAAATCACCCGCACACAACCATTCCGCATGAGGTAATGCATGAAGGGAGCGAAGAGTTTGCCAGCTCTGATGACGACCTTCAACTCTTGGGGCCCCGTACAAACCAGTGAATCGCCATATTGAGGAAACTGGGTCACTACTTTGGACTACCACATCAATATGACACTGACTAAAATTCTTCAACTCGATAGTGACATCTCGAGACCAAAAGAGACCAATGCCGCCACTTAGGCCGGCACTGTCTACAGCAAAACAGCCCCCAAAACCTAACGTATACTTCAGATCCTCCACTCTTTTTGCATTGATTTTCGTTTCCATAACAAAGAGGAGGGTGTGTCCTTCCAGCTTCACAATGCTGCGAAGCTCTCGAACTGCCTCGGGGTTCCCAAGCCCCCGGCAGTTCCAGCTCAAACAACTCATTGGGATGGGCAGGATCGCG
Source organism: Secale cereale (assembly GCA_902687465.1). NCBI lineage: Eukaryota > Viridiplantae > Streptophyta > Magnoliopsida > Poales > Poaceae > Secale > Secale cereale. The sequence goes on along the minus strand of LR738710.1, from coordinate 192,159,177 downwards.
TAGCGATCTCTGCCGAATTTTCAGGAGTGGGTTTCTTCTTCTTCTGCTCGCGGATAAAATCCTCCCCGTCAGTGTCGTTGCTGGCTGAAGTTGGGTCATCATCAGTTTTACTTGTGCCAACTCCATCAGCACCTGTTTCTCCCCCAGTAAGAAGCAAAGTTTTCGCCACTGGCCTATACACCTGATTTGGACCCTCCTTCCGCTTCGTCTGCGGCTTGCTCTTGTGAGGGGAATTTACCTCCTCTCCGGCATCCTTGTTGGTACTGGAATTTTTCGTTGTCTGCTTGCTGTTCGCACCAGACTTTGGTTCCTTAGAGAAACCATCATAGCTTTGCTTCCTTGATTCGTCCGGGGCACGAAGCGACGGACCAAAAGGAAGATCCCCTTTCTCATCTCTAGAACCTGGTGTTGGGCAGTGAAGTTCAGAGTGTCCCAATCTGCCACAAGAGAAGCAGAAGTATGGCACCTGTTCATATTGGATGTCATACATATCTACCTTTTTTCTCCTTGCAGAATCTATCAAAATCCACCTTCTAAGTGGTTTGTTCACGTCCATGGAGATCCTTGCACGCAAGAACCCCCCATTGTGGTCAATCTTGACTTGTTGTGCATGTTGATCCATCTGTTTAGCTATGAGCATCCACCACATCTCATTCCTCAAATTGTAGGGTAGGTTAATAACCCTAGCCCAAATATTCAGTCTATCAAACCTTACCTCATCTGGCCTCATGCACTCATGAAACTCCGCCAATATGACAGCATGCTTGTTGATATGCCATGGTGATCCACCCCAGACTCGATCTCTATCTCGTTGGTTCTCGAATTCAGCCACGAACAGGTTCTGCCCCGTAGACCGGAACTGCAACCCGCGTGGATTGCCCCACGCCGGACGAAGTGCGTTTGTGATGGTCTGGATATGAATAGGATTGCGGTGCAGAACTTTACCAGCCACCAGCCACTTCACTGGTCCTCCCTCCGTCCAGTCATCAAGCACTAGCGGAGTCGCCTCTTCCTCAGAGATATCAAGCTTTCCCAAGGCCTCCTCTAGCTTCTTCCTCATGCTACTGCCCGCCGGGGAACCTCCTCCTGCATCTGTGTGAGAGGCAGCCATCGCCGTTACCCCCGCCGTCAATCTCTCCTCGAGCCGACGACGAATCTTCGGCCGAACTTCGAGTTCCACGTCAAAACCCTAGATCGCCTCGGGCGCCGCCGGAGGGTTTAGGGTTTCGGGGAAACACGTGGTGCAGTACTACCAGCTGTACGTTCAAACAAATGGTTCTGTTTGGGTTGATTTCTTATCCAGCGGAATGAGGCGCGTATTTCGTAGGTACATCGTCCTCCTCTCCTCCAAAAGACCAAAACTTCTCGTGTTTCATGGAGTAATTTTGTTACTACGAGTTAGCCTTGCAAGTGTTTTTTAGATGAGATGGGCCATCTCTAGCCGAACTCTTAAAGGTTAAGGGAGTAATTTTTTTCTAGTGGAGTATATATACTTCACTAATTTTGGCCGTTTCTAACCAATCTCCGAAACTTAAAGGAGTAAATTTTAATTTAATCAAATTCAAAGAAATTTGAACCGAAAGTGGCAAGCGTTCAAACATAAACATAGATAGTTTTTGCACAACCGAACATAAAACACAAATTTAAACTAAACTACTTTCGGTCGAATGTGAGGTCGAGCCAATCCTTCCTCGTCAGGTACGGCATTTTTAATCTGTGATCTCGCTCACCCACGTCCCCCAATGCCGCTGCCGGATCCCGAGGTAGGTCCTCATCGGCGGCCGCAGCGGAGGGGAGGACGGAAAGTCCTCGAAAGGCGTAGGGGCGCGGCAGCAGGCGAGTCAGGGCAACCGGCGACGGCGGCTCGATGAACAGTCTGAGGAGGACGACCCGCGCGCGTGGCAGCGTGGCCCGGCGGCCACCGCATCCGGCCATCGGAGGGGCGGGGGCGCGCAAGCTGTGGTGCGGGGGAGAAGGGTAGACGGGGAGTAGACGCGACGGTTTTACTCGGCCGAGCAAAGATGAAGTAAATATAGAGAGATTTTAGGGAAGGAGATTTTTTTTTACTCCACTAAGCGGTATAGGGGATTGGCTAGGTCAAAATTAGTTGAGTAAAAAGCCAAATTTACTCCAGTAAGGAGATACAGGGGAGCGGTTAAAAATGCTCTTAGCGTGGCAAGCTAGTCGTATAATAATTATTATTTCTTCCGTTGCAACGCATAGGCAGGTTTCCAATAATTTTATTAAGTGTGAAATAAAAAAATGTTGCGATAACACAAAGCATGTTCTTTTCGGCTTCGTTACGAGGGCTCCGCTCTAACCAGCAGGCCCAGCAGGCGCAAAGATACTTCGCTTTTTTTCTTTTATATTGTTCTTCAGCTCAGTTTGTTCTCTTTTTTTCTTATCATTTTCTGGTTCTTCTTCTTTTTAATGCTTTTTTATTTAATTCGTGAGCCTTATTTTTAATTTATGAACTTTTTATAATTAGATGATTTTTCTGAAAATTGATGATTTTTTAAAATCGATGAACTTTGTGTCCAAAATTGATGAAATTTTTAAAAATCGTGATTTTTTCTAAATCAATGAAGTTTTTTCAAAACTCAACTAACTTTTTTAAAAAATCAATGAAATTTTTTCTAGAACCAATGAACCTTTTAAAAAAATGGTGATTTTTTTTTCAAATTCAATGATTTTTTCCAAATCGATGAACTCTGTTTTCAAATTCTATGAATTTTTTAAACTTGGTTTACTTATTTACAAAATGATGACTTTTTTCAGGTTTAATGGACTTTTTCAAAATCTGATCAACATTTTTGAATTCACGAATATTTTTAATTTTTGTGATTCTTTTCAAGAATTTTCTTGAAAATATCAATGTTCAGAGGATGAACCGTTGACTAAAGAACCGTAAAGCGATAACGGCAAGCGAAAAAGGCAGTGGGCGAGCACTGAGCTCGTGTAACTGGGATGGCCCAAAACAAGCTGCTTCATGCGCCAGTTCCTAGATCGGGTGCCTACAACGCCGATTAGGAGCTCCGGAAGCACAAAGCTCCTGCTCCCGCCAACGCCTCCAATAGGTTTGTCACCTACCCACCCTCGGCCCTCGCTTAGTCCTTTCTCTTCATGCAGAACGGCATGCTCGAGCGGTCGTCGACACGGTGAGTGCGGCCGGGCACGCGATGGAGTTTCGCCGGCCTGCGTTCATGCGAGACACTCACCACATTTTATTTTTTCAGTGGAAGACTTGGCAGCATTTTTCGACCAGTCATGTGTTCATTACAATTATATACAAGGAGGATGCCACACATGTAAGTTCAGATTTCTGGAGAATCCAAGCTAGCAGAGAAGTTGTTGATTCCCTCAAAGAAAAAGAAAACAATAAGTTGGATATGCATGCATGGTGTGCGCTACTTTGCGGCATCAAGGCATCTGCAAAAGCAGACCCTCAAACCTCCCGCAAGCGTTTGGTCCACGATGTCTAGACGCAATTTGTCATCCAATGCAATTCCGCATAGGTCTACCAACACATCGGGCCGTTCATTTTCCGGCAAGCTGGAGACAAACAAATGGGGGCTTTGGGGAAGTCCGGACATTCGCCTGGCCAATCAGCAGGCACCACATACCGTCTACTTTGCATCCACTCAGAATGGCTAGCATTTGGTGAAAGGCTAATTGCGCTACATTTGGCGGAAGATAGTGTGGAAGACGTTTGTGCATTTGGTGAAAGGTGCTAATTATGCCTGATTAGGCAGAGTTTCATTTGGCGTTTAGTAGCGGGAAGTATAGCTTCATTTCATGGAATTTAGCTTTCCGCCAAATGCTTATGAGTAGCTTTACTTGACAGAAGCTGGCTTTTTATCAAATGCTTATGAGTAGTTTCACTTGGCGGAAGCTAGCTTTCTGCCAAATCTTATGAGTAGCTGTTAGCCACTATCCGTCATGGTATTGTGTTTAGCAGGCAAATACTCCCTCCGTTCTTTAAAGATTGTACTTCCAACATTGTTGGAGAGTCAAACTATCTCAAAGTTTGATCGAGTTTTTGCAAAAATATATCAATATTTGTGAAACCAAATAGGTATATGATGAAAATATATCTTATAATGGATCTAAAGATACTAATTTGATGACATAAATATTTGTGTATTATTGTATAAATACGGTCAAACATGAAAGTGTTTGACTTTTCAACAAAGTTGGAAGTATACTTTTCAAAGGATGGATGGAGTACTTGCTTTACTTGGTAAGCAGATTTAACAGAAGCCATGGAATCACTACAATTAGCAGCCTTCCACCAAACAAACAGCTACTCTCTTTGTAAAGAAATATAAAAGTTTACTTTAACGATCTAAACACTTTTATTTTTCTTTACGAAGGAAGAAGTAACAAATGAAAAATCACGATTATTCATATTATTTTTAAGGCAAACATTTGTGGTATAGGGTTGGATGAATGGTTCTCGTATCAATGTCAGGACACAAGCTGGACCGATTTTCGAACAAATGGGTCGGGGTTGAAGATGCCCTTAAGCAACGGTTCCCGGTTCTACAGTACAATTATTTCCTTTTGCAGACTATCATTGCAAGATTGAAAAAAGCGAGCGTCCGATAGTCAGAGCAAAGGAAGAAAACAGTTCGATAACTAGGTGAACATTTGATGATTCCATTCATAGGGTGGACACTCACAAATAACGCAATAGTTTCTTTCCAATAAGCAAACAAATAACGAAATATATAGTTGACGACCGTAACCAATAAGGGCCTCTTTGATTCAAAGGATTTTCATAGGATTTTTTAAGGATTATAATCCTTAAGATTTTTTCCTGCGTTGATCGTTTGATTCGCGGGATTGAATCCCATAGGATTTTTTCCTATGGATTCATTTATACTACATTTCATAGGAATTCCAGCATCTACTCCAACCTCTTGGTGGAAATCCTTTGTTTTTCCTGCGTCATAATCAAACAAACTCAAATCCTATAGGAATCCAATGAGCATGTCATTTCAAACCTACGTTTTTCATATTCCTCTGTTTTTGCAATCCTGCGAATCAAAGAGGCCCTAAATTTTCTCCAAGACGACTCAGAGATTGACACAAACGAAGCTACATATTCCACCTAATCGAACTAAAAACTCGCTCTATATATCTTCTAAGAATGGTACTGACGGATCTTGACGTACAGCATCTTTCAGCTTCCAACTTGTTTCTGTAATTCTACTACGACCATGCCTCTGCAAAACGAAGATAAAATCAAAAGTTAGAAGTACAATACAGAAATACGGACTAGTTCATGCAGCCATGAATGATACCATATCCAAAACAGGGAAATGGTTCAATTTATGCGGAACACAAACTAGTTACCTGATTTGCTCAGTTATGAAGCAGCTTCAGGGGCGGGTGCGGCCCTCAGCGGCGGCACGTGTCCTGCCGTCCGATCCATAAAAAAGATTCACAATGTTCACAACTGAAGACGAGATAATGCACAAAACAGTTTATAGTACGTGAGTAACAACTTACCTTGGCAAGATGGATAATCACTTGGAGTTGGACTGGCGTCACATATAACCGTCAGATGAAGGAATTTTCCTCCATCTAGGCGTGCCGACATGAGCCTGTCGAGGTCGCCGTCGTCCGATATGCGGCATGTGCAAACGGGGGCGTTTTTGACGAGTGACCTGAGGCCATCACAACACTTGCCTTGCTTTGGAGGCTCCGGCGCACTTCTGTTGGTGAGGTAATCCTTGCATGGCATCAACCCCATCAGCGATGGTAAACAGTCTTTCGGCTCCGGCTTCGTTGGTGGCGGCGGCGGCGGCGGCGCACTAGGCGTTGGTGGGCAGAATATCGGCGGTATACAGAATAACTGTGGCAGAAACGAAAAGCAGGGAATGCACCATGCCGACGGTTTTGCTACTAGGACGTCGTTGCTGGTGGAGGGGGCAGGGGCCTTGGCCCTGACGGCCGCCGAAGGCTGCGGCGTGGCGGCGATCAGGACGACGGCGAGGAGCAAGACGATATGGGATTTGGATGGTGCCATTGATCTCACGTTTTGCGTTGCGGCGCTGGTTTGCAGTGTAGGATTCTATGGCTGGTGATCCATTTATATAGTATGCATGTGGAATGGGATGCGTTATGATGCGGAGAGAAAGATGGGTTCTGTTTGCGTTGGTTTCGTATCCAGCGGAATGAGGCGCGTATTGCGTCCTCCTCTCCTCGAAAACTTCTCCTCTTTCACCTTTCACGGAGTAATTTTGTTACGTACTACGAGTTAGCCTTGCAAGTGATTTTTTAGCTGACTTAGCCTTGCAAGTTAGCTGCACGCCGTGCACCAAATCCTACGAGTCGGCCAGCATAATGGCGGATGCTATGGCGTCCCTCGCGCAGGATGAGCCGGGTCGCTAGCCACACTCGGTAGCTTTGTCAACCGTATGATCATCAGGCATGCCCGGTTTTTTTCTTCACGTCGGTGCTGAACCACGAGGCACCACAAAGGCCTTAGGATTTCAGTTTTTCACATCACGTTCCACCTCCACGTACGTATCGTGGGCCTATAACTAGGTTACGCGCAGAGTCCACAACCGTGTCCCTCGGCGATCCCTATTTGACGCTCGCGAGCGTCCTGGTGCTGCGCTGCCGCTGAAGCGCTCGAATGAGTACAGCGAAACGGGCCAGCCCACTTCGAGGGTTAGAGCGCCAGGCAAGCCGGTTTAGGCTCCCTCAACCGTTTGTTTTTTCTGGCTGTCTTTCTTTTAACAGTTTTCTGGTTTTACCTCTATTCTTTTTTTCCTTTTTTCTTTTCTGTTTCTGATTCCTTTTTTCTGTTTTATTTCTTTCCTTTTATTTATCCTTTTTTCGTTTCTACTTTTATCCTTTGTTTTCAATTTTTTTGAAGTTCCAAATTGCGTTCATGATTTCAAAATTTGATCACAGTTTTTAAATTTGATATACTTTTAATTTTTTTGTTCATAATTCAAAATTTGTTCATTGATATCACGAAAATGTTCAATGTGTATTTAAATTTTGTTTAATGTATATCAAAAAATCTATCAATGTCTAGTTAAAAATTGTTCAGCGTGTATCACTCAAAATGTTCAATGTACATTTAAAATTTGTTCATTGTATATCACAGAAATGTTCAGTGTGTTTTAAATATTGTTCAGCGCATATAAATAAATGTTAAATGTGTAGTTACAAATTGTTCAGCCTATATTTCAAAATGTTCAATATATATTTAAAATTTGTTTATCATACATAAAAGTTCAATAAATGTTTGACATTTCATAATTGTATTCGTATTTAAATAATTATTCACCGTTTGAAAGCTTGTTTGAGTTTTGAAACTTGTTCAAGTAAACATTATTCATTTTTTAAGGAAGATGAAGAAAGGGATCTACAGGTGCACATAGTACTTTAATTGTGGCGATGTAATTTAAGACATACCTAGTTGCCAGTTGCAGTGGCTGGCAACCTTGTTATCCAGCGATAGGTGGAGGGTTCGACCCTATCCTACAGTCGTATTTTTTGTGACAGTTTTCGTTACGTTCGCTCCTCTTCTGAGAATGGGCCGGTCCGTTTGGGTGAATCCTTCAGCGAACCCTGCGCGAAAGTTTCTCCGTTTGACGCTAACGAGCGTCAAACAGGGACTCTCGTTACGCGCAAGCAAGTCCACAACCGTGTCCCTCGGCAGTCTTGCCGAACAGAGCGCTATAATGGCCGGCCCAACACATGGGAGACAGGCCACAGCCTCTCTTTTTCTTTTCTTTTTTCCTTTTCACATTTTATGTTTTTTGCTTTTGCTTTTAGTTATTCTATACTACCAAATATTCCGAATATATATA
>LR738710.1:192119163-192151260 GCA_902687465.1 Secale cereale | reverse complement strand
AGCAAAATACATAAAATGTTGGAAAATGTTAATCGAGCATTTGAAAAACATTAAATGTGTATAGAAAAAAAAATGTTTCTCATGTATATGTAAACTGAATACAAAAAAAGTTACAATGTGCATGAAAAGAATGTCGATCATATATGTAAAAACATGTTAATCAAGCATTTAAAATAAGTTAACCAAGTATTTGAGTAATGTTAATCAAGCACTTGAAAAAGGTTAAATGTTTATATAAACAATGTTTCTCATGTCTACAGTACATGTATACAGAAAATAAACAATGTGTGTGAAAATAATATTGATCATGTTTCTATAAAATATTTAATAGTTATATTTTTATAATGTATCTAAAAAATATTAAACATGTATAAAAATGTTGATCCTGTGTTAATTTTTTTAATAATGATAATAAATATTTTTCACACACAATGTGCATTTTTTGTATGCATCAGGAAATATTTATATACCTGTTTAACATTTTCTTAATACATAATTAACTTTATTAAAATATATGTTTTTGATGTCCACTTTTTTTAATGTACGTCCTACATTATTTGTATACATGATCAACATTTTTATATACACGTTTAAAATTTAGAAGATACTCCCTCCGTTTCCAAATATTTATCTTTTTAGACAATTCAAATGAACTACAACATACGGATGTATGTAGACATATTTTATAGTGTAGATTCACTGATTTTGTTTCCTATGTAGCCAGTTGTTGAAATCTCTAAAAAGATAAATATTTGAAAACGGAGGGAGTACATGATCAATATTTGTTCATATAAAAAAGAAAAAAAAAGAGGATATCAAAAGGAAAAAAGGAAAACCCAAAGAAAACCACTGCAAAAAAGAATGGAAAAATAGTGCAAACCAAGAAAGAAATAAAGAAAACAAAGAAACTCGATGAAAAACAAGATACTTACAAAAAGAAAACAAAGGGAAAATAAGAAGAAAAGAAATTTAAAAATCAGTGAAAGACAAGAGTGAAGAAAATATCAAAGAAATATAGAAATGAAATAAAAAACAATGAAAACCTAATAAAGAAACAACGAAAAACATAAAAACTAGAGAAAAGCGAAGAAGAAACAAAGAAACCAAAAGAGAAAGAAAACACCGCATTCGAACCAGTGAAGCAATCCTGCGAGCCAGCGAGCGAACATAATAGATAAATGGGCCAGCCAGTAGCTATGAAAGGGGAAAAGTCCTTCACGCGAGAAGCTAAAGACTCGCACTAAGCGAGAAGTAGCTCTCGTGTCCTTTTGCCAACCACACCCGTGCCTCTTCTGTATGACTGTATGTCTTGACTGGCTACTGTGTATCTAGGCGGGCAAATAAGTGCAAAGAAGAATATTTTTTTCATTAGTGGCCGATGTCGCTTGAACTACGTCGGTATTTTCCTAAAGAGGAAGGGATGATGCAGTACGACTACGGTAGGTATTTCCCTCAGTGATGAGACAAAGGTTATCGAACGAGCAGGAGAGCCAAGCAACAGTATGTAAACGGTACCTGCACACAAACAACAAATACTTGCAACCCGACGCGTAAGAGGGGTTGTCAATCCTTCTCGGGTAAATGATTGGTAAATAGATAGATTGATAGATGCAAATAGAATAACGGCAAATAAAATTCAGTGAGGTATTTTTGGATTTTTGATAATATAGATCCAAAAATAAAAGCAAATAAAAATAGCTCTCAAAGGCAAACAATACATCGGAAAGTAAATATGATAAAAAATAGAATATGGGGCGTAGGTTTCACTAGTGGCGTCTCTCAAGAAATAGCAAACAGTGGATAAACAAATTACCGTATTGATAGAAAATCGAATAGTTATGATGATATCTAGGCAATGATCATTATATAGGCATCACGTCCAAGATTAATAGTCCGACTCCTGCCTGCAGCTACTACTATTACTCCACATACCGACAGCTATCTAGCATACATCTAGTGTATTAAGTTCATGAGGGAACAGAGTAATGCAATAAGAAACTACGACATGATGTAGACGAGATCTATTCATGTAGGAATAGCCCCATCTTGTTATCCTTAATAGCAACGATACATGTGTGTCTTGCCGCCCCTTCTGTCACTGGAAAAGAACACCGCAAGATCGAACCCATCACAAAGCACCTCTTCCCATGGCAAGAAAAATCGATCTAGTTGGCCTAATTAAACCAAAAATTCGAAGAAGAAATACGAGCCTATAAATAATCATGCATATAAGAGATCAGAGAAGACTCAAATAACTTTCATAGATACATATCTGATCATAAACTCAAAATTCATCGGATCCCAACAAACACACCGCCAAAGAGTTACATCAAATAGATCTCCAACAGACCATTGTATTGAGAAAAAAGAGAAGAAGCCATCTAGGTACTTCCTACGGACCCATAGGTCTACAGTGAACTACTCACACATCATCTTGTTGGAAATATGCCCTAGGGGCAATAATAAAATGGTTATTATTATATTTTCTTGTTCATGATAATTGTCTATTGTTCATGCTTTAATTGTATTATCCGGAAACAGTAATGCATGTGTGAATACATAGACCACAATATGTACCTGGTGAGCCTCTAGTTGACTAACTCGTTGATCAATAGATGGTTACGGTTTCCTGACCATGGACATTGGATGTCATTGATAACGAGATCAAATCATTAGGAGAATGATGTGATGGACAAGACCCAATCCTAAGCCTAGCACAAAATTGTGTAGTTCGTATGCTAAAGCTTTTCCAATGTCAAGTATCCTTTCCTTAGACAATGAGATTGTGCAACTCCCAGATACCGTAGGAGTACTTTGGGTGTGCCAAACGTCACAAGGTAACTGGGTGGCCATAAAGGTACACTACGGGTATCCCCGAAAGTATCTGTTGGGTTGGCACGATTCGAGACCGGGATTTGTCACTCCGTATGACGGAGAGGTGTCTCTGGGCCCACTCGGTAAGACATCATCGTAATGAGCTCAATGTGACTAAGGGGTTGGTCACGGGATGATGTGTTACGGAACGAGTAAAGAGACTTGCCGTAACGAGATTGAACAAGGTATCAGTATACCGACGATCAAACCTCGGACAAGTGCTATACCGGTGGATAAAGGGAATCGTATACGGGATTGATTGAATCCTTGACATCGTGGTTCATCCGATGAGATCATCGTGGAACATGTGGGAGCCAACATGGGTATCCAGATCCCGCTGTTGGTTATTGGCCGGAGAGATGTCTCGGTAATGTCTGCATGGTTCCCGAACCCGTAGGGTCTACACACTTAAGGTTCGATGACGCTAGGGTTATAGGGAATAGATGTACGTGGTTATCGAATGTTGTTCGGAGTCCCGGATGAGATCCCGGACGTCACGAGGAGTTCCGAAATGGTCCGGAGGTAAAGATTTATATATGGGAAGTCATCATACGGTCACCGGAATAGTTTGGGGATTGTACCGGGACCACCGAAGGGGTTCCGGGGGTCCACCAGGAGGGTACACCTGCCCCGGAGGGCCCTATGGGCTGTATATGGAGAGGGACCAACCCCTAAGTGGGCTGGGCGCCTTCCCCTAGGGCCCATGCGCCTAGGGTTTGGGGGAAACCCTAAGGAGGGCGCCCCATTGCCTTGGGGGGAAGGCACCCCCCTCTGGCCGCCGCCCCCTTCTCAGATTGGATCTGAGGTTGCCACCCCCTCTCCCTTGCCCCTATATATATGTGGGGGGGGGTGGGAGGGCAGCCGCACCCAAGTCCTGGCGCAACCCTCCCTCTCTCCCTACTCCTCCTCCTCTCCCGCAGTGCTTGGCGAAGCCCTGCAGGATTGCCACGCTCCACCACCACCACCACGCCGTCGTGCTGCTGCTGGACGGAGTCTTCCCCAACCTCTCCCTCTCTCCTTGCTTGATCAAGGCATGGGAGACATCACAGGGCTACACGTGTGTTGAACGCGGAGGCACCGTTGTTCGATGCTTAGATCGGATTCGGCCGCGATCTGAATCGCTTCGTGTACAACTCCACTGATTGCGTTCTAGCAACGCTTCCGCATCGCGATCTTCAAAGGTATGAAGATGCACTCCCCTCTCGTTGCTAGTAATCTCCATAGATAGATATTGGTGATATGTAGGAAATATTTTGATTTTCTGCTACGATCCCCAACAGTGGCATCATGAGCTAGGTCTATGCGTAGTTACTATGCACGAGTAGAACACAAGATTGTTGTGGGCGTAGATCAAGTCAATTTACTTACCGCTACTAGTTTTATCTTGATTCGACGGCATCGTGGGATGAAGCGGCCCGGACCGACCTTACACGTACGCTTACGTGAGACAGGTTCCACCGACTGACATGAACTAGTTGCATAAGGTGGCTAGCGGGTGTCTGTCTCTCCCACTTTAGTCGGATCGGATTCGATGAAAAGGGTCCTTATGAAGGGTAGATAGTAATTGGCATATCACGTTGTAGTTTTGGCGTTGGTAAGAAACGTTCTTTCTAGAAACCTATAGTAGCCACGTAAAAACTTGCAACAACAATTAGAGGACGTCTAACTTGTTCTTGCAGCATGTGCCTTGTGATGTGATATGGCCAAAAAGGATGTGATGAATGATATATATATATATATATATATATATATATATATATATATATATATATATATATATATATGATGTATGAGATTGATCATGTTCTTGTAATAGGAATCACGACTTGCATGTCGATGAGTATGACACCCGGTAAGAGCCATAGGAGTTGTCTTATTTTATTGTATGACATGCGTGTCACTGAAAACGCCATGTAATTACTTTACTTTATTGCTAACCGTTAGCCATAGTAGTAGAAGTAATGTTTGGCGAGACAACTTCATGAAGACATGATGATGGAGATCATGATGATGGGGATCATGGTGTCATGCCGGTGGCGATGATGATCATGGAGCCCCGAAGATGGAGATCAAAAGGAGCAAAAAATGACATTGGCCATATCATGTCACTATTTGATTGCATGTGATGTTTATCATGTTTTACATCTTATTTGCTTAGAACGACAGTAGCATAAATAAGATGATCTCTCACTAAAATTTCAAGAATTGCGTTCCCCCTAACTGTGCACCGTTGCTAAGGTTCGTTGTTCCGAAGCACCACGTGATGATCGGGTGTGATAGGCTCTAACGTTCGCATACAACGGGTGTAAGCCAGATTTACACATGCAATACACTTAGGGTTGACTTGACGAGCCTAGCATGTACGGATATGGCCTCGGAACACGGAAAACCGAAAGGTCGAACATGAGTCATATAGAAGATACGATCAACATGAAGATGATCACCGTTGATGACTAGTCCGTCTCACGTGATGATCGGACACGACCTAGTCAATTCGGATCATGTATCACTTAGATGACTAGAGAGACGTCTATCTGAATTGGAGTTCATTAAATTTGTTTAGATAAACTTAATTGTCATGAACATAGTCTAAAATCTTTACAATATGTCTTGTAGATCCAATGGCCCACGCTAATGTTGCCCTCAACTTCAACACGTTCCTAGAGAAGACCAAGCTGAAAGACGATGGTAGCAACTATACGGATTGGTTCCGTAACATGAGAATCATCCTCATAGCTGCCAAGAAAGCATATGTCCTTGAAGCACCACTAGGTGATGCACCCGTTTTCCCAGCAACTCAAGACGTTATGAACGCCTGACAGTCACGTAGTGATGATTACTCCCTGGTTCAGTGCGGCATGCTTTACAGCTTAGAATCGGGGCTCCAAAAGTGTTTTGAGCAGCATGGAGCATATGAGATGTTCCAAGAGCTGAAAATGTTTTTCCAAGCTCATGCCCGTGTCGAGAGATATGAAGTCTCCGACAAGTTCTACAGTTGTACGATGGAGGAGAATAGTTCTGTCAGCGAACATATACTCAAAATGTCTGGGTTGCACAACCGCTTGTCTGAGTTGGGAATTAATCTCCCAGATGACGCGGTCGTTGACAGAATCCTTCAGTCGCTCCCACCTAGCTACAAGAGCTTTGTGATGAACTTCAATATGCAAGGGATGGATAAGTCCATTCCCGAGGTGTATTCAATGCTGAAATCAACGGAGGTGGAGATCAAAAAGGAACATCAAGTGTTGATGGTGAATAAAACCACTAAGTTCAAGAAAGGCAAGGGTAAGAAGAACTTCAAGAAGGACCGCAAAGGAGTTGCCGCGCCTGGTAAGCCAGTTGCCAGGAAGAAGCCAAAGAATGGACCCAATCCTGAGACTGAGTGCTTTTATTGCAAGGGAACGTGTCACTGGAAGCGGAACTGCCCCAAATACTTAGCGGATAAGAAGGCCGGCAACGTCAAAGGTATATGTGATATACATGTTATTGATGTGTACCTTACTAACGCTCGTAGTAGCTTCTGGGTATTTGATACCGGTGCAGTTGCTCACATTTGTAACTCAAAGCAGGAGTTGCGGAATAAGCGGAGACTGGTGAAGGATGAGGTGACGACGCGCATCGGGAATGGTTCCAAGGTCGATGTGATCGCCGTCGGCACGCTACCTCTGCATCTACCTTCGGGATTAGTTTTAAACCTCAATAATTGTTATTTAGTACCAGCTTTGAGCATGAACATTGTATCTGGATCTCGTTTAATGCGAGATGGCTACTCATTTAAATCCGAGAATAATTGTTGTTCTATTTATGTCAGAGAAATGTTTTATGGTAATGCCCCGCTGGTCAATGGTTTATTCTTAATGAATCTCGAACGTGATGTTACACATATTCATAGTGTGGATGCCAAAAGATGTAAGGTTGATAATGATAGTCCCACATACTTGTGACACTGCCGCCTTGGTCATATTGGTGTCAAATGTATGAAGAAGCTCCATGCAGATGGACTTTTGGAGTCTCTTGATTATGAATCATTTGACACGTGCGAACCATGCCTTTGAGGCAAGATGACCAAGACTCCATTCTCCGGAACAATGGAGCGAGCAAACAACTTATTGGAGATCATACATACTGACGTGTGCGGTCCAATGAGTGTTGAAGCTCGCGGTGGCTATCGTTATGTTCTCACCCTCACTGATGACTTAAGTAGATATGGGTATGTCTACTTGATGAAACACAAGTCTGAGACCTTTGAAAAGTTAAAGGAATTTCAGAGTGAGGTTGAGAATCAACGTGACAGAAAAATAAAGTTCTTATGATCAGATCGTGGAGGAGAATATTTAAGTCATGAATTTGGCACGCACCTAAGGAAATGTGGAATTGTTTCACAATTGACGCCGCCTGTAACACCTCAGCGTAATGGTGTATCCGAACGTCGTAATCATACTCTGTTGGACATGGTGCGATCAATGATGTCTCTTACCGACTTACCGCTATCATTTTTGGGTTATGCTTTAGAGACAGCCGCATTCACTTTAAATAGGGCACCGTCTCAATCCGTTGAGACGACACCGTATGAACTATGGTTTGGGAAGAAACCAAAGTTGTCGTTTCTAAAATTTTGGGGATGCGATGCTTATGTCAAGAAACTTCAACCTGAAAAGCTCGAACCCAAATCGGAAAAATGTGTCTTCATAGGATACCCTAAGGAAACTATAGGGTATACCTTCTACCTCATATCCGAAGGCAAGGTCTTTGTTGCCAAGAATGGATCCTTTCCGGAGAAAGAGTTTCTCTCAAAAGAAGTAAGTGGGAGGAAAGTGGAACTTGATGAGGTGATTGTCACACCTCTCGAACCGGAAAGTAGTGCAGCACAGGAAGATGTTTCTGTGGTGCCTACACTGACTAGAGAGGAAGTTAATGATAATGATCATGAAGCTTTGGATCAAGTTACTACTAAACTTCGTAGGTCCACGAGGACACGTTCCGCACCAGAGTGGTACGGCAACCCTGTCCTGGAAATCATGTTGTTAGACAACGATGAACCTTCGAACTATGATGAAGCGATGGCGGGCCTAGATTCCAACAAATGGCTTGAAGCCATGAAATCCGAGATAGGATCCATGTATGATAACAAAGTATGGACTTTGGTTGACTTGCCCGATGATCGGCGAGCCATAGAAAATAAATGGATCTTTAAGAAGAAGACTGACGCAGATGGAAATGTGACCATCTATAAGGCTCGGCTTTTTGCTAAGGGTTATCGACAAGTTCAAGGAATTGACTACAATGAGACTTTCTCTCCTGTAGCGATGCTGAAGTCCGCCCGAATCATGTTAGCAATTGCCACATTCTATGATTATGAGATATGGCAAATGGATTTCAAAACGGCATTCCTTAAGGGCTTCCTTAAGGAAGAACTGTATATGATGCAGCCGAAAGGTTTTGTCGAACCTAAGAATGCTAATAAGGTATGAAAGCTCCAACGCTCCATCTATAGGCTGGTGCAAGCATCTCGGAGTTGGAACATTCGCTTTGATGAGGTGATCAAAGCATTCTGGTTCATACAAAATTGTGGAGAAGCCTGTATTTACAAGAAAGTGAATGGGTGCTCTGTAGCATTTCTCATATTATATGTGGATGACATATTGCTGACGAGAAATGATGTAGAACTCTTGGAAAGCATAAATGCCTACTTGAATAAGTGTTTTTCAATGAAGGACCTTGGAGAAGCTGCTTACATATTAGGCATCAAGATCTATAGAGATAGATCGAGACGCCTCATTGGTCTTTCACAAAGCACATACCTTGACAAGATATTGAAGAATTTCAATATGGATCAGTCCAAGAAAGGGTTCTTACCTGTATTACAAGGTGTGAAATCGAGCACAGCTCAATGCCCGACCTCGGCAGAAGATAGAGAAAAGATGAGTGTCATCCCCTATGCCTCAGCCATAGGTTCTATTATGTATACCATGTTGTGTACCAGACCTGATCTGAACCTTGCCATAAGTTTGGTGGGGAGGTACCAAAGTGATCCCGGTATGGAACACTGGACAGCGGTCAAGAACATCCTGAAGTACTTGAAAAGGACCAAGGATATGTTTCTCATTTATGGAGGTGACGAAGAGCTCGTCGTAAAGGGTTACGTCGATGCTAGCTCCGACACAGATCTGGATGACTCTAAGTCACAAACCGGATATGTGTATATTTTGAATGGTGGGGCAGTCAGCTGGTGCAGTTGCAAGCAAAGTGTCGTGACGGGATCTACATGTGAAGCGGAGTACATAGCTGCTTCCGAAGCAGCACATGAAGGATTCTGGATGAAGGAGTTCATCACTGACCTAGGAGTTATTCCAAGCGTGTCGGGCCTGATGACTCTCTTTTGTGATAACACTGGAGCTATTGCCATTGCCAATGAGCACAAGTTTCACAAGAAGACCAAGCACATCAAGTACTGTTTCAACTCCATCCAAAATTATATTCAAGATGGAGACATAGATATTTGTAAAGTGCATACGGATCTGAATGTCGCAGATCCGTTGACTAAACCTCTTCCACGAGCAAAACATGATCAACACCAGAACTCTATGGGTGTTCAATTCATCACAATGTAACTAGATTATTGACTCTAGTGCAAGTGGGAGACTGTTGGAAATATGCCCTAGAGGCAATAATAAAATGGTTATTATTATATTTCCTTGTTCATGATAATTGTCTATTGTTCATGCTTTAATTGTATTATCCGGAAACAGTAATGCATGTGTGAATACATAGACCACAACATGTCCCTAGTGAGCCTCTAGTTGACTAGCTCGTAGATCAATAGATGGTTACGGTTTCCTGACCATGGACATTGGATGTCATTGATAACGAGATCACATCATTAGGAAAATGATGTGATGGACAAGACCAAATCCTAAGCCTAGCACAAGATCGTGTAGTTCGTATGCTAAAGCTTTTCCAATGTCAAGTATCATTTCCTTAGACCATGATATTGTGCAACTCCCGGATACCGTAGGAGTACTTTGGGTGTGCCAAACGTCACAACGTAATTGGGTGGCTATAAAGGTACACTACGGGTATCCCCAAAAGTATTTGTTGGGTTAGCACGAATCGAGACTGGGATTTGTCATTCCGTATGACGTAGAGGTGTCTCTGGGCCCACTCGGTAATACATCATCGTAATGAGCTCAATGTGACTAAGAGGTTGGTCACGGGATGATGTGTTACGGAACGAGTAAAGAGACTTGCCGTAACGAGATTGAACAAGGTATCGATATGCCGACGATCGAATCTCAGGCAAGTGCTATACCGGTAGATAAAGGGAATCGTATACAGGATTGATTGAATCCTTGGCATCGTGGTTCATCCGATGAGATCATCGTGGAACATGTGGGAGCCAACATGGGTATCCAGATCCCGCTGTTGGTTATTGGCCGGAGAGATGTCTCGATCATGTCTGCATGGTTCCCGAACCCGTAGGGTCTACACACTTAAGGTTCGATGACTCTAGGGTTATAGGGAATAGATGTACGTGGTTACCGAATGTTGTTCGGAGTCTCGGATGAGATCCCAGACATCACGAGGAGTTCCGGAATGGTCCGGAGGTAAAGATTTATATATGGGAAGTCATCATACGGTCACCAGAATAGTTCGGGGGGCGTACTGGTATTGTACCGAGACCACCGAAGGGTTTCCGGGGGTCCACCGGGAGGGTCCACCTGCCCCGGAGGGCCCTATGGGCTGTATATGGAGAGGGACCAGCCCCTAAGTGGGATGGGCGCCTCCCCTAGGGCCCATGCGCCTAGGGTTTGGGGGGAAACCCTAAGGGGGTGCCCCCTTGCCTTGGGGGGCAAGGCACCCCCCCTCTGGCAGCCGCCCCCTCCTCAGATTGGATCTGAGAGGGCCGCCCCCTCTCCCTTGCCCCTATATATATGTGAGGGGTGGGAGGGCAGCCGCACCCAAGTCCTGGCGCAGCCCTCCCCCTCTCCCAACTCCTTCTCCTCTCCCGTGGTGCGTGGCAAAGCCCTGCAGGATTGCCACGCTCCTCCACCACCACCACGCCGTCGTGCTGCTGCTGGACGGAGGCTTCCCCAACCTCTCCCTCTCTCCTTGCTGGATCAAGGCGCGGGAGACGTCACCGGGCTGCACATGTGTTGAACGCGGAGGCACCGTTGTTCGGTGCTTAGATCGGATTCGGCCGCGATCTTTATTGCTTCGTGTACGACTCCACTGACCGCGTTCTTGCAACGCTTCCGCATTGCTATCTTCAAAGGTATGAAGATGCACTCCCCTCTCGTTGCTAGTAATCTCCATAGATAGATCTTGGTGATACGTAGGAATTTTTTTGATTTTCTGCAACGATCCCTGTCGTGGAATTGTCACGGCAGATGTCCTAGGGTTAGGACTTAGTCGCGAGGCCAACGCATCTATGTGGTAGCTTGAGAGGGGTTGAGCAGAATCGAGAGACACAATGCAAGACAAGTATTTAGACAGCTTCGGGCCCCGGGAAACATCATCCGGTAATAGCCCTACATGATGTTTGAGGGTATATCTCATTATGACCCTCATGGAGTCGCCGATAGACCGGCTCTCCTTTAGTTGTGTCTAGCCCTAAAGAATATGGCGCCTCTAACTTATGGGAACTTGTCCCTCTTTGGGAAGCCCTGCCCCTCCTTATATATGTTGAAGGGGCGGGTTACATGACTAGTCCTAGTAGGATTAGGATTACTCTATTACAAGGAGTCCTAGTCTTGCTTCCTTTGTAGGAGAATATTCCTTATGCTTTCTTCATAAACCGGCCCACCATAACATGAGCCGGCCTTTCATGAACTTCCCATTGGGCCACCGGGTCTTGTCGCTCCTCTGACCCGCCTACCGGATTACCAATGAATCGTAAACCGCCAGGTCAAAGCGGGTCGCCTGTGAATCGCCAAACTCCAGCCGGGCCATACATCCGGCGGTTTATACCGCGAGGTATATCCCCGACATTAGCCCCCAATTTAATTTGGATTTATCCATGTTAAACTGATCCCGCAACATAAACACAAAATGAATTTGACAGGTTGCGCTCCGGGTTAAATGTTCTTATGAACCGGTACTTGATCATCCTTAAGTCCTTGTCATTTCTTCCTTCTGAAAATCCGGGTCAGTAGACCAGCTTCATAATCAATTTGCTTGTAGAAAAATATTGTAAATAAAGAATCCATTTGACTCGGCCTTCAATGCTCTGACGTTGGTCTTCAAATATTCAATTGATATCCAGCCAGCTTGAAGATGTAGAACTTGCCGGTTTATGATTGCCAAAATTGTCGGGTTATAAAAACTGATGATCCCGGTTCATGACTGTTTATAGACGTCGGGTTATGATTGTTGCCAACACTGGGTCACACAATTAATCTTGCTGATTTGCCCAAAACTGAGAATTTGAAGATGTTCCTCCGTTATATCCATATTACCTGTAGTCCCCAAGTATTATGAAGAGAACATAGTGATAGCTTAAGACTTGTTTCAATATAAATGTTGCAACCTTGAAGAAATCCAGATTGTTCATCCGAGTCATTAGTAAAAACTAAATACTCCATATTATGTAGCCCCCAAGTGCCGGGTTGTCATGCTTGCAGCAACCTGGGACTTGTAGTTGCTTGATGCTCAAAAACTTCAACCAGTGTAGCCCCCAAGGGCCGGGTTGTCATGCTTGCAGCAACCTGGGACTTGTAGTTGCTTGATGCTCAAAAACTTCAACCAGTGTAGCCCCCAAGGGCCGGGTCATTATGCTAATAATGAGGAGGGACTTTATAAATATGATCATGTAGACTTGAACAGCAACGTGTAGCCCCCAAGGGCCGGCTCAGTAAGATAATATTGAGCTGGGACTTTATATATAATTCTTTGAAAAGAACATCATATGACTTGAACCCACGTCCACAAGGTTAAGAGCTTTGTGCTTTACCAACTGAGTAGTGGACCCTTCAATATAATGGATTAAGACTTGTGTACCTTGAATTGTTGACACGAGCAATTGGTAGCCCTTAAGGGCCGGCTCATTACAATGTGATGAGTCGGGTCTTCAATAAGGTGAGCAAAAAATGACTTTGCATTAGCCCACAAGTGTCATGCTGCATGCTTGCAGCGACATGAGACTTGCATATTTGATGTAATCTTAACTTGAATAATGTAGCCCCCAAGTGTCGGGTCGTAAGCCTGCAGAGACTCGGGACTATTCCTTTGTAGAATAAATCATACCCATTGATAAAATAATATCCATTGCGCTAAAGCGACTTTGAAAACCTCAATCATAATATTGGTTATTGATAACCATAATAAAAATCCAGCCATGTTGGCTATTTAAAGATTTGAATAATATAACCCGGTTTGAACACCGGTTCCAGTGATATTTGATCACAACCAGGCCGGGTTAATAAACACAGGTCATTATTTTATCTCATACTAGCGACTTATAGTCAAAAGCCAGACCGGTTTAATAAACACGGGTCATTATCTTATCTCATACTGGCGACTTATAGTCAAAAGCCAGGCCGGGTTAGTAAACACCGGTCATTATCTGTAAATATCTTAGTTGTATGAGATTGCTTCAGTTGGCAACTTCATAATTATTTCTTGCTTATAATGCCTTTGACGGTTTATTCCACCCGCTTCTGTGATTAAGTGTATCATGATGAACCTTAATCCGGTAGGCAAAGATAATGATCCAAGGTGCAAGTGTTGATGACTCCCTTGATTATTTGCTGGTTCATTATGAAACCGAACCGGGTTATGATGAACTCCGGTTTAACTGTAGTTAGTACTGGTGTTTGTAACCCAGACTAGAACTCTGTACACGTAGATGTAGTGGCAACTTATAGTCATCCACTCCCTGAATCGATGGACTTGGTTAAAAACCAATGACCTTGAAGATAAAGATTTGAGAAAACATAAAAAATGAAAAATATTTTTTTTGGGCAAATAAGACCATGTAGTCGAGGCTTTTTATGAGCTGCCAGGCTCCAAGTCCGAGGCTTTTATGAGTTGCCAGGCTACTGTCATTAACCATTTTGCAAAGCCTGTTAAGATGATCCTCAATCCTTAACCAAATCATCAATGTCAAATGCTACCAAGTTCAAAAAATCTTGTAAAGATTTGACTTGTGTAATCACTTGATGATCGTCAATTTAACGTTACCAAGTTCAGGGTCTGTATAGATTGACTTGTGTGTATGTTCGACGGGTCATACCAGGTTTACCTGGACGGACTGACTTACTTGATGCAGGCAGGTTAATCCGGGGTTTTAGGTGTATACACCAAGCTTCCAAGCCGTGTTTACTACAAGGGTTGTCAGCTCGCTGATCGTCGGGGCCTATGTTTGAGTTTTGCTAACCATCAAAGCTCTCTTTTGCCCCTCATCATCATGTGGAAATTGCCAAAGCAACCAGAGCTATGCTCTTATGATGGCCTTGATGTGGTCGCCGGTATAAGAGGCCATAAGAACTCCCTTGCACACAGAAGCCCCCATGTGACAAACTCTTATGATGGTCTTGGTTTGGTCGCCGGATCAGGAGGGTAGTCAGAACTGCACTTTATAAACAGAAGCCCCCATGTGACATATTTCTGAGCTGTGCTCGCCGAGTGCCTATGTTTGAGTTGTGCTGTGCAATAAACTCTCTTTGGTCCCTTTAATTTTTCTCGAGAACTCGAACTTGCGAGAGATACTTCTTCTTGAACCGGATGTTAAACCAGATATTGAGAGCTTAAAAGCTTTGTGGGAGACATATTTGCCTTGAACCGGAATGTGAACCGGATATTTGAGAGCTTCAGTAAGACTGACGTCCTTTGAGCCAGATTGCAAACCGGATGTTTGAGTCATGTCATCGTAGCCCCCGAGTCTTGAGACTACTTAAGGAGTTGGCTTGAGACTCTCCATATTTGATCATAGCATAAGGTGTCCATCTTTGTTGTTGACAGTGCGATGTGAATGCATAGAAAACTGAGGTGACTAAGACGGGTTTATCAATGATCCCGTATGATCTGTGTCAGCAACTCGGCCAATGGTTCCTTCCAACTGGCGATTTGAAGTTAACCAAACTATAGTGGCGGCGACTTGTGCGCCTGCCCATTGAGCCACCTTGTGTAGATGGCGGTTGATAGTATATGATAATTTTTCTCCATTTTGTTGAAAGAAAACCGGGCTACCCAAGCTGTGACTTGCTCATACTCAATAAACAGCTCGTGTAGATAGGTGCGGCTAAGTGTGTTGGTGTAGACCGGGCCGCAAGAGACGAACGGTAAAGACGATTGCGGCTTCATAGGCATTATAAGCCGGCGAGGACGGGCGAGTCAATCATAGGCGCGGTCCCGACAAGTTGATGTAAACCGGGCCGTAAGGGCGGCGTCTTGCACGCGTCCATTCACCATGTGATGCGACATAGATGAACGTCGGGCAGGACGTTGCCAGCGCGTGCTTCGTACGCCCAGTATAACAATGATTTCTCCTGTATATAAAAACACCAATAGGACACTGTAATGGTGCTCAGAGGAATTAAAATGTCCTGATAAAATATATAGGAGGGATAACACCTGATTTGCTCGAACAACAGATGGGTCGACCAGCGCCGATGGTCTAGTTGTCCTCATTGTTGTAAGCCGGTGCGGACGTGTGAACCGCCACGAGGGCAGATGAGCGAGTTGTCCGTGGCGTTGTAAGCCTCACGGACGGGTGAGTTGATGCAAACCGGTCTGCCGAACGACAGCTTATATATTCGTCGGGCTTGATGGCACGGTTAAATGCTAGCGCATTATAATGATGGGGCGAGCTATATATGACTATTACTGTTGCAGTGAACAATTGTCCTGCATAAAAAAATATCACAAGGTATAGTAATTGTTCTTTGATGAAAACAATATGTGCTAATAAAAATAGATTAGATGGATTTCACCTGATTTGGTCGCGAAAGACGGCCACAACATTGTAAACCGGCGCAGTCGCGAGAGACGGCCACGGCATTGTAAACCGGCGCGGTCACGAGAGACGGCCACGGCGCTGTAAACCGGCGCGGTCGTGAGAGGCGGCCACAACGTTATAAGCCGATGCGGGAGTCCGTTGAGTAACGAGGACCACTTGTGCCGAATGATGTTTGGCCTGCCTCCATCTCTGTGGTATAATACCGCTTTGTAATGAATAATTCTCCTGCATACAAAATACAGCAGAGCAAAATAATTTTGCTCGGATGAATTAATATGTACTTAAAAATAAAATAGGGCGAATATCACCTGATATTGTCGTGCAGCAGACGTAGCAACTCACAACGACCAGTATCAGACCAGCCATCTAGTACTAGTACTTCTGCAGCAACAGTAGTAGCACTAGCAACAGTAATAGTTCTGCAGCAACAGTACTACTACTAGGATAAATAGCACCTTGGTCTCACGTGGAGTACCACTATCACCAACAGTTGATGTGACTCGTCTTTGATTAATGCAAACAACAGCTGCCCCATCAAAAGCCAAAGAAAAGAACGCAGGCACCTGCAATTCTTTTTCTCCTAATCCTTTCTCACGCGGGTTAGCAGCGGCGGCTCACAGGGGCTGGAGTAGAGGACGCCCGTAGGGCGGTTTGGCCAACTGTTCATGGAGCAAATAGAACCGGTGTAGCGATTTTGAGGAAACTGTGGCCGAAACAGCGCGAGGCTGTGCCGGTTCACAGCACGGGGGACTCGACGGGGCGGCTCAGGGCGCATGGGTCGCAGAACAGTGGTGTAATAGCACCGACGATTTGAAGAGGCCATGGCGACTTGAAAGCTATGGGCCGGAGGCCTCGGCAGAGCGAGGGCTGGCGACTCCTTCAGGGCAGAATCAGGTCAACGCGTAGCCGTGTGTGGTGATTTGAGGTGGCTCACACCGGAAAGGACTGATTGGAGGCGACTCGGCCACGACGGGGACAGAGCACGGCCAGGGCGGCTCGGCAACGACGCGGGAACACCGGCTCGGTTCCGACGACGATCGAGACGGCGGCTCGGTCATTGCGCTCGACAGCGGGAAGGGCGACTCGCATGTGAGGCCGGGCGTTTGGCGGTTCACAACGGAGGCTCAGTTGAGGCTTGGCCGGTTTGAAAACTTCACTATTAATTTTGGGATCCGTCCGGTAGTTTTATTCCTTGGTTGATCCTTTGACTACTATAATTGCTATCTGTCCGTCTAGACTAGATCCTTCATCACGTGACCCTCCTTTTTTTTCTATCGGGACTTGCTTCCCTGGTAGGATTCGGACTTGATTTTTATTGCATGTACTCATCAATGCAGAATTTGCCCAGGAGCCAATCGAGTTGGACAACGATATGGGCCACAAAAAATAATGGATACAACCGACGCTGACAACGATGACTCTGTCAATCTCGACTCCGCGCGATTCAAATCTCTGAACGCTGATCGGAAAAAATCCCATACCTTCAGTAAATACGATCAACCATATCTAGTAAACACGCAAGCCATCCGGCGTGTCAATAGAGCCGCTGTTATTTTGTTGCTGACGATTGGACTGAATTCCCGTGAAGTCCAAAGTTGTTCACGACGGGTTATCGTGCATGATTTCCCCGTGCCAGTTCTTCTTCATCGGACCAATCGCGAGCTTCTCAACACCTAGGAAAAATCCCTCCAAGAACTCATCACCATCGTGCGTAGGCCCCATGGTGGGCTCCAACTGTCGTGGAATTGTCACGGCAGATGTCCTAGGGTTAGGACTTAGTCGCGAGGCCAACACATCTATGTGGTAGCTTGAGAGGGGTTGAGCGGAATCGAGAGACGCAACACAAGACAAGGATTTAGACAGCTTCGGGCCCCGGGAAACATCATTTGGTAATAGCCCTACATGCTGTTTGAGGCTAGATCTCATTATGACCCTCATGGAGTCGCCGGTAGACCGGCTCTCCTTTAGTTGTGTCTAGCCCTAAAGAATATGGCGCCTCTAACTTGTGAGAACTTGTCCCTCTTTGGGGAGCCCCACCCCTCCTTATATATGTTGAAGGGGCGGGTTACATGACTAGTCCTAGTAGGATTAGGATTACTATATTACAAGGAGTCCTAGTCTTGCTTCCTTTGTAGGAGAATATTCCTTACGCTTTCTTCATAAACCGGCCCACCATAACATGAGCCGGCCTTTCATGAACCGCCCATTGGGCCACCGGGTCCTGTTGCTCCTCTAACCCGCCGGCCGGATTACCAATGAATCATAAACCGCCAGGTCAAAGCGGGTCGCCTGTGAATCGCCAAACTCCAGCTGGGTCATACATCCGGCGGTTTATACCGCGGGGTATATTCCCGACAATCCCCAACACATCGGAGACGCACCAATGAGGATGATGAACCCCTCCGTGATGGTGTCTAGATTGGATACCGTGGTTCTGTAACTTGCGGCGGCTGGAATTGTTTTTCGTCGACTCCCCTAGGGTTTCTGGAATATTTGGTGACTTATAGGGCGAAGAGGTGGTGCGGGGGGTCAACGTGGGGAGCACAACCCCCCAGGGCACCTCGGGCCTCCCCTATGGTACTTCTTTGGCCCATCATGTGTCTTTTGGTCCAGAAAAATTCTCTAAAAAGTTTTGCTGCGTTTGGCCTCCGTTAGGTATTAATTTTCTGCGAACTAAAAAACAAGCAAAAAACAGCAATTGGCAGTGGGCACTATATCAATAGGTTAGTCCCAAAAAATGATATAAAGTTGTTATGAAATGGTTGTAAAACATGCAAGAATGATAATATAACAGCATGGAACAATAAATAATTATAGATACGTTGGAGACGTATCAACATCCCCAAGCCTAACTCCTGCTCGTCCTCGAGTAGGTAAGTGATAAAAACAGAATTTTTGATATGGAATGCAGCCTAACATGTTCATTACATATTCTTTTCTTTTGTAGACTTTTATATGGTTCAAAGTAATAGTTTAGTTTTTAAATGAATATTTCAATACTGAAGCATATCAACAAGCAACTATGTCTTTTAAAATATCAACACTAAAGAAAGTTATCCCTAGCCCATCATGCTCAATCATTGATCCATTCATGAAACACACTCGCATATTAGCTACATCTAATTATCAAGTATGATCATAGTGCCCCTTAGTTGGTGCTTTATAAGATAAGATGGAGACTCAAATAAAAATAAAAATTGCCTAAAGTAAATAGAAAGGCCCTTCGCAGGGGGAAGTAGAGATTTGTAGAGGTGCCAGAGCTCAAAGCTTAAATTGAGAGATGAATTTTTGAGAGGCATACTTTTCCCTTCAACGAAAACGACTAAGAGTTCCCAATACTATCCATGCTAGATATATCATAGGAGGTTCCCAAACAAAAAAATAATGTTTATTCTTTTTTCCACCATTCTTTCACAATCCATGGCTAGCTGTATCCACACGTGCCTTGCATACCAACACTTTCCAATGAATTTATTATTTGTCAACATAAAGTAATTTTCTTTTAATTTCGAGACTAAGCATCCCTATTACCACCGTACTCTCGTGCATTGCCAAGTGAATAAACACTCATCTTGAGAATAACACATCTAGCATGGAAAAATGTCGAACACCCCTCGATGCTTCATGAACGGTACATGCACACAAAAGAGAAAATTATTTTGAAATTAGAGATGGCACATACAAATTTGCTTAGAACAACACAGAAATACCGCATATAGGTAGGTATGTTGGACTCATATGGCAAAACTGGGTTTAAATAATTTGGATGCACATGTAGTATTTCTACTTAGTACAAGTGAAGGCTAGCAAAAATATTGAGAAACAACTAACCAAGAAACGAAAAATAACATAAGCAAGCATTAAGCATAACTAACACCGAATAATGCACCATAAGTAGGAAGTAATTTCATTGCATGACTATTGACTTTCGTGCTTGCATAGAGAATCACAAACCTTAACACCAATATTCTTACTAAAGCATAATTACTTATCAACATGACTCAAATATCATTATCATCATATCTCAAAACTATTATAAAGAATCAAGTTTATTTTGTCCAATGCTCTTTATGAAAGTTTTTATTATATCCCTCTTGAATATCTATCACTTTGGTACTAGTTTCATATGTTGCTTTTGATAAGCTCAAACAAATTTATGTGAAGAACATGAGCATAAAATTTCCTTCTCTCAAAATAATATAAGTGAAGCATGAGAGAATTTCTTCAAAAAATTACTAACTCTCAAATAAATCTAAGTGAAGCATGAGTGCAATTCCATAGCTCTCCAAAATTTTAAAATGAAGCATAAAGAGCAATTCTAACAAATCATAGCATAATTTTGGCTCTGTCAATAGGTGTGTCCAGCAAGGATATTTGTGACAAATTTAAAAACAAAACAAGCAAAGCCTCATATAATACAAGACGCTCCAAGCAAAACTCATGATATGTGACCAATAAAAATATAGCTCCAAGTAAAATACCAATAGTCATTAGAAGAAAGAGGGGATGCCACTCGCGGCATACCCAAGCTTAGTTGCTTGTTTCTCCTTGAATTTTATCTTGGGGTGCCATGGTGTAATGCCCAGGATGCGACTATGTCTCCCATGTGTCGAGGAACGACTTAGAGACATAAGCACATTATGGAATGATCGCAAGCGTGGTATCTTTGCACAACTCATGTAAAAGTTCAGGGACAAAAATGTAAAACATAGTTGGCTTACACTCGCCACGTCACACAATGAATACAATAACATACATTCATCCAAAACACAGGGTCCGACTACGGATGAAATCCAAACGAGAAAGATACCACGAACACAAGCCCGGATCACTCCTAGTAAGAACCACTACTGATCGTCGGGATACAAAACATAGTAACGACCATGCTCCTCATCGACCTCCCAGTGAAGTTCAGATGCATCTCCTGCATTGTTCTCAGCGGTACCTGCATCTGGTGTGTGCAGTAAACTGTGAGCCACAAGGACTCAGCAATCCATCAAAACTACCAAAGCCTTAGGTGTGGAACATGTATTAAAGTGTCTACATCAAGCACTAAGCAACTAGCTTACGAGTTCAGAGCGAGATGAGAATATGTGCCAACGGTCGCCAAGTTGATCAAGAGGTGATCCTAGCTAATCACATCAAACATAACCCCACCGTGTTCACTTCCCGAAGCCCTTCGGAAAGAGACCGTCACGGTTACTCACACATGTAGTGTATTCTTATGGATATGGTGTCAAGTTATCTAAAACCGGATATTAGAAAATTCCCATCTGCCACATAACCGCGGGCACGGCTTTCGAAAGATCAAAACCCTGCAGGGGTGTCCCAACTTATCCCATAACAAGCTCACGATATGCGGAGTCGCAACTCCCAAGTGGTAAGACCCGAGTATTCTCGGAATCCCGTGCTCAAGATATTTCGACAAAGGTAAAACTAATCCAGCAAGACCTCCCGGCGTGCCAACACCCTGATAGTAGCCGCGCATATCTCGTCTCAGGCCACGACCGGATGGGCGATCATACAGGTAAAAACCAGCCCTCGGGTTTCCCCAAGGTGGCCCCGCATAACCCCTAGTTTGGGCCAACACTCATGAGGAGCACTGGCTCGGGTTGTTGATTAAGAACTCGGGTTTGCAATGCCCTATGCAAGTTTTTAGTTGTTAGGCAAAAGTAAAACTAATGTTGGGCCTTGCTGGAAAAGCTTTAAGCAGAGCGAATTATCAAGGGGGGCCCATAAACCCCAACCGTGTTAGGAACGCAAAAACAAGGAACATAACACCGGTTTATCGGGTCCTAAGGTGGCATGAGTGGAACAAAAAACCAAGCAGAAGGCCAAGCCTTCCATCCATTGCCAATATATAGGTGCATTAGTTATAACAGATACATATTGTGTTATCCCAATAAACAAGTCCGAACATGGAGCAATCTTCAAACTTCACCTGCAACTAACAACGCTATAAGAGGGACTGAGCAAAAGCGTACTTAGCCAATCAACGGTTTGCTAGGAAGGCGGTTAGAGTGTTTCATGGCAACAATAGGAGGCTGACAAACAGGAATAGGCATCGAGGAATATCTAAAGAGCGAGACAACTAGCATAGGCAAAGATAGATGTGATATCGAGGAATGGTCATCTTGCCTGTTAAGTCCACAGAGGGATCGTAACCTTGCTCGTCAAACTCAGTCTCGATAGGAACCTCGAACTCCGAATCGTCACCGGGCTCTAACCAACACAACAATACAACACTGGAACAACAAGCAATCATCATGCAATGCTCAAACACATGATGCAAGATATGATGCATTTATGCATATGGGCAGGATATGATGCATCTCAAAGGAACATGAGGAGTGCACATGTGACATGACAAAAGCAAGAACACAAAACATGTAGGGGCACATCATGCACAAAGAAAGCAAGAACAAACATAGTCACAAGTGGTTGTGTAGTTAAATTATCCAAGCACCCAACAAGTCTTAAAAGTTGTTTAACATGGCAAGGGTGCAACTAGGATCAACAACAACATGCAAGCATTTTAAATGGGTTGGAAAGAACAAACAACAATATCCGGAAACTCCCATGTACATAAAAACACATATAGGACAAATCTGTAGCAACCATGTTTTAGAGTTGTTAAACATGCAAAGTAACATCACCATCTTAATCTACACATCTTTCCACCCCAAATACATATAAAGTTTGTCAAATTTGGAGTTGTGGTTATTTAGTTATGAATTAAACAAGTTTGGACATATTCTAAACTCAAAATAATTCAAACATCAATTTAAATGTTTTTAACATGGCAACAAACTGCATATAAATAATCTACACTAAAAACTAGACATTTTTCATATATAAAGTATTTTGAACAGATGCATATATTAAGAGATATGAATTATGCAAAAGAAAATGCAAAACTGCAATTTAAAACAAAACAGAAAAGAAAAGAAAAACTAAGTAGACCCAGCCTGGACTAGCCACGGCCACTGACTAGTGGGTCCAGGTGGATGATGTGGCACCTGCGTGGGTGCGAAAGTGTGTGTGGGTGCGCTGGGAGGCTGCCATGTGGGGCCAAGCTGTCAGTGAAACAGAAATGCAAAAAGGGGCCTAAATTCCACTGGCCTGGCGGGGTTTCAAACCCGCGTCTGCGGGTAACAAGCGAGAGGCTCACGCCACTGGGCTGCGGTGCGGCGACTGACAGAGAAGGAGGTGCATATCTGAAATACAAACCACAACAGCTAACAGGCCACTCGACGCCAGCGAGACAGAGGCGACGGCGAGGGCGTTGGGACAACACCGGCGACCAAATGGAGCGGTGGATGCACTAGAGGGATTCGCTGAGGAATCCCGCACCTCTGGGTGGCACTGGAAGAGCCAGACGATGACGTAGTCGATGCCGGCAAGCTATGATAGAAGCGGCGCGGCGGAGATGAACGCGGCGAGGCCAGGGGCTCTACTCGCAAATACGCAGGGGGAAACGCCTAAGATGAGCACGACGAAGCTAGCAGACACCTAAACAGGGCGAGAGGAGGTCGGAGCACTCGTCGACGACGAGGTCCGATGGTGATGAGCTCGGGTGCTCGGCGAACTAGCATCTAGAAGGCGCAAAAGAAGGGGAAAAGGCACGGGGAGAAGCAGAAGCTCACCACGAACACGGTGGTGTGTTCGGCTAGCCGGGAGGAGGACGAAGTCGACAGCGACTTCGATCGAACACTTGCGGTGGCCGAAGTCGAAGTCCAAGAAGAAGAAGAAGTAGCCGTGGCCTTCAACTCCGTGTAGCAGGCGTAGAGGACGTAGTCGACGTCAGGGAAGAAGAAGGACGCCCCTAGCGAGGCAGCGGAGGACGAGGGGCACGCCGGCAACGATCCCGTGCACTCAGATTCGCTCGGGACGGCGATGGCATGGAGGATCTGGTGGCTCTCAGCTCACCTGGCGGCGGGAGTAGGAAGAGGTGAACCTATAGGGTTGGTGGACACGGGGGTTGGCTTAAGTGGGGGCCGAGGCGACAGAACGGACGATGACGCGCTCGTGCTCACGGTCCCCATGGCGCGAACGGGAGGAGGAAGAAAGGTGGGTACGGGGCTATGCACGATCGCTGACATGCGGGCCCGTATCGTCCATGTGGAGACGCAACAGAGGGGGCGAGTGTGTGCGTGGGTGAGAAAGGGCATGAGGGATGTGTGTGCTGAGCTAGTTGGGCTGCTGCGGCTGGTTGCTAGCTAGGCCGAGGGGGAAGGCCAAGACCAGGCGGCTGCTGCTGCGCTACTGCTGCTGGTTGCTGTTTTTTTCCCTTTTCCATTTTCTTCAGGCAGAAAACAAAAGGGAAAAGCCCCGGTCAAAAGAAAAGGAATTAGGAGGAAATAAGAATATTCCATAGCTCCTAGAATTATGCCCTATTTTATAAAAATGACTTGGACATTTTTAGAGGTAGAAAAATAAAACAAGTTTGAATATGGGTCAAACTTCTTTCATTTTTGAACCTGTCCAAAACATTTCAAAATAAGGCGAGGTCTTGCACAGTGGCTTAGGAAAAGGTACCAAAGAAGTTGTGAGGAGAAGGACATTTTAAGAAGAGGTAACATCCACTTGCAAAATTTAAAGAAAGGGAAAGAAAGGAGGGGAAGTGGTGCAAGATGAAAGGGCTTAAGGATTGGGCATGCTTGCATCAAACATTCTAGCAAGATCAAGAGAAACACACTTGACATACTAGGGATGAGTAAAACACAATGACAAATGAAATTCCATATGATGACCATGATGCAATGATGATGAAGAAGTAATGTATGAATGCATAAGAAAAGATAATATGACAATGCAAACCAAAAGAGAAGGCATAATTGAAAAAAACCCCAAGGAAAGGACAAGGATCAAAAGGTAATGTTTATATTGCCAAAAAATGGAAGTATTACACTTGGGGTGTTACACATGGGCATCCCCAAGATTAGACTCTTGCTACTCCTTATTCCTTCATCCATCGTGATCTCACCCAGAACTTGAAAACTTCAATCACACAAAACTCAACAAAACCTCACGAGATCCATTAGTACAACAAAACTAATCCTTACTTTAAGTACTATAGCAAACCCATTAATATTTTTAATTGCATTTTATCTACCGTATTCTAAAATTTTCATGGCTTAGACCCTTCAATAAAAACCATAGATTCATCAAAATAAGCACATAACACAACATAAATAGAATCTGTATAAAACAGAGCAGTCTATAAAGATGTGAATTTTAGTTATACATCCGTAAGTCTAACAATTCTGACACATTAGGACGACGTTGGAAATTTGTATATTAATAATGTTTAAAAATTCAAGAGTTTATCACGCTTTAGTCGCGGTCAAGAATTCTGACACTTGACGTAAAAGTTTATGATTTTCAACGCAATCAAAGCAAATATCAACAAAATCATCCCAAAGGCTTTGTTTGGCACAAACACTAATTTAAACCACAAAAAACATCTAAACAGAGGCATCTTTGTATTTTTATTGGAAACCAACATGAAAACCAAAAAGCAAAAAGATACAAGTTGGGTTGCCTCCCAACAAGTGCTATCGTTTTACGCCCCTAGCTAGGCATAACACATAGATCTCAAGTATTGTTATCTTTGGTTTTTGCCACTTTAGTGAGGTCCTTTTCGAACCCAAGAGGCTCTTTACGCTTCCCAAATTTTCCAGAAAAGATACCATCTTAAGAGTTAAAATATCCAACCGTTTGTTGCAAATTTTACTACTCTCCACATAAGCAAATTTATTCTCATCAATAGTAGTGGGAGCAAACTCAACAAAATAACTATCATGTGAAGCATAATCCAATTGAAAACTAAAATCATGATGACAAGTTTCATGGTTATCATTATTCTTAATAGCATACAAGTCATCACAATAATCATCATAGCTAGCAACTTTGTTCTCATAATCAATTGGAACCTCTTCCGAAATAGATGATTCATCACTAAATAAAGTCATGACGTCTCCAAATCCACTTTCATCAATATAATCATCATAAATAGGAGGCATGCTTTCATCATAATAAATTTTCTCATCAAAACTTGGGGGATTAAAAATATCATCTTCATCAAACATAGCTTCCCCAAGCTTGTGGCTCTGCATATCATTAGCTTCATGGGTATTCAAAGAATTCATACTAACAACATTGCAATCATGCTCATCATGCACATATTTTATGCCAAGCATTCTATGTAATTCTTCTTCTAGTACTTGAGCACAATTTTCCTTCCCATCATTTTCACGAAAGATATTAAAAAGATGAAGCATATGGGGCAACCTTAATTCCATTTTTAGTTTTCTTTTATAAACTAAACAAGTGATAAAATAAGAAACTAAAAGATTCGATTGCAAGATCTAAAGATACACCTTCAAGCACTCACCTCCCGAGCAATGGCGCCGGAAAAGAGCTTGATGTCTACTACACAACCTTCTTATTGTAGACGTTGTTGGGCCTCCAAGTGCAGAGGTTTGTAGGATAGTAGAAAATTTCCATGGATGACCTAAGGTTTATCAATCCGTGGGAGGCATAGGATGAAGATGGTCTCTCTCAAACAACCCTGCAACCAAATAACAAAGAGTCTCTTGTGTACCCAAGACACCCAATACAATGGTAAATTGTATAGGTGCACTAGTTTAGAGAAGAGATGGTAATACAAGTGCAATATGGATGGTAGATATAGGTTTTTGTAATCTGAAAATATAAAAACAGCGAGGTAACTAAAGATAAAAGTGAGCATAAACGGTGTTGTAATGATAGGAAACAAGGCCTAGGGTTCATACTTTCACTAGTGCAAGTTCTCTCAACAATAATAACATAACTAGATCATATAGCTATCCCTCAACATGCAACAAAGAGTCACTCCAAAGTAACTAATAGCGGAGAACAAATGAAGAGATTATGGTAGGGTACGAAACCACCTCCAAGTTATTCTTTCTGATTGATCTATTCAAGAGTCCGTAGTAAAATAACACCTTAAGACACAAATCAACCAAAACCCTAATGTCACCTAGATACTCCATTGTCACCTCAAGTATCCGTGGTCATGATTATACGATATGCATCACACAATCTCAGATTCATCTATTCAACCAACACAAAGAACTTCAAAGAGTGCCCCAAAGTTTCTATCGGAGAGTCAAGATGAAAACATGTGCCAACCCCTAGGCATAGGTTCCCAAGGTCACGGAACCCGCAAGTTGATCACCAAAACATACATCAAGTAGATCACGTGATATCCCATTGTCACCACAGATAAGCACATGCAAGTCATACATCAAGTGTTCTCAAATCCTTAAAGACTCAATCCGATAAGATAACTTCAAAGGGAAAACTCAATTCATCACAAGAGAGTAGAGGGGGAGAAACATCATAAGATCCAACTATAATAACAATGCTCGCGATACATCAAGATTGTGCCATCTCAAGAACACGAGAGAGAGAGAGAGAGAGAGAGAGAGAGAGAGAGAGAGAGAGAGAGAGAGATCAAACACATAGCTACTGGTACATACCCTCAGCCCCGAGGGTGAACTACTCCATCCTCGTCATGGAGAGCACCGGGATGATGAAGATGGCCACCGGAGAGGGATTCCCCCCCCTCCGGCAGGGTGCCAGAACGGGTCTAGATTGGTTTTCTCTAGAAAAAGAGGCTTTCGGCGGCGGAACTCCCGATCTAGGTTACTTTCCGGAGGTTTCAGTATATATAGGAGGTGTTGGAGTAGGGGCAAGTAAAGGGGTCTCCGGGCTATCCACGAGGCAGGGGGGCGCACCCAGGGAGAGGGGGCGCGCCCCCACCCTCGTGGGCAGCCTGTGGACCTTTTAGTACTCCTCCGGTACTCTCTGGTCTTCTTTTCGTCCAAAAGATCCTCCGTTGAGTTTCTGGTCAATTGGGCTCTGTTTGATATTCCTTTTCTGCGGTACTCTAAAATAGGAGAAAAACAGAAACTGGCACTAGGCTCTGGGTTAATAGGTTAGTACCAAAAATAATATAAAAGTGTATATAAAAGCCCATAAAACATCCTAGAAGGATAATATAATAGCGTGGAACAATAAAAAATTATAGATACATTGGGGACGTATCAGGATGTCGCTGGAAATATTGGATTTTCTGGTTACGAGAAGTGCACAGTTGCATTGAGGATGCTTGCCTATGCTATGGCCTCATATTCATGGGAAGACTACATCTTGATGTCTGCAAGCACATGTCTCGAAGCCATGGTAGGATTTTCTACTACGGTGATCAAGGTGTTTGGAACGAAGTACTTGAAAGAACTAATTGTCGTAGACACCGCAAGGACCATGGCACTGTTGGAAGTAAGGGGGTGGCCAAGTATGCTTGGATCATTGGATAGCATGCACTCACAATGGAAGAATTCCCCATATGCTCTCCAAGGGCAACATTAGGGCCATTGCAAGAAGAAGGCCATCATTTTGAAGTAGTTGCATCACAAGGCATGTGGATTTGGCACTCTTACTTTTAGAGGGTCTCACAATGACATTAACATGCTGCAAGCAATGGCGGAGCTTGAGCCAAAATCATGGGGGGGCATGGGCTGAAGGGGGGGGGCAAACATAACTATTTTTAGCTTATTTTTGTGGAAAATAGGCCTAATAAAAAGAAATATATGCATGTTTCTTGTGAGCTGGGGGTGAGGGCATCCTGGATTAAGGGGTCCTCGGGCGACTGGCATGTCATGGCTGTGCCAGATTGATGGACTATTGCGGAGCCAAGCCCGAGTACAGATCCATGATTGGATAAAGAGGCTTCAGAGTCGTGCTGTCTCTTCCAAGCCAAGAATAGGCAGAATCTTTCCTTCATTGTAAACCGACCTCGTGTAACCCTAACCCTATCCGTGCCTATATAAGCCGAGGGTTTTAGTCTTTAGGGCTAGACCTTCATTCATCACCTCTCCCCTCTAGGGTTTAGCTCACTTGATCTTGAGGTAGATCGACTCTCTAACCATACCTATCGAATACAATCGAACAAGAGTAGGGTTTTACCTCTTCGAGAGGGCCCGAACCTGGGTAAAACCTCGTGTCCCTTGTCTCTTGTTCCTCATCGATCCCAGATCCACAGCTCGGGACCCCCTACTCGAGATCCATCGGTTTTGACACCGGCATTGGTGCTTTCAGTGAGAGTTCCACTGTTGGGTTGCTCGAGGATCGATGGCTTGCCTAATCATCGGAGAGGGCGTTAGCTCCGGGGACCTCTTCGTCCTCGGCCAAATCTTTGCGTTCGACATCATTGTGCTGCACGCCAACCCGATCGGTCATCTAGACGAGGTCAACAACTTTGCCCTTGAGCACCAGATTCGATTCGACAATGTGGAGTACGTTGCGGACGTGCGAGGCGATCTGGTCTTCGCCGGAATCACGACCTCCTCCCGCACCTCCGTGGGCCTCCGTGGGCCCGCTCCGGAGCCACTCTCTGACCCGATCTATGGATCGGCCCCAGTCCTCGAGCCCGCCTCGAGCCTGGAGGACTGCTCTTCGAGCGAGGACCAGGAGTCGCCTGCAACCACGCTCACAATACCCGCTGAAGACCCATCTTCGGGCCTCCATGCGGAAGGAGGATTTGGGCGCCGAGTGTCATTCTCGTCCGAACTCTCCCCTCCACACACGCCTCCGTCCTGGAGCCCCTACGGAGAATAAATATCGGTGGCCAGGAACCACTCCTATCCCGAAGCCACTCGGCCTTGAGCCTCAGCACATAGACTGCACCCCAGGACCAAAGTCTGTCCTCGGTCTCCGAAGACGACCCAATCCTGATCCCCGTGCTCAACTCGGTCTTCAAAAATCAGAACCTATGCAGGGCATGGATCACCCCTCGCCCTGTTGCGACGAAGTTCGGTCTAGAACCCTCATCACTCTCGAGCCCAGCGACCCCCCGCCCTATTGAAAGAGGCGCTGGACTGAATCCAGAAGATGGCTATTCGGGAGGACCCCCCTCCCCCCCCCCCGTGTCTCGCATCAACCGGTCAGTCGAAGCATATCACGGTGAATTTTACGGCCCATCCACCACCCACTTAGTAGCCATTGTCGAAGATTTAACCGACTTGTTGGATTACAATTCGGAAAATGTCGAATACATGGACGAGGATGGCAGAGCCACGAGCAACACTGATGTCGCCCCCCGGTGACCGGCCGTTGGTAAGCCACATCCACCTACAAAATCTACATGATGGACACCCCCAATAATGGCGATGGCACGCCAAGGTAGGACGACAACAAACCCAGAGACAAGCCGCCCGAACGCCACAGACAGCGCCGCCGCTCCAAGGCGCGCCGAAGCCACCCAAGTAACACAGTGTCTACGGAAGAGGGCACCCTTGATAGTACAGACGACCTTGTCGACGCCGCCGGCAATGACCATCAGCAGAATGACCCTAAGGAGCATGATGATCCGCTCAACCTAGAAGACCTCAATGACTCCAAAGACATGAACTACCTCCCGCTCTCCGAAGAGGAGATCAGTCTAGGGGATGAGGATTACATCGTCCCCGAAGACCCTCTGGAGCAGGAACAGTTCAATCGGTAACTCATTGCCACCGCTCGCAGCCTGAAGAAGTAGAAACAGAAAATAAATGCCAATCAAGAAACCATCAACGACCAATGGACTAAAGTCCTAGCTATCGGGGAAGGATACAGTCACGAACGGCAGACGAAAAGCTACACAAGGCGAAGATTACCGAGTTTTACGATGAGGCCGTAGAGCCAACACGTCCAACTCACACCTATGTCGAACAACCGGACTACCCCCCTCATGTCGGGATAGAAGAGCCCATGAGGCCGAATACCCCGCTGCTCACCTCGCCGTTATGGTAAGGAGACAGCGCAACCTACCTACGAATACGACCTCCGCCATGACATGGATGCCCAAGGAGGCCACACAGGGTTCATCTACGTACCAAAGGAAAACCCACCCACTAGCCGGGAGGAATACTATGGCTGGCTGAACCGAAATGATGGAGTTCGGGAATAGCAGTGGGCTCGGGTGTCCGAGGACCTCCGATGCGAAGTAGCCCGAGTACGAGGCGCTGCATGATGACCCACAAGTGTAGGGGATCTATCGTAGTCCTTTCGATAAGTAAGAGTGTCGAACCCAACGAGGAGCAGAAGGAAATGATAGGCAGTTTTCAGTAAGGTATTTTCTGCAAGCACTGAAATTGAAGGTAACAGCTAGTTTTGTGATAAGGTAATTGGTAGCAAGTAACAAAAGGTAAAAGTAAATAAGGTGCAACAAGGTGGCCCAATCCTTTTTGTAGCAAAGGACAAGCCTGGACAAACACTTATATAAAGGAAAGCGCTCCCGAGGACACATGCGAATTATCGTCAAGCTAGTTTTAATCACGATCATCTGATTCGCGTTCGGTACTTTGATAATTTGGTATGTGGGTGGACCGGTACTTGGGTGCTGCCCTTACTTGGACAAGCCTCCCACTTATGATTAACCTCCAATGCAAGCATCCGCAACTACAAAATAAGTATTAAGGTAAGCCTAACCATAGCATGAAACAAGTGGATCCAAATCAGCCCCTTACGAAGCAACACATAAACTAGGGTTTAAGCTTCTGTCACTCTAGCAACCCATCATCTACTTATTACTTCCCAATGCCTTCCTCTAGGCCCAAATAATGGTGAAGTGTCATGTAGTCGACGTTCACATGACACCACTAGAGGATAGACAACATACATCTCATCAAAATATCGAATGAAGACCAAATTCACATGACTACTTATAGCAAGACTTCTCCCATGTCCTCAGGAACCAAAGTAATTACTCACAAGACATACTATTGTTCATGATCAGAGGGGTATTAATATGCACAATGGATCTGAACATATGATCTTCCACCAAATAAACCAACTAGCATCAACTACAAGGAGTAATCAACACTACTAGCAACCCACAGGTACCAATATGAGGTTTGGGTACAAAGATTAGATACAAGACATGAACTAGGGTTTGAGAGGAGATGGTGCTGATGAAGATGTTGATGAAGATAGCCCTCCCCAAGATGGGAGGGTTGTTGGTGATGACGGCGGTGATGATTTCCCCCTCCCAGAGGGAAGTATCCCCGGCAGTACAGCTCTGCCGGAGCCCTAGATTGGTTTCCGTCTCGGTTCCGCCTCGAGACGGTGGCGTCTGGTCCCGAAAGCCTCCTTCTGATTTTTTTCAGGTCAAAACACCTCATATAGGAGAA
The DNA here is from genome assembly GCA_902687465.1 of Secale cereale. NCBI lineage: Eukaryota > Viridiplantae > Streptophyta > Magnoliopsida > Poales > Poaceae > Secale > Secale cereale. The sequence continues at coordinate 192,119,214 of LR738710.1, read as the reverse complement.
GATGGGCATTGGGGGCCCACGAGACATGGGGGCGTGCCTAGAGAGGGGGGG
>LR738710.1:191986889-192119089 GCA_902687465.1 Secale cereale | reverse complement strand
GGGGGGGGGGGGGGGGGGCGCCCCCCACCCTCGTGGACAACAGGTGGCCCCCTCGTGATCTTCTTTCGCCAGATATTTTTTATATTTTCTGAAACGGAGTTGTGTGAAGTTTTGGGGCTTTTGGAGTTGTGCAGAATAGGTTTCCAGAGTTTGCTCCTTTTCCAGCCCAGAATTCGAGCTGCCGGCATTCTCCCTCTTCATGTAAACCTTGTAAAATAAGAGAGAAAGGCATAAGTATTGTGACAAAACATGTAATAACAGCCCATAATGCAATAAATATCAACATATAAGCATGATACAAAATGGACGTATCAACTCCCCCAAGCTTAGACCTCGCTTGTCCTCAAGCGAAAGCCAAAATCGAAAAATATTTCCACATGTTTAGAGATAGAGGTGTCGATACGGACATGATGGCATCATGATCATTCTCATAACAACAACATATATATATATTGTCATATGATTCTTATGCTAAAGTAACAATTCATTCACCATATCAAGCATGAATCATAAACTTCATTGAAAACTAACAAACTTTGATCTCGGTCATCGAAGCAATTGCAATTTATTGTAACATCGGAAAGAGTCAATATAAGAGCTTTTCAGCAAGCCTACATACTCAACTATCATAAAGTCTTTCACAATTGATCACACTCACGCAATACTTATGGTTATTGTCGGGGTAACTGATCGCCCACGAACACCTATGGGACCGGAGCCCCTTTTCGGTACGGCAAGGGAGCGGAGGGTGCACGAAGAGCGGATCGAGACGAACACGCGAGCAGTTTACCTAGGTTCGGGCCGCACGGATGCGTAAAACCCTACTCCTGCATTGGTTTGTATTGCGTTCTTGGCTCGGGAGCGAGAAGAGCTACAATACTTATCGCTAGCAACACCGAGCGTGAGAGTGATCGAAGATCGGAACCCCCCCTACGTTGCGCATGGGCCTCCTTTTATAGATCAAAGGGGTCACCGACAGGTGGCAACGTAGGTGAGGGTAAAAACGTAAAAACGGTGGTAGTTGGAACAGTGTATGCATAGTGCTCTATACCTAACCCTGACGGCAGGGGACAAGGGTATTAAATGCCCATCGCCGTCGCCCCAAACAGTGCAAAAAGCGTCCGTCAGGGCGTCTCTGTCCGCCACGAAGGTGGCCTCGTCATCGCAGCTCGCCACCGTGTACCCCAGGCTGCACAGCCTTCCGCCACGCGTGTCTGGAAGGGCCCTAGGGCGACGCGTGGGCAGATGAGCTGGAGCGCGGGTACTTAGTGGAAGCTTGCCGCGGCCGCCATCTTGTCGCGCCCGGGAGCTTGTCGCTCCTCGGGCCTTGCCGGGACGCGTGACGCGTCGCGGCAAGTCTCTTGAAATGCCGTGTTTGGACTTCCCAACAAGCTCCCCTTGCTAGGGTCTTGTGCTAAAGAAGTGGTCTTGAGCCTTGAGTGGCCTTCCCGACAAGCTCCTCTTGCCGGGGCCTTGTTTCTTTATCTTGAATACTTTGTTCTTGAATGGCTCCAAAGGAGCCACATCGGGCCTTGGCGGACGCGCGGTAAGCTCTGCCACGGGACGCTGCTACTGCCCGTGCACAAGTTCGGGATACTAAGGTACCCCTACTTTAGTACATCGACAGGAGCCCCCGGGCCTGGGCCACACACGGTGCCGAGCGCTGTTGGGCCAGGCCCAAAATAGTGCACGGGCACACGCGGCCCACGGCGCGCCGCATCCCACTATGTATCCACCGCGCCCCTCCCTAACGGCACGCGTCGATTGCGGCGTCGTGGGAGAGATCGTGGCCTGTTTCTTTAATAGGGAAATGCGGAACGCCCCCCTCTCCTCCCTTAAAAGCAGGGGAAAACAGGGGCAGTTCCTTCCATTCGTCCACTGCTTCTTCATCCTCCAGAAACCCCCACTGCTCCCCTCCTCCCCGAAGGTTGAAAGAGAGCAGCGCTCCGCCCTTCCTCCGCCGCCGCCAGCATCCCCAGCGCCGTCGACTTCCCTCGCCATCCCCGCCATGGCCCCGAAGGGCGACAAGGCGAAGGCCGCGAAGACTGCCAAGGCGCTGAAGCTAGTAGCAATGCGGAAGAAGATGGCGGTCTTCCCGCCGAGGCTCAGCGCGGAGGAGCTGAAGGACTCCTTCTACCTCTTCTGGTCGAGGGAGACAAAGGCGCATCCGCGCACCAAGCTACTCCCCGCCGTGGCCTGCGATATGTTTCCGGGAGGCTACGCCTTTTTTGCTCTGTTCTTCTACTGCGGGCTCTGCCCGCCCTACTCGGAGTTCTTCTGCGATATCATGAATACCTACGGGTTTCATCTCCTTGATTTCACCCCAAACACTGTCTTGACCATGGCCGTTTTCGCACATCTGTGCGAAAACTTTGTTGGAGTCTACCCCAATGTAGCTCTCTTCCGCCATTACTTTACGCCCCGAGTCGAGTCTGGGTCTCCTCTGTCCGGTGGAATTTCTTGGATCTTCAGGCTCCATAAGAAAGAGGCTTACTTGACTGGGGAGCTCCGCGGCAAGTGGGAAGAATGGAGGGCCAACTGGTGCTGGATCATGGAGGACGACCCACAGCAGTTCACTTCCCGGCGCCAAGTTGCAGTAGTGCGCGGCAATGACTGGAGTGACCTGGCCCCTGAGGACGACAAGCTGAAGATCGCCACCACTAGGATTCTTCGCCTCCGGCAAGCCGAGATCACTGTAGGTGCCGTCGGGGCAGACTTTCTTCGCCGCCGCATCGCCCCCTTGCAGGAGAGAAAAAGGCCTGCTTGGGAGTTTGATAACGCGGCAGACATCATGAGGCTGCGCCCGGGCCTCAACTATAATTTCACGGTCTTGGAGCTCAACGCAATGCTCCAAGCGCTATTCAAGTACGACCCCAAGCATCCGGAGTGGTTTGCGTTGCTGTGGGGCGTAGTTCCGTTGTGCAACAACACGTCGCTCAGCGCCATTCGCGCGGTGATGCCGTGGTGTGACTCCCACGGAATCGACCCCACTTGGCGGGAACCTTCCGACGAGGCTGTGCAAACATTCTTCGACAACCTGGTGGAGCTGCCAGTCAAGCCCGACGAGAAGAGGGGCCTCACCCGTGACACCACCGATGAGGAGATGGCGTATATTGCCACCAGGTTGGAGGAGGCAGTTGCAGCCAGGGCTGCGGGTGAGTTCGGATATACCTGGGAGGAGGCAGATGCAGCGGAGGCGCTAAGTTTGGCCGAGGAAGAAGAGTTCCTCAAAGTGGGAAAGCTTGCCGGGCGACCTGCCGGGACAAGCGAGGCCGCCGAGCAAGGCATAGAGTCGAGCGGGCCCGCCGAGCAGGGCGTCGGATCAAGCGATCCTGCCGAAGACTCAGGCGGGTCGCTGAATCTCGACTCCTCTTCTTCGTCCTCGGGGAGCTCACCACCACCACCAAGTCCTCCAGTTGCGCCGAAAAGGCGCATCCGCAAGGCCGCAGACGTGACGGGGCGGTAGACGAGCCAGCAGCCGCAGCGCCGCCCGACACGCGCCACCACGACGAGCAAGGCCGCTAAGGGAGCGCCCCGTGCCTCAGCGGCAACAGGAGGGGGATCTTCCCGGACTGGCGCCCCCGTGCCCACCGCCCCTCGAGCTTCGGCGGCAACCGGAGCGGGGTCTTCTCAGACCGCCGTCCCGGCCCCCGCCAAGCGGGCAAGGGAGCAGACTCCTCCAGCTCCTCGTGCCGGGACGCGCGAGCCAGATTTCGACTTTTCGGCGCTCAGTTCCGACGACGAGGAGGAGGAAGAGTAAGTCTTCGTGATTCTTGTTTCTCGTTGGTCTTTTGTTGATCCTTTGTCTTGTATCTTCTTTGCCTGATTCTGATCTTGTTTTTCTTCCAGGACCTTGGCCCAGAGAGCGGCGAAGAGGGCCAAAGTCCCAATAATCGTCGTTGAGGACGAGCCCGCCGCCGCAGCAGGGGGTGCGCCTGCGCCGAGCTTGCCGGACCAGGCAGCTGCTCCCCAAGGCAGCCCCCGGCGCAGCCCCCAGCGCAGCCCTCAGCGTAAGTCTTCTGTCCACTCTCCGCTCGTCGGGCGCGCGCGCGGGCTTCTTATCCTTGTTAACGTTTTGTTTGTTTGTTGACTTGTGCAGAGGCGGAGCAGCAGCCCCAGGAGCGCCAGGAGATTGCTCCCGACGAGCCGCATGTCTCGACCTCTCCGCCAAGGAGGAGCTCCCCGGCGAGGGAGAGTACTCCGCCAAGGGCGAGTACTCCGCCAAGGGCGAGTACGCCGCCAAGGGAAGGCGCCAGCGGCCCTCCGCCGGTGAGAGCTACCACCACGCCACCGAGGGAGAACTCCCCGGCAAGGAACCCCATCGAAGAGGAGGCCCGCGCAAGTAAACTCCTGAACTTTTCTTTTTTCTGAATTTCTCTTTTTGGATATTTGCTTGAGCATTATTTTCTTCTTTCTTCTTTTCTTGTCTTCAGACCCGTCCGTAGCCGAGCCCATGGAGACGGAAGTCGCCGTCGAGGAAGACGCGTGCGGCGACACCGGTGACGCCGCATCCACTGAAGGGGCGGTTGGTGTTGACGAGCCCGCCGTCGAAGAGGCAGCCAAGGCCGCCGGCGCGGCAGCTGAGGAGGGGACCGGCAGTCGCACAGACGGCCCTGAGGCCGCAGGAGCATCAGACGCTGCGCCGACTGTCGACCCTGCTGCTGCCGCGGCCGAAACAGGCGCCTACCTGGAGGCCGGCAACGGAGTCTTCATCCAGCTCCCGTGGGCGTCCACGTCAAGGGCACCCGCGGAGGGAGAGGTCTTCGACGGGGAGGTCCTCGCCTTCGCCGGGCTGAAGTTCGTCGATGCGCCCGACAGCAGTAGCGAGCCCGAGGAGGAGCGGCTTCTGCGGAGGCTTCTGGCCCTGTACCGCGCCAGGCAGGCCAAGTTGGAGTCTCGAGAGGCTCTGGCCGCCAAGGCGGGTACGGACTTCGAGAAGCGCGCTGAAGAGCTCTGGGCCGCCAACCAAGCAGCCCTCCGATCTTTGGCGGAGGAGCGGGAGGAGCTCGCCGAGGCGCATCAGGCGTTTATTCTTGAGAAGGCCGAAGCAGAGGAGCAGCAGCGGCTCGCCGCCGAGGAGTTGTCCCGGCGGGAAGGTGAACTAACGCAGCGGAAGGTCGACCTCGACAGCCACGAGGACGACCTTGCCGCACGCGAACAGTCTCTTGGCGGAGCTCTGCAGGAAGCGAAGGACGCCGCTGCAGCTGCTGAGACCGCCAAGAGAGACTTGGAGGCGAGGGTGGCGCAACTGGAGGTCCACTTGAAGACGAGCGAAGAGAAGGTTGCCGCACTTGCGTCGGAGAGGGAGAGGGACGCCCACAGCCACTCCGAGCTGCAGGTCCGCCTCTCCGACAAGGGCAAGGAGCTTGCCGTCGCCAAGGACTCCATCGCCGATCTGGAGTTGAAGCTTTCCACCTTCACCACATCACATGATGGCGCCAGAGAGCGGGAGACGAAACTGAAGGAGGATCTCAGGGGCGAGAGGGCACTGTTGGAGAGTGCCGCTATCTCTCAAAACAACTTCAGGCAAACCGTCGAGCTCTGGACGGAGGGTCTTGTCCTTGCCGCTACCAACATTGACAAGGAGCTGGAACTGCTGGGGGCGGAGTATCTCGGGTACTCCACCGACGAGAATCTCCACCCCAGCGCCAAGCTTACCTTGTTCCTCCAGGGCGTGGGGACGGCCCTCCAGCAGCTCCGGGAAAAGATTCCCACGCAGCTGGCGAACGAGGCGCGCAGGCTCTGCACGGGCGTCTTGGAGAAGGTGCTGATGAAGATAGTCTTCCGCAACCCAGGACTCAATCTCAATAACGTCCTCAGGACCTTGCCGCCCGACGCCGACCAGGAGACGCTCAAGGCCCTTGTCGCACCTATCGTGGCCAAGGTGGGCAAGATCAAGAGAGTCGAGGGCGACCGCGCAGATTAAGCTATTTTTCGTTCTGCTTCCTTTGTCGCTGCCAACCATGTTATGAACAATAGTCTATTAGAACAGCGACAAGTCATTTTGTAACATACTTTATTTTGGGTAGCTAATGCAATGTTATTTCCTTTACTTGACTTCTTCGCTTTGTATGCTTTTACCCTACGCTTTTAGGGAACTTGTCGGCGAAGGGACCCTTGCCGCGAGCGCTGAGTGCGGAACTTCAGCAGCCTGCTGGCAGTGCCGTTGCCGACAAGAAACCTCGTCGCAGCTAGTCGCAGCACACTTAGGTTGTTGAGCGAACTCGAAAACGAAGTAAGGGCGCGACACTTGTTGCAGCACGCTTAAGCCGTTGAGTGTGCTCGAAACAAAGTAAGGGCGCGGCTAGCGATGAGTTGGTTCCTCCGCGCACAGGTTTTCCATACAAAGTGCGGTCGTTCAAGGAAGATAACTTTGAAATTTAAAAATTTTATTGCTCAAACTTTGGCGACTTAGCTTTTGCGTCGTCTGCTTCCCGACAAAGGCAAGGCTTTCTTGAACGGCACTTGGTCCATACCACTGTCTCCTTCCCCCCGGCAAACTTGTGCGCGAGGAAAACTTCTTCTGCTTGATAGAAAAGAAAAAGGGAGGAAACATAGACATGGAGCTTTGCGGCTCGTTATCGCTTACCGGGGATGCGTGCTGCACAAAGTGTCAGATAGTACATGCAAGAAAGATAAAAAGGCATGAAATGACAAGTTGTGCGGTGCATATAAGTTTTACTGATGCTCGGGGTCTGCGCCCGGCTTTGTACAAAGGTTTACATGCAACAGCGGCAAGACTTGTACAAAAAGGTGGTTGCCGGAGCGGATCACGACAACCACGCCTTATGGGTAAAACTTGCGAAGGTGCTCAATGTGCCAGGAGTTGCTCACCAGTAAGCCCTCTTCGGTCTCAAGGCGGACAGCGCCGGGCCTTGTGACTTGTCTCACCCGATAAGGGCCTTCCCACTTCGGCGTCAACTTGTTGGAATTCTTGGCGGACTGAACACGCCGAAGAACAAGGTCGCCTTCCTCGAGACTTCTGGCTTTAACTTTGCGGCTATGGTAGCGGCGCAAAGCTTGCTGGTATCGAGCAGCTCGTACAACAGCCTGAAGACGGTCCTCCTCAAGGAGCAGTGCGTCATCTTGCCGCAGCTGCTCTTGCTCGAGCTCATCGTAAGCGAGCACTCGAGGCGACCCGTATACGAGTTCCGTGGGGAGAACTGCCTCTGCTCCATAGACAAGAGCAAAGGGTGTCTGTCCAGTGGCTCGATTTGGTGTCGTCCTGATTGACCAAAGAGCCGCCGGCAACTCTTCAATCCAGTTTCTTCCGCATTTGTGCAACCTGTCGAAAGTTCTTGTCTTGAGTCCACGCAGCACTTCAGCGTTCGCTCTCTCCGCTTGACCGTTGCTCCTCGGGTGAGCAACAGAAGCAAAGCAGACCTTGGCGCCAAGGTCTTGGACGTATTGCATGAAGGTGCGACTTGTGAATTGTGTGCCATTGTCGGTGATGATCCTGTTAGGGATTCCGAAACGGCAAACAATCGACCTGAAGAACTTGACTGCTGACTGTGCGGTCACCTTTCTCACTGGTTCCACTTCCGGCCACTTTGTGAACTTGTCGATGGCAACGTACAAGAACTCAAAGCCCCCGGCTGCGCGGGGAAAAGGGCCGAGGATATCGAGCCCCCAGACCGAGAATGGCTAGGACAAATGGATTGTCTGGAGAGCTTGAGCTGGTTGATGTATCTGCTTGGAATGGAACTGGCATGCTTCACACTTGGTTACTTGTGCAGTTGCATCCTGGAGGGTTTCTGGCCAAAAGAAACCTTTCCGGATTGCTTTTCCGGCATGTGCTCTGGCGCCAATGTGGTGGCCACATATGCCTCCGTGTATCTCTGCCAATAGCCTTTGTCCATCTTCCCGGGGGATGCACTTCAATTTGACACCGTTGAGTCTTCTTCTGTACAGTTCATCGCCGACAAACTGATACATACTTGACTGCCGGGTTATTCTTTCTGCTTCTTCCGGCTCTTCGGGAAGTTCTCCTGTTTGAAGGAAACGGACAATCTGCTGTGCCCATGCTGGAGCCTGAGGCTCAACAACAAGGACTAAAGGCATCAGTGCTGCTGCGGGAACGTTAGCTTCTACGGCAAGAACCTGTGGCTCGGCCGAAGCTTGACGTTCCCCGGCAAGCCTGCCGGGGCAAAACTTGTCGGGAACGCCTGCTTCAACTGTACAAACCCTAGGGTCTGCAGGAGCAGACTGTTCCTCAGCAACTTTGTCGTTGATCTTGGGGACCTTGTTGGCAACGGCTTCAGGAAGTTCTGCCGGCAAGTAGTCACCGGAAATCAACTTTCTCTTCTTGCTTTGTCCAGCCGATGGTGTTACGGAAGGTTGAGTTAGCTTGAGCACAAAGATCCCCGGTTCCACGGGTAGCTTTAGTGCAGCACACTTTGACAGGCCGTCTGCGATGTCGTTTTGAGCTCTTGGAACGTGCTCCATCTGCAAGCCTTCAAAGTGTTCTTCAGGCTTCCTCACTTCATCGATGTATGCTTCCATCAATGGACTCTGGTAGCTCTTGTTCACTTGTCGGACGACCAACTGCGAGTCACCCCGCACAATAAGCTTCTTGATCCCAAGTTCCGCTGCGATTCTGAGGCCGGCAAGCAAACCTTCATACTCTGCGGTATTGTTCGTTGCTTGCTCCTTGGGAAAGTGCATTTGGACGACGTACTTGAGGTGTTCTCCGGTGGGCGCGACAAACAGCACACCGGCACCAGCGCCTTGCAGCGAGAAGGCACCATCAAAGTACATTATCCATTCCTTGCTTGCTTCTTTGACGGGGATGCTTATCTCTGGAATCTCTTCATCTGGCGTTGGCGTCCATTCTGCTATGAATTCTGCCAATGCTCTGCTCTAGATAGTTGAAGTACTTTCAAACTTGAGGCCAAAGCTTGACAGCTCCAGTGCCCACTCGACAATCCTGCCTGTTGCTTCTGGATTTTGCAGTATCCTTTTCAGCGGAAAGCGAGTGACCACTGTTATCTCATGCGCTTGGAAGTAATGGCGCAACTTTCTTGAGGCCATGAGGAGGCCGAAAAGCAGCTTCTGCACCCTAGAGTATCTTGAGCTAGCCCCCTGCAAGAGGGAACTGACAAAATAAACTGGGCGCTGCACCATCTTCTTCCGCACCTCTTCCTGCATCTGCGCAGACCCATCCTTGTCGGGACCAGAGCTTGACGGGGAAGCCCCCTTCTTGTCGCTGGATGTGCTTGCCGGGGCTGTGGGCTCCTCATCTGCCTCCCTCTCCGCTACCAACGCAGCACTAACCACTTGATTGGTTGCTGCTAAGTACAGTAGCAACTTCTCTTGTGGCCTAGGTGCGACAAGTATTGGAGTGGAGGACAGGTACCTTTTCAAGTCCTGTAGCGCTGCCTCCGCTTCCGAAGTCCATTTCATTGGACCTGCCCTTTTCAAGATTTTGAAAAACGGCAGGGCGCGTTCTGCGGACTTAGAAATGAACCTGCTGAGAGCAGCCACACAGCCGGCAAGCCTCCGTACGTCCTTGACGCGCTTCGGAGCTTCGATCTGCTCGATGGCTTTGATCTTGTCGGGGTTGGCTTCAATCCCCCTCTAGGACACGAAGAACCCGAGAAGCTTGCCGGAGGGGACTCTGAACACGCACTTCTCGGGGTTAAGCTTGAGTTGTATCTTGCAGATTCGCAAAGGTTTCATCTAGATCTTGAATCAGGGTAGCCCTGTCCTTGCTCTTGACCACTATATCATCCATGTAAGCTTCTACATTCCTGTGTACCTGTGGCTCAAAAGCAGTGTGGACTACTCCTGCAAACGTTGAACCGGCATTCTTCAATCCAAAGGGCATGCGTATGAAGCAATAAGTGCCACATGGAGTAATGAATGCGGTCTTCTCTTCATTTTCTTCAGCCATAAATATCTGATGGTATCCTGAATATGCATCAAGAAATGAAAGCAACTCACATCCAGCCGTGGAGTCAACAATCTGGTCAATGCGCGGCAAGGGAAATGGATCTTTGGGACAAGCTTTATTCACATCGGTGAAGTCTATACAAAGCCTCCACTTCCCATTTGCTTTGCGCACGACAACAGGGTTGGCCAGCCACGTGGGATGAAGTACACCTCTGACAAGGCCTGCCGCTTCCAGCTTCTTGATTTCTTCTGCAATAAACTCTTGGCGCTCCACCGCTTCCTTTCTAACCTTCTGCTTGATGGGCCGCGCGTGAGGACAAACGGCAAGCTTTTGCTCAATCACTTTCCTGGGAACACCGGGGATGTCAGACGGTTGCCATGCAAACACGTCGACATTCGCCTGCAGGAAAGCAACGAGCGCGCTTTCCTATTTAGGATCGAGCGTGGCACTGATGGTGAAAGTACCACCAGTGCCGTCCTCTTTGGCGGACACCTTCTTGGTTGTGGGTGGAGCTGCCATCGCCTTCTTGCACTTGCCGGTGGAGCTCGATGGTGCGTCCTCGACGGCAGCGCAGCACTCCGAAGAGGTGTGTTTGCCGGAGTGGGCTCCAGAGCTCTTGCCGGACTTGGTCTTGTTCTTCCCCCCGGGAGCTTCAGCGACAAGTGTCTTGCTATCTATTGCGGCTGCTGCATCCCGGTAGATCTTATCGGCACAGATAAGCGCGTCCTTCTTGTTGCCGGGGACAGAGATGACGCTTATCGGGATTGGCATCTTGAGCATGTTGTAGGCATAGTGAGAGGCTGCCATGAACTTGGCGAGCGCCGGACGGCCAAGTATCCCATTGTAAGGCAATGGGATATCGGCAACGTCAAAGGTGATCCTCTCAGTCCTGAAGTTCAGCTCTCCGCCAAAAGTCACCGCAGTGTGATTTTCCCCTTCGGCTTGCTCCTTCCCGGGTTAATCCCTTGGAATGTGCCGGTTTCCTCGAGCTCGCTATCGAGGATCTGGAGTTTCCGGACCACAGCAGAGGAGATCAGGTTCAGGCCGGCCCCGCCGTCAACCAACATCTTGGTGACCTTGAGGTTGCGGATAGTTGGTGAAACCAACATCGGCAAGCACCCGACCGCAGTTGTGCGATCAGGGTGGTCCTCAATGTCAAAGATGATGGGCGTGCTGGACCACTTCAGGAGTTTGCGCGACTCGACGGGCGGCTCTGCCGCATTGACTTCCCGCACCCATTGTTTGAGTTGGCGGTGGGAAGTATGCAGAGAAGCTCCACCGTCTACGCACAAAACCTCCGTTGCTTTCTGGAACTCCTGTTCGCTATTATCTCCGTCCTCCATGTCTTCGTCGTCGTCCTCGTCTTCGTCCTTGTCGCGGTCGCGGGGAGGTCTATCTCCTTGCCGCTGCTTGGCCTTGCCACGGCGTCCTCCCCGGCCATTGAATGGCTGCTTCTTGCCGGACTCTCCTCCACCTCCCTGGGCCTTCTCCTTGTCGCGTCGCTCGTACTCAGCTTTTTGCTGCTCGACGAGGTACTCGACCCTTTTGCAGTTCTGGAGGTCGTGGCCCTTGGTGCGGTGGATCTTGCAGTACTGCTTGTCGGAGCCGTCCTGCTTGTCGGCGGCCGCCACGGTCTCCTTGCCGGACCTGCTAGCCTGGGCTTTCTTGGTGCCAGCCTCCTTGTCGGACTGCTCAACGACCAATACTTCTTTGTTCTTCTTCTTCCTGTTGTTCCGCCGCTGGTTCTTCTTTGCCGGGGCGGCATCCTCACTGTCTGTTCCCCCTGCTCCAGTATCCTCTCCGGGGAGTCTCCTCCCCTGCTCAGCGCGTGCGCACTTGTCGGCCAGGGCATAGAGCTCGTTGACGTCTCGGATCTTGCACATCACCATTTCCTCCCTCATCCTGCGGTTACGCACGTTCTGGTGGAACGCGCTAATAACCGCGGCAGGGTGGACGTCTGGGATGTTGTGCTGGACGCGGCTGAATCTTTGGATGTACTTTCGCAGGGACTCTCCTTCCTTCTGGGCGAGTATATGAAGATCGCTCTCCTGGCCATGGGGCTTGTGGCCGCCCGTGAAGGCGCCGACAAACTGATGGCACAGGTCGGCCCAAGAAGAGATGGAGTTTTCCGGCAAGTGCATGAGCCAAGATCTGACGTTCGGCTTGAGCACTAGCGGGAAGTAGTTCGCGAGTATCTTCTCGTCTCGTCCCCCGGCAGCCTGCACCGCGATGGTGTAGATGCTGAGGAACTCTGACGGATGAGTCTTGCCGTCGTACTTCTCGGGTACGTCGGGCTTGAAGTTCTTCATGCTGGGCCACTGGACTTGCCGCAGCTCACGGGTGAACGCAGGACAACCCGCCGCGTACGGCAAGTCGCCTGGTTCTCCGGGCGCGTGCATGTCAACAGTGGGCCCAGCGCGCTGGTCGGATTGTCGCCGCGCTTCTCTTCGACGCTCGATGCAAGTTCGAGCGTCTTCTTGTCGTCTGTCGTCAAGGACTTGGCGTTGATCGCGGCGAGCTCGTGGATCCGACGACGCCGTGGAGTCGTCGTCGATGTTTTTCCGGCGAGTCGGCGATTTCGGCCTTCGGGGCGGGGAGTGCACGGTAGTTGCACCCCCGGCGGTCTTGTCGCCATCAGCCCGCGCCTGGCTAACTTGTCGCGGCCGCGACGTCGTCGGCTGCTGCGGAGTGTCGTTATTGGCGAAGGCGATGAGGCTTTGGATGGTGGCCCTCCAGTCTTCGGCCTTGTCTGCCGCCGGAGGGAAGTCGAGGAGTAGCTGAGCTCGAGCTAGAGCCTCTGCTGGAGTGGCGGGGAGCGGTGGTGAGCGGTGCGAGGAGCGAGATATGCTCGGACTTCTAACAGCGTCAGAAGGAGCAGCGTCTCGTCCCGGCGACCGCGCCTTGCTCGTTCCAGCACGTTGGCCTTGAGCGTCCCGCGTACCGCCAGCTTGACCTTGGCCCAGCAAGCGTATGGTACCTTGTGTACCACGTCGCTGCCGGTCCAGCGCCTCCTGAGACGGGCGCGGAGCATGCACGGACGCCGAGGTCTTGGAGTGCGCTCGGTCGTCCGTCTTGTCGTTGGACTTAGCGGCGCCGTGAGTTTCCTCGCCGGCGTCCGTCCTTCCGCCGGCGTCTATCCCACCAGCCATTGGCTTCGGCGGTGGTGGGATTGACGCTGACGGGCCTGCTACCTCCGAAGCCTTCTTCTTCGGCGGCATGTTGACGAAGTCGATGAAGTTGATGAGGTTGGTGGAGATTTCGCCCGCGTGAACACCGGATCGGGTTCACACAACCTCGACGCACCCCCTACCTGGCGCGCCAAAGATGTCGGGGTAACTGATCGCCCACGAACACCTATGGGACCGGAGCCCCTTTTCGGTACGGCAAGGGAGCGGAGGGTGCACGAAGAGCGGATCAAGACGAACACGCGAGCAGTTTACCCAGGTTCGGGCCGCACGGATGCGTAAAACCCTACTCCTGCTTTGGTTTGTATTGCGTTCTTGGCTCGGGAGCGAGAAGAGCTACAGTACTTATCGCTAGCAACACCGAGCGTGAGAGTGATCGAAGATCGGAACCCCCCCTACGTTGCGCATGGGCCTTCTTTTATAGATCAAAGGGGTCACCGACAGGTGGCAACGTCGGTGAGGGTAAAAACGTAAAAACGGTGGTAGTTGGAACAGTGTATGCATAGTGCTCTATACCTAACCCTGACGGCAGGGGACAAGGGTATTAAATGCCCGTCGCCATCGCCCCAAACAGTGCAAAAAGCGTCCGTCAGGGCGTCTCCGTCTACCACGAAGGTGGCCTCGTCATCGCAGCTCGCCACCGTGTACCCCTGGCTGCACAGCCTTCCACCACGCGTGTCTGGAAGGGCCCCAGGGCGATGCGTGGGCAGATGAGCTGGAGCACGGGTACTTAGTGGAAGCTTGCCGCGGCGAGCGCTTTGCCGCGGCCGCCATCTTGTCGCGCCCGGGAGCTTGTCGCTCCTCGGGCCTTGCCGGGACGCGTGGCGCGTCGCGGCAAGTCTCTTGAAATGCCGTGTTTGGCCTTCCCAACAAGCTCCCCTTGCTAGGGTCTTGTGCTAAAGAAGTGGTCTTGAGCCTTGAGTGGCCTTCCCGGCAAGGTCCTCTTGCCGGGGCCTTGTTTCTTTATCTTGAATACTTTGTTCTTGAATGGCTCCAAAGGAGCCACAGCGAGCCTTGGCGGACGCGTGGTAAGCCCTGCCACGGGACGCTGCTACTGCCCGTGCACAAGTTCGGTATACTAAGGTACCCCAACTTTAGTACACCGACAGCTATGGAGTTTTAATAGGACACAGATAAAGATAGGGGCTAATGGTGTTGCCTCCCAACCTTTTACCTCAAGGGTAATGTCAATAGTATTAGACCATGGAAACTTACATCCAAGTGGGTATATATGTCAGGATCTTTCCAACACAATGTGCTTGCCAAAGGATAAAATGTAAAAAGGAAAGGTGAATTTCACCTTGACTCTTATAAGGCAAGAATAATAGATAGGCCCTTCGCAGAGGGAAGCAGAGGTTGTCATGTGTTTTTATTGTTGGATGCACAAAGTCTTAGCACTGAAGAACACCACTTTATATTGCCACTTGTGATAAGGACCTTTATTATGCAGTTCGTCACTTTTATTACTTCCGTATCACAAGATCATATAAAGCTTATTTCCTCCACACTAATAAATCATACATATTTTAGCGAGCTTGCAACATGACAACTTACTTGGAAGGATCTTTCTCAATCCATAGGTAGGTACGATGGACTCCCATGGCAAAACTGGGTTTAAGGATGTATGGAAGCACAAGTAGTATCTCTACTTGGTGCGAGGAGTTTTGGCTAGCATGAGGGGGAAAGGCAAGCTCAACATGTTGGATGATCCGTGACAATATACTTTATTTCAGATATAAGAAAACATAACCCATTATGTTGTCTTCCTTGTCCAACATCAACTATTTAGCATGTCATATTTTAATGAGTGCTCACAATCATAAAATATGTCCAAGATAGTATATTTGTATGTGAAGCTTCTCTTCTTTTATTACTTCCTATTAATTGCAACGATGACCAAAACTATGTTTGTCAACTCCCAACAACTTTTATTCATCATACTCTTATATGTGAAGTCATTACTCCCCATAAGATCAATATGACCTCTTGGATACTCTTTATGTTTCCTTTCCCCCTTTTTTTCTATCATGAACAAAGTGAGGAAATCAATCCCTTGACTCAACACTAATTTTTATTATATAGCTCACGGACTCGATTACAAAGGGTAAAGATCATAAAGCAAAAGCTCACAACTAGATCATGCTAACTTTATTCTACTAGATCAAGATACTACCAAAAGGATCGAACTAAAAAAGCGATAAAGATAGGAGTGATGGTGATACGATACCGGGGTCACTCCCCCAAGCTTGGCAGTTGCCAAGGGGAGTGCCCATACCCATATGATTATGTCTCCTTCTTCGGTGGTGGTGATGATGGAGTTAAAAGTATTGACGCCAGATCATCATATATCGAGTGTAGGAGATCCTCCAGCTTGCGGATAATACCTTTGAGTGCCGCTATATATTCCTTCAACAAAATATTTTCACTTGTGAGATGCTTGTTTCGAATTTGAGCTAACTCAATCATCTTGAAAGCTTCAATCTCAGTTGAGGTAAAGAGGTTGGGAAGAGGTTGATGGATGTGTTCTTCTCCCAATGCCGGAGCCGGATCTTCCACCTCCTTCTTGATCTTCTTCTTCTTGTTAATCTCCTCGGGTCCTTCCCTTTTCAGATCTATCTTCATTAGCCAAGCATCGTTGCCTTCGTTGTTGGATGAGGGAGACGACATGGTGCCTGGCTTCGTCAACCCTAGTAGATAACAGCTCGAAACACGAACAGAAGATTTTTGCGTGAAACATAGGTCAAAACCTTCGGGAGTATATATAATGAACTTTTACGACCAAAAGGAGTAACATACAAGAAATCGGAGTCCGGGAGGCACACGAGCTGCCCACGAGGCAGGGAGGCGTGCCCAGGGAAGGGGGGCGTGCCCTCCACCCTCGTGGACGGCTCGTGTCTCTTCCGGACTGCCGCTTATTTTTATATTTTTCTAAATATTCCAAAACGGAAAAAATTGCCTTTAGAACTGTTCTGGAGTCGGTTTACTTACCGTACCACATACCTCTTCCTTTTCGGAGGCTGAATCATTCTGGAAAGTGTCCCTTATGTATTCCTCTGGGGTTACGGTTTCAATAACATTGGTTTCAACATTTATAGGATTACCTGAGATATAATGTTTGATTCTTTGTCCGTTCACCACCTTCGGATTTGTACCTTCGAAGTTGTTGATTTTTATGGCACCGGAACGATAGACCTCCTCGATAACGTAAGGTCCTTCCCACTTAGAGAGAAGTTTTCCTGCAAAAAATCTTAAATTAGAGTTGTATAGCAAGACATAATCACCTACGTTAAACTCACGCTCTTGTATCCTCTTGTCATGCCATCTTTTAACTTTTTCTTTAAACAACTTGGCATTCTCATAGGCCTGGGTTCTCCATTCATCAAGGGAGCTAATGTCAAATAACCTCTTCTCACCGGCAAGTTTGAAATCATAATTGAGCTCTTTAATAGCCCAATATGCCTTATGTTCTAGCTCAAGAGGTAAGTGACAAGCTTTTCCATAAACCATCTTATATGGAGACATACCCATAGGATTTTTGTATGCAGTTCTATAGGCCCATTATGCATCATAAAGTTTCTTGGACCAATTCTTTCTAGACCTATTAACTGTCTTTTGCAAAACTAATTTCAGCTCTCTATTACTTAGTTCTACTTGACCACTAATCTGTGGGTGATAAGGGGATGCAATTCTATGATTCACATCATACTTAGGAAGCATTTTACGGAAAGCACCATGAATAAAGTGTGAACCACCATTAGTCATTAAGTATCTAGGGACACCAAACCTAGGAAAAATAACTTCTTTAAGCATCTTAATAGAGGTGTTATGATCAGCACTACTAGTTGGAATAGCTTCTACCCACTTAGTAACGTAATCAACAACAACTAAAATATGTGTGTACCCATTAGAGGCAGGGAACAACCCCATATAATGAAAGCCCCAAACATCAAATGGTTCAGTAACAACTGAATAATTCATAGGCATTTCTTGACGTCTACTGATATTACCAATTCTTTGACATTCATCACAAGATAAGACAAACTTACGGCCATCCTTGAAGAGAGTAGGCCAATAAAAACAGGATTGCAATAAGGTATATAATGTTCTATCTCCCGCATGGTGTCCTCCATAAGCTTCGGAGTGGCACTTGCATAGGATCTGTTCCTGTTCATGCTCAGGTACACAACGTCTAATAATACCATCTACTCCTTCTTTATAAAGATGTGTGTCATCGCAGAAGTAATGTGTCAAATCATAGAAGAACTTTTCTTTTGCTGGTATGTGAAGCTAGGAGGTATAAACTTAGCAACAATATAATTAGCATAATCAGCATACCATGGAGCAGTACGAGAAGTATTTATGACAGCTAATTGTTCATCAGGAAAGCTATCATCAATAGGTTGTGGGTCATCAAGTACATTCTCTAGCCTAGACAAGTTCTCTGCAACGGGGTTCTCAGTTCCCTTTCTATCAATAATATGCAAGTCAAATTCTTGCAGCAAGAGAACCCATCTAATAAGTCTAGGTTTAGCATCTTTCTTTTCCATATGGTATTTGATAGCAGCATGATCAATGTGAATGGTTATTTTAGAATCAACAATATAGGGTCTAAACTTATCACAAGCAAATACAACTGTTAAAAATTCTTAGTAGTAGCATAATTTCTCTGAGCACTGTCTAGAGTTTTACTAGCATATTGGATAACATTTAATTTATTATCAACTCTTTGCCCTAAAACAACACCTACAGCATAATCGCTAGCATCACACATAATCTCAAAGGGTAAATTCTAGTCAGGAGGCTGGACAATAGGTGCAGAGATCAATGCTTTCTTAAGTATTTCAAATGCTTCTAGACAATCATCATCAAAGACAAAAGGAATATCTTTTTGTAAGAGATTAGTCAGAGGCCTGGAGATTTTTGAGAAGTCCTTTATGAACCTCCTATAAAACTCGGCATGACCAAGGAAACTTCATATACCTTTGATGTCCTTGGGGCACGACTTCTTTTCAATAGGATCAACTTTAGCCTTGTCAACTTCAATACCTCTTTCAGAAATTTTATGTCCCAAGACGATGCCTTCATTAACCATAAAGTGGCACTTCTCCTAATTCAAGACAAGATTAGTGTCTTCACATCTCTGCAAAACTCGATCAAGGTTGCTTAAGCAATCATCAAAAGAAATTCCGTAAATAGAGAAATCATCCATGAAAACCTCAACAATCTTTTCACAAAAATCAGAGAATATAGCCATCATGCATCTTTGAAAGGTAGGAGGTGCATTACATAAACCAAAAGGCATGCGTCTATAAGCAAAGGTACCGAAAGGATAAGTAAAAGTGGTCTTTTCTTGATCCCCTTTTGACACAGGTATTTGAGAGAAACCAGAATAACCATCTAGAAAGCAAAAATGAGTATGCTTGGACAACCTTTCTAGCATTTGATCAATAAAGGCAAGGGGTAATGATCTTTCTTAGTAGCTCTATTTATCTTACGGAAATCAATTACCGTTCTATAACCTGTAACTATTCTTTGCGGGATCAATTCATCTTTATCATTAGGAACAACAGTCATACCTCGTTTCTTAGGGACACAATGGACAGGACTTTCCCACTGGTTATCATCAACTGGATAGATAATACCTGCCTCTAGAGGCTTTAGAATTTCCTTCCTTACCACTTCTTTCATCTTAGGATTTAACTGTCGCTGATGATCAATAACCGGTTTAGCATTTTCTTCCAATTTTATCTTATGTTGGCATAAAGTGGGACTAATGCCCTTAAGATCATCCAGAGTATATCCAATAGCAGCACGGTGCTTCTTCAGAGTTTTCAATAGTTTTTCTTCTTCCTGTTCTGAAAGGTTAGCACTAATAATAATAGGATATATCTTCTTTTCATCAAGATAAACATACTTAAGATTATCAGGCAAAGGTTTAAGTTCAAACATGGGATGACCCTTAGGTGGAGGAGGGTCCCCTAGGATTTCAACAGGCAAGTTGTTTTACAATATGGGTCCCTGATTAAAGAATATTTCATCTATTTCCCTTCTCTCATTCATGTGCATATCATTTTCGTAGTCTAGCAAGTATTGTTCTAAAGGATCATTAGGCGGTACATCAATAGACACAATACCAATAATTTCATCCTTACTAGGTAGTTCTTTATCTAGGGGTTGTCTACGAAATTAATCAAAGTTAAAATCACGAGATATATCCCCTAAACCAACAATAATAATATCTTTCACGCAGTCTATCTTAGCATTAACAGTGTTCAAGAAGGGTCTACCAAATATAATGGGACAAAATTCATCTTGTGGGGAACTAAGAAAATCAGCAGGGTATTTAACCTTCCCACACAAGACTTCAACATCTCTAACAATCCCAACTGGTGAAATAGTGTCTCTATTAGCTAGCTTAATAGTAACATCAATCCCTTCTAATTCAACAGGTGCAATATCATGCATAATTTCTCGATATAAGGTAAGAGGGATAATACTCGCACTAGCACCTACATCACATAAACCATGATAGCAATGATGTCCTATCTTAACAGAGATAACATGCAAGCCTACAATAGGTCTATGTTTATTCCTAGCATTGGGTTTGGCTATTCTAGCAGATTCCTCTTGGAGGTAAATAACATGCCCATCTAAATCTTCTACCAAGAGATCTTTAACAATAGCAACACTAGGTTCAACTTTAATTTCTCAGAGGGTGTAGGTGTTCTAGTATTACTCTTACGAACTACAGTTGAAGCTTTAGCGTGATCCTTTATTCTAACAGGGAAAGGTGGTTTCTCAATATAAGCAGTAGGAACAATAGGATCAACATTATAAGTGATAGTCTTTTCTTCACCTTTAATAGGTTCAACTACTTTTACTTCAATAGGGGGATGGTATTTAAACCACTTCTCCTTGGGAAGATCAACATGAGTACCAAATGATTCATAGAAAGAAGCTACTATCTCTGAGTCAAGTCCATACTTAGTGCTAAACTCACGGAAAACATCGGTATCCATAAAAGCTTTAACACAATCAAACTTAGGGTTCATACCTGACTCCTTACCTTCGTCGAGATCCCAATCTTCAGAGTTGTGTTTAATTCTTTCCAATAAATCCCATTTGAATTCAGTAGTCTTCATCATAAATGAGCGAGAACAAGAAATATCGAGCATGGAGCGATTATCGAGAGAAAGCTGAACATAATTTTTTTGAATAATCATTTCTCTTGAGAGGTCATGATTGGGGCATGAATATAACATTGAATTAGGCCTCCCCCAAGATTGAGCGATGCTTTCTCCTTTGCGAGGCCAAAAATTATAGATATAATTACGATCACGATGAACCTGGTGCATAGGGTAGAACTTCTGATGAAATTCCAACTTCAGACGATTATAGTTCCATGATCCAATATCATCACATAGCCTAAACCATGTCAATGCATCTCCCTTCAAAGATAAAGGGAAGACCTTCTTCTTGATAACATCCTTGGGCATACCTACAAGCTTAAATAATCCACAAACTTCATCCACATAGATTAGGTGTAAATCGGGATGCAGTGTTCCGTCTCCTGTAAAAGGATTTTCAAGCAGTTTCTCTATCATACCCGAAGGAATTTCAAAGAAAACATTTTTAGTAGGTGCAGTAGGTTGAGGAGAAACTCTTTGCTCTTCTGGTCGGGGTGAAGATACCCCGAACAAGCCCCTCAAAGGATTATGAGCCATAGTAACAGTGACAATAAATTTCAGCACACTATATAAAATCTTCCTTACCAAATTCCACTTACCAAAGGCGCTTAACTCCCCGGCAACGGTGCCAGAAAAGGGTCTTTATGACCCACAAGTGTAGGGGATCTATCGTAGTCCTTTTGATAAGTAAGAGTGTCGAACCCAACAAGGAGCATAGGGAAATGATAGGCAGTTTTCAGTAAGGCATTTTCTGCAAGCACTGAAATTGTAGGCAACATATAGTTTTGTGATAAGGTAATTGGTAGCAAGTAACAAAAGGTAAAAGTAAATAAGGTGCAGCAAGGTGGCCCAATCCTTTTTGTAGCAAAGGACAAGCCTGGACAAACTCTTATATAAAGGAAAGCGCTCCCGAGGACACATGGGAATTATTGTCAAGCTAGTTTTCATCACGATCATCTGATTCCCATTCGGTACTTTGATAATTCGGTATGTGGGTGGACCGGTGCTTGGGTGCTTCCCTTACTTGGACAAGCCTCCCACTTATGATTAACATCTAATGCAAGCATCCCCAACTACAAAAGAAGTATTAAGGTAAACCTAACCATAGCATGAAACAAGTGGATCCAAATCAGCCCCTTACGAAGCAACGCATAAACTAGGGTTTAAGATCTATCACTCTAGCAACCCATCATCTACTTATTACTTCCCAATGCCTTCCTCTAGGCCCAAATAATGGTGAAGTTTCATGTAGTCGACGTTCACATGACACCACTAGAGGATAGACAACATACATCTCATCAAAATATCAAACGAATACCAAATTCACATGACTACTTATAGCAAGACTTCTCCCATGTCCTCAGGAACCAAAGTAACTACTCACAAGACATAATATTGTTCATGATCAGAGGGGTATTAATATGCATAATGGATCTGAACATACGATCTTCCACCAAATAAACCAACCGGCATCAACTACAAGGAGTAATCAACACTACTAGCAACCCACATGTACCAATCTGAGGTTTGGGTACAAAGATTGGATACAAGGGATGAACTAGGATTTGAGAGGAGATGGTGCTGATGAAGATGTTGATGAAGATAGCCCTCCCCAAGATAGGAGAGTTGTTGGTGATGGCGGCGGTGACGATTTCCCCCTCTCGGAGGGAAGTATCCCCGGTAGAACAGCTCTGCCGGAGCCCTAGATTGGTTTCCGCCTCGGTTCCGCTCGAGACGGCGGCGTCTGGTCCCGAAAGCCTCCTTCTGATTTTTTCCAGGTCAAAACACCTCATATAGGAGAAGATGGGCATCGGGGGGCCCACGAGACAGGGGGCGCGCCCAGAGAGGGTCATGGACAGCAGGTGGCCCCCCTCGTGATCTTCTTTCGCCAGATATTTTTTATATTTTCTGAAACGGAGTTGTGTGAAGTTTTGTGGCTTATGGAGTTGTGCAGAATAGGTTTCTAGAGTTTGCTCCTTTTCCAGCCCAGAAATCCAGCTACCGGCATTCTCCCTCTTCATGTAAACCTTGTAAAATAAGAGAGAGAAGGCATAAGTATTGTGACAAAACATGTAATAACAGCCCATAATGCAATAAATATCAACATATAAGCATGATGCAAAATGGACGTATCACTGCACACCACCTATGTTTCATGATGTTTAGTACACAACCTTCTTCTTGTAGACTCGTGTTGGGCCTCCAAGAGTAGAGTTTTGTAGGACAATAGCAATTTTCCCTCAAGTGGATGACCTAAGGTTTATCATGTTGGGGACATAGCATGCAATTTCAAAAAAAAAAAAATCCTATGCTCACGCAAGATCTATCTAGGAGATTCATAGCAACGAGACGGGGAGAGTGTGTCGACGTACCCTCGTAGACCGAAAGCAGAAGCGTTTACTTAACGTGGTTGATGTAGTCGAACATTTTCTCGGTTCAACCGATCAAGCACCGAACGTACGGCACCTCCGAGTTCCGCACACGTTCGGCTCGATGATGTCCCTCGAACTCTTGATCCAGCAAAGTGCTGAGGGAGAGTTTCGTCAGCACAACGGCATGGTCACGGTGATGATGAAGTGATCCGCGCAGGGCTTCGCCTAAGCACTATGACAGTATGACGTGAGGAGCAAACTGTGGAGGGAGGCACCACACATGGCTAGGAACAATTGATGTGTCTTCTAGAGGCGCCCTCCTCATGTATATAAAGGAGGGAGAGGGAGGGAGGCAGCCAAGGGGGCGCGCCAAGGGGAGGGAGTCCTACTAGGACTCCTAGTCCTAGTAGGATTCACCCCCCTTATTCCTTCTCATGGAGGGGGAAATGAGGAAGGAGTGGAGGAGGAGAAGGAAAGGGGGGCGCCGCTCCCTCCCCTACTCCAATTCTGCCTCCTTCCATGTGGGGGCACGCCACCCCTATGTGGGCTGGTGTGCCTCCCTCTTATGGCCCATAGGGCCCATATCTTTCCCCGGGGTGTTCCGGTAACCCCCCGGAACTCCGATATGTACCCGGTACCCCTCGGAACCCTTCTGGTGTCTGAATACCATCATCCAATATATCAATCTTTACCTCTCGACCATTTAGAGACTCCTTGTCATGTCTGTGATCTCAACCGGGGCTCCAAACAATCTCCGGCCACCAAAAACTCATAACTCATAATACAAATCGTCATCGAACGTTAAGCGTGCGGACCCTACGGGTTCGAGAACTATGTAGACATGACCGAGACACCTCTCCAGTCAATTACCAATAACGGAACATGGATGCTCATATTGGCTCCCACATATTCTACGAAGATAGTTATCGGTCAAACCGTAATGGCAACATACGTTATTCCCTTTGTCATCGGTATGTTACTTGCCCGAGATTCGATCGTAGGTATCTTCATACCTAGTTCAATCTCGTTACAGGGAAGAATTTTTACTCGTTCCGTAATGCATCATCCTGCAACTAACTCATTAGTCACATTGCTTGCAAGGCTTCTTACGATGTGCATTACAGAGAGGGCCTAGAGATACCGCTCCGATACTCGGAGTGACAAATCCTAATCTTGATCTATGCCAACCCAACAAACACCTTCGGATATACCCGTAGAGCATTTTTATAATCACCTAGTTACGTTGTGATGTTTGATAGCACAAAAGGCATTCCTCCGGTATCGGGGAGTTGCATAATCTCATAGTCGGAGGAAGATGTATGTAACATGAAGAAAGCAATAGCAGTAAAACAGAACGATCAATATGCTAAGCTAACAGATGGGTCATGTCCATCACATCATTCTCCTAATGATGTGATCCCGTTAATAAAATGACAACACATGTATATGGTTAGGAATCTCAACCATCTTCAGTTAACGAGCTAGTCTAGTAGAGGCTTACTAGGGACACTGTGTTTTGTCTATGTATCCACACATGTATCAAGTTTCTGGTTAATACAATTCTAGCATGAATAAAAGACATCATGATATAAGGAAATATAAATAAAAACTTTATTATTTCCTCTAGGGCATATTTCTTTCAGTCTCCCACTTGCACTAGAGTCAATAATCTAGATTACATAGTAATGATTCTAACACCCATGGAGTCTTGGTGCTGATAATGTTTTGATCGTGGAAGAGGCTTAGTCAACGGGTCTGCTACATTAAGATCCATGTGTATTTTGAAAATCTCTATGTCTCCCTCCTTGACTTGATCACGGATAGAGTTGAAGCGTCTCTTGATGTGTTTGGTTCTCTTGTGAAACCTAGATTCCTTCGCCAAGGCAATTGCTCCAGTGTTGTCATAAAAGATTTTCATTGGACCCAATGCACTAGTTATTACACGTAGATCGGATATGAACTCCTTCACCCAGACTCCTTCATTTGCTGCTTCCTAAGCAGCTATGTACTCTGCTTCACACATAGATCCCGCCAGGACGCTTTGCTTGGAACTGCACCAACTGACTGCTCCACCGTTCAACAAAAATATGTATCTGGTTTGTGACTTAGTGTCATCTGGATCAGTGTCAAAGCTAGCATCAACGTAACCATTTACGACGAGCTCTTTGTCACCCCCATAAAGGAGAAACATATTCTTGGTCCTTTTCAGGTACTTTAGGATGTTCTTGACTGTTGTCCAGTGATCCACTCCTGGATTACTTTGGTACCTCCCTGCTAGACTTATAGCAAGGCACACATCAGGTCTAGTACACAACATTGCATACACGATAGAACCTATGGCTGATGCATAGGGAATGACTTTCATTTTCTCTTTATCTTCTAAAGTGGTCGAGCATTGAGTCTGACTCAATTTAACACCTTGTAACACAGGCAAGAATCCTTTCCTTGACTGATCCATTTTAAACTTCTTCAAAACTTTATCGAGGTATGTGCTTTGTGAAAGTCTAATTAAGCGTCTTGATCTATCTCTATAGATCTTGATGCCCAATATATAAGAAGCTTCACCGAGGTCTTTCATTGAAAAATTATTATTCAAGTATCCTTTTAAGCTATCCAGAAACTCTACATCATTTCCAATCAACAATATGTCATCCACATATAATATCAGAAATGCTACAGAGCTCCCACTCACTTTTTTGTAAATACATGCTTCTCCAAAAGTCTGTATAAAACCATATGCTTTGATCACCTCATCAAAGCGTATATTCCAACTCCGAGATACTTGCACTAGTCCATATATGGATCGCTGAAGCTTGCACACTTTGTTAGCACCTTTAGGATCGACAAAACCTTCTGGTTGCATCATATACAACTCTTCTTTGAGAAATCTATTAAGGAATGCAGTTTTGACATCCATTTCCATATTTCATAATCATAAAATGTGGCAATTGATAACATGATTCGGACAGACTTAAGCATCACTACGGGTGAGAACGTCTCATCGTATTCAACTCCTTGAACTTGCCGACAACCTCTCGCAACAAGTCGAGCTTTGTAGATGGTAACATTACCATCAGCGCCAGTCTTCTTCTTGAAGATCCATTTAATCTCTATGGCTTGCCGATCATCGGGAAAGTCAACCAAAGTCCACACTTTGTTCCCATACATGGATCCCATCTCAGATTTCATGGCCTCAAGCCATTTTGCGGAATCTAGGCTCATCATCGCTTACTCATAGTTCGTAGATTCGTCATGGTCTAGTAACATGACTTCCAGAACATGATTGCCGTATCACTCTGGTGCGGAACGTACCCTAGTTGACCTACGAGGTTCGGTAGCAACTTGATCTGAAGTTTCATGATCATCATCATTAGCTTCGTCACTAATTGGTGTAGGCATCACAGGAACAATTTTCTGTGATGAGCTATTTTCCAATTCGAGAGAAGGTACAATTACCTCATCAAGTTCTACTCTCCTCCCACTCCTTTCGAGAGAAACTCCTTCTCTAGAAAGGATCCATTCTTAGCAACAAAAGTCTTGCCTTCGGATCTGTGATAGAAGGTGTACCCAATAGTTTCTTTTGGGTATCCTATGAAGAGACACTTCACCGATTTGGGTTCAAGCTTATCAGGCTGAAGCTTTTTCACATAAGCATCACAACTCTAAACTTTAAGAAACGACAGCTTAGGTTTCTTGCCAAACCATAGTTCATACGGTGTCGTCTCAACGGATTTAGATGGTGCCCTCTTTAACGTGAATGCATCTGTCTCTAATGCATGACCCCAAAATGATAGTGGTAAATCGGTAAGAGACATCATAGATCGCACCATATCTTATAAAGTACGTTACGACGTTCGGACACACCATTACGCTGTGGTGTTCCAGGTGGCGTGAGTTGCAAAACTATTCCACATTGTTTTAAATGAAGACCAAACACGTAACTCAAATATTCGCCTCCGCGATCAGATCATAGAAACTTTATTTTCTTGTTACGATGATTCTCTACTTCACTCCGAGATTCTTTGAACTTTTCAAATGTTTCAGACTTGTGTTTCATTAAGTAGATATACCCATATATGCTCAAATCATCTGTGAAGGTTAGAAAATAACGATACCCGCCGCGAGCCTCAACACTCATTCCCATGAGGCATGGTTCGCATGCATCAAATGATTCGTAATCAAGTGATTCCAAAAGTCCATCCGCATGGAGTTTCTTCATGCGCTTTACACCAATATGTCCTAAATGGCAGTGCCACAAATATGTTGCACAATCATTATCAACTTTGTATCTTTTGGCATCAATATTATGAATGTGTACCACCACAATCGAGATTCAACAAAAATAGACCACTCTTCAAGGGTGCATGACCATAAAAGGTATTACTCATATAAATAGAATAGCCATTATTCTCTGATTTAAATGAATAACCGTCTCACATCAAACAAGATCCAGATATAATGTTCATGCTCAATGCTGGCACCAAATAACAATTATTCAGGTCTAAAACTAATCCCGAAGGTAGATGTAGAGGTAGCATGCCGACGGCGATCACATCGACCTTGGAACCATTCCCAACGCGCATCGTCACCTCGTCCTTAGCCAATCTTCATTTAATCCGTAGCCCCTGTTTCGAGTTACAAATATGAGCAACTGAACCAGTATCAAATACCCAGGCGCTACTACGAACATTAGTAAGGTACACATCAATAACATGTATATCAAATATATCTTTGTTCACTTTGCCATCCTTCTTATCCGCCAAATACTTGAGGCAGTTCTGCTTCCAGTGACTAGTCCCTTTGGAGTAGAAGCACTCAATTTCAGGCTTGGCTCTAGACTTGGGTTTCTTCCTAGCAGTAGCAACTTGCTTTCTATTCTTCTTGAAGTTCCCCTTCTTTCCCTTGCCCTTTTTCTTGAAACTAGTGGTCTTGTTAACCATCAACACTTGATGCTCCTTTTTGATTTCTACCTCCGCAGCTTTGAGCATTGCGAAGAGCTCGGGAATTGTCTTCTCCACCCCTTGCATATTATAGTTCATCATGAAGCCTTTATAGCTTGGTGGCAGTAAGTGAAGAACTCTATCAATAAAACTATCATCCAGAAGATTAACTCCCAGCTGAGTCAAGTGGTTATGGTACCCAGACATTCTGTGTATGTGTTCACTGACAGAACTGTTCTCCTCCATCTTGTAGCTATAGAACTTTTTGGAGACTTCATATCTCTCAACTTGGGCATTTGCTTGAAATATTAACTTAAACTCTTGTAATATCTCATATGCTCCATGACGTTCAAAACGTCTTTGAAGTCCCGATTCTAAGCCGTAAAGCATGGCATGCTGAACTATCGAGTAGTCATCAGATCGAGCTTGCGAGACGTTCATAACATCAACAGTTGCTCCTGCAGCGGGCCTTTCACCTAGCGGTGCATCAAGGACATAAATCTTCTGTCGAACAATGAGGATAATCGTCAAGTTATGGACCCAGTTCGTGTAGTTACTACCATCATCTTTCAACTTGGCTTTCTCTAGGAATGCATTAAAAATTCAAGGGAGCGGTAGCACGGGCCATTGATCTACAACATAGAATGCAAAAACTATCAGGACTAAGTTCATGATAAATTAAGTTCAATTAATCATATTACTTAAGAACTCCCACTTAGATAGACATCCCTCAAGTCATCTAAATGATCACGTGATCCATATCAACTAAACCATGTCCGATCATCACGTGAGATGGAGTAGTTTTCAATGGTGAACATCATATGTTGATCATATCTACTATATGATTCACGCTCGACCTTTTGGTCTCAAGTGTTATGAGGCCATGTCTGTACATGCTAGGCTCGTCAAGTTTAACCTGATTATTCCGCATGTGCAAAAGTGTCTTACACCCGTTGTATGTGAACATAGAGCTTATCACACCTGATCATCACGTGGTGTCTCGGCACGACGAACTGTCGCAATGATGCATACTCAGGGAGAACACTTGTACCTTGAAATTTTAGTAACGGATCATCTTATAATGCTACCACCATACTAAGCAAAATAAGATGCATAAAAAGATAAACATCACATGCAATCAAAATATGGGACATGATATGGCCATCGTCATCTTGTGCCTTTGATCTCCATCTCCAAAGCACCGTCATGATCTCCATCGTCACGATCTCCATCATCACCGGCTTGACACCTTGATCTCCATCGCAGCGTCGTGGTCGTCTCGCCGACTATTGCTTCTACTACTATCGCTAACCATAGTGATAAAGTAAAGCAATTACATGGCAATTGTATTTCATACAATAAAGCGACAACCATAAGGCTCCTGCCGGTTGCCGATAATTTACAAAACAGGATCATCTCATACAATAATGTATAACTCATCACGTCTTGACCATACCACATCACAACATGCCCTGCAAAAACAAGTTAGACGTCCTCTACTTTGTTGTTGCACGTTTTACGTGGCTGCTACGGGCTTCTAGGAAGAACCGTTCTTACCTACGCATCAAAACCACAATGATGTTTCCTCAAGTTTGTTGTTTTAACCTTCAACAAGGACCGGTCGTAGTCAAATTTGATTCAACTAAAGTTGGAGAAACAGACACCCGCAGTGGCGGCTCCAGGAATTTGCTTCCGGGTTTTCATTTTGCTAAAATCATTGTTTTTTTTCTGAAAGTTATCACTGTTTTGATAAAATCAACACTCTTTTGTAAAAATCATGGGTATTCACGTGAAGACCCAAGAATACCCCTAGCGCCGCCCCTGGACACCCGCCAACGACCTTTATGCAAAACTAGTTGCATGTCTGTCGGTGGAACCAGTCTCATGAACGTGGTCATGTAAGGTTGGTCCAGGCCGCTTCATCCAACAATACTGCCTAATCAAAATCAATGTTGAGGATATTGCTTATCATTAGCATCTCGGTTAGCTAGGGATTAGAGATTAATCAGAAATCGTCCTATTAATAGATTTTATCGGTTGACTATTAATCGGCCATTTTTTGCAAATCCCAGGTCTCCAACACTAAAATATGCTATATTAAATACCAAAACAATATTGGAAAGAAGTGTCACCTTCATTCCTAACCTTTGAATCCTCGTATAATGACAAACAAAATAGTACAACAGTACATGTAGCATAACAAGGTCCACAAAACGCAAATAAACATAGTTTTTGCAAACATAGTGCTATGAATAGGCCCAATTTGTCGATAGATTCCCGATAAATCGCTCATCATAGCAATAAATGGCCCAAACGATAAACGATGAAGATAAAGCATAATCTTATCGGTCACCCCAAGAGTAGCGATAAATCGGACGATAAATCGCTGAATTGGAAGATTTCTTGAAGAGTGATCAAAATAAGACGTTGGTGGTAAGCAGTATGACTATCATCACTCACAAATCTTTTGTTCTACTCATGCATATCATCTACGCATAAACCTGGATGATGATGCCACTGTTGGGGACGTAACATGCAATTTCAAAAAAATTCCTACGCTCACGCAAGATCTATCTAGGAGATGCATAGCAACAAGAGTAGGAGAGCGTGTCCACGTACCCTCGTAGACCGAAAGTGGAAGCATTTACTTAACGCAGTTGATGTAGTCGAACGTCTTCTCAGTTCAACCGGTCAAGCACCGAATGTATGACACCTCCGAGTTCTGCACACATTCAGCTCGATGATGTCCCTCAAAGTCTTGATCTAGCAAAGTGTTGAGGGAGAGTTTCGTCAGCACAAAAACATGGTGACGGTGATGGTGAAGTGATCAGTGCAGGGCTTCGTGTAAGCCCTACGAAAATATGACCCGAGGAGCAAACTGTGGAGGGGGGCACCGCACACGGATAGGAACAATTGATGTGTGTTCTAGGGGTGCCCTCCTCGCGTATATAAAGGGGGGAGAGGGAGGGAGGCAGCCAAGGGGGGCGCGCCAAGCGGAGGGAGTCCGACTAGGACTCCTAGTCCTAGTAGGATTTGCTCCCTCTTATTACTTCTCATGGAGGGGGAAATGAGGAAGGAGTGGAGGAGGAGAAGGAAAGGGGGGTGCTACCTCTTGAGCATGCGTTGGTTTTCCCTTCAAGGGGAAAGGGTTATGCAGCATAGTAGCGTAAGTATTTCCCTCAATTTTTAAGAACCAAGGTATCAATCCAGTAGGAGACTACACGCATGTCGCCTAGTACCTACACAACAATCAAGAACCTTGCAACCAACGCGATAAAGGGGTTGTCAATCCCTTCACGGCCACCTGCAAAAGTGAGATCTGATGAAGATAATAAGATAAGTATTTTTGGTATTTTTGTTGTATAGAATGGAAAATAAAGATTGCAAAAATAAATAGTAAAATAGAATTGTAGACCGGAAACTTATATGATGTAAAGTAGACCCGGGGGCCATAGGTTTCACCAGCGGCTTCTCTCAAGATAGCATATATTACGGTGGGTAAACAAATTACTGCCGAGCAATTGATAGAAATGCGCATAGTTATGAGAATATCTAGGCATGATCATGAACATAGGCATCACTTTCGTGTCAAGTAGACCAAAAACGTTCTGCATCTACTGCTATTACTCCACACATCGACCGCTATCCAGCATGCATCTAGAGTATTAAGTTCATAAGAATGGAGTAACGCCTTAAGCAAGATGCCATGATGTAGAGGGATAAACTCAAGCAATATGATATAAACCCCATAT
The DNA here is from genome assembly GCA_902687465.1 of Secale cereale. Lineage (NCBI taxonomy): Eukaryota > Viridiplantae > Streptophyta > Magnoliopsida > Poales > Poaceae > Secale > Secale cereale. The sequence continues at coordinate 192,087,761 of LR738710.1, read as the reverse complement.
TTTTATCCTCGCTGGAAACAATACAATACGTGTCGGTTCCCTTTCTGTCACTGGGATCGAGCACCGCAAGATTGAACCCAAAGCTAAGCACTTCTCCCATTGCAAGAAAGATCAATCTAGTAGGCCAAACCAAACTGATAATTCGAAGAGAGTTGCAAAGATATTAAATCATGCATATAAGAATTCAGAGAAGAACCAAATATTGTTCATAGATAATCTTTATCATAAACCCACAATTCATCGGATCTCACAAACACACCGCAAAAATAATTACATCGAATAGATCTCCAAGAACATCGAGGAGAACTTTGTATTGAGAACCAAAGAGAGAGAAGAAGGCATCTAGCTAATAACTATGGACCCGAAGGTCTGTGGTAAACTACTCACACATCATCAGAGAGGCTATGGTGTTGATGTAGAAGCCCTCCGTGATCGAATACCCCTCTGACGGAGCACCGGAAAAGGCCCCAAGATGGGATCTCACGGGTATAAAAGGTTGCGGCGGTGGAAAAGTGGTTTCGTGGCTCCCCTGGACGTTTTCAGGGTATAATAGTATATATAGGCGAAAGAAGTAGGTTAGTGGAGCTACGAGAGGCCCACGAGGGTGGGGGGCGTGCCTATCCCCCTGGGCATGCCCTCCTGCCTCGTGTCTGCCTCGTTGCTTCCTTGACTTCCACTCTAAGTCTCTTGGATTGCGTTTGTTCCAAGAAAGATCATCGCGAAGGTTTCGTTCCGTTTGGACTCCGTTTGATATTCCTTTTCCGCGAAACACTGAAATAGGCAAAAAAATAGCAATTGGCACTGGGCCTCCGGTTAATAGGTTAGTCCCAAAAATAATATAAAAGTGTATATTAAAGCCCATTAAACATCCAAAACAGATAACATAATAGCATGGAACAATAAAAAATTATAGATACGTTGGAGAGGTATTAGGGGGCGCCGCCCCCTCCTCTACTCCGATTCGGCCTCCTTCCATGTCGGGGGTGCGCCACCCCTATGTGGGCTGGTGTGCCTCCCTCTTATGGCTCATAGGGCCCATAACTTTCCCCGGGGGGTTCCGGTAACCCCCCGGAACTCCGATATGTACCTGGTACCCCTCGAAACCCTTCCGGTGTCCGAATACCATCATCCAATTTATCAATATTTACCTCTCGACCATTTAGAGACTCCTCGTCATGTCCGTGATCTCATCTGGGACTCCGAACAATCTCCGGTCACCAAAAACACATAACTCATGATACAAATCGTCATCGAACGTTAAGCTTGCGAACCCTACGGGTTCGAGAACTATGTAGACATGACCGAGACACCTCTCTGGTCAATAACCAATAGCGGAACCTGGATGCTCATATTGGCTTCCACATATTCTATGAAGATCTTTATCGGCCAAACCGTAATGACAACATACGTTATTCCCTTTGTCATCGATATGTTACTTGCCCGAGATTTGATCGTCGGTATCTTCATACCTAGTTCAATTTCATTACCGGCAAGTCTCCTTACTCGTTCCGTAATGCCTCATCCAGCAACTAACTCATTAGTCACATTGATTGCAAGGCTTTTTACGATGTACATTACCGAGAGGGCCCAGAGATACCTCTCCGATACTCGGAGTGACAAATCATAATCTTGATTTATGCCAACCCAACAAACACCTTCGGAGATCCCTGTAGAGCATCTTTATAATCACCCAGTTACGTTGTGACGTTTGATAGCACACAAGGCATTCCTCCGGTATCCGGGAGTTGCACAATCTCATAGTTAGAGGAATATGTATTTGACATGAAGAAAGCAATAGCAGTAAAACTGAACGATCAATATGCTAAGCTAACAGATGGGTCATGTCCATCACATCATTCTCCTAACGTGATCCCATTCATCAAATGACAACACATGTCTATGGTTAGGAAACTCGACCATCTTTGATTAACGAGCTAGTCTAGTAGATGTTTACTAGGGACACTGTGTTTTGTCTATGTATTCACACAAGTATTAAGTTTACGGTTAATATAATTCTAGCATGAATAAAACACATTTATCATGATATAAGGAAACATAAGTAACAACTTTATTATTTCCTCTAGGGCATATTTTCTTAATATCAATGCTTGGGAGGCGTAGGATGAAGATGGTCTCTCTCAAACAACCCTACAACCGAATAACAAAGAGTCTCTTGTGTCCCCAACACACCCAATACAATGGTAAGTTGTATAGGTGCACTATCCGGCAAAGAGATGGTGAGACAAGTGTAATATGGATAGTAGATATAGGTTTTTGTACTTTGAAAATATAAAAATAGCAAGGCAACTAATGATAAAAGTGGGCACAAACGGTATTGCAATGCTTTGAAACAAGGCCTAGGGTTCATACTTTCACTAGTGCAAGTTCTCTCAATAATGATAACATAATTGGATCATATAACAATCCCTCAACACGCAACGAAGAGTCACTCCAAAGTTCCTATCGCGGAGAACATAAGATGAAATTGCTTGTAGGGTACGAAAGTACCTCAAAGTTATTCTTTCTGATCAATCTATTGGGATATTCCTATATGTGCCACAAACAACCCTAGAGTTCGTACGAGAATAACACCACGTGACACGCATCAATCAACCCTAATGTCACCTATATACTTTAATGTCAGCACAAGTATCCGTGGGCTAATTATACGATGTGCATCACACAATTAAAGATTCATAATATTCAATCCAATACAAAGAACTTCAAGAGCATCCTGAGATTTCTATCGGAGAAAAGAATATGAAAACATGCATCAACCCCTATGCATAGATTACCCCAATGTCACCACGGAAATCCGTAAGTTGATAACCAAAACATACATCAAGTGGATCAACAAAACATACATTGTCATCACAGATATCCCATCGCAAGACATACATCAAGTGCTCTCACATCCAAAGTTTCAATCTGACATAACAAAACCTCAAAGGAAAAGACTCAATTCATCACAAGGTAGAGAGGGGGAGAAACACCATATGATTCAACTATAGTAACAAATCTCGTGGTACATCAAGATCATGCCAAATAAAGAACACGAGAGAGAGATCAAACACATAGCTACTAGTACATACCCTTAGCCCCAAGGGTGAACTACTCCCTCCTCGTCATGGAGACCGCCGGGATGATGAAGATGGCCAACGGTGATGGTTTCCCCCTCCGACAGGGTGCCGGAATGGGCTCCCGATTGGTTTTTTGTGGCTACAGGGACTTGCGGCGGTGGAACTTCCAATCTAGGTTTCTTTCTCGGGTTTTTGGTATTTATAGGAATTTTTGGCATCGAGAACAAGTCAGGGGGGTCCACGAGTCGACGACAAGGTAGGGGTGCGCGCCCCCACCCTTTTCGTTGACTTGGGAGTCTTCTAGCCTAAATCTTTTGCTTCAGGGGCTTCTTCTGGTCTAAAAAAAATTATCGTAAATTTCAGCTCATTTGGACTCCATTTGATATTCCTTTTCTGTAAGAACTCAAAAACAAGGAAATACAGAAACTGGCACTGGGCTCTAGGTTAATAGGTTAGTCCCAAAAATAATATAAAATAGCATATAAAACATTCGAATCAGATAATATAATAGCATGGAACAATAAAAAAATTATAGATACGTTGGAGACGTATCAAGCATCCCGAAGCTTAAAATTTGCTCGTCCTCGAGTAGGTAAATGATAAAAACAAAAAAATTAAGTGGAATGCTACCTAACATGTTTATCCCTGTAATATTATCTATTGTAGCAAGAATATTCAGATCCATAAGATTCAGAACAAAAGTTTAATAAAAAAAATAATACTTCAGGCATACTAACAAAGCAATCATGTCTTCTCAAAATAACATGGCCAAAGAAAGTTATACCTACAAAAGCATATAGTCTGGCTATGCTCCATCTTCATCACACAAAGTATTAAATCATGCACAACCTCGGTATTAGTCAAGCAATTGTTTCACACTTTAGTATTCTCAAACTTTTTCAACTTTCACGCTATACATGAGCGTGAGCCATGGATATAACATATAGGTGGAATAGAATATGGTGGTTGTGGAGAAGAAAAAAAGGAGACAGTCTCACATCAACTAGGCATATCAACGGGCTATGCAGATGTTCATCAATAGATATCAATGTGAGTGAGTAGGGATTGCCATGCAACGGATGCACTAGAGCTATAAGTTTATGAAAGCTCAAAAAGAAACTAAGTGGGAGTGCATCCAACTCGCTTGCTCACGAAGACCTAGGGCAATTTGAGGAAGCCCATCATTGGAATATACAAGCCAAGTTATATAATGAAAATTTTCCACTAGTATATGAAAGTGAAAAAATAAGAGACTCTCTATCATGAAGAACATGGTGCTACTTTGAAGCACACATGTGGTAAAAGGATAGTAACATTGCCCCTTCTCTCTTTTTCTCTCATTTTTTGGGCTCTTTGGCCTCTTTTTTTTATTTGGGCTCTTTGGCCTCCTTTTTTTTATGTCCAGAGTCTCATCCGAACTTGTGAGGGAATCATAGCTTCCATCATCCTTTCCTCACATGGGACAATGCTCTAATAATGATCATCATCACACTTTTATTTACTTACAACTCAAGAATTACAACTCGATACTAGAACAAAGATATGACTCTATATGAATGCCTCCGGCGGTGTACCGGGATGTGCAATGATCAAGAGTGACATGTATAAAAAATATGAACGGTGGCCAAGCCACAAATAGCATGCCAACTACATGATCATGCAAAGCAATATGACAATGATAGAGCATGTCATAATAAACGGAACAGTGGAAGTTGCATGGCAATATATCTCGGAATGGCTATGGAAATGCCATAATAGGTAGGTATTGTGGCTGTTTTGAGGGAGGAATATGGTGGGTGTAATGTACCGGTGAAAGTTGCGTGATACTAGAGTGGCTAGCAATGATGGAAGGGTGAGAGTGCGTATAATCCACAGACTCAACATTAGTCATAAAGAACTCACATACTTATTGCGAAAAATTTATTAGCTATCGAAACAAAGTATTAGACGCATGCTCCTAGGGGAAGGGTTGGTAGGAGTTAACTATCGTGCGATCCCGACCTCCATACGAAGGATGACAATAAATAAATAAATCATGCTCCGACTTCATCACATAACGGTTCACCATACGTGCATGCTACGGGAATCACAAGTTTTAATACAAGTATTTCTACCAATCCACAATTACTCACTAGCATGACTGTAATATCACCATATTTATATCTCAAAACTATTGAAAGGAATCAAACTTCTCATAGATTCAATGCTCTATATTAAAGTTTTTATTATACCCTCTTTGGATGCCTACATATTAGGACTAAATTCATAACCCAAGAAAATTAGCATGCTGTTTAGAGACTCTCAAAATAATATAAGTGAATCATAATAGTTCATCTATTTCTTCAAAATAAAACCACCGCCATGCTGTAAAAAGATATAAGTGAAGCACTAGAGCAACTGACAAACTACTCCAAAAAGATATATGTGAAGATCAATGAGTAGTCAAATAATTAACTAGCTATGAGAAGACCCTCTCTCATTTAAAACTTTCGGATATTAATTACTTTATTCAAATAGTAAGCAAAACAAAACAAAATGACATTGCAAGAATAGCACATATCATGTGAACACGCAAAAACTTAGGCTAAACCGATACTAACCGATAGTTGTTGATGAAGAAAGGTGGGATGCCTACCGGGGCATCCCCAAGCTTAGATGCTTGAGACTTCTTAAAATATTATCTTGGGATTCCTTGGGCATCCCCAAGCTTGAGCTCTTGTGTCTCCTTAATTCCTCTTATGTCGCGGTTTCCCTAAATCTCAAAAACTTCATCCACACAAAACTCAGCAAGAACTCATGAGATAAGTTAGTATAAATCAACTCAAAACCTTATCATTCCGTATTGTAGAAAATCACTATAATTAAAATTTAACATTGCGTACTAAATGCCTCTACATATTTAATACTCCTATCCTCAAATAGAATAATTAAACACACAAACATATGTAAACAATGCAAACATAACAACAATCTGTCTAAACAGGACAGTCTGTAAAGAGTGGAATTGTGCTCATACTTCCCTAGGTCTAAAAATTCTGAAACATTACCATGTTACAGAGAACTTATTCATGCTCACTGTGTAAAAAGTTCAAGAATTTATCATGTTCTGACTATCCAGAAGAATTCAGATAATGATAGAAAACTTTCTGTTTCCAAACAGCAACTATACTTGCAAAATAAGCATGGTAAAGGCTGTACTTGACACTTTTATTGAAATAAAAGATACTAATGCTTATTCTAAAAAACAGCAAGCAAATCTAAACAAAAGAAAATGACTCTCCAGCAAAACATATATCATGTGATGAATAAAAATATAGCTCCAAGTGAGGTTACCGATAATGTTGAAAACGAAAGAGGGGATGCATTCCGATGCATCCCCAAGCTTAGTTGCTTGGATCTTCCTTGAATATCACCTTGGGATGACTTGGGAATCCCCAAGCTTAGGGTCTTGGCACTCCTTATTCTCCTCATATCGATGTCTCATCCAAAACTTGAAAACTTCAATCACACAAAATGTCACGAAACTTCGTGAGACGCATTAGTATAATAAAGCAAATCATTCACTTGGGTACTGTCAAAGACAAGATTCATAATTGTTCTCACACAATTCCTACTATACCTTATCATTTACACAATTTATATCACTTAATATAAGCTATGGAAACACTAAAACAAGCAAACTATGCATTGAAAATAGAATCTGTAAAAAACAGAACAGTCTGTAATGATCTGGACATCCACCATACTTATGCAACTCTAAAATTCTGAAAAATTAGGACAACGTAGGAAATTTGCATATCAATCATGTGTAAACATTTCAGCTAACTATCATGTTCCAGTAATTTATTAAATTTTCTGCACTGGACGCAAACCTTTCTCTTTTTGCACAAAATCAAATCAACTATCATCCACACTATCCCAAAAGCTTTACATGCCAATTTATTGAAACAAAAGTTATAATACATGATTACTACAGTATCTTAATCATGTGAACACACAAAAACAATAGGTAAATGTCAGCGTCCTGGGAACCAGGGTACCCAGACTTTCCTGTCTGCGGGCCGCGACGCGCTCCTACAAGCGGCCTGGTATGGCCCAGCTGATCGACCAGCTGCTCAAGACCCTCGCAAGGGGGCCAAGCCTCGCGAGGAGAACAACGTCAAGACCTCCTCGGGAGCAGCCTCAGCAAGGCGTTCTGGAGGGGCGGAGAATCAAAGGCCGAGCCTACCTTAGGAGGAGGCAGTGATGTCAGCAGTTACGCACCGCGCCAGCGGGTGCCAGCGTCCGCCAGCGGCGCAGTTGCCATTTCGGTGCAAAGGAGACAGCGCAACCGTTGGTTCCCAATGAGCGGGGCAAATGTTTCCTCTTTGGTGCAACAAGACCGTAGACCACAAGGATGGCAAGGAGGATGTCACCATTGAGCCCACCACCGTGTCACCGCCTGATCCTTTTGCAGGCAAAGACCGCTTTTGTCAGGATAAGAACATCCTTGTGTTCCCGCTCAAAAATGGCCGTTGTGGGATCCCTTCCCGCCTAAACATTTCGGGGGAAGAAGACCGTGGCCACCTATATAAGTAGCTAGGACTCCCACAGCAGAGGGGGGGACGAACACACTTTGCCACCACACAAGGAGCAAGAACACTAGCCTCCCGAGCTTGCCTCCTGGGCCTAAGAACCGTTGTACTAGCTCATATTCTAGCTCGCCTGGAGCCAATCCACCAAAGCAGGAAGTAGGGTCTTACACCACACGGTGGCCCGAACCTGGATAAACTCTTGTGTGCTTGTTCGTTGTTTGCTTGAATCCTTCCACCGAGACGAGAGCGAGACGCTAGGTAGACGTGAGTGGGAGAGATCTTCGTTCACGCCCATGTGTTCGAACTTAACGGGTTTTGCGGAGTCTTGAATCCGACATTTGGCGCGCCAGGTAGGGGGTGTGTCGAAATCTCGCCACTCCGACGACCTCGTCGCATTCTCGCCACCGACCCTGCTCCACAGCCATGGTGGACACACGCCGAGCTCGCGCCACCCGCCGTGCTGCGAACGTCGCTCAGACGGCGCCCGCGGGCAAGGGCGCACCGCTCCACCCCAACTCGCCGGTCGCCAACACCGCCACCGACCCGGCTGTCCACGAGAAGCAGGACTCCTCGCTACCGCCGTCTGTACGGAGGGATGGCCGTACGGCAACGCCTTCACCCTCGCCGGCCGCAGCGTCGTCCTCGCTGGTCCGCCGCGGGCCGGTCTACCAGCAGCCTCCGTTGCTGATGGAGCGGGCGCTCTTGTGCTACCGCCCAGCAGATGACCTCTACGACGAGTGGCTCCACCGCATCACCGAGCTCGTCAACGCCGCTGGAGAAGCGCCTGCACCAACGCACTCCTCACGTCCTCAATCGCCCCCGGCGGGGAACGAGGGCCATGGGGTCCCGGCTCCGCCTCCCCTCCACCACGCTGGCCAGGAGGGTCGGCGCGAGGCCCCTTGACGTGAGCGACCCCGCAGAGCCCACGCCCGTGACGAGGAGAGCGGTCAGGTGATTACGCACCCTCATGCAGGGGCTCGTGGGCCCCCTGGCCCACATCGCCCAGACCGCGCGCCACAGGAGGTGGTGGCGCCAACACCTCAAGAACCAGCATCGCAAGCGCAAGGGGCGCCTGCGATCGTGAGCGCTGGATGTCGTGCCCTAGCCCCTGAGCTACGGCGCCTTGTCTGGCCCGACAAGTTCAAGCCGGGCCTACCTCCACGCTACGACAGCACCACCGACCCCACGGAGTTCCTCCAACTCTACGAGCTGAGCATCGAGGCGTCCAACGGCACCGAGCAGGTCATGGCGAACTGGTTCCCCATGGCTCTGAAGGACGGCGCGCGCTCCTGGCTCCTGAACCTCCCCGTGGGATCCATCTCCTCCTGGGAAGAGCTTCACGAGCGTTTCTTCGCTAACTTCCAAGGCACCCGCGACCGAGCCCCGACAACTGCTGATCTGCGCCGCATGAGGCAGCAGCCGGGAGAAACCCTGCAAAAGTACATCCAATGCTTCAACACCATGCGCCTCCGTATCCCTAGGGTCTCGGACGAGGCCATCATCTCCGCGTTCTTCGATGGCGTCCGCGACGTCAGGATGAGGGAAGAGCTCGCCATTCAAGAAGACCTGTGCACAGCCCTCGAGATGTTCAAGCTCGCGGCAAAGTGCGCCAGGGCGGAGGAAGGCCGCCTCTCCCTTCAGGAGCTGCCTGAGGCGGAGGCGGACGACAAGAAAACCAAGGCCAAGGAGTCGAAGCGCAAGGGACCCGCCGTGCTGGCTGCGGAGCCAGAAGTGAAGCGTGGCTGCGGCTACGATGACCTCCCCAGAGACAACCGACCATACAACATCTTCCACAACGTCCACAGCCACAACACCAACGACTGCCAGGAGCTCAGGGCGATGCGCGGCGGACGCGTCGGGCAGCGCCCTGAGCGCGACAACCGCGGCTACGACCGTGGAGGAGGCCGAGGAAGAGGACGTTGGGACGGCAGGAACTCGCGCCAAGGGTGGCGTGAGCAGCCTCGTGAAGACCACTGGCAGGAGCAGCCTCGTGACGCTCCCTGGCGCGACCAGCCTCGTGATGGTCGCCCTCAGGGCAACGAAGGCCTGCCTCCGCTGCCACCACCGCCAAGGAGGAACGACGGCGACCGCCAGGGAGACGGGGCAGGGGGCTTCCAGGAGCCGCGTGCAGTTGCATGCATTCTGGGAGGAGCCCATGCCCCGGCTTCTCACCGCATCTTCAAGCAGTTCGCCCGTGAAGTGAACGCGGTGCTTCACAGGCCTGACGCCGCGCGCAACCTCAGGTGGACCAAGAAAGTCATCGCCTTCGACCCCAAAGACCAGCTCAAGTGCACTGCGGCCCCAGGCGCCCTCCCGATGCTCTGCACCCCGACCATCAGCAACGTCCTCGTGACCAAGACCCTCATCGACGGTGGAGCAGGGCTCAACGTCCTCTCCGTCCAGACCTTCGAGACGCTCCAGGTTCCCTACGATCAACTCCACCCAACCAAGCCATTCTACGGAGTCACGGATGGCTCCACACTCCTGATGGAGCAGGTCCGCCTCCCCGTCACCTTTGGCGACCGCGACAACTACCACACAAAGCTCATCGACTTCGACGTCGCCAACATCCACCTCCCGTACAACGCCATCCTAGGGTATCCTGCCCTCGCCAAGTTCATGGCGGCAACCCATCACGGCTACAACGTCTTCAAGATGCCCAGGAGCAGCGGAGTCATCACGATCACCTCCGACGAGAAGGAAGCGGTGCGTTCCCGCGTGCCTACCAGATCACGGCGGTCGAGTGCTCCGATGAGGATGGAGCCGTCCTCGCCCTGCAGACCGCCCCAAGAAGAAGAAGAACCTACCCGTCGACGAACCTCAGGACGCGGGGGCCCCCGATGGCCTGGCCTCAGGACTCGCGCCTGCTGACGAGGCGCCCTCCACCCTCGCATAGGGAGGCGCGCTCGACGCCCCTCTCGTGATGGGCTTGGGGACTCTCCTCTGGAGTGTCCCCGAGCTGACCCGTGCCTCGAGGGAGGTGTTCGAGCACCACCTGCAAGCGTATCTTGATGCGCGTTTTTGTGAGCCCAGCGTGAGCCGTTCAGCGCTGGGGGCTCAGGACTTCATCGACCAAGTTACAAAGGAACTTCAGTACGCAAGACTCATACGCGGTGGGCGTAACCGCACAACCCCAAGTTCACCTGCTCGCAGCACAAGCGACTGCTTCCGTATCTGCGTTGACATCGCGGGTCTCAACCGAGCCGCTTCTCAGGAGCCCTTCTGGCCGACGGCGGTCGGCCGGAGAAGGGCCCTCCCCTGAAGCTACATCCGCACACTCTTCTGCTTCCGCAATGCAGCTGCCACGTTCCAGCATCTCGCGCAGCGGGCCTTGGGGGCTCGGGAGGCTCAATGGCAGGCGGTCCGGACGAAGCGAGAACAGGGCCCGCGTGGCCACTGAGAGCCTCCGGAGCCCCTGGGCCTCACGAGCCCGACGATCCTCGGGAGCGACCCGGACAACTCGCGTCTTTAGCTACCCCAGCTTTCCTCCGGCAAGTATCAGGTGACACTTCAGGTATCCAAACGAGGGTGCCTCTCGGGCTGCATCATCCTCGGGCCGCTAGGGGCTGATCCCCCGCGGTTATCTCCCTTTTTCCATGATCAAGGCCAGCTATTTCTTTCCATTCGCATTATCTATATGCTCGGCGTCCTCACCACCACTAAGGTCATGATCCCTTGTGAGCCCACTCGCGACCGCCCCATGATTAAGGACTGGTACGACGTCTATGCTCGGGTTCATCCCTGCAGCGTCGATAAACCCAAGGGCCGAGCTTTGTCTAGCGAGCCATTCCCGTGATGGCACCTCCCATGGTCCTTGGTGCCTTGTTCTCGCATGGGCTAATCATGGATGGGTAAGTACGGGCCCGTGGCAGGTGCCTCGCTCACGCGGGAACCGCACGCCGGCTGTTTTTCTTTTGGATCGTGGCATGAGAAGACTGGGCACGACGTCCGTGCTGGGGTCCGTCCCTGCAGTGTCGACAAATCCAGTGGCTGAGCTCTGTCTCGCGAGTAATCCCCGTGACGTCACCTCCTGGGGTCGCTGGTGCTGCGGCCTTCTCATGCAATATCCCTTGGAGATGCACTCGGCGCAGGTCGACACAACACCTCTCTTTTTGCATTTTGCAGAAGAAGACTCAGGCGCAACCCGCCTCAGGGTAGGGTCTCGTGAGTGATGCGTAAGCTCACGAGAACTTCCTCAGAGTTGTTCAACTCGTCCTGATGAGGGCCCATATACACCTTGGCAGTCCTACCGTGCAAGCCATGTGTCAGGACGGGGCCGTACACGCCCCGGAGTCTCTCCCAGTGGGAGGCTCCCTCCCACGGTCCAGTGGAAGTACCAAGCTCCGCGCTGGCAGATCCAACCAAGGAGCGGTTATGCCCACAAACCAGTGGAAGCACCAAGGTCCACGCTGGCCGCTACGACCGAGGCGTGGTTATGCCCACAGTCCACGCAAGTGTGGTAGCTCTATGCTCCGCGCTAGTTATAAACAACTGAGGGTGGCCCCTAGTGGTCGCACCAACCTCAGGGAGCTTTTCAGCTCACGACGCTCACAGCTTCTCCTTGGATGGGTGTCGCGAGGGGGCTAGGCACGGGGGCTATGCTCAGGTCACGCCTGGCAGACGCCACCCTACCAGGTGCCCAGACACCTGGCCTTCTCGTGCTCCCATGCCAGGCGAAGGCTCGTGGGCAAGGTATGGTGCTCGTTCTCCTTCATGAGAGCCGTTCGTATGTCAAGGGGGACCCCTAGGCATCGCGGCCCAGGGGCCTAACTGGCCACGTAGCCCCTCATCCCTTGAGTCTAGTTATGACGATAACCCCGGTTATCCGGAGGGCTCAATGGCGATCGAGGTATGCGCGGGGTTGGGCCCTCCCGACGCAGAACGAAAACGGGATCGCTTGAACGTCAAGGGGGACCCTTGGGCATCGCGACCCAAGGGCCTGATTGGCCACGTAGCCCCTCATCCCTTGAGTCTAGTTACTACGGTAACCCTGGTCATCCGGAGGGCTCAATGGCGAGTCTAGTTACTACGGTAACCCCGGTCATCCAGAGGGCTCAATGGCGGTCGAGGTATGCGCGGGGTTGGGCCCTGCCGACGCAGAGCACCTAAGCAAACATGAAAGGAAGCAAGCATGGAAATCATCTAGCTATTACAATAATGTCAAGTTTTTTCAAATTCAACCAAAGTTCTTACTCCTCCCCGAGGCACTCGCACTTCTCTCACTAAACAAGATGGATTAGGCATCGCCGGGCGCAGCATCACTGGTCTTCTCTTCTTCGGCTGCAGTAGCAGTAGCCTGGAGGAACGCCTCCACCAGTGACGTGACCTTCACCCTCGGGGCCTTGGCAGCCGTGTTCTCCATGACTTCGGTCACGGGCTCGGACAGCGAGGCCAGATCAAGGGTGGGGTCACGAAGACTTAGGTGGCTGCACACCTGCGTCAGGACCAAGGTAAGCAGCGTACGGCTCTCGACATCAGCTAACTGGCCAATCGCGGCCGTAACACCGCACATGGACTCCACGAGCGCAGCAAGTAGCCCGGTAGGGGCTCCCTCGGGGGTGGTCCGCGGCTCCTTGAACCCTACCCCGTAGGCGGCATGCAGCGCCTTGCAAGCCTCAAGGTCAAAGGCGGCAAGGGCCTTGGGACTCACCGTCGCCGAGGCTGCAAGGGCTTCCTCTTGGACGCGAGCGGCTTGGGCCGCCCTGGCCTGCTCAACTTCAACCTTCAGCTTCTCCAGGGCTGCGCGGTCAGCAAGCTGCTCCTATTGCAGCCGAGACATCGCGGTCTTCTCTGCCTTGAGCTCCTTCTCCAACCTCTTGAGCTCCAGGGCGTGCCTAGTTTCTTCCTCGTAGAGGGCCCCCAGCTTGCTCTTTGCCTTGAGGCAGCGCTTCTCGAAGGATGCGGCGTCAGCTCGCGCGGCGTCACGAGCCAGCGTGGCCGCCGCAGCTTCCTCTCGACCCTTGGCAGCAGCCGCCAAGGCCTGATCCCAGGAGGTCCATGCAGACTCGTCTGCCAGGAGCCACCCGTAGATCAGCCCCAGGCGCCCTTCTATCAGGTGGCCGTCACCATTTTGCAGATCAGCGCGAAGGCGACCCAACGCGGCGGAGATAGTGTCCAAAGCCTGAGGACCAGGCTGCGCCGGCTGGCGCACGGGCACCAACAAGACCGACTGCTCGACCAGGGGCTCCGGGGCTCAGGCCTCCCTCGCCAGAGCAGCCGGAGCAGAAGCCAACTCTGCAACCTCGCCGGAGACGGGGACATCTTCAAGCGACACCATCGCTGCACGCGCGGTGGCCCGACCGACCGGGGCACCTAGCACCACGGCATCCTTCCCCGAGGTCGCACCAGCAGTCGGAGGAGCAGGGCACCGCAGCGTGACCTCGCCCTTCACCTTCTTCATCACACCCGCAGGCTGCTGCATCAAGGAGAGCGCATTAGGGGCACGTCAACTAAGGATGAGTGAGAAATTACACACTTACTCGTCGGAGGCGAGGCGCGCCCTTCTCTTCACCAGCAGGTCAGCAGCAGCTCCTGGCGCCCTTGGTGTGCCAATAGCCTGGGCCTGGGCGAGGCGCAAGGCCACGGTCCTGGGCACGGCCGCGGTCGCCAGGTTCGCTGGCATGGTACTCTTCGGCGGAGTCGCCACCTTGCTTCCCCCGGACGCAGTGCGTCCGGATCGATGTGGAGTGGTCGCCTGGGACCGTCCGGAGGCACCTGCGCCTGACGCCATTGCTCCGGCGAACGCCTCGAAGGAATCCCCTTTGTCGTCCAGGGTATCCTCTAAGCCCCCCTCATCGCTCTCATCGTCAGCACCAGAAGACACGTCGAACGTGGGCGGAGCGCCCACGGGCAAACCAAGGTCCGGCATGGCCATCAACAGCTCGGCCTTGTCAGGGCGGCTGTACAGCGACACGTAGGCCCCAGGAAGATCCTCCGGAACCATCCCCAGGAGGGCTCTCGAGGTGAAGTCCAGATCGTCTTCGGACAACATCCCTGGGTGTAGCCGGAGCCCGTCGTTGTCGCCCATCAGCTCCCACATGGGGCGTGAGTGATCCTGCAGCGGAGCCAGACGCTGCCACAAGAACTCCTTCACGATCTGGCCCCCTTCAAGCCTCGAGCTCAGGTCGGCCTCAATCTTCGCCAAGACGGGCCCGGCAAGAGGGCCGGTGAGCTTCGCATGGCACCAGCCGGTAAGCTTCTCCGGACAGGCAGTAGGCAGCGCCAACAGAGGATGGATGTGCTGGGCTTCCAGATAGACCCACCTCTTCCGGTGGGACTCTATCTTCTTCCCGACCGTCATCAGGCGACAGCCCTGGTGCTGGAAGACGAAGGAAACGCAGCCCGAGCACGGGCCATCATCGTACTGACGCATGGATAAGAAGTGTCGGAAGAGGGCGACGGTCGGCCTCACCCCCACAAACGCCTCACAATAGAAGGCGAAGAGCGACAAGACGAAGATGGAGCAAGGTTGGATATGGAGGGCGTGCACCTGGTAATGTTCCAGGATGGCGTAAAAGAACTCGGAGAAGGGGGACACGAGCCCCACGGAGATGCTGTAGAGGAAGAAGGGGTAGCATGACTTCGACAAGGTCCGCGCCATGGTGGATCCGGCCCAGATCCGCGTCGGGCCATGCTCATTGTGGGAGCTCGACAGGAACGGCTGGACCTCTGAGTAGTCCTCCTCCCTGATAATTGAGGACTCCTCAAGTGCCGCATCAAGAGACGAAGCAGATCCAGACGCCGGCGCGGCACCCTTGTTCCTCTTCACCATGGTTAAAGGAGCCGAAGGACGCAGAGAGGCAGGAGGCGTAAAGGGAAGAAATCCGAGCAGGAAGGAAAGAGGGCGATAACTCCCCCAGCAGAGAAGGCCCCTTTTTGTCAAGACGCATGGTTACCAAGACGGCGTGGGAAGCGGGGTCGCTCGCGTCCCATCCAACCGTCACGCGCCAGCCTGGCCCGCAACCTTTTTGGGGCCCGCGGCGCTTCGTTCTCGACCAAGGCTTCGCCCTGAAGCCAACTCCGCATGCACCTTGGGCCCGGGGGCTACTGTCGGCGTCCTGGGAACCAGGGTACCCAGCCTTGCCTGTTTGCGGGCCGCGACGTGCTCCTACAAGCGGCCTGGTACGGCCCAGCTGATCGACCAGCTGCTCAAGACCATCGCGAGGGGGCCAAGCCTCGCGAGGAGAACGACGTCAAGACCTCCTCGGGAGCGGCCTCAGCAAGGCGTTCCGGAGGGGCGGATAATCCAAGGCCGAGCGTGCCTCAGGAGGAGGCAGTGATGTCAGCAGTAACGCACCGCGCCAGTGGGTGCTAGCGTCGGCGAGCGGCGCAGTTGCCATTTCGGTGCAAAGGAGACAACGTAGCCGTTGGTTCCCAAGGAGCGGGGCAAAGGTTTCCTCTTTGGTGTAACAAGACCGAAGACCGCAAGGACGGCAAGGAGGATGTCACCGTCGAGCCCACCACCGTTTCACCGCCTGATCCTTTTGCAGGCGAAGACCGCTTTTGTCAGGATAAGAATGTCCTTGTGTTCCCGCTCAAAAATGGCCGTTGTGGGATCCCTTCCCGCCTAAACATTTCGGGGGAAGAGGACCATGGCCGCCTATATAAGTAACTAGGACTCCCACTACAGAGGGGGGGGGGGACGAACACACTTTGCCACCGCACAAGGAGCAAGAACACTAGCCTCCTGACCCTCCGGAGCTCTCCTCCTGAGCCCAGGAACCGTTGTACTAGCGCATATTCTAGCTCGCCCGGAGCCAATCCACCAAAGCAGGAAGTAGGGTCTTACACCACACGGTGGACCGAACCTGGATAAACTCTTGTGTGCTTGTTCGTTGTTTGCTTGAATCCTTCCACCGAGACGAGAGCGAGGTGCTAGATAGACGTGAGTGGGAGAGATCTTCGTTCACACCCCTGTGTTCGAACTTAACGGGTTTTGCGGAACCCTGAATTCGACAGTAAAAGTATTGGGTTGTCTCCCATCAAGCGCTTTTCTTTAACGCCTTTTTAGCTAGGCATGAAGATTTCAATGATGCTCACATAAAAGTAAAGAATTGAAACTCAAGAAGGAGCATCATGAATCACATGGAAAGCTCACTTCAGTCTAACCCACTTCCTATGCATAGGGGTTTTGTGAGCAAAGAATTTATGGGAACAAGAACCAACTTGCATAGGAAGGCAAAACAAGCATGACTTCAAAACTTTCAACACATAGAGAGGAACCTTGATATTATTTGAATACCTACAAGCATATGTTCCTTTCTCATAATAATTTTCAGTAGCATCATGAATGAATTCAACAATATAACTATCACATAAACCACTCTTTTCATGATGCATAAGCATATAAGTTTTACTACTCTCCACATAAGCAAAATTCTTCTCATTTATCATAATGGGAGTATCATATGAAACTTGAATACTATAGATTGTTTCTAGATTAAAAGAGTAATGTTCAGAAAAAGGATATTCATCATAAGTAGCACCCTTGTTCTCATCATAATCAATTGAAACTTCTTCCAAGATAGCGAAATCATTACTAAGCAAAGTCATCACCTCTCCACATCTACTTTCATAAATATTGCAATCATCATAAATAGGAGGCATGCTATCATCATAATAAATTTTCTCATCAAAACTTGGGGGACTAAAAATATCATCTTCATTAAACATAGCATCCCCAACCTTATGGCTTTGCATGTCATTAGCATTATGGATATTCAAAGAATTCATACTATCAACATTGCAATCATGCTCATCATTCAAATATTTGGTGCCAAATATTTTATTAACTTCTTCTATCAATTGAGCACAATTTTCCTTTCCATCATTTTCACGAAAGACATTAAAAAGATGAATCATATGAGGTAACCTCAATCCCATTTTTTTGTAGTTTTCTTTTATAAACCAAACTAGTGATAAAACAAGAAACTAAAAGATTCAATTGAAAGATCTAAAGATATACCTTCAAGCACTCACCTCCCCGGCAATGACGCCAAAAGAGAGCTTAATGTCTACTACACAACCTTCTTCTTGTAGACTCGTGTTGGGCCTCCAAGCGCAGAGTTTTGTAGGATAGTAGCAATTTTCCCTCAAGTGGATGACTTAAGGTTTATCAATCCGTGGGAGGCATAAGATGAAGATGGTCTCTCTCAAACAACCCTGCAACTGAATAACAAAGAGTCTCTTGTGTCCCCAACACACCAAACACAATGGTAAATTGTATAGGTGCACTAGTTCGGCGAAGAAATGGTGATACAAGTGTAATGTGGATAGTAGATATAGGTTTTTGTAATCTGAAAATATAAAAATAGCAAGGTAACTAATGATAAAAGTGAGCACAAACGGTATTGCAATGCTTGGAAACAAGGCCTAGGGTTCATACTTTCACTAGTGCAAGTTCTCTCAACAATGATAACATTACTAGATTATATAACAATCCCTCAACAAGCAACAAAGAGTCACTCCACAGTTCCTTTCGCGGAGAACATAACATGAAATTGCTTGTAGGGTATGAAACCACCTCAAAGTTATTCTTTCTGATAAATCTATTGGGCTATTCCTATAAGAGCCACAAACAAACCCAGAGTTCGTACCAGAATAACACCACGTGACACACATCAATCAACCCTAATGTCACCTAGATACTCCAATCTCACCACAAGTATCCATGGGCTAATTATATGATGTGCATCACACAGTTTCAGATTCATAATATTCAATCCAACACAAAGAACTTCAAGAGCATCCTGGGATTTCTATCGGAGAAAAGAATATGAAAAAGTGCATCAACCCCTATGCATAGATTACCCCAATATCACCATGGGAATCCACAAGTTGATAACCAAAACATACATCAAGTGGATCAATAGAACATCCCATTGTCAGCATGAATATTCCATCACAAGACATACATCAAGTGATTTCACATCCAAAGATTCAATCCAACATAATAAAACCTCAAAGGAAAAGACTCAATTCATCACAAGGTAGAGAGGGGGAGAAACACCATATGATTCAACTGTAGTAATAAAGCTTGCGGTACATCTAGATCATGCCAAATCAAGAAAACGAGAGAGAGAGAGAGAGAGAGAGAGAGAGAGAGAGAGAGAGAGAGATCAAACACATATCTACTGGTACATACCCTCAGCCCCAAGGGTGAACTACTCCCTCCTCGTCATGGAGACCACTGAGATGATGAAGATGGCCATCGGTGATGGTTTCTCCCTCCGACAGGGTGCTCGAACGAGCTCCCGATTGGTTTTTTGTGGCTACAGAGGCTTGCGGCGGTCGAACTCCCGATCTAGGTTTCTTTCTGGGGGTTTGGTATTTATAGGATTTTTTGGCATCGAGAACAAGTCAGGGGGGGTCCATGAGACAATGTCAAGGTAGGGGGCTGACCTAGGGGGTGGGCGCGCCCCCACCCTTGCCTTTGACTCGGGACTCTTCTGGCCCAACTATTTTGCTTCGGGGGCTTCTTTTGTTCCATAAAAAATTACAGTAAAATTTTATCTCATTTGGACTCCGTTTGTTATTCCTTTTCTGTAAAACTCAAAAACAAGGAAAAAACAGAAATTGGGACTGGGCTCTAGGTTAATAGGTTAGTCCCAAAAATAATATGAAAAAGCATGTAAATGCATATAAAACATCCAAAACAGATAATATAATAGCATGGAACAATCCAAAATTATAGATATGTTGGAGACGTATCATTTCACAGACAGAGTAATGCAACACCAATTCCTGGAGGGCTTAAAGCCCGTGAACATCGAGCCATACGACGTAACTACAGACCTGGATGTATGGATAGAGGATTTTTACTCCACATTCACATGGCGTGAGGAGATGACCTCCATGCCAGCAAGTACTTGCCACTACAACTCAAAGGACCAGCTAGACACTGGTTGAATAGCCTTCCTAAAGACTCTATAGGTTGTTGGGAAGAGCGCGAGGATGCTTTTCGAGCGAACTTCTAGGGCACCTATGTTCGGCCTCCGGATGCCGATGATTTGAACCACATCACACAATAGCCCGGAGAATCTGCCTGGTAATTCTAGAATCGGTTCCAGACAAAAAAGAACCAGATTGTTGACTGTCCAAACATCGAAGCCTTAGCTGTCTTCAAACATAGTGTCAAGGATGAATGGCTTGTGTGACAGCTCAGCTAGGACAAGCCCAGGACGATGGCAGATCTTACCTCCCTGATGACCCGCTTCCGTGCATGAGAAGATAGTTGGCTCGCTCGTCAAAGCACCAATCCCGATATCCCCGGTACCTCTGAGGTCCAGGACAAAAATGGGAAGCCACGACGCAACAAAAATAAGCGCCGCCACAATGACAGTGATGGTTAGGATACGGCAATAAATGCCGGATTCCACAATCCGAAGTCTGGATCCCTAAAAAGGCCTCCTAAAGGAAATACTAACAGTCCGTCCATGCTAGACGCAATCTTGGACGGGCCCTGCCAGATCCACATCACATCAGAGAAGCTCACCAACCACTCCAACCGTAATTGTTGGGTGATCAAACAGGCCGGCAAAGTCACAGCCGAAGACTCTAGCAAAAGCCCTCGAAGCAAGGACGATGATGAGCCCCGCATGCCGAATGGTGGAGGCCAAAAACCCTTGCCTTCCGAAGTTAAGACGGTGAACATGATCTACACCACCCATATACCAAGGAAAGAAAGGAATCGGGCACTACTTGACGTATACTCCGTCGAGCCCGTGGCGCCGAAGTTTGCCCATGGTCGGCTTGCCCGATCACCTTTGACCGCAGGGACCACCCGACCAATATCCAACATGGAGGATCGGTGGCCCTAGTGCTCGACCCCAGCATAGATGGATTCCACCTCATGAGAGTCCTCATGGATGGGGCAGCAACCTCAATCTGCTATACGAAGACACAGTGAGGAAGATGGGGATCGACCCGTCAAGGATCAAACCCAGTAACACTACCTTCAAGAGAGTTATTATGGGAGTGGTGGCCCGTTGCACGGGCACGGTGACCCTCGAATCAGTATTCGGTGCAGTAGACAACTTCCAAAGTGAAGACTTGATCTTCTATATCGCCCCTTTCCGCAGCGGCTATCACTCCTTCCTTGGCCGAACGACATTCACCAAGTTCAACACCATCCTACATTATACGTACCTCAAGCTGAAGATGCCCGGTCCCTCGGGCGTCATAACAATTAACGGCAACACGGAACACTCACTCCATACCGAGGAACACACTGCAGCCCTAGCAGTCAAAGTTCAAACCGGTGCCTACGGGCCGAGATATCAGCCCGCCATAAGGGCCGATGACAACAGCAAACAGGTCTAAACCCTCTCGCCGTCATGGGAACCCACCCGTGTTCGCCGCAAAATAGGGCCACGTGCCTCACGGCCTGCCTAATACAGTCGCACTCCTTGTGCCTCGGCAGCACAACTTTGCGCTCAAGATACCATGGGCAGCCATGAGGCTCATATCAATGGAGCAGAACCGTGTGTTTGCATAGACTGAACTATGGGATTACCACGTATTCGGAAAACATGCGGTACAACTCCGGACTCCCCCAACATCAAGCTATACCAGGAGGGCCACCCGTCAATGTTCTACCGAAGGCCCCATCCCCCTCTCCCAACAGAAGCAGGGCGCAGACATGCAACAGGGCACATTTGAGGCTTCGGACCATGCCTCAAGGCTATGTGTAAACCTTTACTCTGTAAAAAATCCTTTGCAATAAACGCCTGGGCAGTTTGAATTGTACGGTTAGACATCATGAGCTTATGAAAAATAATAAAAAACACCCCTTTATAGTGTTCGAATATCCACACTGTGCGATTCCCCCTCCTATCCTTTTATTTTCCATCTCTTCGAACGACCCGACAACAAAAATGATGTAGTAAATAAAAATCAATCAATTGACCACAAGCTTGATTTTCCCATCAGCTCCACATACCAAGTCCAGCACCACTTCCCGTTGAGTGTTCGGCATCTCGGATATTGCAATGTATGCATCACCTCGGAACTATGTCTTGGGTCAATAGTTAGGTTGCCTGGCTCCTGTGCTTACCTTCTTATGTTTCGCAAGTTCGGCTAACAAGGGAAAGGGAGAACACCCGTGATTGTACTTATGGCTAGCCCAGTTAAGTGCCTCAGGAGGAGAAAGCCAAAAATTGACTGTCATAGTAAGCGAGAGCTGGTCAGCGATGCGATGACGAGCATTAGACTCAAAAATCATTGGAGATTTCTCTGTGTCATACGAAGCGTTTGTCTTCGCGTGAACCATGTGATAACATGGCAGGCCTCGATCTCCAAGTATATCACAAAAACATTGGGGGTAGTCACTAGGTCCCACCGTCAAGCTCCTATGGCTAGCTGAAAGCAATAAAACCGAATAGTCTGATTGCCTTGTCTCTCGCGCGCACTACCGCCTTCGGGCACCGAGACTTCGGCTACGGGTGACAGTGGGCGGATGAAACACCTTGGGTGATATGCACTTGGGGGCTGAAGCCGATGACTGGTAGCTTTCAGAATACACACATGACTGCACAAGAGTCAAAATAAAAACATCGCATTTTAGAGCACACAAACAGGCCGCATTATAAAGCATAAAGGTCCAGTTAAAATGACCAAGTACATTTACTCAATAATTACATCCTTTGAACACTGACCCTCTATCACCCGAGCGCCATTCATAACCTGCACAAAGTAAAGCTCAGGATGGCAATGCTGCTTTCTAGTTGGCGGAGGACTAGTGGCCATGTCCATTGGCTTAATTTTAGGCCAATGAACCATGGTCTTCGCGAATGCCAACCTGCCCCCTTAAGGCACGCAGAGCGCTTCACGGCATCAATCTGGGGCAACGCCTCCCACAACCTAAGCACCAGGCCGAAGTAGTTGTCTGGAATTGGCTCGGTGGGCCACAACCGGATATAGAGGTCCCTCAGAGCATCCTCTGACATCCAATGCATCTCCATCAACTACTTCATTTGGTTGTTGAGGAGGGGAGGATGTTCGGAGGCCAGGAACTATGAACAGAAGAGCCGCTACTCGGAGTCCTACTCATGAGCGGCATAATACCGCGACCGCCACAATCCATGACAGTTTGGCGAAGACTCCTGTAAAGCGCCAGACCGGCGTCGGCAAGAGAAACCTATTTCCTCCAAACACACTCTGCAGTAAGTATTTCTTACCATCTGCAATTTGCCCCACTTGGCGGAGCTCCTCCCAGACACCTCGCAGCTCGGTCCTCGCCTCCTGGAGTTCCTTCTCCACCATGGATAGCCTGGAAGAACGCTTTTCCAGCTCCTTATCAAGGGCCTCGAGCTTCTAGACGGCATCCTTGAGCTCCACCCGCACTTTGGCTACTCAAGCCTCATGCTACTCGCCAGAAAGCTTGGTCTTCTCAAGCTCGGCTACCGCCTTGTCAGCAGCCGCTTTCTTTACGACCGCACCTGCCTCAACTTTATTTAGGGACTTTTTCAATCCCTCAACCTGGGTGGCAGCAGCTGCAATATCATCACATTGTATGATTAGTATACAGTTTGAAGCTTTAATATCTGGCACTAAGCAATCACACAAAGGGCTCACCTTGCACTTCGTCAAGCCGCTTGTTAACAAGGTCAAGCTCTCAATCGGAGCGCTTGAGCTTCTGATCCATCTTCTCTAGCACCGCAACATTAGTAGCCACTGGCAAAGAAGATGCCTGTGACATCAAAAAGTTCACACCACTTCAAATACTGGCCTGCAGAATTGGACCCTCCGCAAGTTTCTTTGCAAACTTTGCAGAGTCTCGGGGGCTACTACATATACAGCCTACTAAAACTAAGGACTAAACCCTCTTTATGAGAAAAGAGTATTACTTGGCTTATCTCAAAGCCTGTCAGTAGGCCTTGTACATTGTCGTTCAGTCCAGATTGGATGAACCGAACACCTTGTATAACCGCACCCATGAGAGTGCGGTGCCCGTCAACGATGACCGAGTTGTTAACCAACTCCTCTAACACGTCCGACCAGCCCGCCACCGCCCGTTTTGAGGTTTTCGGCGCTGGCGTCAAACCCCCGACCCCTTCCCCATTGGAAGTCGGAACTGGCATTGTCAAGGGCCTCGGGGGCTCGGGAGTGGATGGCTGAGGGGGTCCGAATGGTCCGGATTCCCTTTTCGCACTAGCCAGGAGGGGCGCATCCTCCTGGTCTTTAGTGACCAAGGCGTCAGCCTCGGCAATGGTGGCGTCAACCCCCTCCTCCGTGTCTATAGGAGGAGGGGTCATTCGGGACAACACCTCCCCAACCTCTTCGGGGACCAGGGCAGGTGCAGAGCACGATGCAGACCTATTGTCCGCCAGTTCGGCAAGCGGGGACGTCCCCTCCGAGGTATGCTCGGTGGGGCGGTCGCATGCAGGGCTGTGATACTAAAGGGTTAGCCTTAGTTCATAATGAATTATTGAAAACAAGGCAACTAAAGATGCCATCATTGTACATGTCGGCCGGGGGCTTGACCCTCGGTTCCTTCTTCAGAACCTCTTCAGACACTTCGGACCCCTCGTCAGAGTCCGAGCTGCCAGGCAAGACCAGCTTGGGCCGGAACCGCCTCTTCTAGGGCTTGAGGGGGTTGTACCTCCTCGACATCCTCGAGCGCCACCCTCTTCTTGGAGTGCGAAGAGGCACTCTCCTCCTCGTCCTCGTCCTCATTTCTATCTTGGGCAGATGGAGCCACAACATCTCCGGACCGAGTATCCAGACGAGCTCTGCGGCGGAGGCCCTTCCAGTCTCCCGGTGCATCCTTCTTCTTTTTGCCCTTCTAGTCGAGCACCTTGTAAGGCACCACAACCAGCAGCTTCTCCAGCTGGGCCGATCGGGGATCCTCAGGCAGAGGAGTCGGGCTACTAATCATCTTGGCCTTTCCGAGCTAGCCCTGCAAAAATCCGCAAAGGGAGGCTTAAGATTGCATTGGGCATGGTAATATTATCCGAACATATGTCAAATGACGAACCACTTACCTCCCTTGGTGGGTTCATCGCGTCGAGGGCGATGTCCTCTCACTCGGCCGGCCATTCCTCTTTAGGCTTGAATAATAGGCCCCGCACTGTAATGCCCCGGATGTAACACTTTCCCTATATGGCAATATATATAAACTTTGGCTTCATCAGTTCCATTCTGTGTTCTTCGTCTTTTCGGGTTTTCGTCATTTTGTCGTGTGCGTGTGTGCATTCATCCATGTCATGTTGTCAGGTGTATTGCATTGCATTGTGTTGTCTTTTGCATCCGGTCCCACTCATCTCTTCCCGTTGTCCGTTTCGAGTTCCGACGCTCTCACACGTGCCCGTGGCTTCCCGGAGTCCTTCTTTCGTGTTTGGCCGTGTAGCGTTTCCGAAATGGTGTGAGACTTGTCGTGTGATGTTGTTTTGGTACGTGTAGGCCGCCTGTCAAGTTTCGTCGCGTTTGGACTTCGTTTGGTACTCCAATGGGTAACCTCGTGGGCTAAAAGTACCTCCTCTTTGAGGCCCAAGACCCCCTCCACAACAGCCCAACAACCCAGCTCAACCCTTCCCATCATCTCGGCCGTTGAATTGTGATCGCGTGGCCGAAAACCGTTCCCCATTTGGAGTCTCCTAGCTCCTTGTGCCTATATAAACGTCCACCCCTCCTTTTTTTGCGTCCAAAACCCTAGTCTTCATCCTCCTCCAGCCCCCGCCTCGAAATCCATGCCGGGCGGACGTGTCCGACCCGGGCCGGACAGTCCACCACCGCACAGTGCAGCCTCCGCCGCCGCCGGGCCCGCAGGCCCGTTCCCGGCCCGCTCCCGCCGCCGTTCGGACCAAATCGAGTCGCCGCCCGCGCGCCTCCTTCCTCGGCGCCAGCCGCCGCGCCGCCACCCGCAGGCGGCCGGAGGTCCGCTGCCCTTCAAGCAGCTCGCCGCCGGCCCTCGCAGAGCCGCCTCCGTCGGACCTCGCCGGCCTTCACCGACCCCGCCGCCGGCCGTCACCGACCCCGCCGCCGGCCTTCACCGACCCCGCCGCCGGCCCTCGTCCCACCTCGCCGCCCGAGGGCTCCTCCGGCCTGGCCGCCTCGCTGGGAGGTTCGAGCAACCGCCGATCGGATCGCCAGATCCAGCGGGATCCTAACGGGTCCCGATCCCGATCCAACCCGCGACCCACTCCACCCCGTTTGACCGCGACCCGCGGACCCGCGACCCGCTCAGTTGACCAGACCCGCTCCGCGTTGACCCCAGCAGGTTGACCCCTCTGTTTTTCCCTAAAGTCTTTTAGTTTTTCATTGTCTGATGCACTTTTGCAATGATGATATCTTTTTCTGTGCTTGTCCGTTTTGTGCATATGATATGTCAAAATGATCATGGTGACATGTACTATGTTTTGTTCCATTGTGTCATGCATGTTCGAGATCATCTAGATGTCTTAATCTTCATGAGAAGAGTGCTACTTGTTATAAACTTCTGATATTAGTTGTTTTCATTCCATGTTTGTGATGTGATAACTTGATGCATGTTTGTCCAAATGAAGCAAATGATATGTCCAAATGTTCATCATGAGATGCTCTACATGTTGGGTGCTATAGCATGCATGTTAGAGTTCATATTGCCATGTTTATCTCTGTTGCAAAAGTGCATGTGGCTGTTAGGTTTTTAAACTTGTTACGAGATGCCAAGTTGAGGAGCTCGTTGCTATTGATGTGGTTGTCCCCATGTTGCATGCTTATATGTTTTGGATTCCCTATCATGTGTTCTTTGCTGTGGTGCAAACCACTTGCCATGTTATGCTTTGAGGTGACTTAAACATGCTCACAAACATGCCATGATAATATTGCTGTTTTAACACTTAGTGAAATTTCACGAAGTCTGGAATCTGTAATATCCTGATGCTATGTTTGCTAGTTGTTCTAGGCAAATCCATGTTAGTTTTGGGGTGACTATTGATGATTCCTTGTTGTATATGTTGTTGCCTATCCATTCATGCCCTCACATGCTCATTTGGTTTGCTGTAGCATATTTAATTCTTGCTCCCAAGTTGCTATAAAATATTGCTGTCAGGATTTTATTGTCATGATCAAAATGTTGTAGCTTGTTGCTATTGATCCATGCCTCCTATGGAGATGCACTACAAGAAATATGTCAACTTATGACCTTTTGTTAGTGACCCTGGAAGAATTGGTCATAGATCTATGACCATTTCAGACCAATTGGTCAAAAGCTGTTCGGGGGGCTCCAAACCCTAAACTATAACGACCATTTTGGTCAGAAAGGTCATAATTTCCTTACACGAAATGGTCACAAAGCAGATAGCACTGGTTCGCTACCTTATTTCTAGCTGTTCATGGCCAATATAGATGGTCATAACCTTGAAAATTGTGGTGGGTTGCTACGACTAGGCGCCACCTCATCAGTTTTGCCTATGTGTCATGTCCATGTGGCAGTTTTTGCCCTAGGTTGTGAAGCAACCTATATTTCTGTCATTCCTAAAATTCCCCAAAAAATCTCATAAATTCTTTGGGTCATATCTTCGTCAAATATGTAAAAAACCTTCCTTGCCTAGTTCAAAAATAATTCAAAAATATTCATTTTCCTATTCTGTTGAAAAAAACACTTTGTGAAGGAAGTACTACTTTGGCATGTCCAAATGGTATCCATTTTCTACAGTGCTTTCCTATGCCCAAATAACTATCCTCCACCAAATGCCAGCTCAATCCATTCATTATTTTGAGCCCATCTTCAACATTCGTATTTATGTCCAGTGTGGTACTTTGCAAAGCAAGTACCACCTAGACTCCTCCTTTTGAGCTGAAAATTTGTGAAGACGGTCTTCTTAGTAACTGATCATCCTCAACCAAAACTCACGCCCATTAGCCATGTGCATTTTCCGTACCGCTAATCAAACACTTGGCTGCTAATTCATGTTTGAGCATCGATCGGTCTCCTCGTGAGAATCTTATGTTGTAATTTTCTTCCTAGCACCTACCTGGGGAGTGGCCAACCCACTAGACATGCCTAGGCCGCCCAGAACACATGGCAACGCCACAGTCACGCGGTGACCACGCAGCAGGCATGCGAGTTTACGCGCTCTAGAGTTGGGGCCCTCGACCACCGCCCAAACCTCGACGTATCGCCACCAAACCATGTATTTATGATTAAATAGGTACTTATGTACCTAGAAATGATTTTTGGAAAAAATAAATAGCAAACTATGAGGCAGCCGCAGTTCAAATTTGACCCGCTTCCAGCTGAATCAGCGGAAATTTGTCTTTTTCACGAGAGGTGGATCAAAACTTTTTACACCCAACCATTTTGTCAATTGTGCATTAAATATGTCCTAGTATTTTATAAAATTGATTTGGTCAAATTTTGCAACAATTATTTGGGAGGTCCTTCACAAAAAAACCTCCTTTTGGGCACTCGAAAAATGGAAAATGATTTTTTCGTCCAAAGAAAATGAAAACTTCCTTAAGCAATATTGTTTGCCATTCCAAGATGCACCCTTGTGCACAATATGAGATCATTTGAACAAACTATGCTATGAATGTGGCCATAGGATTGATCATTTGGCTTGAAAGCCATGTATCTTCACGCATGATAGCTCATTTCTGAGAACACTTTTTTAAAAGAATTGCTGTATTACAAGTTTATTATTTTTCCTGGTAACTTGGTCATATTTAATGACACAATGCGAAGGTTTTCCAACTTTTTGATTTTTTTTGAATTTTTTATGAACGTTTCAAAATGCGGTCAAAACGGCGGGAATGACCGTTCCTAGCTAGTGGTTGAATCTTGGAATTTTTTTGGTGTTTCTCTGATTAAATAGGTACTTATGTACCTAGAAATGATTTTTGGAAAAAATAAATAGCAAACTATGAGGCAGCCGCAGTTCAAATTTGACCCGCTTCCAGCTGAATCGGCGGAAATTTGTCTTTTTCACGAGAGGTGGATCAAAACTTTTTACATCCAACCATTTGGTCAATTGTGCATTAAATATGTCCTAGTATTTTAGAAAATTGATTTGGTCAAATTTTGCAACAATTATTTGGGAGGTCCTTCACAAAAAAACCTCCTTTTGGGCACTCGAAAAATGGAAAATGATTTTTTCGTCCAAAGAAAATGAAAACTTCCTTAAGCAATATTGTTTGCCATTCCAAGATGCACCCTTGTGCAAAATATGAGATCATTTGAACAAACTATGCTATGAATGTGGCCATAGGATTGATCATTTGGCTTGAAAGCCATGAATCTTCACGCATGATAGCTCATTTCTGAGAACACTTTTTTAAAAGAATTGCCGTATTACAAGTTTATTATTTTTCCTGGTAACTTGGTCATATTTAATGACACAATGCGAAGGTTTTCCAACTTTTTGATTTTTTTTGAATTTTTTATGCCCGTTTCAAAATGCGGTCAAAACGGCGGGAATGACCGTTCCTAGCTAGTGGTTGAATCTTGGAATTTTTTTGGTGTTTCCCTGATTAAATAGGTACTTATGTACCTAGAAATGATTTTTGGAAAACATAAATAGCAAACTATGAGGCAGCCGCAGTTCAAATTTGACCCGCTTCCAGCCGAATCGGCGGAAATTTGTCTTTTTCACGAGAGGTGGATC
Source organism: Secale cereale (assembly GCA_902687465.1). Taxonomy (NCBI): domain Eukaryota; kingdom Viridiplantae; phylum Streptophyta; class Magnoliopsida; order Poales; family Poaceae; genus Secale; species Secale cereale. Next base: position 192,058,523 of record LR738710.1, on the reverse strand, counting down.
AAAACTTTTTACACCCAACCATTTTGTCAATTGTGCATTAAATATGTCCTAGTATTTTATAAAATTGATTTGGTCAAATTTTGCAACAATTATTTGGGAGGTCCTTCACAAAAAAACCTCCTTTTGGGCACTCAAAAAATGGAAAATGATTTTTTCGTCCAAAGAAAATGAAAACTTCTTTAAGCAATATTGTTTGCCATTCCAAGATGCACCCTTGTGCAAAATATGAGATCATTTGAACAAACTATGCTATGAATGTGGCCATAGGATTGATCATTTCGCTTGAAAGCCATGAATCTTCACGCATGATAGCTCATTTGTGAGAACACTTTTTTAAAAGAATTGCCGTATTACAAGTTTATTATTTTTCCTGGTAACTTGGTCATATTTAATGACACAATGCGAAGGTTTTCCAACTTTTTGATTTTTTTTTGAATTTTTTGTGCCCGTTTCAAAATGCGGTCAAAACAGCGGGAATGACCGTTCCTAGCTAGTGGTTGAATCTTGGAATTTTTTTGGTGTTTCTCTGATTAAATAGGTACTTATGTACCTAGAAATTATTTTTGGAAAAAATAAATAGTAAACTATGAGGCAGCCGCAGTTCAAATTTGACCCGCTTCCAGCTGAATCGGCGGAAATTTGTCTTTTTCACAAGAGGTGGATCAAAACTTTTTACACCCAACCATTTTGTCAATTGTGCATTAAATATGTCCTAGTATTTTAGAAAATTGATTTGGTCAAATCTTGCAACAATTATTTGGGAGGTCCTTCACAAAAAAACCTCCTTTTGGGCACTCGAAAAATGGAAAATGATATTTGGAAAAAATAAATAAAAACTCCCTTTGTCAATGTTGTTTGCCAATCTAAGATATAAACTTGTGCAAAATATGACATCATTTGAACAAATATTTGATAGGTCTTTCACAAAAAAACTCATTTTTAGCATTGAAAAATGAAATGAAAAATTTGTTTGTAATCAATCATGACCAATTTGTATGGTCAAAAAATCTTCAAATTGTTTGGTGCGCTTTGCTTGGTCCATAGGCATATCATGCGGATCATGCATCAACTACCGTCGGATGCTTCTGGATCCAACGGCAGCCCTCACCCCCTCACCCAATCGCACCCCAACCACCCAAACCCTAACCCACACCCACACTCCTCCTCCCTCACCCGCACTCCTCCTCCCTCGGCTCCTCGCCGCCGCCACCTCCTCCCGGCCCCGCAGCGGCGCCCACCGCGTCACCTACCGACCACCCTCGCGGGTCGTTGCGACCGTGGCGACGACGGCGGCCTTGTCGTCCCCGGAGGCCGCACTCAGTCGTCTCCCTATCCGCCTCCCCCCCAACACCAGACCAGAGAGATGCGCCTCCCTCCCGAACGGCCGCGGTCGGTTCCTCGCCGCCGCCGCCGGCCCGCTGCCCCTCCCCCGCGGCGCGCCCAACAGGCCGAGCCCCCCGCCCCCAGCCGCCCGCACCGGAGCCCAGCTGCGAGATCTTCTTCCACGCGGCGTCACGGTCGCGTTCATCGTAGCAGGACCTCGTGGGCTCCATCAAGGACTCCCTCCTCGCGCTCGACACCATGACAGGCGCCAAGGTGCTGCTCCCCTCTCTCCCCTCTCTCGCGTCTTTACCCTCTGACCATCAAGAGCTCAGCCACAACACCTTCCCATGGCAAGGGTTTCAAGGGCGGCGTCCCCTCAAACTCCGGCGCCGCACCGGCGACTCTTCTCCGCCCTCTCTGAAGCCCATCGCAAGTCCCACGGGCGGCTCCGCCTCGTGGATGGTACTCCTGCACCCGGTGGCTGCGGGGCGGACGCGCGCCGCGGGTAAACTCCGGCGAGACGGTGGCTCCCTCCGGCGGCTCCCTCCATGGCATGACGGCGGTGCACTGCATCGTCTAAAGCACCCCCATGGTGAGCCCCTCTCCACTCCTCTGATCCCCCCGTTTGATGCCATGCACATCACCTGTATTTTTCTAACTGTACAATAGCACTCACTCCTCTACTGTCACATAATAGGTTAGCCTTGAATTCATCTAGTTTGGATCAAAACATAACCATTGGTTAATACTAGATGATTGTTACTGTACATTTGGATCAAAACAGAACCTTTGCTAATGTAGTGATTTATTCCTATCTTCAGACAACTGGAGTGTGAAAGCCATCAGGCGCAAGACCACCGGCACTGGAAGGATGAGGTACATGCGCCATGTGCCTTGCAGGTTCAAGAGCAACTTCAGAGAAGGTACACAGCCATCTGTATCTGAAGTTATTAACACTGGGAACATCCTTTTATTACTGAACCAGTTCTGATGTATCTTCTTTCTGTTGCTTGTTAATTCAGGTACCGAGGCTGCCCCCAGGAACAGGGCCGCGGCCAACTAGGTCTGGATTTTGCCCCATCAGGAATCCCGTGAAGTAGAATTTAAAGACTTTTGCTTGGATTGTACCCCTTGCGTAAACTATTGTTGCTATAGCATCGAGTATGGATCTGATATGTTTTGTTGCATGGGTTTGGAAATTGACCTCTGAATCTAAGACCAAATTTGTCTGAATGTTTCAAGTACTTCTCTTGTTTGTGGGTTAAGGGCATCTGCTTTCCAATCTAGTGAATTTTGGAGGGCTTCGTCGCTGTGACACATCAGCCTTCTAATGAGGCTGAGTGTTTGCGTTTTGATAAAACTTAGTATGCAGTTGCAGTGTAACACTGGACAAACTCTGGAACGCTTCATAGTGAAACATGTTCACAGATGTGAGCAATCTTCCTGCTGTGAAGTTTGGCTGGAAAACATCAAATTTTGGCAAGTGAGAGTCTGTTTAATTATAATCTGAATGTTGTTCGAGCTTTAGTTCAAAACCATAATTTATGAAGTTTGATTTGAAATTCAATTTGAAACCTAGCTAGTACAGTAAATTTGGCATCCACTTCCATTGCCTTGACCTTGGGCCACTTCAAGTTCTATTGTTAAATCACTAAACATCTTATATGAAGCAACACTTATCTTGCAGACATCTAATATGCAATTGGAATAACATGTGAAATACTAATTTTATTTTTTTAGTTGCATATGTCATTCGTGCATCGATTCCTTTTCTGATGTACGAGCTTCCTAATCATGTTTTAGTCTTCGGGTTGGTATGTTAGGAGAACCTAGGCGTGCTATGTGGGGAAGCAAAGAAGCAGCTCACAACTCCGGCCTGCAACTCCAGATGAAGGCACCGCGACGACACATCATGCTACTCCCTTGGAAGGTCGGCTCCTGGACCAGTGTGTGCTCTGCTGCGCGGTGTATTTATATTAGGCATGTAGTCTCCGGCAGTGACGCATTACGGTATACTAGTAATGAAGTAGGCGTGTTTTTGCTGTACCACACATAAACAGTCTCTGTTCGCCGTGTTTTTGTTTTACTTTGGTTCAGACAACATCTAGACAGTATGCAATTCCTGCAAGATCACTTTGCGTAGCATGAAATTTTGAAAAGCTGTTGATGCATGATTCATCTTCCATTTTCGAAACAGACCTATATCGTTGTTTATCTAACTGTGCGTGTATTAATTGTTTGTCAGGAAATCGTCCGTGAGGATGACGAGAAGCTGTGGGAGCTGAAGGAGAAGCACGGCGAGGAGGTGTGCGCCCTGGTGACCAATGCGTTGCTGGAGGTGAATGAGTACAACCTGAGCGGGCGCTACTCGGTGCCGGAGTTGTGGAAATTCAAGGAGAATCGCAAGGCGACGCTCAAGGAGGTGGTGGAGTTCGTTCTCAAGCAGTGGCGCACCCTCAAGAAGAGGAAGCGTTGGGCTGAGCTGAGCACGCTGCTGTGACTAAAGCTGAGGTACCTAGGGCCCGTCGATTAGCAAAGCAAAACCCTACCTGTGAATCTCTCTCTAGTTCTAGCTGCTCTGCCATGGACATTGGGTATACATACACTCTGCAACCTACATTAGTCTTAATGGATTGGTGGTTTGTGCTGGCAGGACGGGGAGAAGAAGGACGAGGCGGCGGACGCTACAAAGAAGGGGTCGGGGTCCGACTCGGATGACGACGAGCAGGAGACCCAGTAGAAGAAGAAGGAAGGGGGCATCTCCCACAAGAAGAAAAAGGTCTGTTTTCTCTCCCTCTTTCTGCTTCTGCCTGCATTACCTTGCTTAAAATCATTCAGCAAAAAAAATGTAACCTGTTGATCAGTCCGCAGATCTCTTCGATGACTTCATGACCTCCGAGCACGGCAGGGAGGAGCACCGCAGAAGCGCCACCGAGAAACATGTCATTTCCTCGAGCTCATCTTTTTTTAGCCTGTACAATTTATTGTCCTGTTTCAGAAATACAGAGTGGCAATATTTCTTGATGATGGCTCCTCAACTTGGTAGAAACCTAAGCTGTTTAAGCGTTGCGCTTTTATGTACGTCCCGCAGGCTTCGGAGGCTGGCAATGTAGACGTGCGTCATTTTGCGCTTTATGCCTTCTCTGGCCGTACCGGTGCGTTAAGATGGAGCCGGAAGAATGAGGTATGCCCCGTGTTTAGGAAATTTATTTCATGTACCATAAATGAATTTAATACCACTGTCTCTTGTCACATGGTGTCAACACTTCTGTGTGTGTCCTCTCTGTTCCAATTTAGCATGTGAATAAGCTATGGGCAAAGGTCTGATTCATCATATTATTGTTATGGTTTTCTCTTCACATGGCAGAACATCCAGGCACAGCCATCAGATGCTTCGGCAATGATACCACAGCATAATTACAAGCTTGATGTTCACTCCCTTCTATTTGTCAATCGCCTTCTATTTGACTAGAGATTTTGCAATTATACCTATTTATTGGTTTATACTGAATTTTGCAAAACTGAACCTTCCAGTTTCATTATTTCATCTTCATCACTTTTTGTTTATAGCATGTCAACCAAAACCTGAGCTCAAGTTTTCCCCATTTGTCCATTTTGATACTAGATCTTGTCAATGTAGTTGTTTTGATGAAGTTCCATTGGAACATACGAAATTTGCAGATTGTATAATAACAGCTTATAATTAGGATTTCACATGCATAGTCTAGCCAGTTTATATAATGGATGCATTTCACAATTTATTGTTCTGTAATAATAAAGCTAGCCTCTCTGTTATGCAGGATGCGATTGAATTGTGAACCAAGTGTGCTGGCAATGTGACGTTCCTGTGTTACTTTGAACCAAGTGTGCACGGATGTGTTATGCATTGCCAAGGTTGCCAATGCTAATGTGATCTGACCACTACTAGTGCTCTCCCTATATAAAATTGTGGTGGTTCCTCTTTTACAGAAGCTCAAGTGTGAAGTGTGAAGCCATGAAGTGTGAAGCCAAGTGTGGAGCCGTGAAGTCCAACTCAGTAAAGAGTAGCATATTGTAGAATATATGTGTTGTAAAGATTGTAATAAATTTATTTAGTGGTATATTTGATGAATTTTATGTGTTCTTTGTTTTATTTGAAGTATTGATTATGTATGCGATTTGAAAACTTGTGAAATGGAAACCTGTCCAGTGGGGCCACATATGAAAATAGTTTGTCAAATTTGTACATTTCTGACATGTGGGACCAATCTGAAAGATGAACATGACAAGTGGGACTATCTTGAATATATAATGGTTGAAAATAGAAAATCAATAGACTAAAAGGCTATGACCCAAAAAATAAAAAGGCCGAATTGTTGGGCTAGGCCCATGTAGGTGATCATAATTGATAGGAAAAAAAATCATAGATGGGCTAAATTAATGGGCTTGGCCCATATAAACACCGAATTGGACCGGGCTGAATCTTGTGCCACATCAGCTTGCCACGTTGGATGCCTACGTGGCGTGGAGAGGCTGCTAGTGACCAAAACACGATAGTAGGCATATTTTGGTCATAAACGTCTATGACCTTCTCACAGAGAAGGTCGCTATAGTCAGTTTATGACGGCCAGCTTTTGACCTTATGTTTTTGGTCACAAAAAGGTCACAAATGGAAATTTGTGACCATTCAGTGACCAATAGTGGTGGTCACAAGTTGACATATTTCTTGTAGTGATGCTCCAATGGAGTTGTTTGCTGTAGGATATGTCTACTTCAGGTCCTTGCTTCTTGTCACCATGTTTGAATGCTCTAGAATATATATTTCTTGCTCCAAAGTTGCTATGTGGCCGTTAATTTCAGCTTTGCATTGTATCTTGTTTCGGGTGTATCTTTTAACCCGTTGCTCCGTTTTGAGCAAGTCCTATATGAAAGTTGTGTGGTTTTGCATGTAGTTTCATAATATCATCTTGTTGACTTGTTTGGAGTATGTTTGCTTGATGTTTGGGTGCATCTTGCACCGTTTCCATGCTTATCTTGTCTTGATCATATCTTCTAGACCGTAGCTCCGTTTTAAACAAACTTTATATGAAACTTGACTAGATTTCGTGTAGATTGTCATGCTGCATGTTAAATTGCTGTTTAACAACTTTAACTTAAGGTTTGCTCAGATCTGGACTAATTTCAAACTATGCTCAAGAGGACTACCGGATTTGTCTTAAGTAGTTCCGGCCTCTTTTAAACCTGCTGTTGCTTGTGTTGTTTCTCTGTGCTTCCTACCTTGTCATGTTTTGCATCCTAAATGGACTTGTCTTGCATCCTACTTGCTTGATGCATATTGTCATGTTTCTTGTGCTGTATCTCTGTGTTTCCTATGTTGTCTTGCTGTGCATCCTAAGTGCATCTGTGGTGCTTCCTTAGTGCATCAGCCATGCATCCTGTAGTTTGCGCATTGCATCTTGTTTGATTTCGTGCCTCGTGTGTTCTTGTGTTGAGTAGAGCCGGAAGCCGAGACCGAGTACGAGAACGAGGTTACTACCGAGGTTGAGAACGAGAAGCCCTCTTACGATCCCATCGACGACTCGACAGGCAAGATGACCTGACCCAGATACCATTACTATCTTTGCCTATTGCTAGAAGTCTCGCTCTTTAGCTTATTGCCTCGATGCCCATGTTTGTCTGTCAGCCTTCTATTGCAACCATGAATCTGTCTAACCACCCTACCTATAAAAACCTTTGATTGGCTACGTAGGCTTCGCTCATCCCCTCTTATAGCATTGCTAGATGCAGGAGAAGATTTGAAGATTCTTGCTTCATGTTGAAACTTGTTGGGATATCACACTATATAAACTCTTTAATGAAATCATCTATATATTGGTAATGGGTGGAAGGCTGAGCCTCTTGCTCGGTGATTTGTTCCACTCATGCCGCCCTAGGAACCGTATAAACCGGTGTTATGTTCCTTGATTTTTGCGTTCCTCATACGGTTGGGGTTATGGGACCCCCTCGATAAACCGCTTAGCGCTAAGTCTTTTCCAGCAAGTCCCAACATTGGAACTATTTGCCTAAACAACTAAAAACTTGCATAGGGAGTAATTAACCCTCTTCTTAATCAACAACCCGGGCCAGTGCTCCACATGAGTGTTGGTCCAAACTGGGGAGTCTGCAGGGCCACCTCGAGGAAACTCAAGGGCTGGTAAAAACCTGTAGAATCGCCCATCCGGTCGTGGCCTGAGACTAGATACGTGTTAGGGATATTACTAGCAGGTATAAACCGGATTATGATAATATAGTTGTCAGGACGCCGATCCTAAGTCACAAAGGTCTAGCCTGTAACACATCATATCACTTTGCGGCCTCACGCACGGTATCCCCACGGGTGCCACCTTACCTGGCCCGGGACCGTTTGCGCATTTTGGCACACATATATGATAGTGTCGCTAGCATCCGTATGACAGAGAACCCGGGCCGACATGACTAGTTATAAACCAAATGTGGCACTAAATTACAGAGACATGCATACATGACCCAACAATGAACGTGTCGGTCATCAACGTATGAACCCAAGTCGTAGCAAGCTACAAGGACTTAAAGGAACAACGCGTGACATTTCCCCTAAGGGACAGACACAGGAACGAAGAAGGACACATGCCGGCCAGCCTAAGTGTTCCGGAGCAGTAGCAAGCTACCAAGGCTCAGTGGAAGCACTAGGAGACATTTCCCTGTAAGATAGGCTACCAAGGGTAAACAACTAGGTGTCGGATCCCACACATAGCAATACACATTACACGTACGCATAACATTTAAGTATGTGTTGTACAACATGGCATCACAACATAACTCAACAACTCATATAGATAAGGCCCAGAAGAGCCATCATAGCATTTATTACAAACAGAGGTCACATGACCCAACATACAGAGCATACAAGCAACGGAAGCATAACATGTCTGAGTACAGACAACTACAAATGAAAAAGGCTGAGAAGCCTGACTATCTACAAGACCCTCCCAAGGGTACAAGATCGTAGCTGAGGTAACAAGCTAAACGTCGAAGTCCACGCGAAACCACTAGCGAGACTGAAGTCTCTCTGCAAAAACATAAATTAAGCAAACGTGAGTACAAAGGTACTCAGGAAGACTTACATCAGAACTAGCTACATATGCATCAGTATCAACAAAGGGGGTGGTGGAGTTTGACTGCAGCAAGCCAGCTTTGACTCGGTGGCTATCCTAAACTACGACTGCAAGTAACTCTTTTGAGGTGGCGCACACGAGTCCACATATTCACCAATCAATACACCACTATGGATCCGCTCCCGTCTCCCTACGAGAAGGCCATCCATAGCACTCACGATTATCTTGCGTGTTTTAGAGTATCCACTTTCACTTGTCTATGAACTGTAATAGGCAACCCAGAAGTCCATTTCCGCGGACACGACTTGTCGGGGGAAACTGTCCGCCACGAACACCTATGGGACCGGAGCCCCTTGTCTGTGCGGTACGAGGGCGGAGGGAGCACGAAGAGCAGATCGAGACAGACGCGCGGGCAGTTTTACCCAGGTTCGGGCCGCGCGGATGCGTAAAACCCTACTCCTGCTTGGTTGTGTATTGAGTTGAGCGCTCGGGAGCTTGAAGAAGCAGCTACACCGTGCGTGAGAGTAATCTAGGTTTCGAACCCCCTCCACGTTGTGCATGGGCCTCCTTTTATAGTGCAAGGGGTCACCGACAGGTGTCAACGTAGGAGAAAGGGGTAAAAGAGTAAAAGAGGTGGTAGTTGTAATAGTGCGGGAACAGTGGAGCTACAGTACAGAACAGTGGTCTATACCTACTTTAACAGTGGGGGACAAGGGCATTTAATGCCCGTCGCCGTCGACCCCAAAAGCTCCCGCCTTAGCGTCTCCGTCCGCCACGGCGACGGATTTATCACCGTGGTGCGCCACCGTGTACCCCAGGCTGCACAGCCATCCGCCACGCGTCCCTGGTTAGGCTCCAGGGCGACGCGTGGACCGATGAGCTGGAGCGCGGGCACACAGCGTAGCCTCCCCGGCAAGCGCCTTGCCGGGGGTTTGATCTTGCCGGGCCCGGGAACTTGCCGCTCCCCGGGCCCCTTGCCGGGGCGCGCATAGCGCCGAGGCAATATCTTATAATCTTCCTGGCAAGCTCCTCTTGCCAGGGTCTTGTGTTATCGGAACAGCCTCGAGCCTGGTACGACCTTCCCGGCAAGCTCCTCTTGCCGGGGTCTCGATCTTCTGTCTTGTATACTTTGTTTTTGAATGGTTTAATAGGAGGCAGGAAGGTCTCCGGCGAGCACGCAGTAAACCTTGCCGCGGGAAGCTGCAACCGCCCGTGCACAAGTTGGGGTACTGGGGTCCCCCTACCTTAGTACACCGACAGGAGCCCCCGGGCCTGGGCCACACACGGTGCCGAGCGCTGTTGGGCCAGGCCCAAAACAGTGCACGGGCACCCGCGGCCCGCGGCGCGCCGAATCCACTTCCATATCCGCCGCACCCCACGGTAACGGCACGCGTCGATTGCGGCGCCATGGGATGGGACGTGCCCACGATCTCTTAATGGAAAGGGGAAAACGCCCCCCACTCCCCCATAAAAGCAGAGGCAGCGGGCGCGGTTCCCCTCCCTGTGCTCTCATTACGTCGTCTTCCTCCTGCAAAAAGATTCCTTCTAGCGCTCCGCCTCCACAGCTCCGCCGCCGCCTAGCTCTTCGTCCCCTTCCTTCCGCCGCATCCGCCATGGCCCCAAAGAGCGACAAGGGGAAAGCGGAGAAGTCCAAGAAGGAGAAATCCGAGCAAGCAGCCAAGCTCATCGCTTACCGGAAGCGGAACGTCGTCTTCTCGCCGAGGCTCGGCGTGCAAGAACTCTGGAGCAAGTACTACTTGTTCTGGTCCAAGCGCACCGATGCGCATCCCCGCACCCGAGCATACCCGGCCGCCGCCAAGGACAACTATCCCGGCGGGTATTATTTCTTTGCTGCCTTTTTCCACTGTGGCCTCTGCCCTCCTTTTTCGAACTTCTTCTGTGATATCATGAACACGTATGGCTTCCATCTGCTTGATTTTACCCCCAACACCATCCTCACCATGGCCGTTTTCGCACATATGTGCGAAAACTTCATAGGAGTCCACCCCAATGTAGCCCTCTTTAGACACTTTTTCACCCCTAGAGCCGAGGCCGACGCCCCTCTCTCCGGATGTATTTCTTGGGTCTTCCGTCTCGGGAAAAAAGGGTCGTACTTGCCGGGGGAGCTCCGCGGCAAGTGGGAGGAATGGCGAGCTGAGTGGTGCTGGATTGTAGAGGACCAGCCGCAAGCCTTCACTGCGCCGCGCACAACGCCTATCGCGCGCGGCAGAGATTGGAGCGAACTAGACTCCGACGACGCCAAGCTCGACATCGCCCTCGTCCGGATCCTCCGTCTTCGGCTGGCCCGGTTGTCAGTTGCCGAGGTGGGCGCAGATTTCCTCCGCCGGCGCATCGCCCCCCTCCAGGACCGGAAGAGGCCGGCCTGGTTGTACGGCGGCCCGGCAGACATCATGCGGCTGCGCCCTGGACTTAATTTTAACTTCACCACTCTGGAGCTGCGCGGGATGGTACGAGAGCTCTTCAAGTACGACCCGGCGCACCCCGAGTGGTTCCGGACTCCCCGGGAAGTGGTGCCGCTCTGCAACAACGCCGCGAGGGACCGAATCCTTGCCATGATGCCGATGTGCGACTCGCATGGCTTGGACCGCTCGTGGATCGCCCCGAAGCCAATCGACGTCCTCAACTTCTACGACAACCTCGTCGAGGTGGCGAGCAACAAGGAGGACCTCAAGCTGCATACGCGGGACACCACCGAGCAGGAAATCGCCTACATAGCTTCTCGGGCCGAGGAGGCCGCCGCAGCCGCGGCGGCAGGAGTCTTCGGGTTCTCGCCGGAGGAGGCGGAGGCCGAAGAGGCGTCCACCCAGGCGGAAGAGGCGGAGATCCGCCGATTGCTGAACCTCCCACCCGACGCGCTCGCCGGGGTCCCCTCGTTGAGGCACTCCGGGATCCATGGGATCGCGACGGAGGCCGCGGCAAGGGAGGGAACCGCCGGAGGAAGCAGAGGCGCCGCGAGGGGCGGAGGCGCCAAGGGGAAGAGGGCCGCAGCGCTGGATGCTGGGCCCAGCGAGCCGGCCGAGGCAGAGGAGGAGGAGGAGGAGGAGGCCGAAGACTCCGGCGGATCCACGGAGTTATACGCCGACGACCTCTCCTCGTCGGAGAGCTCCCCGCCTCCGGCAAGCCCGAAGGAGTCCCCGGCAAAGCGTCTCCGCAAGGCGGCGACGGGGGAAAGGGCACAGGCGCCCCGGCAACAGCCACCTCGGCGGGCGGCTCCCCGGGGGAGTCAAGCCGCGCCAAGGCCGTCCGGCGCACCAGCCGCAGCAGAGGCGGGCCGGGCGCGGACCACGACGGAGGCGCCCCGCAGGCCGGCAGCGAGCCGGCAGGGGTCTTCTCGGAGCGGAGCAACGGCTCCGCCCGCCCCCCGGGCGCCGGCAGCCACAGGGGCTGGGTCTTCGCAGCCCCCAACCCCGGCGAGTACCAAGCGCGCGAGGGAGTCTTCGCCTCCCGCTCCTCGCGTCGACGCGCCCACGGTGGAGTACGATTTCTCCGCCCTGAGCGAGGACGACGAGGAGGACCAGGAGTAAGGATCCGAGATTCTTCATCTTCTTAATTTTTGTCTTGAGCTTCTGTTGATGCTAACTCTGTCTTCTGTTCTGGTTTCAGGACCCTGGCCCATCGCGCCGCGAAGAAGGCCAAGGCGCCCGAGGCTGAGGTCGCGGAGGACTCGGCGGCGGCGGCAACAGAGGGCGCGCCGGAGCCGAGCCTGCCGGACTCTGGCACTGCTCCGATGAGCAGCCCCCAGCGCAGCCCGCAGCGCAGCCCCCAGCGTAAGTCTGGGGTTCTTTCTTTTTGCTTGTCGGGGTACGTCTGAGGCTTTTGACTTTATCTTCATATTTTGACATCCCTTGTCTTGTTTCGTGCAGAGGAGGAGCCGCAGCGGGAAGAGCGCCCGGAGACCACCGCCGAGGAGCTGCAGGCACCGCCATCCCCGCCAAGGCAGGACTCTCCGGCAAGGGAGAGTGCTCCGTCAAGGGCGGGTACTCCGCCAAGGCAGAGTACCCCGCCAAGGACGGGCAGCCCGGCAAGGGCGGCCACCCCGCCAAGGCCAAGTTCCCCGGCGAGGGCGACCACCCCGACGAGGCCGAGCTCCCCGGCGAGGGAGCCCGCCGCCGAGGACGCCCGCCAAGGTAACCTTTGTAACTTGTCTTCTTGGCTTGTCTTTTTTGGATATTTGCTTGAGTCTTGAATTTCTTTGTCTTCTTCTTCTTTCTAGATCTTCCTCCTCCTGTGCCTATGGAGACGGAGGTAATTATCCTCGAGGAGGAGGACGCGCAGGGCGGCGGCGGCGACGCTCCAGTCGTCGAGGAGGTGGGCGAGGCCGCCGAGCCGGCCGCGCAAGAGACAGCTCCGGCTGCGGACGCAGCGGCCGGGGAGGGAGACGGTGGCCGCACCGCCGACCCGGAGGTGGCGGGAGCATCGGATGCTGCGCCGGCCACCGGTCCCTCCACCGGCGAGGAGCAAAGGTTTTATCTCGAGGCCCCCAATGGCGTCTTCATCCAGATGCCGTGGGGGTCTTCGTCGCGGGCTCCTGCGGAGGGCGAGGCGTTCGACGGAGAGGTCCTCGCCTCCGCAGGCCTGAAGATAGTCCAGGCGCCCGGTGGAGGTGAGGGGCCCGAGGAGGAGCGGTTGCTTCATCAACTCCTGGCCCTTTATCGGGCCAGGCAAGCAAAGCTCGCTTCCCGGGAGGCTCTTGCCGCCAAGGCCGCGGCGGAGATGGAGAAGCGTGCGGCGGAGCTCAGCGCCGCCAACCAGGCTGCTCTCCGCCAGGTGGCGGAGGAGCGAGAGCGTCTCGCCGGCGAGTACCAAGAGTGGGTACTCGAGAGGGCCGAAGCCGATGAACAGCAGCGCCTCGCCGGGGTGGAGATGTCCCGGCGAGAGGGAGAGCTCGCGCAGCGGAAGGTGGATCTGGATTCTCATGAAGAAGACCTTGCCGCTCGCGAGGCTGCCCTTGGCGGGGAGCTGAAGGAGGCGAAAGCCGCCGCGGCTGCCGCGGAGGACGCCAAGAAAGAGCTCGCCGCCAAGGTTGAACAACTGGAGAAGGCGATGAAGGTGAGCGCCGAGAAGGTTGCCGCGCTCATCCTGGAGCGCGAGAAGGATGCTCACACCAACTCAGAGCTCCAGGTGAGTTTATCCAAGAGGGGTGACGAGCTGAAAGCCGCCAAGGATTCCATTGAAGACTTGGAGCTGAAGGTCACCACCCTGAAGGAATCGCTTGATGCTGCCCGGGCCCAGGAGACCAAGCTGAAGGACGAGCTCCGCAAGGAGCGAACCTTGATGGAGAGCGTCAACAAGGCCTCCGAGCTCTTCCGGCAGACTATCGAGGTGTGGACCGAAGAGCTGGTTTCTTCTGCGTCCAACATTGACCAGGAGTTGCTTGCTTTGAAGGTCGAACATCTTATCTACTCACCGGATCCAGATCTCCCGCACAGCGCCAAGCTCAGCCTCTTCTTCAGAGGCGTCGCTCCAGCTCTCGCAGGTCTCCGGAACCGCATCCCCGCGCAGCTGGCCGAGGAGTCGCGCCGTCTCTGCGCGGGAACTCTGGAGCGGGTCTTGACGAAGATCGTGTACCGCAACCCGGGGATTAATCTCACAAACGTTCTTCGCACCCTGCCAGCAGATGCAGACACAGAGGCCCTGAAGGAGCAGGTCGGCCACATCATCGCCAAGGTGGCAAGGCTTGGCAGGAAGGAAGGCGACCGCGTAGACTAGGGCCCCATTTATCTTTATCTCTTTTTTTTTTTTGCTGCATATTATGTTACGAACTCATTAGTCCATTGCGACAAGTTATCCTTGTAAGATATTTGCTTTATTTCAATCAATCAGTGCAATGTTATCTTCCTTGTTCCAATCTTTGACTTTGTATGTTTTTCACCCTACGCTCCCGGGGAGCTTGCCGGAAAGGGGCCCTTGCCGCGAGCGCTGAGTGCTGGACTCTGAGCAGCCTGCTGGCCAAGGTCCTCGCCGGCAAGCAACCTTGCCGCAGCAGGTCGCAACGCACTTAGCTTGCTGAGTGTACTCGGAAACGAGGCAAGGGCGCGACACTTGTCGCAGCTCACTTAAATCGTTGAGTGGACTCGAAAACAAGATAAGGGTGCGGCAAGCTACGAGTAGGTTCCTCTGCGCACAGGTTTTCCATACAGAGTGTGATCGTTCAAGGAAGACAACCAAAATTTAAAATTTGAACTGGTCAAATTTTAACAACTTATCTTTCATATGCTGCTTGCTCATGTTGTTTGCTTTCCGGTAAGGCTCTTCTTACTTGAACAGCACTTAGCCCGTTTGCTTTCCGGTAAGGCTCTTCTTACTTGAACAGCACTTAGCCCCTCCTCCACCTCCTTCCCCCCCGGCAAACTTGTGCGCGAGGAACGTTTCTTCTGCTTAAGAGGAAAGAAAAGGGAGAGGGAAACAAGCATATCGCCTTTCGACGTAATGGTGCTTACCGCATGTCTGATTGTTGCATCAAATGCCAAACAAAACATGCAAATAGCAAAGAGAAGCATGCAAAAGGCAATCGATGCGAAAACACGAAATCTTTACTGATGCACGGGGTCTGCGCCCGGCTTTGTACAAAGGGTTACATGCAACAGCGGCAAGGCTTGCACAAAAGGTGGTTGCCGGAGCGGATCACGGCAACCGCGCCTTAGGGGTGAAACTTGCGAAGATGCTCTATGTTCCAGGAGTTGCTCACCGGTAAGCCTTCTTCGGTCTCGAGGCGGACAGCGCCGGGCCTCGTAACTTGTCTCACCCGATAAGGGCCTTCCCACTTCGGCGTCAACTTGTTGGAATTCTTGGCGGACTGAACACGCCGAAGGACAAGGTCGCCTTCCTCGAGACTCCTGGCCTTGACTTTGCGGCTATGGTAGCGGCGCAAAGCTTGCTGGTATCGAGCAGCTCGTACAGCAGCCTGGAGACGTCCCTCCTCAAGGAGCAATGCGTCATCTTGCCGCAGTTGCTCTTGCTCGAGCTCATCATAAGCGAGCACTCGAGGAGATCCGTATACGAGTTCCGTGGGGATAACTGCTTCTGCTCCATAGACTAGAGCAAAAGGTGTCTGTCCGGTGGCTCGATTCGGTGTCGTTCTGATTGACCAAAGAGCCGCCGGGAGCTCCTCTATCCAATTCCTTCCGCACTTGCGCAGCCTGTCAAAGGTCCTTGTCTTGAGTCCGCGCAGCACTTCAGCATTTGCCCTCTCCGCTTGACCGTTGCTCCTCGGGTGAGCAACAGAAGCGAAACAGACCTTGGCGCCAAGGTCTTGGACGTATTGCATGAAGGTGCGACTAGTGAATTGCGTACCATTGTCGGTGATGATCCTGTTAGGGATCCCGAAACGGCAAACAATCGACCTGAAGAACCTGACTGCTGACTGTGCTGTCACCTTTCTCACTGGCTCCACTTCTGGCCACTTTGTGAACTTGTCGATTGCAACGTACAAGTACTCAAAGCCCCCGACAGCGCGAGGGAAAGGGCCGAGGATATCGAGCCCCCAGACCGAGAAGGGCCAGGACAAAGGGATTGTTTGGAGAGCTTGAGCTGGCTGATGAACTTGCTTTGCATGGAACTGGCACGCTTCACACTTGGTTACTAGTGCAGTTGCATCTTGGAGGGCTTCTTGCCAAAAGAACCCTTGCCGGAAAGCTTTCCCGGCAAGTGCCCTTGCGCCAATGTGGTGGCCGCATATGCCTCCGTGTATTTCTGCCAACAGCTTCTGTCCATCTTCCCTGGAGATGCACTTCAACTTGACACCATTGAGTCTTCTTCTGTACAGCTCGTTATCCACAAACTGATACATACTTGACTGCCTGGTTATCTTCTCTATCTCTTGAGGGTCGTCGGGAAGTTCTCCAGTTTGTAGAAAACGGACGATCTGCTGTGCCCATGCCGGAGCTCGGGGCTCGACGGCAAGGACTAAAGGCTCGAGGGCCGCTGCGGGAACCTCAGCTTCTACGGCAAAGACCTCTGGTCCTGTCGGGGCTGACGGTCCCCCGGCAAGCTCGCCGGAGCGAGGCTTGTCGGGAACACTTGCTTCAACTGCACAAGCCCGAGGGCTCGCAGGAGCAAACTGTTCCTCAGCGTTATCGTTGATCTTGGGAACTTTGGCGGCGGGTTCAGGAAGATCCGCCGGCAAGTAGTCGCCGGAGACCAACTTTCTCTTCTTGGACTGCCCAATTGATGGTGTAACTGATGGCTGAGTCAGCTTGAGCAAAAAAGTCCCTGGTTCCACAGGTAACTTCATCGCGGCGCACTTTGAAAGGCCGTCTGCAATCTCATTTTGAGCTCTTGGGACGTGCTCCATCTGCAGACCTTCAAAGTGCTCTTCAAGCTTCCTCACTTCATCGACATACGCTTCCATCAAAGGGCTCTGGTAGCTCTTGTTAACTTGTCGGACCACCAACTGAGAATCTCCCCGTACAATCAGCTTCCTGATCCCAAGTTCGGCCGCAATCCTGAGGCCGGCAAGCAAGCCTTCATATTCTGCACTGTTATTTGTCGCTTGCTCCCTGGGAAAGTGCATCTGGATAACGTATTTGAGGTGCTCCCCGGTGGGCGCGATGAGTACCACGCCGGCACCGGCGCCTTGCAGCGAGAAGGCACCGTCAAAATACATTACCCATTCACTTGTCGCTTCTTGCACGGGTATACTTGTTTCTTGAACTTCATCTTCTGATGTTGGGGTCCACTCAGCAATGAATTCTGCCAAGGCTCGGCTCTGTATGGTTGAAGTACTTTCAAATTTGAGTCCGAAGCTTGACAGCTCCAGCGCCCACTCGACGATCCTGCCTGTTGCTTCTGGATTGTGCAATATCCTCTTCAACGGAAAGCGAGTGACCACCGTTATCTCATGGGCTTGGAAGTAGTGGCGCAGCTTTCTCGAGGCCATGAGGAGGCCGAAAAGCAATTTTTGCACACCAGAGTACCTTGATCTAGCTCCCTGGAGAAGGGAACTTACAAAATACACTGGGCGCTGCACCATCTTCTTCCGCACCTCTCCTTGTTCCTGCGCAGAGTCTTCCTTGTCGGGGCCAGAGCTTGTCGGGACAGTCCCCTGCTTGTCGCTAGATTCGCTTGCCGGTGACGCTGACTCCTCGTCGGACTCCCTCTCCGCTACTAACGCAGCACTAACCACCTGGTTGGTTGCCGCTAAGTATAGCAACAACTTTTCCTGTGGTTTAGGTGCGACAAGTATAGGAGTGGAGGACAGGTACCGTTTCAAATTCTGCAACGCCGCCTCTGCTTCCGGAGTCCACTTCATGGGACCTGCCTTTTTCAAGATTTTGAAAAAAGGTAGGGCGCGTTCTGCGGATTTTGAAATGAACCTACTGAGGGCAGCAACGCAACCTGCAAGTCTTCTGACATCCTTGACGCGCTTCGGGGCTTCTATCTGCTCGATGGCTTTGATCTTGTCGGGGTTGGCTTCAATCCCCCTCTGTGATACAAAGAACCCGAGAAGCTTGCCGGAGGGAACTCCAAAGACGCACTTCTCGGGGTTCAGCTTGAGCTGTATCCTGCGCAGGTTCTGAAACGTTTCTTCCAAGTCTTGAATCGGTGTTTCTTTGCTCTTGCTCTTCACCACGATGTCATCCATGTAGGCTTCTACATTCCTGTGGATCTGTGGCTCAAAAGCAGTGTACACTACCCTTGCAAAAGTTGAGCCTGCATTCTTCAGTCCAAATGGCATGCGGATAAAGCAGTAAGTGCCACATGGAGTGATAAATGCAGTCTTCTCCTCATCTTCCTTGGCCATGAAAATCTGGTGATAGCCTGAGTATGCATCAAGAAAACAGAGTAGCTCACATCCGGCGGTGGAGTCAACGATCTGGTCAATGCGCGGCAAAGGGAAGGGATCCTTGGGACATGCTTTATTGACATCAGTGAAGTCTATACACAGTCTCCACTTCCCGTTGGCCTTGCGCACGACGACTGGGTTTGCCAGCCACGTCGGATGGATCACACCTCTAACTAGGCCTGCTGCCTCTAGTTTCTTGATCTCCTCATTGATGAACTCTTGGCGCTCCACGGCTTGCTTCCTCACTTTTTGCTTGATGGGCCGCGCATGAGGACAGACAGCAAGCTTGTGCTCGATCACCTTCCTGGGAACACCGGGGATGTCAGATGGTTGCCAAGCAAACACATCGACATTCGCCCGCAGGAAGGCGACGAGCGCGCTTTCCTATTTGCTGTCAAGGGTGGCACTGATGGTGAAGGTACCACCAGTGCCATCCTCCTTTGCGGACACCTTCTTGGTTGCCGGAGGAGCAGCCATTCCTTTCTTGCTCTTGCCGGTGGAGCTCGATGGAACGTCCTCGACGGCGGCGCAGCACTCCGAAGAGGTGCGGTTGCCGGAGTGGGTCCCAGAGCACTTGCCGGACTTGGTCTTCGTCTTCTTCCCCCCGGGAGCTTCAGCGGCAAGAGTATCCTTCTCGGCCGCAGCTGCCGCATCCCGGTAAATCTTGTCGGCGCAAATAAGCGCATCTTTCTTGTCGCTATGGACAGTGATGACGCTTATCGGCCCCGGCATCTTCAGTACGTTGTAGGCGTAGTGGGAAGCTGCCATGAACTTGGCGAGGGCGGGACGGCCGAGTATCCCATTGTAGGGCAATGGAATATCAGCAACGTCAAAGGTGATGCGCTCAGTCCTGAAGTTGAGCTCCCCGCCAAAGGTCACCGGCAGAGTAATCTTTCCCTTGGGCTTGCTCCTTCCCGGGTTGATTCCTTGGAATGAACCGGTCTCTTCGAGCTCGCCGTCTTGAATCTGGAGCTTCTTGATCACAGCAGAGGAGATCAAGTTCAGCCCGGCCCCGCCGTCAACCAACATTTTGGTGACCTTGAGGTTGCGGATGGTGGGAGAAACCAGCATCGGCAAGCACCCGACCGCTGTGGTGCGGTCAGGGTGATCCTCAAGGTCAAAAACGATGGGCGTGCTGGACCATTTGAGGAGCCTGCGCGACTCCACGGGCGGCTCCGCTGCATTCACCTCACGCACCCACTGTTTCAGCTGGCGGTGGGAGGTGTGCAGGGAGGCGCCACCGTCGACGCACAGGACCTCCGTGGCCTTCTGGAACTCCTGCTCGCTGTTCTCGTCGTCCTCCATGTCTTCATCGTCGTCTTCGTCGTTGTCGCGGCCCCGGGGAGGTCGATCTCCTTGCCGCTGCTTGGCCTTGCCGCGGCGTCCTCCCCGGCCATTGAATGGCCGCTTCTTGCTGGGCTCTTCCCCGCCACCTTGGGCCTTCTCCTTGTCGCGCCTCTCGTACTCAGCTTTTTGCTGCTCGACGAGGTACTCGACGCGCTTGCAGTTGGAGAGGTCGTGACCCTTGGTGCGGTGAATCTTATAGTATTGCTTGTCGGAGCTACCCGGCTTGTCGGCCGCCGCCGC
Organism: Secale cereale; assembly: GCA_902687465.1. Taxonomy (NCBI): domain Eukaryota; kingdom Viridiplantae; phylum Streptophyta; class Magnoliopsida; order Poales; family Poaceae; genus Secale; species Secale cereale. The sequence continues at coordinate 192,038,696 of LR738710.1, read as the reverse complement.
AGGGGCAGGCTCCTTGCCGGAGCCGCCAGCCTGCGCTTGCTTGGCGGGGGCCTCCTTGCCGGACTTCTCGACGGCAAGCACTTCCTTCTTGCCCTTCTTCCTGTTGTTCCGCCGCCGGCTCTTCTTTGCCGGGGCGGTGTCGTCGCTGTCGCTTCCCCCTGCGCCAGCATCCTCCCCGGGGAGTTTCCTCCCCTCTTCTGCACGGGCGCACTTGTCGGCAAGAGCGTAGAGCTCGCTGACGTCTCTGATCTTGGTCATCGCCATCTCCTCACGCATGCGGCGGTTACGCACGTTCTGATGGAACGCGCTGATAACCGCGGCAGGGTGAACGTCTGGGATGTTGTGCTGTACCCGGCTGAAGCGTTGGATATACTTGCGCAGGGGTTCGCCTTCCTTCTGGGCCAAAATGTGGAGATCGCTCTCCTGGCCGTGGGGTTTGTGGCCGCCGGTGAAGGCGCCAACAAACTGATGGCAGAGGTCGGCCCAAGAAGAGATAGAGCCTTCCGGCAAGTGCATGAGCCACGAACGGACGTTCGGTTTCAGCACGAGCGGGAAGTAGTTGGCTAGGATCTTCTCGTCGCGCCCCCCGGCAGCTTGCACTGCGATAGTGTAGACGCTGAGAAACTCCGAGGGGTGCGTCTTGCCGTCGTACTTCTCCGGTACGTCGGGCTTAAAGTTCTTCATGCTGGGCCACTGGACGCGCCGCAGCTCGCGGGTGAACGCAGGGCAGCCTGCCGCGTACGGCAAGTCACCTGGTTCACCGGGCGCGGGTGCGTCGACAGTGTTCCCAGCTCTCTTGTCGGATTGTCGCCGAGCTTCTCGGCGGCGCTCGATCGTGGTCCGAGCGTCTTCATCTCGCCGGTCGTCGAGGACCTGGCGCTGGTCCCGACGGGCCTGCGGGTCCGACGAGGCCGTGGAGCCGTCGTCGGGGTTGTTCCGGCGGGGCGGTGTCTTCTGCTTCTGCGGCGGGGAGTGTACGCTTGTCGCACCCCCGGCAGTCTTGTCGCCGATAGCCTTCGTCTTCTCAACCTGCCGCGGCCGTGAGGCCGACGGCTGCTGCGGGGAGTCGTTGTTGGCGAAGTCTATCAGGCTCCGGATTGTGGCCCTCCATTCTTCGGCCTTGTCGGCCGCCGGAGGAAAATCAAGAAGCAGCTGCGCCCTTGCGAGCGCTTCTGCCGGAGTAGTGGGGAACGCGGGCGAGCGGTGCGAGGAGCGGGATACGCTCGGACTTCTAACGACGTTAGAAGGAGCGGGGTCCCGCGCCGGCGCCTTCGCTTTGCTTGTGCCCGGACGGGGGTCCGGGGCGTCCCGCGAACCTCCAGTATGGCCTTGTCCCAGCAAACGGATACCACCTCCCGTGGTATGGCGCTGCGGGGTCGTTGTGTGTTGTGATGGACGCGGTGCGTCCACGGAGACCGAGGTCCGGTCGTCCGTCTTGTTCTTGGATCTGGTGGCACCGTGAGTGTCCTCGCCGGCAACCACCCTTCCGACGGCGTCTCCCCCGCCCACCGTTGGCTCTGGTGGCGGCGGGTGAGACGCAGACGGGCCTCCGACCTCCGAAGGCTTCTTCTTCGGGGCCATGGAGTTGTCGCTGATGAAGTTGTTGATGAAGCTGGAGAGGTTGATGAAGAATGCGCCCGCGCGAACGCCGGATCAGGTTCGCACAACCTCGACGCCCCCTACCTGGCGCGCCAAAGATGTCGGGGGAAACTGTCCGCCACGAACACCTATGGGACCGGAGCCCCTTGTCTGTGCGGTACGAGGGCGGAGGGAGCACGAAGAGCAGATCGAGACAGACGCGCGGGCAGTTTTACCCAGGTTCGGGCCGCGCGGATGCGTAAAACCCTACTCCTGCTTGGTTGTGTATTGAGTTGAGCGCTCGGGAGCTTGAAGAAGCAGCTACACCGTGCGTGAGAGTAATCTAGGTTTCGAACCCCCTCCACGTTGTGCATGGGCCTCCTTTTATAGTGCAAGGGGTCACCGACAGGTGTCAACGTAGGAGAAAGGGGTAAAAGAGTAAAAGAGGTGGTAGTTGTAATAGTGCGGGAACAGTGGAGCTACAGTACAGAACAGTGGTCTATACCTACTTTAACAGTGGGGGACAAGGGCATTTAATGCCCGTCGCCGTCGACCCCAAAAGCTCCCGCCTTAGCGTCTCCGTCCGCCACGGCGACGGATTTATCACCGTGGTGCGCCACCGTGTACCCCAGGCTGCACAGCCATCCGCCACGCGTCCCTGGTTAGGCTCCAGGGCGACGCGTGGACCGATGAGCTGGAGCGCGGGCACACAGCGTAGCCTCCCCGGCAAGCGCCTTGCCGGGGGTTTGATCTTGCCGGGCCCGGGAACTTGCCGCTCCCCGGGCCCCTTGCCGGGGCGCGCATAGCGCCGAGGCAATATCTTATAATCTTCCTGGCAAGCTCCTCTTGCCAGGGTCTTGTGTTATCGGAACAGCCTCGAGCCTGGTACGACCTTCCCGGCAAGCTCCTCTTGCCGGGGTCTCGATCTTCTGTCTTGTATACTTTGTTTTTGAATGGTTTAATAGGAGGCAGGAAGGTCTCCGGCGAGCACGCAGTAAACCTTGCCGCGGGAAGCTGCAACCGCCCGTGCACAAGTTGGGGTACTGGGGTCCCCCTACCTTAGTACACCGACACGACTATTCGAATAGATTATAGATATAACCCTGCAGGGGTGTACTTCTTCACACACGCTCTCACCACTTACCGCCGTTTACACGACATGTACTCGGCAACCTTCAAGCGGAGGCCCAGCGAGGGTGTCGGCCACGACCTGACTAACCACACAAGTCTCTCGTCCAGGTTTATCGCCTATTTGGGTTCCATCCGTGGGGAGATCCGGCCGGGGTGTCGCTCACGACCCCAAACGATGTGTACAGGGTTCCCGCATCACCAAACGGGCGATCGGTACACCGTGCCACGTACCTGCCGCGTCACAGCCCACCCCGAGGGTGAGCGCTGCGCACGACCTCCAGTAAACTACAAACACTAGAAACTAGTTGCAACTCCTGGACAGAGGACAAGGGCAGTTAATAAGTCGAGAGGGTCCATTGGTTTCGGGCCCAATGCATGGTAGTAACTGGTCATGGATCAACCAACACAGAACTCAGTTCCTGAGGACGGCTGCAATGAGACAACCCACCATGTACTCCTACATGGCCTCTCATCGCTACCTTTACCAAATCGTATTCACACCCTTAACTCTCACACAGTAGGACATGTTCATCACCCTTCCAATTCATCCCCGATGAATCAGACCTGACACAACTCTAAGCAATAGCAGGCATAACCAGAAAGCATGAATGAGTAGGCAAAACATGGCTCAAACAACTCCTACTCATACTAGTGGGTTTCAACTATTTACTGTGGCAATGACAGGTCATGTAGTGGAAAGGGGTTCAACTACCGCAGCAGGTAACAGTTGAAGCGTTGTTGTCCTAATGCATTAATAGAGAGCAAGAGCGAGAGAGTGGGATTGTATCGGAATGCTCAATGGGGTTTTGCTTGCCTGGCACTTCTGAAGATATCAATGAGTCTTCATCGGTGTCATCGAACTCATCGTCGGAACGTCGTCTACTGAGAGGGAATAAACACCGGCAACAAAGAAAGAAACACAATCAATGCAATGCGACAATATGATGCATGATCATGACATGGCAACATGCTGATGATTGAGCTAATGCAACTAACAACCATGTTAAATGAAGTTGGTTTGAACCAAAGGTTCAAATTCAAACTTCATATGTGATTATTTAAATGCCATTTAATTGATTTGACCTGATCAGCAGGTTTAACTTGTTCAAACATGCATGAAAATGCCATAAACAGATTCCTTGGATTTTTCTGATCATTTTTCATATATAAATTATTTTCATCTGAGCTACGGTTGATTTTATATGATTTTTAGAAGTTTTGAATATTTTCTGAAATAAATAAATCATTTTTGATTTATTTAAAATTCCAGAAAACACTTATTGCGTCAGCACTAGGTCTTGCTGACATCAGCAAGTCAACAGGGACTGGTCCAGTCAAACCTGACCAGTGGGTCCCACTGGTCAGTCTCTCAGCACTAACTAAAAGTTTAAAACTAAACTAAACAGATACGGGACCCACATGTCAGTGTCTCATCTAATTAACTAAATTAGATAACACTAATTTAAACCTGACTCTAATTAGTCAAAGGCCTGGGCCCACACGTCAGTGAGCCAGGGCTAATCCTATTTTAATTAAACCTAAACTAGGTAGTTAGCAGTGGGGCCCGTATGTCAGTGGCCCTGGGGGGTTAGTTAGGGCGTCATTAGGCTAATTAGCCGGCACCACGTTAGCAGGTGACGCCGGCGACCACAACAGCGGCGGGAGCTCGCCGGAGTTGGTCGGGGCGGCGCTGCAGGCCGCGGCTGGGCGTGCTGAGGGCACCAGAGGGAAGCCCTCACTCGCCCGCATCCATCCACGCAAGTGGTAGGAGCTGGGGTGGCCGGAGCTCGTCGGAAACGAGCTCGCGGCGGCGCCGGAGTTCGGGCTCCGTCGAGTTAGGCACTGTGGGGCACGGGGAGGTGAGCTGGTGGGTGCGTTAGCTTGCTGCGGAGCTGCTGAGCACGGTGACGTGCTCGGTTCCGAGCTTGCGCGACTGTGGCCACGACGGCGACAAGCTCAGCGGCGGCCGGAGTTCTGCCGCGGCGGAGCTATGGCCTAGAGGTCATGCACGGCTAGGGGAGAAGGGGGAAACGGCTCGGGGGCTCACGGCGGTTCGTTTGAAGAGGACGGCGAGCCCGGGGGCGGCCTGACGGCGGCGAATCGTCGACGACAGTCACCGGACACGGAGGAGGGGATCGACGGCGTTGCGGGTGAGGGGGAGCTCCTGGCGCCGCGTGACATGAAGGAGAGGAAGGGGGTGGCACGACGGAGCTCAGGGGCTCGTCGGAGGGGCGAGGGGGAGGCTGTGGCCACGGTAACGACGAGCCGCGGCGATGGTGGCGTTTGGCCGCACGCGTGGGAAGCAGGGGAGAGAGACAGAGGAGAGGGAAGAAGCACGGGGAGGGTTGTGGGGGTTCCAGGGTTGTCGTGGCGCTCGTCCAGGGCGTCGGGGAGGAAGCAGGCAGGGAGGAGGTGGCAAGGCGTCGCCGGCGCGCTCGCCACGCACCTGCCTGTCCTCCTGGCAGGAGGAAGAAGACCACACAACCCCTGGTGGGCTGGGCCTCTTCTGCCAGGTAAGGCCCATGTGAGGTTCCATTCTCTCTCTCCTTTTCTAAATTAGTTTCTGTTTTCTATTTGTTTTGCTCTATTTTGATTTAGACCTAATACTAAACCATTTTTGTTGCTTCTGAAATTATTTGTGGATGCAATATGGATTATTCCAAAACTCCACAAAATGTTTTCAGAATAATTGGAGCATTAAAAATAATTATAGAATTTGTTTGCTCCAACTCAAATACATTATGAGTTAATTCAAAAATCCAAAAATGTCCTAGAAATATGTGCAACATTTTTGGCAGAGGTTTTTAATCAATCCATAAATGATGAACTTTTCCAAAGGGCATTTTGAGTTTATTGAAAAGATTTTAATTGACCCTAGTTGAATTTATTTAGTGTTAGGGTTTGAACATCCCCATTTCAAGTTTCTGAGAAAAGTAAACATGATGCAACACCAGATGCTAGCACTGGCTAGTAACAGAAGCTAGGGATGTGACAACTCACCCCCACTAAACAAGAATCTCGTCCCGAGATTCAAGCGTAGGGTAAGAAATCAGAGGGGACACTAACTAACACAATCTTCTCGATCCAGTTTCCCTCCTCGAAATTGTTGATTCATTGCATCATGTAGATCTTGGCATCTTTGATTTCAAAGCTTCCCCCAACACGACAACAACAGAATGTGAATTCTACAGGATTTGATCTTTTCGAAGATCGAGCAACTTAAAATCAACTCATGCACTGAGACGTTGAAACATCTCTTGAGCTGAGACACGGAGTACACCTCCAGGGGGATGGAGTGAAACAAACGATGAGGGTTCACCTAGTGGCAATAATTCCACACCTAAAAAGATGGTGATTGATACCACCAGATGGGGCACCTTAGAGAAGGTGACTCGTAGAGTTATTCTTTTAAGTGGCAAAAAGAATTACTTTCGATATAGAGGTCATTGAAACTCTCTATACCAGCCGGAGGCAAACCACAATCGATCGTTTGACGGAGTCCGAAGGAATGACATTCTCGGGCCAAAAATGGATGATGTGATCTGCCTTGTAAAAGACAATGCAAGGGATGATTTGCTTATCATCGGAAATGAATGGGACCCATGGTAGGGCCACTTTTGAAGATAATCCTAAACAGCAGTGATTGAGAACGGTAACCCATGGAGAATTGGCACATTGGCGGTGCAATCTGGGAACAAAATGCAAATGCTGGGAATGATTCTGGTAACTGGGCAGAATCCCAACAGTAGAGAGTAAAACTACTCTTTGAGAGGTTATAGTATAACCAAGAACACGGGGAGCAATCCCGGTTAGTGTCGAGGATAACACCTAGTGCTTGTGCGTGCTCTCAAGAACTTGAGTATTCCCATATTCATCAAGGTTTTACCAATATCCGTGTCAAGGATCCTGGCAACACAACATACGACCATGATGTATAACGATGGACGATGCAGATGCAAAGGAAGATAACACTTTCTCATATTTCACCTTAGCGGAGTCAAGGGCAAAACCTGGATGATCGACCGAGAGACATTTAGCACTCCGCTTCTAATGTTCTCCTTGATGTGCTAGTGCAAACCATTTATTAAAATGGTTTGGTACCCAGAACGTCAAGTAAAGGTCGGACTTCAGGAGCACAAAAATAATCCATAAGGAACAACTAGGGAGTAAATCCTACGAAATCCTTACGGGGAGGTGGCCAACTTCTTCAATCAAGATTCTACAATAATAGGTCTTCCGGCTAGGTGTGTTGGCCACGACATCCACTTTATCGGTTATCGAGAGACCAATATTATAGTTCTTGGGAAAGGCTCCAACCATCATATCTGCCTGAGATTCAGTTCTGATTGGTGTCAGGATATTCCAGACTCATCAAGTCTAGAAAGAATGAATGTTTGCAACACAATTCGACGAGACGGCATTGCGAGATTCTCGGGGAGTGAACCACGATAGCAAGCTCCAAAACATGAGCTAGTTCTGCTACGTACCTATGAGCACGTTGTCCCAGACAAACGTGACCACATAGTAGTCTTATAATAAATTACTACCGGGTTCAGATTGGGAATCATTATTGAAGATAGCGAAGTCTTGTGCATGTCCGTCCGGGCCCTTCGGGATTAGCGCATGAACTTCTTTTCTTGAACAAATCAATCAGTGGCTTGGTGTGCTAGGGATACATATAGAGTGAAGGTTGCAAGTCTCCAAACCACAGAATACTTCGCACGTATGCATGACTGACTTGGAATGATTCCAGAGGAAGCAAAACTAACTTTCTCAAACTCATGGCGGCAACTTGCACCTAATGCACGTGACCTGGGAGAAAGTCACTTCTTGCACCAACATATACCACATGAATGGGACACGAAGGCAATGCTTACAAAGTTTCCAACACTAGCTTAATGTCCTACAAAATCATGGAGAAGGTAGCAGTGTTGCTGATGGCTCAACAACAATTCATCCAGGTTTCCATGGCGATGGAATTCCATAATTATGTGAACAAGTGATAGTATTGGTCAGACCCAGGAGATATAATGGTGTATGCTCGAGGGACCAACCACGAGTAAGACAACATTATGAACATCGTTGGTTCTGATTTGATTTGATGATAGCCCATACTCAAATCAAAGTTTTGATATGACAATAGGTCCAACAACTGATCACAGGGACCAATTGATGAAGATGTCATCTATCTTCAACACACGCAAACATACCCCTTGAGATGAACTAAGCTGGCAAGCTTTTATCTTCCAACTCTCCAAGTTATTGTTTTAGCTTAACCAACCAGTTCAGGGTATCCAACACAGATTCTTGGAGAAGTGGTGGTTTATAAGGAACCAACTTGATCACGAACTCAACATAGCGGTCAGGGAACAACCTGGTAATACTTCCGAGAAGATGTTTGGAAATCACGAACCACCGATATGTTACTAAGCTCGAGATCAATCTTGCTTTTCAAGGCAAGACGATATGATCAAAAGAGCGAGGGATTTATGCAATCCTAACTCATTGATCAAAGAGTGCACCAGAAAAATGGACTAGGTAGCACGATTAATCTTAGAAATGGTGATCCAGTAACCAACACACTAAGAATGAAATTATTATCCTTTAATTACCAAGCAACAGGGTTGCTAGGAGTATTGTTTTCACACATCACAATTCACTTGTCGGTATACCGGTTATAACAACGCGGAGACCGAGGAATGAACGACGACTGTATCAAGAGTTCATAGGATGATATGCAATTCCCATGACATTCTTGACATAAAGATGGTAATATTCCAAGATAGAACAGATTAGAAGCTGAATTAACATTCTTCATCTGCGGAGTACAACTTCTTTGACCCAATCCTGGATATGGATAAGGTACTGGAGTTTTGTTCTCCTAGTCATTCCAGAATAGAATGGCTTAACGGATCACAAGAGTAAAAGGCATCGATAAACACGAATGCACAACTACTCCTGACTATCAATTGATAGACGAAGGTCATAAAACAACTGAAAGGGAGACAACTCAAGGAACATATAACTTCTGAGTTGTGGATGCATAGATTAACATGTCGAACGAGTTCAACATATTTCTTCCGGATAACCCATGTAGAAAGATAGAATTGGCAGAGTCACAATATGAATGGAGTGCTACTCAAGAGCACTCTGGTTGTGATCTTTTGGTTCGGGAGAACTTCTGCCAAGATGGTTCATGGTATTGGAAGAACGATAACCACGGACCTCGAGGACCATCACAAGGTTACTAATATCCTAAAGGAACGAGCAATACTATCAACATTAAGTAAGTACAGTGAATCTTGGGTTCAGGAACCCAGAAATATAATGCCTACTAACTAAATGGCATCACGGGATGCTTTCGAGAATGACGGACAAAATCATCACACTGAGGATACAAGGTATTGTTGCATTACCGGGTAATCTTCTAAGACACCTAGGGTCATAATAATAAGTCCAACCATTTGTCGAGGTAACAAAGTACCTCAACATAACGACTAGTGTGGTTAATCTGGCCCAAAGGAGCATCGGGACAGGAAGAAGGGATTTGCAAATGCATCAGACTATTAGAAACCTGGGATGACTCGGACAGCATAACGGCTGTAAATGCTCGAAAATACTTTTGAGACTCGTGCACAAGATAGCATAACCACTCAACATCTTAATGTCAAGGTTCTGAGATCCACAATTGAACACAGAGAGGTAGAATAAACTGAACTGAGAGTCGAATCCACAATTAACGTGATCCTGATAGACATAAGAGAAAGCCTAATTCTTAATCCCCATGGAATAGGAGGAGGTGACTCAGATCAGAAGGTCATAAGGTAAATGAGTAAAAAGAGCCTTAAGTTCCCTTCCTCAATCAATGCCCTTATATAACTAAAGAGTTTCTAGACACAACTTCGACCAGTTTGGCTTACTAATCCTACAGGAAGTCAGGCTCTGATACCAAAGTTGTCAGGACCCCGATCCTAAGTCACACAGGTCTAGCCTGTAACACATCATATCGCTTTGCGGCCTCACGCACGGTATCCCCACGGGTGCCACCTTACCTGGTCCGGGACCGTTTGCGCATTTTGGCACACATATATGATAGTGTCGCTAGCATCCGTATGACAGAGAACCCGGGCCGACATGACTAGTTATAAACCAAAAGTGGCACTAAATTACAGAGACAGGCATACATGACCCAGCAACGAACGTGTCGGTCATCAACGTATGAACCCAAGTCGTAGCAAGCTACAAATACTTAAAGGAACAACGCGTGATATTTCCCCTAAGGGACAGACACAAGAACGAAGAAGGACACATGCCGGCCAGCCTAAGTGTTCCGGAGCAGTAGCAAGCTACCAAGGCTCGGTGGAAGCACTAGGAGACATTTCCTTGTAAGATAGGCTACCAAGGGTAAACAACTAGGTGTCGGATCCCACACATAGAAATACACATTACACGTACGCATAACATGCAAGTATGTGCTGTACAACATGGCATCACAACATAACTCAACAACTCATATAGATAAGGCCCAGAAGAGCCATCATAGCATTTATTACAAACAGAGGTCACATGACCCAACATACACATCATACAGGCAACGGAAGCATAACATGTCTGAGTACAGACAACTACAAATGAAAAAGGCTGAGAAGCCTGACTATCTACAAGACCCTCCCAAGGGTACAAGATCGTAGCTGAGGTAACAAGCTAAACGTCGAAGTCCACGCGGCACCACTAGCGAGACTGAAGTCTCTTTGCAAAAACATAAATTAAGCAAACGTGAGTACAAAGGTACTCAGCAAGACTTACATCAGAACTAGCTACATATGCATCAGTATCAACAAAGGGGGTGGTGGAGTTTGACTGCAGCAAGCCAGCTTTGACTCGGTGGCTATCCTAAACTACGACTGCAAGTAACTCTTTTGAGGTGGCGCACACGAGTCCACATATTCACCAATCAATACACCACTATGGATCCGCTCCCGTCTCCCTACGAGAAGGCCATCCATAGCACTCACGCTTATCTTGCGTGTTTTAGAGTATCCACTTTCACTTGTCTATGAACTGTAATAGGCAACCCAGAAGTCCATTTCCGCGGACACGGCTATTCGAATAGATTATATATATAACCCTGCAGGGGTGTACTTCTTCAGACACGCTCTCACCACTTACCGCCGTTTACACGACATGTACTCGGCAACCTTCAAGCGGAGGCCCAGCGAGGGTGTCGGCCACGACCTGACTAACCACACAAGTCTCTCGTCCAGGTATATCACCTATTTGGGTTCCATCGGTGGGGAGATCCGGCCGGGGTGTCGCTCACGGCCCCAAACGATGTGTACAGGGTTCCCGCATCACCAAACGGGCGATCGGTACACCGTGCCACGTACCTGCCGCGTCACAGCCCACCCCGAGGGTCAGCGCTGCGCACGACCTCCAGTAAACTACAAACGCCAGAAACTAGTTGCAACTCCTGGACAGAGGACAAGGGCAGTTAATAAGTCGAGGGGGTCCATTGGTTTCGGGCCCAATGCCTGGTAGTAACTGGTCATGGATCAACCAACACAGAACTCAGTTCCTGAGGACGGCTACAATGAGACAACCCACCATGTACTCCTACATGGCCTCTCATCGCTACCTTTACCAAATCGTATTCACACCCTTAACTCTCACACAGTAGGACATGTTCATCACCCTTCCAATTCATCCCCGATGAATCAGACCTGACACAACTCTAAGCAATAGCAGGCATAACCAGAAAGCATGAATGAGTAGGCACAACATGGCTCAAACAACTCCTACTCATACTAGTGGGTTTCAACTTGTTACTGTGGCAATGACAGGTCATGCAGTGGAAAGGGGTTCAACTACCGCAGCAGGTAACAGTTGAAGCGTTGTTGTCCTAATGCATTAAAAGAGAGCAAGAGCGAGAGAGTGGGATTGTATCGGAATGCTCAATGGGGTTTTGCTTGCCTGGCACTTCTGAAGATATCAATGAGTCTTCATCAGTGTCATCGAACTCATCGTCGGAACGTCGTCTACTGAGAGGGAACAAACACCGGCAACAGAGAAAGAAACATAATTAATGCAATGCGACAATATGATGCATGATCATGACATGGCAACATGCTGATGATTGAGCTAATGCAACTAACAACCATGTTAAATGAAGTTGGTTTGAACCAAAGGTTCAAATTCAAACTTCATATGTGATTATTTAAATGCCATTTAATTGATTTGACCTGATCAGCAGGTTTAACTTGTTCAAACATGCATGAAAATGCCATAAACAGATTCCTTGGATTTTTCTGATCATTTTCATATATAAATTATTTTCATCTAAGCTACGGTTGATTTTATATGATTTTTAGAAGTTTTGAATATTTTCTGAAATAAATAAATCATTTCTGATTTATTTAAAATTCCAGAAAACACTTATTGCGTCAGCACTAGGTCTTGCTGACATCAGCAAGTCAACAGGGACTGGTCCAGTCAAACCTGACCAGTGGATCCCACTGGTCAGTCTCTCAGCACTAACTAAAAGTTTAAAACTAAACTAAATAGACACGGGGCCCACATGTTAGTGTCTCATCTAATTAACTAAATTAGATAACACTAATTTAAACCTGACTCTAATTAGTCAAAGGCCTGGGCCCACACGTCAGTGAGCCAGGGCTAATCCTATTTTAATTAAACCTAAACTAGGTAGTTAGCAGTGGGGCCCGTATGTCAGTGGCCCTGGGGGGTTAGTTAGGGCGTCATTAGGCTAATTAGCCGGCGCCACGTCAGCAGGTGACGCTGGCGACCACAACAGCGGCGGGAGCTCGCCGGTGTTGGTCGGGGCGGCGCTGCAGGCCGCGGCTGGGCGTGCTGAGGGCACCAGAGGGAAGCCCTCACTCGCCCGCATCCATCCATGCAAGTGGTAGGAGCTGGGGTGGCCGGAGCTCGTCGGAAACGAGCTCGTGGCGGCGCCGGAGTTCGGGCTCCGTCGAGTTAGGCGCTGTGGGGCACGGGGAGGTGAGCTGGTGGGTGCGTTAGCTTGCTGCGGAGCTGCTGAGCACGATGACGTGCTCGGTTCCGAGCTTGCGCGACTGTGGCCACGACGGCGACAAGCTCAGCGGCGGCCGGAGTTCTGCCGCGACGGAGCTATGGCCTAGAGGTCATGCGCGGCTAGGGGAGAAGGGGGAAACGGCTCGGGGGCTCACGGCGGTTCGTTTGAAGAGGACGGCGAGCCCGGGGGCGACCTGACGGCGGCGAATCGTCGACGACAGTCATCGGACGCGGAGGACGGGATCGACGGCGTTGCGGGTGAGGGGGAGCTCCTGGCGCCGCGTGACATGAAGGCGAGGAAGGGGGTGGCACGACGGAGCTCAGGGGCTCGTCGGAGGGGTGAGGGGGAGGCTGTGGCCACGATAACGACGAGCCGCGACGATGGTGGCGTTCGGCCGCACGCGTGGGAAGCAGGGGAGAGAGACAGAGGAGAGGGAAGAAGCACGGGGAGGGTCGTGGGGGTTCCAGGGTTGTCGTGGCGCTCGTCCAGGGCGTCGGGGAGGAAGCAGGCAGGGAGGAGGTGGCAAGGCGTCGCCGGCGCTCTCGCCACGCACCTACCTGTCCTCCTGGCAGGAGGAAGAAGACCACACAACCCCTGGTGGGCTGGGCCTCTTCTGCCAGGTAAGGCCCATGTGAGGTTCCATTCTCTCTCTCCTTTTCTAAATTAGTTTCTGTTTTCTATTTGTTTTGCTCTATTTTGATTTAGTACTAATACTAAACCATTTTTGTTGCTTCTGAAATTATTTGTGGATGCAATATGGATTATTCCAAAACTCCACAAAATGTTTTCAGAATAATTGGAGCATTAAAAATAATTATAGAATTTATTTGCTCCAACTCAAGTACATTATGAGTTAATTCAAAAATCCAAAAATGTCCTAGAAATATGTGCAACATTTTTGGCAGAGGTTTTTAATCAATCCATAAATGATGAACTTTTCCAAAGGGCATTTTGAGTTTATTGAAAAGATTTTAATTGACCCTAGTTGAATTTATTTAGTGTTAGGGTTTGAACGTCCCCATTTCAAGTTTCTGAGAAAAGTAAACATGATGCAACACCAGATGCTAGCACTGGCCAGTAACAGAAGCTAGGGATGTGACAACTCACCCCCACTAAACAAGAATCTCGTCCCGAGATTCAAGCGTAGGGTAAGAAATCAGAGGGGACACTAACTAACACAATCTTCTCGATCCAGTTTCCCTCCTCGAAATTGTTGATTCATTGCATCATGTAGATCTTGGCATCTTTGATTTCAAAGCTTCCCCCAACACGACAACGAAAGAACGTGAATTCTACAGGATTTGATCTTTTCGAAGATCGAGCAACTTAAAATCAACTCATGCACTAAGACGTTGAAACATCTCTTGAGCTGAGACACGGAGTACACCTCCAGGGGGATGGAGTGAAACAAACGATGAGGGTTCACCTAGTGGCAATAATTCCACACCTAAAAAGATGGTGATTGATACAACCAGACGGGGCACCTTAGAGAAGGTGACTCGTAGAGTAATTCTTTTAAGTGGCAAAAAGAATTACTTTCGATATAGAGGTCATTGAAACTCTCTATACCAGCCGGAGGCAAATCACAATCGATTGTTTGACGGAGTCCGAAGGAATGACATTCTCGGGCCAAAAATTGATGATGTGGTCTGCCTTGTAAAAGACAATGCAAGGGATGATTTGCTTATCATCGGAAATGAATGGGACCCATGGTAGGACCACTTTTGAAGATAATCCTAAACAGTAGTGATTGAGAACGGTAACCCATGGAGAATTGGCACATTGGCGGTGCAATCTGGGAACAAAATGCAAATGCTGGGAATGATTCTGGTAACTGGGAAGAATCCCAACAGTAGAGAGTAAAACTACTCTTTGAGAGGTTATAGTATAACCAAGAACACGGGGAGCAATCCCGGTTAGTGTCGAGGATAACACCTAGTGCTTGTGCGTGCTCTCAAGAACTTGAGCATTCCCATATTCATCAAGGTTTTACCAATATCCGTGTCAAGGATCCTGGCAACACAACATACGACCATGATGTATAACGATGGACGATGCAGATGCAAAGGAAGATAACACTTTCTCATATTTCACCTTAGCGGAGTCAAGGGCAAAACCTGGATGATTGACCGAGAGACATTTAGCACTCCGCTTCTAATGTTCTCCTTGATGTGCTAGTGCAACCCATTTATTAAAATGGTTTGGTACCCAGAACGTCAAGTAAAGGTCGGACTTCAGGAGCACAAAAATAATCCATAAGGAACAACTAGGGAGTAAATCCTACGAAATCCTTACGGGGAGGTGGCCAACTTCTTCAATCAAGATTCTACAATAATAGGTCTTCCGGCTAGGTGTGTTGGCCACGGCATCCACTTTACCGGTTATCGAGAGACCAATATTATAGTTCTTGGGAAAGGCTCCAACCATCATATCTGCCTGAGATTCAGTTTTGATTGGTGTCAGGATATTCCAGACTCATCGAGTCTAGAAATAATGAATGTTTGCAACACAATTCGACGAGACGGCGTTGCGAGATTGTCGGGGAGTGAACCACGATAGCAAGCTTCAAAACATGAGCTAGTTCTGCTACGTACCTATGAGCACGTTGTCCCAGACAAACGTGACCACATAGTAGTCTTATAATAAATTACTACCGAGTTCAGATTGGGAATCATCATTGAAGATAGCGAAGTCTTGTGCATGTCCGTCTGGGCCCTTCGGGATTAGCGCATGAACTTCTTTTCTTGAACAAATCAATCAGTGGCTTGGTGTGCTAGGGATACATATAGAGTGAAGGTTGCAAGTCTCCAAACCACAGAATACTTCGCACGTATGCATGACTGACTTGGAATGATTCCAAAGGAAGCCAAACTAACTTTCTCAAACTCATGGCGGCAACTTGCACCTAATGCACGTGAACTGGGAGAAAGTCACTTCTTGCACCAACATATACCTCATGAACGGGACACGAAGGCAATGCTTACAAAGTTTCCAACACTAGCTTAATGTCCTACAAAATCATGGAGAAGGTAGCAGTGTTGCTGATGGCTCAACAACAATTCATCCAGGTTTCCATGGAGATGGAATTCCATAATTATGTGAACAAGTGATAGTATTGGTCAGACCCAGGAGATATAATGGTGTATGCTCGAGGGACCAACCACGAGTAAGACAACATTATGAACATCGTTGGTTCTGATTTGATTTGATGATAGCCCATACTCAAATCAAAGTTTTGATATGACAATAGGTCCAACAACTGATCACAGGGACCAATTGATGAAGATGTCATCTATCTTCAACACACGCAAACATACCCCTTGAGATGAACTAAGCTGGCAAGCTTTTATCTTCCAACTCTCCAAGTTATTGTTTTAGCTTAACCAACCAGTTCAGGGTATCCAACACAGATTCTTGGAGAAGTGGTGGTTTATAAGGAACCAACTTGATCACGAACTCAACATAGCGGTCAGGGAACAACCTGGTAATACTTCCGAGAAGATGTTTGGAAATCACGAACCACCGATATGTTACTAAGCTCGAGATCAATCTTGCTTTTCAAGGCAAGACGATATGATCAAAAGAGCGAGGGATTTATGCAATCCTAACTCATTGATCAAAGAGTGCACCAGAAAAATGGACTAGGTAGCACGATTAATCTTAGAAATGGTGATCCAGTAACCAACACACTAAGAATGAAATTATTATCCTTTAACTACCAAGCAACAGGGTTGCTAGGAGTATTGTTTTCACACATCACGATTCACTTGTCGGTATACCGGTTATAACAACGCAGAGACCGTGGAATGAACGACGATGGTGAGAAGTATTACTGTATCAAGAGTTCATAGGATGATATGCAATTCCCATGACATTCTTGACATAAAGATGGTAATATTCCAAGATAGAACAGATTAGAAGCTGAATTAACATTCTTCATCTGCGGAGTACAACTTCTTTGACCCAATCCTGGATATGGATAAGGTACTGGAGTTTTGTTCTCCTAGTCATTCCAGAATAGAATGGCTTAACGGATCACAAGAGTAAAAGGCATCGATAAACACGAATGCACAACTACTCCTGACTATCAATTGATAGACGAAGGTCATAAAACAACTGAAAGGGAGACAACTCAAGGAACATATAACTTCTGAGTTGTGGATGCATAGATTAACATGTCGAACGAGTTCAACATATTTCTTCCGGATAACCCATGCAGAAAGATAGAATTGGCAGAGTCACAATATGAATGGAGTGCTACTCAAGAGCACTCTGGTTGTGATCTTTTGGTTTGGGAGAACTTCTGCCAAGATGGGTCATGGTATTGGAAGAACGATAACCACGGACCTCGAGGACTATCACAAGGTTACTAATATCCTAAAGGAACGAGCAATACTATCAACATGAAGTAAGTAGAGTGAATCTTGGGTTCAGGAACCCAGAAATATAATGCCTACTAACTAAATGGCATCACGGGATGCTTTCGAGAATGACGGCCAAAATCATCACACTGAGGATACAAGGTATTGTTGCATTACCGGGTAATCTTCTAAGACACCTAGGGTCATAATAATAAGTCCAACCATTTGTCGAGGTAACAAAGTACCTCAACATAACGACTAGTGTGGTTAATCTGGCCCAAAGGAGCATCGGGACAGGAAGAAGGGATTTCCAAATGCATCAGACTATTAGAAACCTGGGATGACTCGGACAGCATAACGGCTGTAAATGCTCGAAAATACTTTTGAGAATCGTGCACAAGATAGCATAACCACTCAACATCTTAATGTCAAGGTTCTGAGATCCACAATTGAACACACAGAGGTAGAATAAACTGAACTGAGAGTCGAATCCACAATTAACGTGATCCTGATAGACATAAGAGAAAGCCTAATTCTTAATCCCCATGGAATAGGAGAAGGTGACTCAGATCAGAAGGTCATAAGGTAAAGGAGTAAAAAGAGCCTTACGTTCCCTTCCACAATCAATGCCCTTATATAACTAAAGAGTTTCTAGACACAACTTCGACCAGTTTGGCTTACTAATCCTACAGGCAGTCAGGCTCTGATACCAAAGTTGTCAGGACCCCGATCCTAAGTCACACAGGTCTAGCCTGTAACACATCATATCACTTTGCGGCCTCACGCACGGTATCCCCACGGGTGCCACCTTACCTGGCCCGGGACCGTTTGTGCATTTTGGCACACATATATGATAGTGTCGCTAGCATCCGTATGACAGAGAACCGGGCCGACATGACTAGTTATAAACCAAAAGTGGCACTAAATTACAGAGACAGGCATACATGACCCAGCAACGAACATGTCGGTCATCAACGTATGAACCCAAGTCGT
The DNA here is from genome assembly GCA_902687465.1 of Secale cereale. Classification (NCBI taxonomy): domain Eukaryota; kingdom Viridiplantae; phylum Streptophyta; class Magnoliopsida; order Poales; family Poaceae; genus Secale; species Secale cereale. Next base: position 192,020,585 of record LR738710.1, on the reverse strand, counting down.
AGCAAGCTACAAGGACTTAAAGGAACAACGCGTGACATTTCCCCTAAGGGACAGACACAGGAACGAAGAAGGACACATGCCGGCCAGCCTAAGTGTTCCGGAGCAGTAGCAAGCTACCAAGGCTCAGTGGAAGCACTAGGAGACATTTCCCTGTAAGATAGGCTACCAAGGGTAAACAACTAGGTGTCGGATCCCACACATAGCAATACACATTACACGTACACATAACATTTAAGTATGTGTTGTACAACGTGGCATCACAACATAACTCAACAACTCATATAGATAAGGCCCAGAAGAGCCATCATAGCATTTATTACAAACAGAGGTCACATGACCCAACATACAGAGCATACAAGCAACGGAAGCATAACATGTCTGAGTACAGACAACTACAAATGAAAAAGGCTGAGAAGCCTGACTATCTACAAGACCCTCCCAAGGGTACAAGATCGTAGCTGAGGTAACAAGCTAAACGTCGAAGTCCACGCGAAACCACTAGCGAGACTGAAGTCTCTCTGCAAAAACATAAATTAAGCAAACGTGAGTACAAAGGTACTCAGGAAGACTTACATCAGAACTAGCTACATATGCATCAGTATCAACAAAGGGGGTGGTGGAGTTTGACTGCAGCAAGCCAGCTTTGACTCGGTGGCTATCCTAAACTACGACTGCAAGTAACTCTTTTGAGGTGGCGCACACGAGTCCACATATTCACCAATCAATACACCACTATGGATCCGCTCCCGTCTCCCTACGAGAAGGCCATCCATAGCACTCACGCTTATCTTGCGTGTTTTAGAGTATCCACTTTCACTTGTCTATGAACTGTAATAGGCAACCCAGAAGTCCATTTCCGCGGACACGACTATTCGAATAGATTATAGATATAACCCTGCAGGGGTGTACTTCTTCACACACGCTCTCACCACTTACCGCCGTTTACACGACATGTACTCGGCAACCTTCAAGCGGAGGCCCAGCGAGGGTGTCGGCCACGACCTGACTAACTACACAAGTCTCTCGTCCAGGTTTATCGCCTATTTGGGTTCCATCCGTGGGGAGATCCGGCCGGGGTGTCGCTCACGACCCCAAACGATGTGTACAGGGTTCCCGCATCACCAAACGGGCGATCGGTACACCGTGCCACGTACCTGCCGCGTCACAGTCCACCCCGAGGGTCAGCGCTGCGCACGACCTCCAGTAAACTACAAACACCAGAAACTAGTTGCAACTCCTGGACAGAGGACAAGGGCAGTTAATAAGTCGAGAGGGTCCATTGGTTTCGGGCCCAATGCATGGTAGTAACTGGTCATGGATCAACCAACACAGAACTCAGTTCCTGAGGACGGCTGCAATGAGACAACCCACCATGTACTCCTACATGGCCTCTCATCGCTACCTTTACCAAATCGTATTCACACCCTTAACTCTCACACAGTAGGACATGTTCATCACCCTTCCAATTCATCCCCGATGAATCAGACCTGACACAACTCTAAGCAATAGCAGGCATAACCAGAAAGCATGAATGAGTAGGCAGAACATGGCTCAAACAACTCCTACTCATACTAGTGGGTTTCAACTATTTACTGTGGCAATGACAGGTCATGTAGTGGAAAGGGGTTCAACTACCGCAGCAGGTAGCAGTTGAAGCGTTGTTGTCCTAATGCATTAATAGAGAGCAAGAGCGAGAGAGTGGGATTGTATCGGAATGCTCAATGGGGTTTTGCTTGCCTGGCACTTCTGAAGATATCAATGAGTCTTCATCGGTGTCATCGAACTCATCGTCGGAACGTCGTCTACTGAGAGGGAATAAACACCGGCAACAGAGAAAGAAACACAATCAATGCAATGCGACAATATGATGCATGATCATGACATGGCAACATGCTGATGATTGAGCTAATGCAACTAACAACCATGTTAAATGAAGTTGGTTTGAACCAAAGGTTCAAATTCAAACTTCATATGTGATTATTTAAATGCCATTTAATTGATTTGACCTGATCAGCAGGTTTAACTTGTTCAAACATGCATGAAAATGCCATAAACAGATTCCTTGGATTTTTTTGATCATTTTTCATATATAAATTATTTTCATCTGAGCTACGGTTGATTTTATATGATTTTTAGAAGTTTTGAATATTTTCTGAAATAAATAAATCATTTCTGATTTATTTAAAATTCCAGAAAACACTTATTGCGTCAGCACTAGGTCTTGCTGACATCAGCAAGTCAACAGGGACTGGTCCAGTCAAACCTGACCAGTGGGTCCCACTGGTCAGTCTCTCAGCACTAACTAAAAGTTTAAAACTAAACTAAACAGACACGGGACCCACATGTCAGTGTCTCATCTAATTAACTAAATTAGATAACACTAATTTAAACCTGACTCTAATTAGTCAAAGGCCTGGGCCCACACGTCAGTGAGCCAGGGCTAATCCTATTTTAATTAAACCTAAACTAGGTAGTTAGCAGTGGGGCCCGTATGTCAGTGGCCCTGGGGGGTTAGTTAGGGCGTCATTAGGCTAATTAGCCGGCACCACGTTAGCAGGTGACGCCGGCGACCACAACAGCGGCGGGAGCTCGCCGGAGTTGGTCGGGGCGGCGCTGCAGGCCGCGGCTGGGCGTGCTGAGGGCACCAGAGGGAAGCCCTCACTCGCCCGCATCCATCCACGCAAGTGGTAGGAGCTGGGGTGGCCGGAGCTCGTCGGAAACGAGCTCGCGGCGGCGCCGGAGTTCGGGCTCCGTCGAGTTAGGCACTGTGGGGCACGGGGAGGTGAGCTGGTGGGTGCGTTAGCTTGCTGCAGAGCTGCTGAGCACGGTGACGTGCTCGGTTCCGAGCTTGCGCGACTGTGGCCACGACGGCGACAAGCTCAGCGGCGGCCGGAGTTCTGCCGCGGCGGAGCTCTGGCCTAGAGGTCATGCGCGGCTAGGGGAGAAGGGGGAAACGGCTCGGGGGCTCACGGCGGTTCGTTTGAAGAGGACGGCGAGCCCGGGGGCGGCTTGACGGCGGCGAATCGTCGACGACAGTCACCGGACGCGGAGGAGGGGATCGACGGCGTTGCGGGTGAGGGGGAGCTCCTGGTGCCGCGTGACATGAAGGAGAGGAAGGGGGTGGCACGACGGAGCTCAGGGGCTCGTCGGAGGGGCGAGGGGGAGGCTGTGGCCACGGTAACAACGAGCCGCGGCGATGGTGGCGTTCGGCCGCACGCGTGGGAAGCAGGGGAGAGAGACAGAGGAGAGGGAAGAAGCACGGGGAGGGTCGTGGGGGTTCCAGGGTTGTCGTGGCGCTCGTCCAGGGCGTCGGGGAGGAAGCAGGCAGGGAGGAGGTGGCAAGGCGTCGCCGGCGCGCTCGCCACGCACCTGCCTGTCCTCCTGGCAGGAGGAAGAAGACCACACAACCCCTGGTGGGCTGGGCCTCTTCTGCCAGGTAAGGCCCATGTGAGGTTCCATTCTCTCTCTCCTTTTCTAAATTAGTTTCTGTTTTCTATTTGTTTTTCTCTATTTTGATTTAGTACTAATACTAAAACATTTTTGTTGCTTCTGAAATTATTTGTGGATGCAATATGGATTATTCCAAAACTCCACAAAATGTTTTCAGAATAATTGGAGCATTAAAAATAATTATAGAATTTATTTGCTCCAACTCAAATACATTATGAGTTAATTCAAAAATCCAAAAATGTCCTAGAAATATGTGCAACATTTTTGGCAGAGGTTTTTAATTAATCCATAAATGATGAACTTTTCCAAAGGGCATTTTGAGTTTATTGAAAAGATTTTAATTGACCCTAGTTGAATTTATTTAGTGTTAGGGTTTGAACATCCCCATTTCAAGTTTCTGAGAAAAGTAAACATGATGCAACACCAGATGCTAGCACTGGCCAGTAACAGAAGCTAGGGATGTGACAATAGTTGTGTAATTATAAAACCCAGTAGAGATTACGGCCCATGAAGGCTTAGGGCCCATGTATAGAGTTACAGTTTGTAAACCGCCTGATCATGTAACTTGAGAGACAAGGAAGAAAGAGCAGAGACCGAGGCGGACACAAATATGAGCCGGCCTCGGGACTCTGTAAACCGGACCGGGCGTCGCCTCTATATAAAGGGACGACCCGGCGACGGTTCAAGGACAAGAAACAACCCGTCGAGACACAGGCAAGCAATCCGCTCCCTGTTCATCGACGCCCAAGCAATACCAAACCAAACTAGATGTAGGATTTTACCTTCCTCGAAGTGGCCGAACTAGTATAAACCCTCTGTGTCCTTTGTGAGCTTTTAACCCCTTCAAGCTAACTTATGCGATGGTTCCTCAACTAAGTCTGTTAAACCGGACATCTGCCGTGTTAATTCCACGACAGTTGGCGCCCACCGTGGGTCCTCCGCACAATGGTTTCGAGTTCTTGAAGGGCAGCTTTGAAGGGCTCAAGGGTTACGCGGTCGGCCAGATGACCAAGAGTCGCTGCGGCCGGATCTACATCGACGACGCAGGCTGGGGACCAGAGACCGATTCCATCGAATACGGATACCGGGTTCCCTTCGGCGGCATCCACGTCTTCATCGGCAAGATTGGTGAACCGGGACCTGAGCCGGACGTCTTCTCCGACATCGTCGAGCCAGCTCAGCGTGCGAGATCGGCCCGGATTCAGCCTACCATGAAGCGCGTTTTCGTTGGAGCAATTCATGGAGTCCAAGCCGAGGGCGGATCGGATTCCGGTGGCGAGACAGTTGTTTATTCCGATGATGGATCTTCATCCAGGGAAACTGAATCCCTGTATCTGTTGCGGGACGGCCCGTCTGAGGGTGTGTCCGACGGAGACAGTATTCCGGACCCCTTTGATCAGCCAAACTGGGTGGCTGTGTTTATGGCCGGACCACAGCATACGCCGCAGCCCACGGTGACCGGAGTGTTCACAGCCGGAGCAGGGGGAAGCGGGCAAGCTCCCTCGGCCGCTGACGCTCTATCAACCTTGGTAGAGGAGTTGACAGCACGGGCAGTAGCAGTGGTGGCTCCCGCAGACAAGGCGCAACATGATGCAGAAATCCAGCAGCTGATAGGCCGGATCGAGCAATCAAGAGAGGATCTGAAGGCAGAGAAAGCTATGATGGCAACAAGACAGGCAGAGTTGGACTCCCAGGCTTTTCAGTTAAGGATGGATCAGGCCTCTGTACAGGCAGTGAGGGATAGTAGGCACCAGTCTCGTTTACCGCCGGTCTATGAGGCGATGAATCTCTTTGGGACGCGAGGAGCAGGAACTAGCAATGATCCGGAGGTAAACCGGAGGACGGCTCCGGTGAGGGGGGAACCGGTTCGACAACCCACTACGGAGCAAGATCGCCGGGTTACGTCCACACATAACCTCCCCACTCCTCCGGGTCATTATTCAAACCCCTTAGATAACATTGTTGCTGCTGCTTCACGCCTAGCCGCTTTACCCATTGAGGGGACATCCCCCGTGGCAATGGAGGCACGCAGGGTTAAGGATCTGCTTAACACAGCATTAACACAACAGCAAGCATATTCTTATAGTAGGGAGAGGCTTCATTCAACACCCCGCCACAGCCGGAGCTACACTAGGCATTGGGAGGAACCAGATGTGTCTAGTAGTGAACGAAGGCGACACCGTCACAGGCAAGATAATCCGGCGGGCGCAGAGGCACAAGCTCAGGGGGCACCAGACCGGGTTAGATCTGCGGCTCGCGAGGAGGTCCACCAAACGACGCCGGTTCACACAACCACAGCAGAAACAGGAGTCACAACGAGTTCCTTCGGGGTGCAGTGTCTTATTTCCGCTTTACGGAGCGTGAAGTTGCCCAAGGATTTTAAGGGTCCACGTAAGGTGCCTAATTACACAGCAGATTTGGCTCCGGAAGCTTGGGTTGAGAGTTACGAGATGGCCATGGAGATGCTGGACGTGGATGAAGCGGCTTGCGCAAAGTACTTTACCATGATGCTGGAGGGTACAACCCGGACCTGGCTAAAGGGTTTGCCGCCTAATTCCATCGGATCATGGGGAGAGTTACGTCGCCAGTTCATCAAAAATTTCAAGGACACGTGCAAGCAACCAATGTCAGTGGTGGATCTGGCGCCCTGTATACAAGGAGACCAGGAGCTTACAAGTGCATGGGTGCGGCGAGTATCAGAAATCTTGCACTCTTCAAACAGTATCAATCCTAGTACGGCAATAGTAACACTGGAAAACAATTGCCGGTTTGAGTCCCTGAAGTTAAAACTAGGACGGCTCAAACGGGATTGTAATGACATGGGAACTCTCATGAGCGCTCTTGTGAAGTACGGGGACTCTGACAACACTAAGTATCCAGAAGCGGATGGAGATAAGATAGGAAAAGCTAATAAGCCCGGTAAACCGGCACAGGCTAATCCGGTCGGAACAAGTTTCTTAGGCAAGCGAAAAGGGGAGGGTGGCTCAGATTTCGTGGCCAATACCCAGGTTCAAGGGGGCTTTCAGCGCAATAAGGGTAAACCACCTCTACAAACCGGCGGAGGGCCCGCTAGCTGGGAGCAAGAGTTGAATGAGCCTTGCCCGAAGCACGGATCAAAGGAACGTCCAGCTAAGCACACTATAGGAGAATGCAAAGCCATGATGGAAGCCATGAGCCGGTTCAGATCTAACAACAGGCCACCAGGTGGCGGACCAGGCCCCGGATTTTACGGTCCGGGTCACCCGGGGAACGGCTCCGGGTCAGGATATCGTGGCAACAACAGTGGTTATAATAACCAAGGCAATAATCAATATGGTCAGGGCGGTTACAATAACCAAGGCAATCAGCAGCATGGTCAGGGTGGTTACAATAACCAAAATAACCAACAGCAGGGCCAGGGTAATCACAATAACCAAGGCAATCAGCAGCATCAGCAGCAGCAGCAGCAGTCCGGATATCAAAGTAATCCGAAGGAGCTGAGTAATGGACAGTATCATGTGTTCACTACGAGTTTGTGCAAACGAGATCAGAAAATCTTAAAACGGGCAGTCCATGCGGTTGAACCGGCAACACCACAGTTCCTGCGCTGGTCAGAACAGCCTATCGTATGGAGCCGAGAGGATCATCCGCAGCGAGTGGATAATCCGGGCCATTTGGCTTTAGTAGTAGCACCACAGGTGGGTGGCTACAAATTCACTAAAGTGCTCATGGACGGCGGCAGCAGCATCAATATCTTATATTATGAGACTTTCCGTCGTATGGGGCTGACGGATAAGAAGCTAAGACAGTCAAACACGGTGTTTCACGGGGTAGTGCCAGGTAAATTAGCTTACCCAGTTGGGAAAATTGACCTAGAAGTTACCTTTGGAGATGAACAGGATTCCAGGTCGGAGATGATAACCTTTGAAGTTGTCAAGATCCGGAGCCCTTATCATGCTCTGTTTGGAAGGACGGTTTATGCTAAGTTCATGGCCAGGCCGTGTTATGTTTATCTACAGCTCAAGATGCCGGGTCACAAAGGAACCATCACAGTTCATGGAAGTCGCAATATTGCATTGGAGTGTGAAGAAGGAGACGCTGCTTACGCGGAAGCAGTATGCGCTACGGAGGAGTTGCAGTTTTACAAGGACAATGTTGATCCGACAGATATGTCCCTGTTGAAGAAGCCAACTACAGAGCATGATCCGGCGTTGAAGTTCAAATCGGCAGAGGAGACCAAGCAAGTTGACTTTGTGCCAGGCGATTCATCCAAGCAGTTCACTATCAGCGCTAACCTTGATCCTAAATAGGAAAGCGCGCTCATCGAGTTCATCCGTGAGAACCGGGATATTTTTGCATGGAAACCTTCTGACATGCCAGGTATTCCGTGGGAACTCGCTGAGCACAGTCTTAATATTGATCCGAAGTTTAAACCGGTCAAGCAGTATCTGCGCCGCTTCAACGAAGAAAGGCGCAAGGCTATAGGAGAAGAAGTGGCCAGGCTTTTGGCCGCAGGGTTCATAGTGGAAGGTTTTCACCCGGAGTGGTTGGCTAATCCGGTGCTGGTGTTAAAGAAGAATGGAAAATGGAGAATGTGTGTGGATTACACAGATCTGAACAAAGCTTGTCCAACTGATCCTTTTGCTCTTCCTCGTATTGATCAGATCATTGATGCCACAGCAGGATGTGAGTGGCTAAGTTTTTTGGATGCATACTCAGGATATCATCAGATCAAGATGGCAGTTAAAGATCAGGAGAAGACGTCCTTCATAACCCCTTTCGGTGCTTTTTGCTATGTATCTATGCCCTTTGGGCTCAAGAGTGCCCAGGAAACCTACCAGCGTTGTGTATAGAATTGTCTTAAGGGGCAGATAGGGAGGAATGTTCATGCTTATGTGGATGATATTGTGGTGAAGTCAAGGAAGGAGGAGACGCTGATAGAGGACCTTAAGGAGACCTTTGACAATCTTCGGGCCTATAAAATGATGCTTAACCCGGAGAAGTGTGCTTTCGGTGTTCCGGCGGGTAAGCTCCTTGGATTCTTGCTATCAAACAGAGGAATAGAAGCCAATCCGGAGAAGATCAAGGCAATCACATCTCTGACTAAACCGGCTTGCATCAATGATGTTCAGCGGATCGCTGGCCGGATCACAACGTTAAGCCGGTTCATCAGCCGTCTAGGAGAGAAGGCAATCCCGCTTTATCAGATGCTGAAAAAGACCGACCAGTTTATATGGAGTGATGAGGCAAACGCTGCGTTTGAGGATTTGAAGCGGCAATTGGCGGCGCCACCGGTCCTCGCTGCCCCTATTGATAATGAGCCGTTATTGTTATACGTCGCCGCCAATGCACGGGCAGTCAGCGTGGCAATTGCGGTTGAGCGCAAGGAGGCAGGAAAGGAATACCCGGTTCAGCATCCAGTCTATTATGTCAGTGAAGTTCTCATTGAATCTAAGCAGAGGTACCCGCATTGGCAGAAGCTAGTATATGGTGTGTTCATGGCAAACCGGAAGTTGAAACATTATTTCCAAGGCCACCCAATAACTGTTGTTAGTTCAGCACCGTTGGGAGATACAATCCAGAACAGAGAAGCTACTAGCAGAGTAGCAAAGTGGGCTATTGAACTTAGCCCGCACGGATTGAAATATGTGCCACGCACTACGATCAAATCCCAAGCATTGGTGGATTTCATCAATGATTGGACAAAACTGCAAACACCAGAGGAGAAGCCGGATCTTACATACTGGACGATTCACTTTGACGGTTCAAGGCAATTAGAAGGCTCGGGGGCTGGAGTTGTTTTAACTTCCCCGCGAGGAGACAAGTTTTTTTATGTCCTCCGTTTACTGTTTCCTTGCACCAATAATGCAGCAGAGTATGAAGCATTGCTTCATGGCTTACGGATGGCCAAGGAGATGAACTTGAGCCGGGTCAAGTGTTTTGGCGATTCAGATTTAGTGGCACAACAAGTATCCGGCAAGTGGGATTCAAGAGACCCTCTCATGGCAGCTTACAGACAAGAAGTTGAAGCAGTCGCAGGATATTTCAAGGGGTATCAAGTGGATCACATAGACCGGCGAAGGAATGAAGCGGCCGATGCTCTGATCCGGCTGGGTTCTCAACGTAAACCGGTACCACCGAATACCTTTTTGGATGAGCTGCACAGTCCATCAGTTCAAGTACCATCGGAGGAAGACCTGGCTGTTCCTGATCCGGAGGCGCAGCTAGTTGCAGCGCTTCATGTCATTCCGGATTGGACGCTGCCTTATTTGGCGTATCTAAGCCGGGGAGAGCTGCCGGACGATGAGATCGAAGCGATACAGATAATTCGGCGCTCTAAATCCATGACGATTGCAAATGGAGAACTTCACCATCGCAGTGTTTCTGGAGCGTTTCAGCGGTGTGTGTCATCTGAAGAAGGTTGTGATATTCTTCGTGAGATCCATGAAGGGGATTGTGGTCACCATGCCGGTTCAAAATCCTTGGTGGCTAAGGCTTTCCGACATGGGTTCTATTGGCTGACAGCCCATGCTGATGCAGCGGATCTAGTCCGGAAGTGCGATGCTTGCCAGAAATTTTCACGACGTGCTCTTGTTCCGGCACAGGAGCTCTGGATGATACTGATAACTTGGCCGTTTGCGACTTGGGGGCTTGATATGGTTGGGCCCTTTAAACGATCCCAAGATCAAAAAACTCATCTGGTGGTGGCTGTAGATAAGTTTACAAAATGGATTGAGGCAGAGCCTGTGAGCAAGTGTGATGCGGCAACGGCGGTTAAATTCATCAAAAAGGTAATTTTCCGGGTTGGCTTTCCACACAACATCATCACAAACAATGGCACCAATTTATCTAAGGGAGAGATGGAAGAATTTTGTCAACGCGAGCATATTCGACTAGACGTATCTTCTGTAGCTCATCCTCAATCCAATGGCCAAGCTGAAAGAGCAAATCAGGAGATTTTGCGAGGTATCAAGCCCCGGCTTATGACTCCCCTACAAAGAACACCAGGGTGCTGGGTTGAGGAGTTACCTTCTGTCCTCTGGAGCATCAATACTACGCCAAGCGAGTCCACATGTTATACACCTTTCTTTATGGTGTATGGTGCTGAAGCGGTCCTTCCAAGTGATATCCGTCATGATTCGCCACGGGTGACGGCTTATGTTGAAGCGGCCAATGACCAGGCAAGACAGGACAGTTTGGACCAGCTGGATAAAGAACGTGACATAGCAGCAGCACGGTCTGCAATTTATCAACAGGATCTGCGCAGATATCACAGCCGCCGGATCAAAACCAGGACGTTCCAGGAGGGAGATTTGGTACTCCGGCTCATCCAAGATCAAACAGATATGCACAAGCTATCCCCGCCTTGGGAAGGGCCCTTTGTGGTTAGCAAGAATCTGCACAACGCTTCATATTACCTGGTGGACGTTCGAGAACACAAGGACTCACAGACATCGGAGGAAGAGTCAAAGAGGCCGTGGAACATCGCCCTCTTGCTGCCCTACTATAACTGAGCCATGAGATCTGTTGTATCCTATGTATATATTATGATTAATGAATAAACCGGCACCCTCGGTAAACCGGGGGATCAGCCTTTTTTCCAATACAAGTGTCTTATGGTGATAACCATCTACAGCTTACGTTTCTTATTATAAATTTTAAAAGAAAATAAATGCTTTGATCAGTCTATCTGATTGTGCAGGACAATTGCCGTATATGTACCTTGGAGTTGTGACCACTAAAGGGCTTCCTGTTCAAACATAGGTCGTATTCGAACCAAAGAGAACATAGCCAAACTCACCGAAGGGCTTCCTGTTCAAACATAGGTCGTATTCGAACCAAAGAGAACATAGCCAAACTCACCGAAGGGCTTCCTGCTCAAACATAGGTCGTATTCGAACCAAAGAGAGCATAGCCATTCTACTCAAACATAGGTCGTATTTGAACCAAAGAGAGCATAGCCATCCTGCTCAAACATAGGTCATATTCGAACCAAAGAGAGCATAGCCATTCTGCTCAAACATAGGTCGTATTCGAACCAAAGAGAGCATAGCCATCCTGCTCAAACATAGGTCATATTCAAACCAAAGATAGCATAGCCATTCTGTTCAAACATAGGTCGTATTCGAACCAAAGAGAACATGGCAATGGCCAGTAGGGGGCAGGATCGTATCCGAATCCTAGCTTAGACCCTATGGTCCGGTTTGTATGGTCGTATTCGAACCATAAGCTCAATGGATCGTATTCGAATCCATTGCTTGGCTAAATTTTCAAGGCCAGTAGGGGGCAGGATCATATCCGAATCCTAGCTTAGCCCCTATGGTTTGTTTTACTGATCATATTCAAATCAGACATTTGATTTGGAGCCTGGCAGCTCGCAAAAAGCCTCGACCACATGGTTTTATTTGCAAACTTGTATTTTTCGTATCTGTGTTTTATGGTTCTTTGATCCAGAGTGGGACAACTTCAAAATTGATTACGTATCTTCAAAGTCTGGATGCAGAGCTCCAGCATTATTTAAACCGGTTTATCTTCTAAACCTGGAACAATTGGGTATGCCCCAACGGAGCCAAGGGCGTCCTCAGAAACAACAATGTTTGCCGGATTAAAAATATCAAGCATACTTAAGTCAGGTATGAAGTTATTTCTGGTATAAACAGACACTTGTTTGATATATTGTGTGAGCGATTTAATCGGTCCAGCGGTAAACCGCTAGGACATCGTTTAAGTGTTATCTATGCAGAAACAGATAGTATGCAAGATAAACCATATCAGACAAAATTCAAATTGGCAAACGTCAAAGCAAGAAGTTGGGACATCCGGATCAAGACGAACAATGTTTTATGCTATCCTATTACAAGGCATAGCAAGCCTGAACGGATTAAAATCTTTCCAGGAAAATGAGACTGCAACTACAAAGATAAACTATATGGCCTATGCTTCCTCCTGCTGCGACGGCTGGGGATCAACTTGTTCCGGAGCATCTTCCTCTTCTTGAAGCGGCTGAAAGTCAGGGACGCACCAATCGATTTTCGTTAAAGCGCGGAAGTACATCTCTTCCATAATAAGTTCAGACGGATCAACATCTGGGGCGAAAGTATGGGGGCGCACTGGTGGGATTAGACTTACGGTATCATAAACCGGCCGATCCACCCGCTCGTTCTGTAAATCATACCCCGGATGATACCTGCACAAGTCTGATTCGGCAGCAAGCTTGCTAGCGAGAGGACGCATCTCCTTAGTCAAAGCGTGCAGGTCTTTGGCAGTAAAAGCTGATCCATCTTCTTTAGTGCTGGAATACCTGTTCAAGGCTTCTTCCGGATCAAAATCGAGAACCCACGCTTTGGCTCTGGTGAGCGCCATGATCGAACCGGCTCGGGCAGCACACTTCTTCACTTCCTCCAAGTGTGCTGGCAAGATAGAAAGTTTCTCTAGTGTGCCTTGAATAGTGGTGGGGGCCGGTTTCTTGAAAGACATTGCGCTTATGATCCTTTGAGCGCCGGAATACAGCTGCTCGACCAGAGTATAAGACGCCTTGAGTTTCTTCCGTAAATCATCCCCAAGATGGGTAATGCAACGCCCTACGTAAGATCATTACAGTTAAAACGGGCCGGAATACAGATTGCAAGGATGAAAGCATGAGTGCAGATTAAGTACTTACCGAAGACAACAGAAGTCATCAGTTCTATTTGCCGCTTTAAACCGGTTAACTCTTCAGTCACCGGATTAAGGGCTTCCTCAGCATCCTTTGCTCTTTTTTTCCAGATCATTCTTTTGCACTTCAAAGGTTGTCCGCTCCTCTTCAAAAAATGTCTTCAGCTGTTCAGCAGTAGTTAAGCTCAGTGCCAATTCTTTTTTGGCCTTGGCAGCAGCAGATTCAGTTTCAGCAAGTCTGTTCCGGAGTTCAGTGATTTCTTCGGCCCTCCGGTTCAAATCAGCCTACAAGGAAAATCAAGTGGAATAAGGGCAAAATTCAGACAAGTCTCAAGCATATAACCAAGTTATCCACTTGACACTTGGGGGCTAATGGGCAATTGAAGTATAAAAGAGTGGCAATTCAAAACAAGTCTCAAGCACACAAACAAGTTGTCTACTTGACACTTGGGGGCTAATGGACAGTTGAAGCATCAAAGGAAAAAATTCAGACAAGTCCCAGGCACATAAACCGAATTATGCCCCTGGCACTTGGGGGCTAATGTAAAGATCAGTTGCTTGAATTGGAAGTACCGGTTCACCTTCTAAACATAGCTAAACCGGAACTTGGGGGCTACCATGATATAGACTGAAACACAACAAAGGTAAAAACAAAGACAAGGGAGATACCTCGTATTTTTCCTTCATCATGCTGATTAAACCCGCTTCATAATCCCGACCAGTATGAAGCCGGTTCAGATACCCGGAATAGAGCTCCTGGGCACCCAGCTCGGCGAAGCTAGACAAGTCAGTGCTCCATTTGCCCTTCTCTTGATGGAGCTTCTCCGCTTTAGCTATATGCTTGGCTAAAACAGTGGGCTCAGCATGAGCGGTGTAAGCTGTGCCGGTTATTTGAACATCCGGAGAAGGAACAGCTGCCGGTGGTGGAGTAGCAGTGTGAACCGGGCTAGCGGGAGCCGGGCTAGTCCGAGGAGGGTTGGCCCGGGCAGGACTCCCCGGTTCATGGACGTTTTCAGTGTTGGGGTTCTCAGGAGCAGTAGCATAAGTGTGCTCCATGGGAGCAGGATCTTCAAGTTGAACTGTGGATTCACCTTCCGGAGGGACAGTTGTATCCGGATCAACCGCCGGATAATCAGTGGCAGTCTCAGCAGCCGTTTTGTTGGCCTGTGCCCTATTGCTAGGCTTAGGCTTGCTGAAAGAAATTAGAAAGTAAATCAGAGTCACAGAAGCAAATACAATCATAAATCGGATAAGATGAAGGACTTACCCTGGGACAGTTTTCAGAGCTGGGACTTGTGTGGCAGTGGATTCGCCAGAAGAAGATAAAGGAGTCTCCTGATAATTAGGGTCAGACGGTTTAAGTGGTTTGCGTATAAGCCCGACCTTGGGATGAAGAAGAGTTGGAGAAAGTATAACCTCAGAGCGGCGCCTCGGGCAGGAGTAAGAGATATTCCGGAAGATTCGACTACAAGGCCACTATGGCGTGTAGCCCGCCGAGCTTCATGTTGCTGTTTCTTCAAAAGAAAATTGTGGTCCAGTTGAGTGTAAGGATGAAAAAATTGATATTTCCGGACTACCCAACGAATTTTTGGTGGAGGCGGTTCTGAGTCTGAAGAAAGAATAGTTACCTCAGTTTCTGCCGCTTTATCTCCTTCAGCCAAATCCTGTGAAGAGACACCGTTAACACAAGTATGGATGAAAGTGAACAAGTCATAGCCGGATTAAATCATACCTCAGAGTCTGGATCATCTTCTTCAGCATGTGAACCGGAGCCAGCAGCCGCCTTTCTATTTTTAATAACGTAAGTTTTCCGGTGCGACTGTTTGCCTGCTTTATCCTGAGGTTTCCTCTTCCAAAAAGGATCATCAGCCTGTACACAAGAAGAAATATAAATAGAAGATAGTGGACGGATTAAAAGCGAACAGAAGGGATTAAGGCTTACTACAGGCAGCTTGTTCTTCTTATAGTATGGAGCCAGTCCGGTTTGGCTACATTCTTCCAAAGAAACGTTGAGCATCTTCTTAGCAGATTCAACGACTTCTGATTCAGAAAGCGTTATTTTAGAAAACCGTTGAGGATCATCCGGCTTTCCAGAATACTTACACATCAAACTGGAGCGTGGGCTCAGAGGGAGGATACTCCAGGTAAGCCAGCAACGCATAAAATCAATTCCGGTTAATCCATTGGCCATAAAGGCCTTGAGCTTGGCGAGTTGAGAAGCAAACCAGGGCCGTTCTGAGGAGCTGAGACGCTGCGGCAAAGGGTGGTCTTCAGGAAGAAGATGCTCGCGATAACCCGGTAGTGGGTTTTCTCCTTCAGGTGAAGTGTCAAGGCAATAGAACCAAGACTTGTTCCACTCTTTCGGGTGTGTATGGAGAGCGGCATGAGGAAAGACTACATCTCTTCTCTTTTGGATGCTGACCCCGCCCAATTCTTGATGAGGACCGCCAGTAAACTCAGTTCGCCGGTTCAAATGGAAAAAATCCCGGAACAAGTCGACTGATGGCTCCTCTTGCAGATACAACTCTGAGAACACTTGGAAATTGCAGATGTTTGAAATGGAGTTTGGGCCTATGTCCTGAGGGTGCAGTTGAAAAGCGGCAAGTACGTCCCGGAAGAATTTCGAACCGGGAGGAGTAAAACCTCGGGCCATGTGATCAAAGAAGACGATAACTTCCCCTTCTTTGGGAGTCGGAGGACATTCATTTCCTGGGGCCCGCCATTTTAAGACTGATTGAGGGCCCAGAGTGCCAATGGCAGCAGAGTTAACTAAATCTTCTTCCGTAATGACGGAAGGGACCCAGTCGCAAGAAACAAACTGTTTGGCAGACATAGTGGCAGAAAGAAAGTGCTGAAAAGGCGAAGTACAAAATCCGGATTATTCAAATACAGACATATAAACCGGATCACATATGCAAAGTCACATCGACGGTTTAGACAAGGGACTAATGGCATCGCTAACCCGGCAGCAAGCACGAAACGCACTACTACCGGTTCATGATAACAAAAGAGAGGAGCTAAACCGTCGCGTTCATTGTTGATGCATTACAGAAGCAATATCTGACTGACTAAAACGGAGAATATAGTACAGATCTATAAGGATGAAGAAACAAGTTTCTACGGAAAGCTAAGGTAAAACAGATCTGAGCAGTAAGGAAAAAAGAAAACTTATGCGGTTTCATTACAGAAAGAACTATAGGGGTCTCATACAGAGCGGGCGAATCTAAAGGTTGAAACTAATGCCAAAAATCTAAGCATAAGGCAGCGGAGCAGAAGCAGGTTTTGAAGACAAATCTAAAGGATTGAAACCACTACGAACATGGCGTTTAGGACAAACAGATGAAGCTTTTTCTAGGTCTAATGGCAGAGGCATGAGAAGAACCCTAAAGCTACAGATCTACAGCAAGGGAGAAAGAATACCTGAGGCAGCAGGAAGCGGCAGCGGAGTTATCTGATCGCGCTCAGGTTGATGTAGCGGCCGGCGACGGCGAGTTTGACCGACGACGGCGGAAGCTTGAGATCGGGTGACGGAGGAAGAAGACGAGTGGAAGGAGATGAAGAGGAGATGCGGCAGTATTTATAAAGGGGGAGAGATGAAACGGCAGGCGCAAGATTTGAGGAAGAGAGAGATTGGATAAAGATTCCCTGTCGACTCAATTCTCGGGATGACCTTTAAACAAACATAACAGACAGCTCCGCGCGATAAATGCAGAAGTGATGTCACGATCGAGTTAGGAGATTTTCAAGGATGACGTCATCGCCGGTTTACAAAACTGAGAAGACACAAGAAAGAGGATTATGCAAGACTGGGAAGACTGATGTGAACAAGTTCAAATCATTCTGGGGCCTAACGTCAGGGATATTACTAGCAGGTATAAACCGCCTAGTATAAACCGGATTATGATAATATAGTTGTGTAATTATAAAACCCAGTAGAGATTACGGCCCATGAAGGCTTAGGGCCCATGTATAGAGTTACAGTTTGTAAACTGCCTGATCGTGTAACTTGAGAGACAAGGAAGAAAGAGCAGAGACCGAGGCGGACACAAATATGAGCCGGCCTCGGGACTCTGTAAACCGGACCGGGCGTCGCCTCTATATAAAGGGACGACCCGGCGACGGTTCAAGGACAAGAAACAACCCGTCGAGACACAGGCAAGCAATCCGCTCCCTGTTCATCGACGCCCAAGCAATACCAAAGCAAACTAGACGTAGGCTTTTACCTTCCTCGAAGGGGCCGAACTAGTATAAACCCTCTGTGTCCTTTGTGAGCTTTTAACCCCTTCAAGCTAACCTGTGTGATGGTTCCTCAACTAAGTCCGTTAAACCGGACATCTACCGTGTTAATTCCACGACAATACGCGCGGCTACTATCAGGGTGTCGGCACGCCGGGAGGATTTGCTGGATTAGCCTTATCTTAGTCGGAGTATCTTGAGCACGGGATTCCGAGAATACTCGGGCCTTCCCACCTTGGAGTTGCGACTCCGCGGAACGTGGGCTTGTCATGGTCCAAGTTGGAACACCCCTGCAGGGTTTTGAACTTTCGAAAGCCGTGCCCGCGGTTATATGGCAGATGGGAATTTGTTAATATCCGGTTGTAGAAAACTTGACACCATGTTCAGAACACACTACCAGCGTGAGTACCGTGATGGTCATTTTCCGAAAGGGGTTCGGGAAGTGAACACGGTGGGGTTATGTTTGACGTGCGTAGTTAGGATCACTTCTAGATCATTTTATCCGCTCGTGGCACTTCTCTTCTCGCTCTTATTCACGTAAGCTAGTGCTAGTGCAGCTGCAGCCTTTTATTCTTTCTTCAGCCTTGTTCCACACCCAAGGCTTAGATAGTCGTGCTACCCGGGAACGGGATTGCTGAGTCCTCTGTGGCTCACAGATTCTACACCACACCAGATGCAGGTACCATGGTGAACTACTCAGGTGACGGCACAGAGCTATACTGGGAGTACGATGAGGAACGTAGCCGTTACTATGTGCACTATCCCGATGATCAGTAGCGGTTTCTACTTGGGGTGATTCGACCCGTGGCTTTATGTATGTTTGGTATCTTTCATTTGGATCTTCACCCGTAGATGGGTTGTGATGTTTGGCTATGTAATGAATTGTGTGACGTGGCTAGTGTAAGCCAACAATCTCTTTTGTTTTTCATCCCCATTTTTACATGAGATGTGCAAAGATACCGAACTTGAGATCATTCCAGAATGGGCTTATACCTTTAAGTCGTGCCTCGACACGTAGGAGGTATAGTCCCATCCTGGGCATTACACGCACCTTCTTGTGGGTTGTGCCGAGGAGATGCTAAATAGTGGCCGGGTCTTTGGGCTCGTACGCCCACATTGGTTTGGCCCTTTCTTGGCAAGGGAGGATCCGACACTTGAGCATAATATGGACCACATTGGTCAGCTTCGCGTCGGTCTTGTAAGTGCATCTAGTGCCACCGCTAGTTGGTTTTGGAGTATTGACGACAAACTTGGTTGAGGGACTAATGTGTTTGTGAGAATTGAAGGATAACATAGGTAGTAGTCCCTCATTGATTCGGTTAACCTACCGGAGATGACCCCTAAAAATGTATGAAGACATTGATATCAGTGGTGGTATATGAAGATAATCATATTGAAGACTATGACATGAGAAGACATTGTGTGAAGACTATGGAGAGCGAAGACGTAGATGTTTCGTTGTTTCCTTTTCTTCTTTGTTGAGTCATAGGAACCACCATACTGTTAAGTGGGGTCCAAGTGAACTAAGTCAGAGTGACTGAAGTGATGCTCAACCAAATCCTATGTCTTCGAGTGAAGACTATGAGAGCAAATATTATCCTGAGGCGGATGAGTCAACTTTACTTGGAGCTCAAGTAAAGTTGCCATGTGTGTTTGAAATCTGACCGTTGGAACACGTGTCAGTTCCTTAGTGACCCAGGGTCACTTCGGACAAATCAGGTCGGGTTGCCTAGTGGCTATAAATAGCCCACCCCCTACACCATAAATTGGTGGCTGCTCAGAGTTATTGCACGACTTTTGTCGTTTGAGAGCAACCCACCTCCGAAGCATTTGAGAGAGAAATCCTTGCGAGGACAAAGCCCAAACACCCAGAGCCAAAGAGTGTTAGGCATCACTGAAGTCATTCTGTCTGTGTGACCTGAAGACTTATTACACTTGAGGACTGTGTTTCCTCCAGCCGGTTAGGCGTCGCGTTCTGAGCATCCAAGAGTCATTGTGGATCGCCGGTGAACGAAGTCTGTGAAGGTTTGGAAGTCTACCTTGAAGATTTACCAGAGTGATTGGGCGAGGACTAGGTGTCCTTAGCTCAAGGGGAACAAGGTGAAGATGCGGTCTTCAGAGTTAAATCTCAGCCTCCCTAACCAGACGTACAGTTGTCACAGCAACTGGAACTGGTCTAACAAATCACTGTCTTCCCCGAGCTACTAGTTCTATCCTTTCCTTCCCTTTACTTACTGCTCTATGTTGTGAAGACATTGCATGCTTGCCTTATCTGATTGTCTTCACTGAGTATCTACTTGTTGTGATTGGCTTCATTCCTTCTTCCTTTATGATCACTACTGCCTAGTTGCTATTAGTCTTCATGCTTTCACTTCATTGAATACATGACTATGGCTTATCTAGTGTAGTCCACTTTCCGCTGCATACTAATAGGCTTGAGCTTATCGTTTGTATTCGAAACTACCATGTTTTGAAGCATTTCATAAAAATCGCCTATTCACCCCCCTCTAGTCGATATACTACACTTTCAATTGGTATCAGAGCAAGGTACTCCCTTCTTCTGTGTGATTCGGTTTAACCACCTGGAGTTTTAGCTATGTCGATTGCAGGGATAATCAAAGTCTCCGCTGCGTGCCCCGTCTTCGATGGCACCGAATATCCCTACTGGAAGAACAAGATGCGCATGCACCTTGAAGCCATTGACGTGGACCTTTGGTTTGTCGTCAAGAACGGCGTTCCCAAGACTAGTAAAGGTATCACCCCTGCTGATGTCAAGAGGCTCGTTCAATTGGATTCAACGGCCAAGAACATCATCTGTCGTCATCTGACCAAAGGATAGTATGGCCGTGTAAGTTCTCTGGACACGTCAAAGGAAGTTTGGGACTGGCTCTCAAAGGTCAATGAAGGAGTATCTACCCAGAGAGATCAAAGGATCAGCGTCCTTCGCAATCTCTTCAATCGCTTCAAGAGACATGACAATGAGAATGTCCAGCACACTTTTGATCGTCTCACTGAAATCACAAATGAGCTTCAAGCACTTGGCTCCACTGAGATCACCAAGCATGAAATCGTCAAGACTCTCCTGAGATCTCTCGACAGCTCATTTGATATCCTTGCCCTGATGATTCAAGAACGCCCTGACTTCAAGACTCTCGATCCGTCTGATATACTTGAGAGGCTCAACACACATGAGTTCCAGCTATCTAAGAAACGTGACATCTATGGTCCCAACTATGGTCGATCTCGCGCCTTAAAGTCAAAAGCTGTTTCTTCATCTGAAGAAGAATCTGACTGCAGTTCTGATGATCCTAAAGACATTGGAAAGGAGCTTGCCATGCTTGTGAAGAAGTTCCAGAAATTCACTAGGAAGAAAGGCTTCAGAAAGTCTTCACGATCCAGCTCAAGAAATGATGAAGCTTCTACTCATGACTACAAGAAGAGAACATGTCATAAGTGCAAGAAACCTGCTCACTAAATCTCTGAGTGTCCTCAGTGGGACAATGAGAAGAAGAAGAAGAAGAGCAAGGAATATGATTCTGATGACAAGAAAATGAAGAAATACTCAAAGTCTTCTTCAAAGTCTTCATCAAAGTATTCATCACACAAGAAGAATTCATCTGGCAAGGCTCGCACATTTGTTGGCAAGGAGATGGATTCTGAGGAAGAGTCTGCTTCTGAAGAGGCGGAGGTGGAGTCCGAGGAGGAGTCTGATTGTGGTGCTGCAAGTCTGGCTTTAGCCACGACCTACGTGGGCAAGTCCATCTTCAACACTCAAGACAATGGCCCCGTCCCCAACAATGATGATGAGGACGACGACTCTGCTCCCACCTTCTGTTTCATGGCACGCGGTGCCAAGGTAAAATCACGCGATGCTTACTTTCAAACATCAAGTGAAGATGACTCTGATTGTGAATCAAAACCTAGCTACAAAACACTTGCTAAAATTGCCACTAAACAGCAAATTGCCTTGGAAAAGGCAAAAAAAATGCTTAATAAGAGCAATGATATGTTGGGTGAAGAAATGGATCAGTCGAAAAACTTAGCTGAAAGTCTTCAGAGGGTGCAGGCTAAGTTAACTACGCTTCAAAGTCTTCATAACACTCTCTTATCCGATCATGAAAAGCTAAGAGGATGTTATGAAGACCTTCAGAAGGAGCATGATTCATTACTTGCTCAACATGTCAGTGCCACTCACGAAGAGTTTGAACCACCATGTCTAAAATGCATTGAACGTGATAATGCTACATCTGTTGCTGAATGTTCTACTACTGCTACTGTTGCAATGTCTTCAACTACTGATGTGGTAACTAACCCCTCTGCTGAGGAAACCACTACTATTGCTGATGAAAATGCTAGGTTGAAGACTTTGCTTGAAACAGGGATGTACAAAAGCCTCAAAGGGCAACAGACTCTATGTGATGTCCTCAAAAAGCAGATACTAAACCGAAACCCTAGGAAAGAGGGTGTTGGGTTCGACAGGAAAATGAATGTTGATGGTTCATACTGGAAGCCTGAGCAGTATCCCAAAACCACATGGGTTGCTGCAAAGGAACCTTCAGTAGATCCATCTACCTTATCTGGCTTCACTTGTGCTAATCCTATTATCATTGATGAATCCTTTGATGCAAACTATAAACTGTTTAAGAATCAAAATGGTGAAGTGTTTGCCAGGTATATTGGTACTAACTGCAGGAATGGACCACCTATGAAAAAGATCTGGGTACCCAAAGGTTGTCTTGAGAAGCTTCCAGCCAATACTATCATGACACCTCCTGGGATGAAGACAAACCCCAGATCAAAGGCTTCATATGGTCCTAAGGCTTCATACAAACAAAGGACTCACCTGAGTCACCATAACGCAGATGTTTTGCAGGGAAATCATACTCAGACCCATGAATATGAGCGTGTTTCTACAAACCGCTATATTCATAAATCAAAGAATTTTTCTGCCTATTCTTATGATTATTATTCTCCTCCTGCAAGACTGTTTGCTAGGGCTCCAAAGACAAAATATTCAGGTGCTGCTCTTAGACTCATTGCTTATAAGCCACCCCTGAAAATGTGGGTGGTTAAGAAGAACTAACTTTCTCTTGCAGGGAAAGGTCTCCAGCCGACAATCAAAGGCTTCTGATGCTATTGCTGGGGACCTAAAACACTTGTAGGGCACAACATCAAATGACCAAAATGACTTACTGCTCATACTATTCATAAATCACTTGCTGAACATCTTATCAGTCCTAACTTTCATCTAAAGCTTTCATAGTCCACTTATGCATCAAATGTTTATGCTTCATAATGGCTTTTGGTGAAGCCTATCCTCCTAACTGCATTGTAGGGAGTGACACCAAAGTCTTCAGAATAGATTATGGATAGCGGATGCACAAATCATATGACTGGTGATCGAAATCTTCTCATGGACTCAACTTTACGTCCATCTAACAAGAGTCACATCACATTTGCTGATACTGGTAAAAGCAATGTGTTGGGTCTAGGTAGAGTTGCAATCTCAAGGGATCAGCATATGGATAAAGTCATGCTTGTTGAATCTCTTGGCTTCAACTTAATGTCTGTCTCAATGCTTTGTGACTTAAACATGATTGTGATCTTTGGTAAATTTCGTTGCCTTGTACTAATGGAATCTGACAAGTCTTTAGTATTTGAAGGATACAGAAAAGGTGATCTGTATATGGTAGATTTCTCAGCAGGACCGCAGATGGTCGTATGTCTTCTAGCAAAAGCTTCAGAGTGCTGGCTCTGGCATTGGAGGCTAGGACATGCTGGCATGAGGAACTTGCACACTCTTGCAAAGAAGAAGCATGTGTCATAGGCATCGAGGAAGTCAAGTTCAAGAAAGATCATCTATGTGGTGCCTGTGAAGCTGGGAAGATGACTAGAGCCAAGCACCCCTCGAAGACAATCATGACGACCTCCAAACCCTTCGAGCTGCTTCACATGGACTTATTTGGCCCTACTCACTACTCCACATTCTCTACCATAGCCTGTATCTATGGCTTTGTCATTGTTGATGATTATTCAAGATACACGTGGGTGCACATAATACTTTACAAGACTGAAGTGCAAGATGTCTTCAGACGCTTCGCCAACCATGCCATGAACAACTATGGCATCAAGATCAAGCATATCAAAAGTGACAATGGCACTGAATTCAAGAACACTGGCCTCGATCTTTATCTGGATGAGATGGGAATCACTCATGAATTCTCAGCCCCATATACACCTCAACAAAATGGGATCGTTGAGTGCAAGAACAGAACTCTAATTGCGATGGCTCGAACGATGCTCGATGAATACAAAACACCAAGAAGGTTCTGGCCCGAAGCTATTGATACTGCATGCCATATCATCAACCGTGTTTATCTTCACAAGCTTCTGAAGAAAACATCCTATGAACTCCTCACTGGAAAGAAGCCTAATGTAAGCTACTTCAGAGTGTTTGGAGCTAAGTGCTGGATCAAGGATCCTCATCATAAGTCAAAATTTGCACCCAAAGCTCATGAAGGCTTCATGCTCGGATATGGAAAGGACTCACACTCCTACAGAGTCTTCAACATTTTTCTCTATAAAACTGTTGAAACTGTGGATGTGCGGTTTGATGAGACAAATGGTTCACAAAGTGAGTCCCTACCAAATGTGCTAGATGAAGCTTCACCAAATGAATCTATCAAGCTAATGGGAACTGGTGAGATCATGCCTTCTGAAGCACAATCTGATGAGGAACTCATCATCTCTGCTACAAATCAACCCGACGACAATGCTCAGCCTGAAGACAACACTCCTGATGAAGACAATGTACAGCAAGAGCAAAATCTTCGTCCAGCTCATCCTCGTGTTGCAAATGAAGTACAAGTTGAGAAGATAATTGATAGCATAAATGCTCCTGGTCCACTCACTCGCTCAAGAGCAACACAGCTTGCAAATTTCTGTGGACATTTTGCTTTTGTCTCAATATCTGAACCCAAGAAAGTTGCTGAAGCTTTTATGGAACCTGAATGGATTCAAGCAATGCAAGAAGAGCTTCAACTGTTTGAGCTGAACAATGTGTGGGAACTTGTCAAGTGTCCTGATCCTCGCAAGCACAACATAATAGGCACACAATGGATCTATCGCAACAAGAAAGATGAGCATGGTCAAGTGGTCAGAAACAAAGCTCGTCTCGTTGCTCAAGGATACACTCAAGTTGAAGGGATTGACTTCGATGAAACATTTGCTCCTGTGGCTATACTTGAAGCTATCCGTATACTGCTAGCCTATGCAAATCATCACAACATACTTCTATATCAAATGGATGTAAAGAGTGCCTTTCTCAATGGAAGAATTGAAGAAGAAGTGTATGTTGCACAACCACCTGGCTTTGAAGACCCAAAATGTCCTGATATGGTATACAAGCTCAATAAGGCACTGTATGGCCTCAAACAAGCGCCTCGTGCTTGGTATGACACACTCAAAGACTTCCTGAAGTGCAAAGGCTTCAAACCTGGATCCCTAGACCCCAAACTCTTCACAAAGACATATGATGATGAGCTATTTGTCTGGCAAATCTATGTGAATGACATTATCTTCGGCTGCACGGACAAGAAATATAGTGATGAGTTTGGTCACATGATGCAAGAGCAATATCAAATTTCCATGATGGGTGAGCTGAAGTTCTTCCTTGGTCTTCAAATTCGTTAGCAAAGCAACGGCATCTTCATATCTCAAGAGACGTACCTCAAAGATTGCCTGAAAAAGTTTGGAATGCAAGACTGCAAAGGGTACTCGACACCAATGCCTGCTAAACATCATCTGGGTCCCGACGCCAATGGTAAAGAGTTTGATCAACAGGTATACCGCTCCATGATTGGTTCTTTACTTTATTTATATGCATCTAGGCCAGATATTATGCTTACTGTTTGCATGTGTGCTCGATATCAAGCGGCACCAAAGGAGTCGCATCACTTAGCTGTGAAGCGAATACTTCGATATTTGGCTTACACCCCAACACTAGGATTATGGTATCCAAAGGGCTCAGAGTTTGATCTAGTAGGATTTTCAGATGCTGATTATGCTGGTGACAAAGTTGATCGCAAGTCCACATCAGGCACATGTCACTTTCTAGGACGATCACTTGTCTGTTGGTCTTCAAAGAAGGAGAACTGTGTATCCCTCTCCACTGCTGAATGTTAATACATTGCTGCCGGATCTTGCTGTGCTCATCTTCTCTGGATGAAGCAAACACTCAAGGACTATGGAGTCCATCTGAAGCATGTGCCACTCTACTGTGATAATGAAAGCACCATCAAGATTGCCAACAACCCAGTTCAGCACTCGAAGACAAAGCACATTGAAATTCGTCATCACTTTCTCAGAGATCATGTTATGAAGGAAGATATTGATATCATACACGTCAACACTGAAGAGAAACTGGCAGATATCTTCACAAAGCCCTCTAATGTCCTGTAATCAGGCACACATCCTAACACTTATGCATATTGATGACTTAGATGTGCAACACACGAAGGAAAGTATATCTTCAATCAATGAAGACTTACATTCTAAGTGTGAATACATTAACATGGAATTTGACTTCGGAGCGCCACGATAATTGTGCGCCGTGTCTGGGTCTAATACTTCCTATACGGTGGGTAACGCCACCACCAAATTCTTGTTTGAAGTGTTTCTCGTGGCGTTACATTTGCAAAGTATTCGCACTTGGTTTATCTTCATGTAGGACATATATATAGAATTGTGTTCTATCCTCAACAACATTCACTTATAGCTATGTCTTCGTATTCGAATCTTTTGGACTAAGTGAATGTGATCGGACCCTAACCTCTCTATGCTTTCTCATCTCACACTCTGTCTGTCCAAATCATATGCATTCTGTTGAAACTGTCGAATATCTTCTCTGCGTCCTTGTCAGCAGAAGATACGGAGACAAACTTTAAATCTAATTTTAATGCTGCATCGGTTATGCTTGAAACCCGGAGAAGCCGGAACGACCACTCCGACAGTCGTGGTGTACGTGGGATCGTGGGACAACTCCCAATGCGTTACATGACCGCCACGTGTCACTCGTACGTGAACCGTCAGGGGCACCTGAGTAATTACGTTGTGCCGTCTCCCATGCCAATAAATGCACGTCCCATCACGGTCAAAAGCTCTTCTACCACCTCTCCACCTCGACCAACCCTAGCGCCTCCGCTAGCTTTCGACGACGCCGGCGACGAAGCGCTTCGCTGCCGCAACTTTGTCGACGTCGTCCTCATGCTGGCTGCGGACATCTTCTACTTTGATGTCGCCGTAGCTGTCCTCCGTCGCCAAGTTAGGGCACGGAAGACCGAACTGCTGGGCATCCAACTCCTCTCCTTCTAAGCAGTTCATTGTGTGGTAAATAAAACTTGATTTTTACCATCTTCTAGATCCATAAAGATTCATCTATTTTACCACAAGAGGTTTCTGCCTACTTAGATATATAGATCTATCCTGTCTGCATCTCATATCTTGCCTAGTACATTCACATATGCTTCAACCATAGTTAGATTCCTCACTTGTACCTATTCGTGGATTCGTACAAATCTGGAACCAACTCTCATGAGTGAATGTCTTCGCGCTATGAGGTCAAAGTCTTCAAAACTGTTTTAATCTTCAAAACTTCTGAGAATGCATATGACCTCTTCCCCTTCCCTCGCATCTCTAATGCTGTCACAGGTACATGTCTGTGGGAGAATCCCTTGGTTCTCATAGCCTGCATTCATTTGCAGAGTTTTTGCAGCGTCACATTCACTCAACTGAAAACAGTTCCTGTCTGACCAACAGACCGAAGCATTTGCCTGTTTTGAAGCCATTCCGTTTGAAGCCCTTCAGGTTGAAGCAAATGGCAACTGACGAGACAGTAAGAAAGGGTGGCAGACAGCGCCGTAACAACACCTCCATTGATTTGCCTCCTCATCTCAGTGAGATATACAAGACTGATCCTGAGGAGGATTATAATCAGAGGAAGACTCGAATCCAATGGATTCGAAGATACTGGGCTGAACAATTGTTCAAGTATAGGTTCGTGACCCAAGAGTATGCTGAGAAGAACGCCATCAAGCATCCATGGGGAGATATCACTTATAAAAATCTTCCCCCCAAGACTCGTGCTGAAGCCATTGCTCAAGGCTTCTATCCTTGCATGGTCAGAGGGCCTCAGCCTGCTGATGCTGATCCAAGCTCTCTACTCTGGTGTCATGACGACAATCTGTTCAAGCGAAATCTTCAATTCGCCAAGAACTCGGCCAAAGAGAACAAGAAGCTTTGGGGATTAGACTTCAATCCTGGCCCCTCTGCGCCCCGCGCTGATGGCACGCACAAAGCTGAACCAAATCTGGTTGGGCCCCTTCTACAACTTAGAAGGCCTCATCAGTCACATAAGGGTTCAAGGGGCGAATGTGGATCAGCCTAAAGCAGATGCTGATTCTGAAGAAGCACCTGCAACGCCGAAGCCCAAGAAGAAGAAAACAAAGGCTTCGAAGACAGCTCCTCCAATTGCTTCTTGAGTGAAGCCTTTGGCCACTGCTCCACCTGCACCAAGTGTGCTATCTGAGGAACACTCTCGTATCTCCAAGAGCAGACAGCTGAAGAGGAAGCCATCACGCAACCCGAGTCCAGCTCTCACTTCTGATGCAGTGCTGAAGACTGCCAATGATGCCCTTGATCTCTCAAGTGATGAAGATCTTGGTGATGATGCTCTGGAGCTATTGATCAAGATCAAGCAAGATGCTGAAATCTTCAATGATTTGCTGCTCTTTGACGTTGAAGTGCTCAATAACTTCATTGATGAATGGTTTGACACACCCAACCTGAGCTTCGATGATCTTCAACTTCCAGTTGGCCTCAGCGTCTCCTTCCATGGCGCCATTGCTTCTAGGCTGGCTCTGGCTCAGAGAATTGTTGAGCTGAAGCAAAAGATAGACTATGAAAAGGCTCAGTTCAAGAACCATGTGGACAAGCTCAGCGTGCAAGGAATTCAAAACTTCAAGGTTATGATGCATGAGCTCAAGGAAGCCTTTCGCCAGCGGCGTGAAGAAGCCAAAGGTTCTCGTGAGCGAATCAAGGACTTGGCTGCCAAATGCGTTCAAGCGTTCAATGAATCTGAAAAGCGCAAGGCTCTTGGGCGTCCTGGAATTGACCCACGGATGGCTGCCAAGAAGAAGAAGAAGCAACCTGTGCCCGAAGCTGAAGAATCTGGGCAGGAAATACCTCACATAGTCTTCCCTGCTAGCATGACTGGCACGAAGCCTAAGGCAACTTCAAACGCTTCAAAGCTCAAGAAGACTAAGTTGGCTGAAGTTGAAGCTCGCAAGCGCAAGCAATCTACTGAAGAAGCTCCACCCACCAAGAAGCGCAAGACCAAGAAGTATAAGGCTGCTTCCAAAGAGCCTATCTTTGTCGAGCCAATCTCTGTTGCTCGCCCTGCATCTGCCCAGAGAGAACGTCGTCTGACTGTTCGTGAGCCTGCTCCCACAGAGGCTGAAGACATTCCAGCTATTGACCCCACCGCAGCTGAAGACATTGGTCCTCAAGACAATGTTGAAGATGATGAAGTCCTTCCTCAGATCGAATACAATGTTGAATCCTCGCCTGTTCTCACGAATAGCGAATGCATCAGCATTGGTCGTCCATTGATTCCAATTGCACAGGATGACTCGTGGGCTGATCACCCACAGGATACACCAGCCACACCTCTGCAAACTCAAGACACCAGTACGGTGCTTGAAGATGAAGTCTTTGAGGCCCAACAACCTCCATCTCCTCAGGCGTCGCCTGCTTTTCACAGGCTTCGCAAAGGACCAAGGCCTCAAGTCGTCGCCCCAAGTGTTCTAGAAGGAGTAGAGCACCCATCTGCACCTGATGCTGCTCCTACTGTGAACCCCTCAGAATCTAAAGCCAAAGCGGCTGAAGATATTCCGGCTGCATCAGCCAAAGAAGAACCACCCCAAGAAGAAGAACAACCCCAAGTTGAAGAAGAACGTATTGCCACACCCCCTGTTCTCAAGGAGAACGTGTCTGACCCTCCAGCTCCTGAAGTGGAGGCTACAAATTCAGAGGCTGCCACCACCAACACTCAAGCCAATGACCTGGTCATGGCTGAAGCTAATGTGGCACCTGAAGACACTGTGGCGCCTGAAGTGACTGCGCTTGAAGTGACTGCTCCTGAAGCCAGTGTTGTGCCTGAAGCCAGTGATGCGTCTGACGCCAATGCTTCACCTGAAGCAAATCTGCAGCTTGAAGATAATGCCTCTGCTCCTGTTCCGCCTCCACGGCCCCACACCATTGAGCAAGCATACAACAAGGATGATCAGCTTGTTACTGTCCAGTGGCCCATTCTGATTTCGCCACCTACCACTGAACCGCATGCTGCTGGTCCTCAGTTTGATCATCATGTTGCTCACAGGCCCCAAGTTCAGAAGCCTAAGACAAGACTGCCAAGGTTTCCAGATATTGCAACCTCTTCAGGGTCATTCAATGCCAATAGCTTCACTGCGCACAACACCTTCTTTGACAGCGCCACAAACCCATATTCTAAGCCAAGAATATCATCAGATAGGTTCTGGAGCCATCAGCAGCGCAGCTACTACTCAAGAGTACTCTATGATCAAGGGTGCATTTTCCCTCATATGCATCTTGACACTGAAGCTATTGCTGGTCTGCCTTGCCTGGAGGAAGCTATTGACTGCTTCCGTGATGCTGTCCTACTCAATTTTGTCACAGACAAAGAGCATTGGAATGAAGAGCTGCTTCTGCAATTCTATGCAACCCTCCACATCCGAGGCTATAGCAGGGATCCGAAGACATGGGTCCTTGAGTGGATGACAGGCAATGTGCATCATGAAGCTAAAGCCTTTGATCTCATTGAGCTTACTGGCCTGCCCACTCCAGGAGATCTATATGAGCCTGGCTGTCAATTGCACACTGAAGCCTTGGAGAGTATATTCCAGAAGCGTTAGCCCAACATGAGCCAAATGCTCAGCATGATGAAGCCTCTGCCAAGTGATGCTGAATATCCTAAGGAATTCTTTGTTGAAGACCTAGAGTACCTGCCGCGCACCATCTATCATATCATCAGGCTTACTCTATGGCCCGTCAAAGGACATTCTTCATCAGCCAAGCTTGAAGGCACTATGAAGACTTTGGTCTTCTATATCTTCAATGGCATCAGCTTCAATGCTCAAGATTTCTTTATTCGGCAAATGGCTATGTCTGGAGCTGATCTATTTGGTCTGAAATTTTATGCCCCTTGGATAATGCGCCTCATCAAGCTGCATTCAGCTGTCACCTATCAGCCCTCTGCTCGCAACCATCAAATTTTCTTTCCTGAGGTTGATCTGTCAACTGAAGCCATCTACCAAGAGCCTGCCAAAGAGCCAGTCAGTCTTCACAATGCTGATCACCAGAGCTTCACTCAGCAGATTGAAGGGGTTCCAGCAGTCTCACGCGTTTATCCTCTGGCTGGCCGTACTCGTCTACCTCGACACGCAGAAACCGAAGCCACTGAAAGCACCATTGCTCAAAGGCCTTAGAAGAGATCTCATGTCCTAAATAACCGAGAGCTTCTGGTAGCCCTTCATCAGAAACAGGACAAGCATCACCTCTCGTTAAAGCGTCAGATGCAAAGCCTCTTGGTGGATGTCAATCGCATTCGCAATCTTGCCACCAAGAATGCCTTTGTTGATCATGAAACATGTCGGAGGTCTTGGAAGAGTTTGACCTTGCTGAGTGCTGAAGCGGATCTTCAAGACGATGGCTTCACAGATAGATTCAAGTTTGACAACACTCCTCCCAGGACTGCTGTTATGCGTCGAACTCCATCTCTTGAAGATTCTGAATACTCCTCCTCCACTGCAACAATTGACGCCAGGGTGATCGATGATCAAGATGATGCTACTTCACCGCCTCCTACTTCAGCGCGCATCGACACTGCACCAACCACTTCTGCACCGCCAAACAACAACACCGACCCTGCACCCTCTTCTGCTCCAACTGGGAACGAGTAGAGGCTCTATGTCTTCAAACCTTTTTGGTCCTTACTGACAAAAGGGGGAGAAGCATATCAGTTGATAGTCTTCAAGCGGGTCCATATGGGCGGGTGCTTTATAATTTGCCTAGTGTTTACAACTCTCGTTTTGCTACATTTGGTTCTTTAAGTTGTAACACTTGAACTGATGGTCATCTGCTACGTTTTTATGCTACTCTGTAATGCGATGATAAATTCCGCATCTGCTATCTTATATTCCGCACTTAGTCATTATTGCAGACGTCCATTTTTCATTTTCTTCGATGTATCAATTATGCATGATGAATTCTCTTCATAAGTTGAAGAGGATCTCCACAAGTACAACCTACCATGTGCATTTGCATTCAAAGGCAAATCAACTATATGCACATCTTCAGGGGGAGCCTTTTGCTACTTACGAAGACAATACCTTTATCCTTTACAATTTCACATATCTTTATCCCCGTTGAAAACTTCAACCAGTTTGTCATCAATCAACAAAAAGGGGAGATTGTAAGTGCATCTAGTGCCACCCCTAGTTGGTTTTGGAGTATTGACGACAAACTTGGTTGAGGAAATAATGTGTTTGTGAGAATTGCAGGATAACACAGGTAGTAGTCCCTCATTGATTCGGTTAACCTACCGGAGATGACCCGTAAAAATGTATGAAGACATTGATATCAGTGGTGGTATATGAAGATAATCATATTGAAGACTATGACATGAGAAGACATTGTGTGAAGACTATAGAGAGCGAAGACGTAGATGTTTCGTTGTTTCCTTTTCTTCTTTGTTGAGTCATAGGAACCACCGTACTGTTAAGTGGGGTCCAAGTGAACTAAGTCAGAGTGACTGAAGTGACACTCAACCAAATCCTATGTCTTCGAGTGAAGACTATGAGAGCAAATCTTATCCAGAGGCGGATGAGTCAACTTTACTTGGAGCTCAAGTAAAGTTGCCGTGTGTGTTTGAAATTTGACCGTTGGAACACGTGTTAGTTCCTTAGTGACCCAGGGTCACTTCGGACAAATCAGGTCGGGTTGCCTAGTGGCTATAAATAGCCCACCCCTACACCATAAATTGGTGGCTGCTCAGAGTTATTGCACGGCTTTTGTCGTTTGAGAGCAACCCACCTCCGAAGCATTTGAGAGAGAAATCCTTACGAGGACAAAGCCCAAACACCCAGAGCCAGAGAGTGTTAGGCAGCACTGAAGTCTTTCTGTATGTGTGACCTAAAGACTTATTACACTTGAGGACTGTGTTTCCTCCAGCCGGTTAGGCGTCGCGTTCTGAGCATCCAAGAGTCATTGTGGATCGCCGGTGAACGAAGTCTGTGAAGGTTTGAAAGTCTACCTTGAAGACTTACCAGAGTGATCGGGCAAGGACTAGGTGTACCTTAGCTCAAGGGGAACAAGGTGAAGACGCGGTCTTCAGAGTTAAATCTCAGCCTCCCTAACCAGACGTGCTGTTGTCACAGCAACTGGAACTGGTCTAACAAATCACTGTCTTCCCCGAGCTACTAGTTCTATCCTTTCCTTCCCTTTACTTACTGCTCTATGTTGTGAAGACATTGCATGCTTACCTTATCTGATTGTCTTCACTGGGTATCTACTTGTTGTGATTGGCTTCTGTCGGGGCCGGATTTCGGGAACACAATATTCCAGAAATTAACCCCTAGTGTCATCACCAGCCCAGGATTACTGTTACTGGTGGACACATCCTTGTTACAGATTACCAAGCATTTACAAGAATTTGATACAAGACCATAAAGGTCTACTGATACAACAATGACTCCGGTGGTGGATGAAGGAATTGGCTTGTGGATCTCTACATCGATGGGGCTCCATTCCCATAGGAACAGCTGACCCGGATAATTCCTATCCCGCGTGGCTGTACTCCTAGGCTTCGCACGGACGTCACTGTGGTACTCCTTGTAGAACCCCTAACCTGGTCAAGTAAATAGCCAGGGACAAGCCAGTGAGTACTTTTGAATGTACTCGCAAACATTATGAACATAAGATATACCGAATGCGAATGCCATGGTAGATGAACTACATGCATGCAACAATTATCAAAACTTGGCATGGTGAAACATGGTTAGTACAGAAAATAAATATTAGTATCAATGAAATATAAAAGAAATGCCGGTCGGATGTCAAGTGACACCACGGTCGGTCTTGGAAAGAAATGCCAGTCGGGTATCCACAAGAGTAGTGGCGTGATAGAACCGCCTGAAACTCGAGGGACGCCACAAAAGGACTTGAAAAGAAATGCCAGTCGGGTGTCAACAAGAGTAGTGGCGTGATAAACCGCCTGAAACTCGAGGGACGCCACAAAAGGAC
>LR738710.1:191946371-191986851 GCA_902687465.1 Secale cereale | reverse complement strand
GATAAACAGCGTGAAACTCGAGGGACGCCACGAAAGGACTTGAAAAGAAATGCCAGTCGGGTGTCCACAAGAGTAGTGGCGTGATAAACCGCCTGAAACTCGAGGGACGCCACAAAAGGACTTGAAAAGAAATGGCAGTCGGGTGTCCACAAGAGTAGTGGCGTGATAAACCGCCTGAAACTCGAGGGACGCCACAAAAGGACTTGAAAATAAAGGCGAGTGTCCGGGGTAGTCTAGCCAGCCCCTGAGACACTCTAAGAAAATAAAATAAGAGTAATGGGTTAGTCCACAATAATAATCATATCATCAAATATACTAATGGTAACACCAGTAGCAACGATAATTATCCTGCAAAATAACCATGCTCAATTTTTAAATACTTCCTCCGGAGACCGACTCTAAGACCGACACTTGACCAACCCAGACTGTAGTCCTTAACCGCGGACACGGCTATTCGAATAGATATGACTCTGCAGAGGGTGTACTCTTTACCCACAAGTATAGGATTTCTTTAGTCAGTATCGTGACACTGACTAATTCCCATTATGGTCTTTGGGTCGAAAACACACCTAACCAGCACACACCAGCTTAACTTTTCTGCTGCCAGGAATCACCCAAAACAACAGTTAAGCAAAACTCTAAGTGGGAAGGCTACAACCTCCAATAGCATGGGATCACTATTCAAACGCGCGGATTACAAGGGTACACTCCCTCTCGGCATCACGACAGCCGGAAACACCCATGCCCCCTTGACCTGATGACCGGATTTAGTCCACCGTCGTGGAAAACCCTCATCGTGGCCCTCTGTACGGTGTGTGCACGGAAAGGGGTTAACAACTTACTAAACCATACCCTACCCGTGGCAGGGACAAGTGGCAGCACGATTCAAGTATGGGGGTTACCGGAACAAGACTCGATCTACGGTCGACTCAGGAGGCTTATGTTTCCTGCAGGTGTTAGCACAACAAAGTATTCTTTCAATCATATCACCAGGACAGGGCCACAACCCTTGCCTGCTTCCACAAATATCTCGTGACACCACCGTGTCAAAAAGGGCCCGTGCCCACCGGCACGTCCAAAACAGGAGCACACTCCTGGATGCTCACAAACTATGCATGTTGCAAAATGCATGCAAGAGAAAATAATTATATGAACATGCATGCATGAAATATTTCCACTCATATGAAATTCTTATTAAGAACTAACAAACCATGCATCAAATATTCTAGCAAGCATTCACCATATCAAGTGTTCAAGATGCTTGCCTTGAACATGCAGAAGTATTGAGAGCACTCCTCAAGTTTGAAAAATTCATCCCCCCTTCATTTCCTATTTTAAAAAAATATCTAAATCACCACATAACTCAAAAACAGCACTAAAAAGTATTTCAAATATTTTTGAAATAAATACTAAAATAAACTAGGGAATGTTTAAGAAATAACAGAAAAAGAATTAATTTATTTAGAGCATATTTGAATTAGTTTTGGTATTACTAAGTTGAAAATAATGAATAAAAGGACTATTTAATTGATCCAACAAAAACTAAGCATAGGAAAAATTTTCACCTAATTTAGATAAATAGATCATGATTTTAGAAGCCTACAGAAATTGGAATCATCAAATTTGGATTTGAATTAGTTGCTGTGGAATTAATGGAATACTGCTGGAAATAATAAAAGAGGGAGAGCAGAGAAGCGCCCTGTGCGCGGTTTGGACAAGCGGCGCTAATGGGCCGAGCCCAATCGCCCAGCCGCTCCGGAGGCCGCGCAGGCGTGACTCCCAGCCACTGACGGTGGGCCCCGCCTGGCCCACCGGTCAGGTTTGACCGGTCTTCGTCCTCCTCCTCGCGCGCGTCTGGGCAGAACGGAGGAGGAGCTCCGGCGATGATTGCCGGCGCCGTAGGGCATCTCTGGCGATGCTCGGCAGATGGACAAGTCCAGGAGGAAGTGCCGCATCCGTACGTAGTGGTGGTGGTCGCCGGGAAGCTCGGGACTGAGCAGTGCTTCGAGCACGGCGGAGGGGATCGTCGGGTGGAAGAGGGCTTTCGCCCTGGAGCTTGCTCCGGTGAAATTGAAGGGTGGGATGGATCCGCGGAACCACGGGGAGGCCTCTAGTGTAGAGACTGGAGAGGGGGAAACACTGGAGAGGTGGTGAGCTTCGTGGTGAGGGCGGCGGCAGTAGCTGCCGGAGTCGAGGAAGACGGCCTCTCTGCTTGTGCTGCTGCTACGGGAGGGTTGGTGAGGGGGAGAGGGAGGTGCTGTGTGGAGTGCAGCGGCCTCAGGGGGCCTTTTATAGCGCGAGGAGGTCGGTTCCGCGATGTCCAGAGAACGGCCACGGCGGACCTCGCCATTGATGGCGCTTGGGGTAGCTGGCAAGGTCGGTGGGGGGTCGGTAGGGGACGGTGGCCGTGTGAAGTAATGGAGGGTCATGCTGGCGGCCTCGGAATGGAGCCAGGTGCCCCGGGCGGCGCCGTCCATGGCAGACTGCGGCGGCGGCCATTAATGGCAGACGCGGGCGGTGGCGAGGCCGTTGGTGGACGGCGGGGTTTGGTGAGGACGGTGGCGGCTTGCAGTGATGGCGGGGCGTCCTGTTTGGTTCGGAGGCGAGCCACGCGTCCAGGGCGGTGGAGGTCGGTGCGACGTGGCGAGGACGGTGGCCGCCGTAGTTAAAGCAAGGGCGAGCTGGCAGCTCTGGTTGGCTCGGACGGCGCTAGGGGACAAACGGAGGTGTCGGCGAGCTTCGGGGTGGTCGAGCTGATCCAGTGGAGAATCGGGATGAGAGGGGGAGGCAGTAGAGTGGCGACAGGAGCTTGATGCCAGCGACTGCAATACGCGTGCTCTGGCCACGCTCTACGCACGCACGCCATTTGTTTGCTGAAATGCCAATGGCATCTACAAGCGTTCGAACACGTTGCAACTTAGTAGGATGGTGCTTTAGGGCATGAGAGAGGTCATGGACATGCTGGTTTGGCCAAAAGTGCAAGTCTCCAATGTAGTTAAGAGAGAGGCCAATTTCCTGCCATGCCCAAAGGGTGTTTGATGAAATGATAGGGCTACGTAGGGAGTTGTGTTGGGCGTGACAATTGGCAGTATGATGTCTCATTGGATGATAGAGATGATGGTGGAGTTAGTTTGTGAAAAGAGAAAACTTGCTAATGCAAGTTTTACTGAAATTCAGTTTTGGACAGAAACTTCAGAGGGGTTTTTGGTGGACTTACAAAATTCAAATGGAGCTGATATTCTGGACTTAAGGTTTTGGTTGGAAGTACTATAAGATGGACAAGTATCAGAATTTTTGGAGCAAGGAACAATGGAGTTGTAGTTGTAACTGGAATCTGGGACAGAATTGAAAAGGGGATGGTTCACTCAAATTTTGCAAAACACCAAGTTGGGTTTTTGCACCAAAGTGACATATAGGCATCATAAGACCTCTCAGAATTATGGTGGAATTTTTAGAGAATTATTTATAATGGTTGTAGTGCAACAGAAGCATTTAAAACACTGCAAAAGCTATTACAAGAATTTTCTAGGGCAAAATTTTATTATGAAAATAATTTCTACTATTATTAAACAAATAATCAAATGACTCAAGATACAACCAGAGCCCACAAAATTATTTCCAAAAAATTTCTATAAGAAGAGAAGATTTTTGAAGGACAGGTATAGAAAAGGCTCTAAAATTATTAAAGAACCTATTATAATTCATAATTTTATTTCTAGCCAAATTTTATTAATAAAAATGTGGTTAAAATTTTGGGGTGTTACAGCTTCATTCCTTCTTCCTTTATGATCACTACTACCTAGTTGCTATTAGTCTTCATGCTTTCACTTCATTGAATACATGACTATGGCTTATCTAGTGTAGTCCACTTTCCGCTGCATACTAATAGGCTTGAGCTTATCGTTTGTCTTCGAAACTACCATGTTTTGAAGCATTTCATAAAAATCGCCTATTCACCCCCCCTCGAGTCAATATACTGCACTTTCAAGTCTCCATCACGCCGACGACGCACTTCTGCAGCGCCTTCACATCGGCAACAAACCCCCAATCCAGACTCTTTGTAGTCCACGAGGTCAATCTGTCTGGGGGTCTGGATCTGAATGCGGGAGCCACTGTCCAGGCCGCATACCTTGGCTCGGTGATACAGAGCTACTCTTTTTGCCATAACTTGACAGTGTCAAGGAATTTCCCCTCCAACTATTGGACCCGTGTCAGCTTAGTAATCATGGCCTCGCCGCAATCCGCGTGAGCCCCGCCGACCACTTTGGGCTTGACATTGAACACCTTCTACCACATGCCAAAGTGCGGCTGGACTTGGAGGAGGGCCCACTGGTACAATGAGGTGCTATACACATGGTTTTTAACCCCTTTCCACGATGACATTTTGAACCGTCGCCAAGTGAGTGTGTGCGATAGGGGGGGGGGGTCCTCCCCACATGACGCAGAAACCGTCGGGGATAGGGAGCCATGATGTAGAGGACTTGCCAAATGTAATCGTATGCGATGCAGCACACACTAAATTCTTTTGCACCTGTGGGATTGGTGATTAAACGTTTCTAATGATGCAGTGAAACCAAACAGTGTGTCGTAATGAACCATTTGGGAAACAATATGTACAGGCACACATGCCAACATATGAACTGTGTGCGATATGTACCCCATCGCACATGAGTTTTCTGCGGAACTCATCTGCCATGCATCACTCCATCGCACACATTTCCAAACAATTATTGTGTGTGATAATGTTCTATCACAAACGGTCCAGGATCCCCTTCGCACATATACAAGTGCTGGAGACCGTTTGTGATTTGTTGTGTATCACCGACGGTTGCGGTAAGAGTGACGTGTGCTTTTTGTTTGGGATACCACACGTTTCCTAAAAAAATTATGATTGGGATTGTATTTAACATTAGGCGCGGTTTAGTCCGAGCTCTCATGTGTGATAATATGATATCACAAACAGTTCTGGAGCCCCTACGCACACGTAGTAGTGCTGCAAATGGTCTGCGATTTGCTGTGTAACACCGACGATTCTGCTATGGTTGATGTATGCTTTCCAATGTGAATCGCACACACTCATTTAGTTGAACCATGTGCGGAGCAATTGCCTGGTTAAAGAAAAAATATCCCATTTGAATCGGCGTGCAAAAAGCAAATTCGCCACAATATGCAATTGAACAAATAGTGTCCACAGGAAGAACATTCATCAGGTTTTGCAACAATTGCAGTTGAACAAATGGTAGCTAAATTCCAATGATTTGTCGACATATATATGCATTACATAATTAATCATATGTTACGAAACACGAAGACCTCATCAGAGGCTAACTCTTACTCAATGTTTCCGGAGAACGCATGCTGAAATCTTCGTTATCAACAGTGGGGTTGATGTAGTGATTCAGGAAGAAGTTGCTGATACATCTCCGAACCATCAACAATTCACCAGCGCAGAGCGGTTCAAGGGTCCACGGTTCTAAGATGAGCTACAGTATTTTTAAGATCAAAATGTGATATATGAGTGGAGTAGAAGATGTTAATTAAGGTAGACTTATGGTACTAATTCACGAGCATCTTCACAACTATCAGTAGATTTGCAGATGGGTATCATGTGTCTGCAAACATAGTATCCACAAAGGCTGGTCCCTGCTTGTTGCTGAGGACCCTGAAATTTTCTATACACAATTAGTCATGTATTTGTCCTATTAGGAACAACCTAACCGGTGTTAGATGTATTTATGTTTCTTTGGACAAAAATAGAAAGAGGTTTATTTAGAAGCTTGAACATTTGACTAGCATAAGAAAAGGTATTTGCAGACTATTGGATACATTTTCCGGAAATAACGGATTTCGGTGTTTTACCGGAGAAATGGCTTCGTGCTGCAGAGGTAGTTCCTTCTTGAACATGTTCCCTGGTTTAGTTTTCCACAATGCATGCACACTGCAAATTAAGATGAATTTTGATAACATCAATTATTGAACCAGATATGAATGCAAATTAATTTCAACATCATGGAATTCAATACCTATCCATGAATTGCTGAAGATGCGTCAAATCTTGAGCGTTTGTTAACACTATGAGAGAATCCATGTAGTAAACTGTGTTCTTGTTTGGAACAATGAATACCAATATTCAGTGATTGCTACATATCAAGAAAGCCATGAACTTATGAATTATGTCAAAATCTGAAAGACAATCATTGTATGTGTGGTTCTTTATTTGACTTACCGTTCATGATATGGCCAGAGAAATAATTCTGTATGTGTCGTGTTTTCGAAGATACGGGTGACCGTATTAATGGCCCACTCCTGTTGATTCTTACGACGTAATGTAGTGCCATCTACTAATGCAGGATCTATGAAATACACACTCTCCCTTTTCCTTCTCTACGTGTTCAATCCCCTAAGAGGAATAAAATGCAGTTAGCTGTTTATGATTTACAACCTTGTATGGAGAAGTTGATCAGAGTTTGTTAAGTACTTATAAAAGCAAACATCTAACAAGAGTGGCATCGAGCTCGTTGAAGTTGAAGAAGAGATGTAAGTCCTCGAAACTCACACTGATGAAACCAGCCTTGTGTTGGAAATGATCTCTGTTGTAGTGGACTAGCATAACATGATGACCTGCTAATATTTGATCCATGCAATATTTATGTAACTCGAGGGAACTGGACTTGCACTCATCAAAGTATTCGCCAACAAGAAATGGCTGGCCATGGACGTAATTGCGTGCTTCAAGTATGTTTGGTTTATTTTTAGAAAGCAGCAAAGCTATTTTTTCATCATCCATGCCGTTAGAAAGATTATTACTCTCTGATTCGAACAACTTGTTGTTTATTTGGTTATGGGTGATGAGTGCTTTAAGTAAGAGGCAATTGTTCTCTTTCCTCTTCGCTCTCGGGGCGCGCTTCCTTAGGGGTGCAGCCTTTTCGCATGCTTCCTTCTTGGTACTTGAAGCACTTCTGATTCAAGGTCTGGTAGGCTAAAAGGCAGACTATCGAGCAGACGGTAAAGCTTCGACAGACTGCTTAGGAGATGGTTTAGCTATGCCAGACTACTAAGCTGGCGGTGCTGCTACGATGGACTGCTGGGCTGTAGGAGCAGAGGCATGGGACCGTTGACCATGCGTTGAAGCTAAGTCGGTTTCTACGTAGGTGGTGCCAACTTGTCGGTGTGCTGAGGAGGTTGTGCCAACGCGTTGGTTTGTTGAGCAGGAAGTGCAAACGCATTGGTTTGCTGATCATGTGGCTTCAGACTGACGGACTGATGAGCAGTCGGTTCTGGACCTACAGACTGCTTAGCAGGCATTTCAGAAGCATCAGGCTACTTAGCAATCCATTCCACCAGGTTGGTCTGCTGAGCATGTGCTGCAGCTGGGTCTCCCCCTGCTACTTCATTGGCCGGCATCTGGACCAGTGGTGCGTCTCCAGCAGTTGTAGGCCTTGCCACTGGCTGCTCTAGGGCGGACGATGACATGGCATGTATGTCACAAATTCGGGAGGGCTTATCATAGGTTGATGAATCAGCCATCGGATTATGAGTATCAGGTTCTTTGGGAGAAGCACGTGAGATCTTCTATGGTAAGGAGAGCAGCACCGATTAAGGGGAGACATTGGTTGCTCTTGGCGGGGCTTCAGGGTTCTCATCCATGAAGTCTATTTCCTTTCGTGGCCACTGGATGTGAGGTAACAATGTTTCTCCCAATGTCCTTTGCTCATCAAAGTCTCCTAGGACATTCTTCAGGGCAAATTCACTGAATACAAGCTTTACTTTAGTCATGTAGCACTTCACATAGCCCGACTACAATGCACATTGTCCAACAAGACGCCCTCTGCCAAGAAGGGTGGGCAAACCCAGGTTGTTGCACATTTTAATGTACCTTCATAACGTGTAAGCACGCCC
Source organism: Secale cereale (assembly GCA_902687465.1). Classification (NCBI taxonomy): domain Eukaryota; kingdom Viridiplantae; phylum Streptophyta; class Magnoliopsida; order Poales; family Poaceae; genus Secale; species Secale cereale. The sequence goes on along the minus strand of LR738710.1, from coordinate 191,978,952 downwards.
TTCAGTTTGTCTTTCATTATAGATAGATCAGATATAGCATCGTCATGAGCAGCTGCAGTCGTAGTGTCGCTGGGGTCAGCTGATGCACAACTACTCTTGTGCGGTGTTGTCACGCACTAACTAGCATCCTCCATGCCCTCCTCCCCTCCCATCTGCTGGCTATCTGTTAGTGTTAGAGTCTTCTGCATCATCATTGACTGCTCAATTTCCTTTCGAACAGTTCGATACATGTCCTTCCTCAACCTTTCATACAATTCATTCTGCTTCATTTCACTCCTCGCTTTTTTCATGCTGAGCCTCTCTTGTTTGCTGAGTGTGAAATCCCTCTTGTGTGTGACATTAACACATATACCCCTTGCACGGCCAGGGGGCTCTCTTGTTTCCAGAGCATTGGACAGAATGTCACATGGCCCTGAGTCCATGTAGAAACTTCCAGGGATCTTGAAAGCCTTTAACATCACGCGATATAGTTTTCGTTAACCGAGTTTTCAAAGTAATAAGTTCCGTCATCATGCCTCCTTGCACGTGCCCGCAAGTAGTCTCTAGCGCGTTCGCTGTTGATTTCACTAAAGGTCGGTTTCCCACCCGCAACTACTCCTTCTTTATCCTGCTGGTCCCATATCGGTTTCATGCCATAGTATCCTGCCACACCCATACAGTGGGGGTGTGTGTTCCTCTTGTGAAGTTCCGATTGCTTGGCACTCTTCATAGCAAACTCTGTAGTACCCCTGGCCCTTTCGAATTCTACCCAGTCTGGCTTTGTAATTTGGCGGTATGCGGGGATTGGGTCCTTGCCTTCACTCAAGTACTTCTTGTACAACATGTGCTTCCAGTTTGTCCAAGCATCCCTAGCCTTCTTCAGTGCAGTGTGTTCCACCTGCATTCTCCGCTCCTCTAGAACGTTGAAGTGATGCATGATCTCCCGGACTATCCCTTGTCGCGTTTCTGTGTTAGCCTTCCGAAACCCCAGCAGATTAATGTAGAGCCTTGCCCTGCCAACAAATCCACACACACTCTTGAACCTCGTGCGTGCTTTATCTGGTTTTGTTGGAGCCCAAGACTTTAAATCTATCTCGGTTACTTCATATACACCTTTAGGCTGGTGTGTGGGATTCCTTGGAGCATTCCTTCGTGTCCTGACCGGAACGGTAATTGCTACAGCTCTATCCCGTTCCAAATTACTTGATCCCTCACCATTTTCTGAAGACGTAGGGTTGTCAGAATCAGATGAAGATACATCGCCTGAAGCATGAGTGATGTCGCTGCTACTCGGTAGCTACAGAGAACACATGCGAAACTCGGGAAAGGAGGATAAGCATAAACCTAACAGCTTGGTATCAATCTGTCTAAACATGTCATGCAATAATTTAGAAAATCTATGGCTTATTTGTTAAGTTTATGTGACTCGGGCGCCCGCGATCTGTAAATCGGCAATAACTTATTGGAACAAATACATCTTATATGTACTAGTTAGGAAGGAAGATAATAACAATATATATGCTCTCCGTTCTTTTATAGCCAATTTGGGAACATATGTAATGAAATAGGAAGAAGGATTGCGAGGAAATATGCCTCACCGCGATGGAGAGTATTAACTAACATGTTTCTTGATGCAAACCCTGAAGGACCACTGGAGAGGCGAGGGTTACAAGATCGATATGCTCGAGGGTGGCTGACGAGCAAATAAAGACAGCGAGGCGCGGGAAGCCACATGTTGGGAATGGAAGTGGACGTAGGGTTGACGCCGAAGAGCGGGCACATGGCCGGGTTGACCACGCCGGTGCCGGAGAGGGTTCTGCTGTGGATCTGGGGGGAGGGGGAGCCGGCGATAAAGATTGAGTGGACTAATTGAGTGAAATCCGGGCGGGCGGTGGGGGGGGGGGGTGTGTTGGCGGCCTAGGTGAAAAGGGTGAAAAATATCCCCGGTCGCCGCGCGGAAAGGCCTATGCAAACGGTTTCCTCTAAGCGCTCATGTGCAGAAACAACATAATTTCGTTTGAAATGAAGACGTGGTAATTTTGAAACGAAGACACGAGTTCATCGTTTCGCCTCTAATTTTTCCCACGGTAAGCAATCACCATTATACCACATGTTTGATTTGCTGGCGCATTTCAGGTCTCGTGGGCTATATTTATCTAAGACAATTTTTGGCATTTACCATGCATTTTGGCATATAAATCAAATCCTAACCGGAATTGTATGTGCTGATGAAAGGGATGGGGATTGCCGTTCGATCTGGGAGCATCCAACGGTGCAGACGTATGATCCGTGGGGTTTGGGTTCGGGCCAATCAGAACGCACGACTCAGATCGCGCGCGTAGCAGGGGGCATCAGCCACGGTTTGCTAGGCACACGGCTTTCGTGAGTGAACCGTGTGCTATTTGAAACCATTTACATGAACTAACAACATATCTTCGTTTGAAATGAAAACATGAGTTCAACGTTTCGCCTCCAAATATTTTTCCACGGTAAGAAATCACCATTGTATCCTATGGTTCGATTATCTGGTGCATTTAAGGTATCGTTTGCTATATTTGAGTTGTCTGCTACAGTCGCAACTACATGTGAGTGTTAGCAAGATCATTTGTGTGTCTCTTTGGGAGTTTTCATTCATTGTCCGAGAAAATGGGAAATTTTTCAAACAGTTTGGCTGGAAGGAGCGGACAGAGGCGTAGGCCTTGTTGGTATTTTAATTACAGGAAATGCACATATAGTACAGAAATAACAAAAACTATTGTGTCATCGTGGCATTATCTCATGATCGCATGGAATTTTCTTGGTAAAGTTTCTCACAAGTTTTGGTACTCGCACCTTCCATACCAGAGCATCTCACAAGAAGGATCATAGTTTCCAAAAGGAGACGCGACACTTCGGACTCCAAATCGTGAGTGACGAGATCGTTTCACCTCGAAACAAAAATCATGGTCAACACTCTCGGATATACCATTCGTTTGATTTTCTGGCCCATTTCAGGTCTCGTCTGCTATATTTAAGTCATTTGTTGCACTTACCTTGCATTTAATGCATATAAAGTCAAAACGCTTCTACAACAACATGTGGGTGTTAGTTAGACTAGTCACAATGGGTAGTAACTTAGAATAGTAACATGCGCATGTTAGAGCATCTCCAGCCGTTGGCCCCCCCAGGGGGCTCAAAAAATCGTTGTCTGGGGGTGAACCAGCGCGAAAATCGGCTTCGGGGCGAATGGGTTCCCAGCCGCCACCCCCAGGCCGCCCCCGTGCGCCAATATCGGCCCAACTTTGGCGCACTTTTGCCCGCTATCCAACCCACTTTCGGCGAAAAATAGCCCACCATCAGCGCAAATCGGCCCATATTCATCGTGCTTCGGCGCTTTGAGCTATTTTTTATCACATAGTTCATCACAGAAAATCAATAGAAACCAAATAGTTTAACAAAAAAGTTCAACAACAAATAGTTCAATAAAAACTCATATATCATCACACGTCGAGCTAGGCATTGCCCTTGAGCCTCCATAGGTGCTCCACAAGATACTGCTGCAGCTGTTGATGCACCTGTGGGTCTCGGATCTCCTGATGCATGTTGAGGAAGGCAGTCCAGGTTGCTGGTAGCGAGTGATCAACTTGAGCAAGAGGACCCTGCCTGTAATATGGTTCAGTGTCAAACAATGGCTCTTCCTGCTCGCTTTCAATGATCATGTTATGCAAGATAACACAACAAGTCATTACTTCCCACATTTGATCTTTCGACCAGGTCTAAGCGGGGTACCGGACAAGAGGAAATTGAGATTGGAGCACACCAAATGCCCGCTCGACATCCTTCCTGCAGGCCTCCTGAACCTTTGCAAAGTGGGAGTTCTTGCCTCCTGGCACAGGGTTTGAGATAGTCTTCACAAATGTAGACCATCTCGGATAGATGCCATCTGCTAGATAGTATCCCTTGTTGTAGTGCCGCCCATTGACCTCGAAGTTCACTGGAGGAGCATGACCTTCAAGGAGCTTGGCAAAGACAGGGGAGCACTGAAGTACGTTGATTTTATTGTGAGTTCCTGGCATACCAAAGAAGGAGTGCCAAATCCAGAGGTCCTGTGTGGCCACTGTCTGAAGTACCACACTGCAACCACCTTTGGCGCCTTTGTACATCCCCTGCCAAGCAAATGGACAGTTTTTCCATTTCCAAAGCATGCAGTCGATGCTTCCAAGCATCCCAGGAAATCCTCTTGTTGCATTCTGTGCTAGGATCTGAGCAGTGTCTTCAGCATTGGGTGATCGCAAGTATTGCGGTCCAAACACTGCCACCACTGCCCCGTAGAACTTGTAGAAACACTCAATGGTCGTGGACTCGGCCATGCGCCCATAGTCGTCGAGTGAATCACCAGGAGCTCCGTATGCAAGCATCCTCATAGTTGTCGTGCACTTCTGGATTGAGGTGAATCCAAGTGTGTCAGTGCAATCCTTCATGCACTGGAAGTAGCCGTCGAAGTCCCGGATGGAATTCACAATTACGAGGAAAAACTTTCGGCTCATCCGATAACGGCGACTGATACGTCTCCAACGTATCTCTAATTTTTTATTGTTCCATGCTATTATATTATCTGTTTTGGATGTTTTATATGCATTATTATGATATTTTATATTATATTTGGGACTAACCTATTAACCTAGAGCCTAGTACCAGTTTCTGTTTTTTCCTCGTTTTTGACTTTCGCAGAAAAGGAATATCAAACGGAACGAAACTTTATGAGAATTTTTCTTGGACCAGAAGACATCCAGAGGACTTGGAGTGCATGTCACGGGAGCGACAAGGAAAGAGGGCGCGCACAGGGGGGTAGGGCATGCCCCCCACCCTTGTGCGCCCCCGTGACTCCACCGACCTATTTCTTCTGCCTATATTCACACATATTCTAGAAACCCCAGAGACACCATCAAAACCACTTTTCCACCGCCGTAACTTTCTGTATCCACGACATCCCATCTGGAGGCCTTTTCCAGTACTCTGCCGGAGGGGATTCGACCACGAAGGGAATCTACATCAACCCTATTTCCCTTCCAATGAAGCGTGAGTAGTTTACCATAGACCTACGGGTCCATAGCTAGTAGCTAGATGGCTTCTTCTCTCTCTTTTATTCTCAATACCATGTTCTCCTCGATGTTCTTGGAGATCTATCCGATGTAATCTTCTTTGGCGGTGTGTTTGCCAAGATCCGATGAATTGTGGATTTATGATCAGCTTATCTATGAATATTATTTGAATCTTCTATGAATTCTTATATGCATGATTTGATATCTTAGTAATTCTGTTCGAACTATCGGTTTGGTTTGGCCAACTAGATTGTTTTTTCTTGCAATGGGAGAAGTGCTTTGCTTTGGGTTCAATCTTTTGATGCTCAATCCCAGTGACAGAAAGGGACATGACACATTGTATTGTTGCCATCAAGGATAACAAGATGGGGTTTTCATCATATTGCATGCGTTAAATCTGCTACATCATCTCATCTAACTTAACGCGTTACTCTATTCTTTATGGACTTAATACTCTAGATGTAGAATCATTTCGGTCGATGCGTGGAGTAATAGTAGTAGATGCTGGCAGGATTCGGTCTACATGACACGGACTTGATGCCTATATTCATGATCATTGCATTAGATATCGTCATAATTTTGGGCTCTTCTATCAATTGCTTGGCAGTAATTTGTTTACCCACCATAATATTTGCTATCTTGAGAGAAGCCTCTAGTGAAACCTATGCCCCGGGTCTATTTTCCATCATATAAGTTTCCGATCTACTATTTTACCATCTTTTACTTTCCAATCTATAAACCAAAAATACCAAAAATATTTACTTTACACTTTATCTATCTCTATCAGATCTCACTTTTGCAAGTAACCGTGAAGGGATTGACAACCCCTTTATCGCATTGGGGGTAAGTTGTTTATTGTTTGTGCAGGTATTTGGCGACTTGCGTGTTGTCTCCTACTGGATTGATACCTTGGTTCTCAAACTGAGGGAAATAATTACTCTCCTTAGCTGCATCACCCTTTCCTCTTCAAGGGAAAAACCAACGCAAGCTCAAGAGGTAGGAGGAAGAATTTTTGGCGTTGTTGCTAGGGAGATCTACGCCAAGTCAAGAGTCAAGATTTGTCTTCTGTCAGCTCACCAATCTCTGGTGCCGTTGAGAGCTACGTCAAGTCAAGACATACTAAGTACCCTTCATAAAACTCTTATCTCTTGTATTTACATTATTTGCCATTCGCCTCTCGTTTTCCTCTCCCCCACTTCTAAAACGATTTTTGAAAAAAATTGCGTTTTTTCACCCTTTTTCCGTTCGCCTTCTTCGTTTACTAGTTTTGTTTGCTGCCACCATGTCTGAAATTGGGGAGTCAGTTGGTGAAAAGGATAGTAGTAACGATGGGGGAAACTTTGATGCTTTTTCTAATCCTCATGAAGAATCTACTATCTTGCATCCAAAGAAATTTCGCATTGGTAGCAGAAACATTATTGGAAAAGGGGTTATTCAAGATTTCTTTACTTGTGCCGATGCGCTTCCTACTTTGGGTGGGTCTATTCTCCATAAAACTAGTAGTCTCGTGGATGCTATATCTTTGCTCATAGTTTAACTAGAAAGACAATTTGTTCATATGCATCCATCCATCCAAAGTATTTTTCTAGAGTTTTCTAATATTGAGCATTCTTCTGTTAAGCGCGCTGCCACTATATTCCTAGCACATGAGTTTAGATTTATTATGAAAGAAGCTAGTGGAATTTTTGCACATTATAAAGTAGATGGTGGTCGTCCTCCCATAGAAAGTATTATCTTTAATCAAGAGGACATAATGCGTTTGCGATCTTTAGATCATATTTCTTATAATGAAAGTTTAAGAAGGGTCCCCACCAATGTTCTAGTCGATAAGATTTCTGAGCTTAACGACAATTTTGCTATACAAAACAATGGATTGGGATTTTCTCTTGGTCAAAAGCTCATGACTTTTTTCCAAAAGAATACTTATAATGACGAGTTGGTTATACAATACGAAGGGCCGAAGGAGGAACCAATTCCTCCCGAGATCCATCTTGGGGATTCTTATCCTGTTAAATTTATCACTATTAAGATTATACCTAGATCTATTCGTGTTTTATGCCTAGCTAAGGGCGTTAAACAATAGCGCTTATTGGGAGGCAACCCAATTTTCTTTTTTTTGCTTTTTGGTTCTGTTTTTCAATTTTCACACATTACTTCTATGGTAATTGTGTTTAGGTGTTTTAATTAGTGTTTGAGCCAAGTAAGACCTTTGGGATGGCTTATGGTGATCGTTGATTTGATTTTGCTGAAAAACAGAAACTTTTGGGCCCAGTGCAGAAGATTCAATAATTCGCTGGAACATGAAAACCTTCTGAATTTTTTACACAAAAAATGATATACAAATTCCCCACGTCGTTCTAATTTTTCTGAATTTTTAGAGTTACATAAGTATGCGAAGTTTTCAGATTGCTACAGACTGTTCTGTTTTTTATAGATTCTGTTTTCTATGTGTTGTTTGCTTATTTTGATGAATCTATGGCTAGTGTCGGGGGTATAAACCATGGAAAAGTTGGAATACAGTAGATATTACACCAAAATAAAATAACAATAAGATCACAATAGTACCTTGAGTGGTTATTTTCTTTGTTTTACTAACAGAGCTCACGAGATTTCTGTTGAGTTTTGTGTTGTGAAGTTTTCAAGTTTTGGGTAAGGATTTGATGGACTATGGAATAACGAGTGGCAAGAGCCTAAGCTTGGGGATTCCCAAGGCACCCCAAGGTAAAATTCAAGGACAACCAAGAGCCTAAGCTTGGGGATGTCCCGGGAATGCACCCCCTCTTTCGTCTTTGTCTATCGGTAACTTTACTTGAGGCTATATTTTTATTCACCACATGATATGTGTTTTGCTTGGAGCGACTTGTATGATTTGAGTCTTTGCTTTTTAGTTTTCCACAACCATCCTCGCTGCACACACCTTTTTAGAGGGACACACTTCAATCGTGATTTATGAGAATACTCTATGTGCTTCACTTATATTTTTTGAGCTAGGCAATTTTGCTCTAGTGCTTCACTTATATCTTTTTAGAGCACGGTGGTGGTTTTATTTTATAGAAATTGTTGCACTCTCTTGCTTCACTCGTATTATTTCGAGACTCTTTAAAAACAGCAAGGTAATTTTCTTGGGTTATGAATTTAGTCCTAATATGGTAGGCATCCAAAGGAGATATAATAAAAACTTTCATATATAGCGCACTCTATACTATGAAAAGTTTGACTCTTTATAATTGTTTTGAGATGTTAAGATGGTAATATTAGAGTCATGCTAGTGGTGGTTTGTGAAGTTAAAGAAATAATTGTGTTAAGGTTTGTGATTCCCATAGCAGATTGTATCTTGATTGTTTATCTTTGCGTGAAGGTCGGGGGCGCGCGATGGTTAACTCCTACCAACCTCCCCCTTAGGGGCATGCGTCGTAGTACTTTGTTTCAAGGGCTAATAATTTTTTTTGCATTAAGTATGTGAGTTATTTATGACTAATGTTGAGTCCATGGATCATACGCACTCTCACCCTTCCACCTTTCTAGCCACTCTAGTGCCACACAACTTTCGCCAGTGCATCAAATGATAGAGGCAAAGGTGTCACGTCTTTCGATGAGATGGTGGTAATCGTTTTGGAGGAAGTCGACTTTGACGATCCGACTACGAACGTGCGAGGACGTCGCGCTTTAGCAATCGCTAAACCAACTCCGAGAGGTTATCGACCACACCGGAGCACGATCAACCTGACCACGAAGGTCTGTTTCCTGTAGGCAAACGAAGAACAAGCAAGAAACTAAGATTGCAATCTGGATATTGCGAATATAAGAGGAAAGCTTTATTGATCAAGGTGGGGTTCTGTGATGCCTTTGTCTGGTCGTTGAACACAAACGAAGTACGCGAAGTTGCAGCTATGGCGAACTTTTAATCTAAACAAAACCCAAAATCTAAACGACGCCCTAAGGGCTGTATATATGAGGGAAAGAGGGGGGAATTTCGTGGCCCTTGGTGGAGGGGTCCGAAACCAACCCTAACTCTTGTTTCCCCACACATACGGACTCTAAAAACAGCCTATACTCAAGTATTTCAAAATTACATGGGCCTGGCCCAATAATAAGGTGACGCATCACCTATAATAGCCTTTGGACGAAATTTATGAAGTGGCATCTTGTATATTTCGTCCAAGGCTTCTCGCACTCATTATGGTGGCTTCAAAGTCCTGAAATCATCCATTGTAACTCCATTCTTGTCCCCCTTGCGCACGCCATCATCTCCATGCTTGATCTTGCTCCAATGTTCATCCTTCTTGTCCAAGCTAGGCCCTTCATTTGTAAGCAAGACAAATGTATCCAATTTAGGCAGCATCATATTCTCATGAACATTAGATTCATTACCAAGAAACGAAAGTACCTGGTAATTTAATTGGCGTGCGCGAGCTCTAGTAATTGGTCCTGTATATGTGTCAGTTGGAGCTGTGGGTGTAACCTTGTTAGTGATGTCCTCATCATCCTCCCCTTCTTGAATTGAAGTCGTCCTCGACGGAAGCTCATCTTCCTCACCCAAGTAAGGCTTCAAATCTGCAATGTTAAATGTGGGACTAACCCCAAAATCTGCAGGCAGCTCAAGTTTATATGCATTATCATTTATTTTCTCTAACTCCTTGAAAGGACCATCAGCACGTGGCATTAGCTTTGATTTGCGCAAATTAGGAAACCTATCCTTACGCAAATGTAACCAAACAAGATCTCCAGGTGCAAAGACAACACGTTTTCTACCCTTATCTCCAACAAGTTTATATTTAGCATTCATGCGCTCAATATTTTCCTTAGTTAACTCATGCATTTTTAAGATCAATTCAGCACGTTGTTTAGCATCAATATTAACCTTCTCCGAAGATGGAAGAGGCAACAAATCAATAGGTGCACGAGGTAGGAAACCATAGACAATTTCAAAAGGGCACATTTTAGTAGTAGAATGCAACGAACGATTATAAGCAAATTCAATATGAGGCAAGCATTCTTCCCACATTTTCTTATTATTCTTCAAAACAGCCCTAAGCATAGTAGACAAAGTTCTGTTGACTACTTCAGTTTGTCCATCAGTTTGGGGGTGACAAGTAGTACTAAAAAGCAGTTTAGTCCCCAACTTAGCCCATAAACATCTCCAAAAGTGGCTAAGAAATTTAGTATCACGATCTGAAACAATAGTATTTGGCACCCCATGCAAGCGAATAATTTCACGAAAGAACAAATCAGCAACATTAGCAGCATCATCGCTTTTATGACATGGTATAAAGTGTGCCATCTTCGAGAACCTATCCACGACAACAAATATGCTATCCCTCCCCTTCTTTGTTCGAGGTAAACCCAAAACAAAGTCCATAGATATATCTTCCCAAGGAACACTAGGGACAGGCAAAGGCATATATAAACCATGAGGATTGAGTCGTGACTTAGCTTTTTGACATGTAGTGCAGCGAGCAACAAAACGCTCAACATCCCGTCGCATCTTTGGCCAAAAGAAATGTGTAGCAAGTACGTCCTCCGTCTTCTTCACGCCAAAGTGTCCCATTAATCCTCCTCCATGCGCCTCCTGCAACAACAAAAGACGAACAGAGCTAGCTGGAATGCATAGCTTGTTAGCTCGAAACACAAATCCATCACTAAAGACGAACTTGTTCCATGTTCTACCTTCTTTACAATTCTGCAATACATCTTTAAATTCAGCATCATGCACATATTGATCTTTGATGGTCTCCTGATAGAGGCAAAGGTGTCCCGTCTTTCGATGAGATAGTGGCTATCGTTTGGATGAAGTCGACTTTGACGATCCGACTACAAACGTGCGTGGACGTCGCGCCTTAGCAATCGCTAAACCAACTCCGAGAGGTTATCGACCACGCCGGAGCACGATCAACCTGACCACGAAGGTCTGTTTCCTGCAGGCAAACGAAGAACAAGCAAGAAACTAAGATTGCAATCTGGATATTGCGAATATAAGAGGAAAGCTTTATTGATCAAGGTGGGGTTCTGTGACGCCTTTGTCTGGTCGTTGAACACAAACGAAGTACGCGAAGTTGCAGCTATGGCGAACTTTTAATCTAAACAAAACCCAAAGTCTAAACGACGCCCTAAGGGCTGTATATATGAGGGAAAGAGGGGGGAATTTCGTGGCCCTTGGTGGAGGGGTCCGAAACCAACCCTAACTCTTGTTTCCCCACACATACGGACTCTAAAGACAGCCTATACTCAAGTATTTCGAAATTACATGGGCCTGGCCCAATAATAAGGTGACGCAGCACCTATAATAGCCTCTGGACGAAATTTATGAAGTGGCATCTTGTATATTTCGTCCAAGGCTTCCCGCACTCATTATGGTGGCTTCAAAGTCCTGAAATCATCAATTGAAACTCCATTCTTGTTCCCCTTGCGCACGCCATCATCTCCATGCTTGATCTTGCTCCAATGTTCATCCTTCTTGTCCAAGCTAGGCCCTTCATTTGTAAGCAAGACAAATGTATCCAATTTAGGCAGCATCATATTCTCATGAACATTAGATTCATTACCAAGAAACGAAAGTACCTGGTAATTTAATTGGCGTGCGCGAGCTCTAGTAATTGGTCCTGTATATGTGTCAGTTGGAGGTGTGGGTGTAACCTTGTTAGTGATGTCCTCATCATCCTCCCCTTCTTGAATTGAAGTCGTCCTCGACGGAAACTCATCTTCCTCACCCAAGTAAGGCTTCAAATCTGCAATGTTAAATGTGGGACTAACCCCAAAATCTGCAGGCAGCTCAAGTTTATATGCATTATCATTTATTTTCTCTAACACCTTGAAAGGACCATCAGCACGTGGCATTAGCTTTGACTTGCGCAAATTAGGAAACCTATCCTTACGCAAATGTAACCAAACAAGATCTCCAGGTGCAAAGACAACACGTTTTCTACCCTTATCTCCAACAAGTTTATATTTAGCATTCATGCGCTCAATATTTTCCTTAGTTAACTCATGCATTTTTAAGATCAATTCAGCACGTTGTTTAGCATCAAAATTAACCTTCTCCGAAGATGGAAGAGGCAACAAATCAATAGGTGCATGAGGAAGGAAACCATAGACAATTTCAAAAGGGCACATTTTAGTAGTAGAATGCAACGAACGATTATAAGCAAATTCAATATGAGGCAAGCATTCTTCCCACATTTTCTTATTATTCTTCAAAACAGCCCTAAGCATAGTAGACAAAGTTCTGTTGACTACTTCAGTTTGTCCATCAGTTTGGGGGTGACAAGTAGTACTAAAAAGCAGTTTAGTCCCCAACTTAGCCCATAAACATCTCCAAAAGTGGCTAAGAAATTTAGTATCACGATCTGAAACAATAGTATTTGGCACACCATGCAAGCGAATAATTTCACGAAAGAACAAATCAGCAACATTAGCAGCATCATCGCTTTTATGACATGGTATAAAGTGTGCCATCTTCGAGAACCTATCCACGACAACAAATATGCTATCCCTCCCCTTCTTTGTTCGAGGTAAAACCAAAACAAAGTCCATAGATATATCTTCCCAAGGAACACTAGGGACATGCAAAGGCATATATAAACCATGAGGATTGAGTCGTGACTTAGCTTTTTGACATGTAGTGCAGCGACCAACAAAACGCTCAACATCCCGCCGCATCTTTGGCCAAAAGAAATGTGTAGCAAGTACGTCATCCGTCTTCTTCACGCCAAAGTGTCCCATTAATCCTCCTCCATGCGCCTCCTGGAACAACAAAAGACGAACAGAGCTAGCTGGAATGCATAGCTTGTTAGCACGAAACACAAATCCATCATTAACGACGAACTTGTTCCATGTTCTCCCTTCTTTACAATTCTGCAATACATCTTTAAATTCAGCATCATGCACATATTGATCTTTGATGGTCTCCAAACCAAATATTTTAAAGTCAAGTTGTGAAAGCATAGTATAACGACGAGACAATGCATCAGCAATAACATTTTCTTTTCCCTTCTTGTGTTTAATAACATAAGGGAAAGTCTCTAAGAATTCAACCCATTTAGCATGTCTACGGTGCAGTTTTGCTTGACTTTTAATGTGCTTCAAAGATTCATGATCAGAATGTATAACAAATTCTTTGGGCCATAAATAATGTTGCCATGTCTCCAAAGTCCGAACAATAGCATATAATTCCTTATCATAAGTAGAATAATTCAGACTAGGCCCACTCAATTTTTCAGAAAAATATGCAACAGGTTTACCATCTTGTAATAACACACCTCCTAACCCAATTCCACTAGCATCACATTCAAGCTCAAAAGTTTTATTAAAATCAGGAAGTTGGAGTAAAGGAGCATGTGTCAACTTATCTTTCAATACCGTGAATGCTTCTTCCTGTGCAGTACCCCAAACAAAAGGCACATCCTTCTTTGTAAGCTCATTGAGAGGTGCAGCAATGGTGCTGAAATCTCTCACAAAACGCCGATAGAATCCAGCGAGGCCAAGGAAACTCCTCACGTGTGTGACCGTTTTGGGCTGCGGCCAACTCTCAATAGCTTCAATCTTGGCTTTATCAACCTCAATTCCCTGTGGAGTAACAACATAGCCAAGAAAAGAGACTCGGTCGGTGCAAAAGGTGCACTTTCCAAGGTTACCAAACAAATGTGCATCACGTAGAGCAATAAAAACAGCACGTAAATGTTCCAAATGTTCCTCCAAAGATCTGCTAAAAATCAATATATCATCAAAGTATACTACCACAAATCGTCCAATGAAAGCACGTAACTTCATTCATTAATCTCATGAAAGTACTAGGTGCATTAGTTAACCCAAAAGGCATGACTAACCACTCATATAATCCAAACTTAGTTTTAAATGCTGTTTTCCATTCATCTCCCAATTTCATACGAATTTGATGGTATCCACTACGCAAATCAACTTTGGAGAAAATTGTAGAGCCACTCAATTCATCAAGCATATCATCTAGCCTAGGAATAGGATGACGATAACGAATAGTAATATTATTAATGCCTCTACAATCAACACACATACGCAATGTACCATCCTTTTTTGGCACTAGAATAATAGGAACAGCACAAGGACTAAGGGATTCGCGTATATAACCTTTGTCGAGTAGCTCCTGTACTTGACGCATAATCTCCTTCGTCTCTTCTGGATTGGTACGGTATGGTGCGCGGTTGGGTAGCGATGCACCGGGAATTAAGTCAATCTGATGCTCAATCCCTTGAATAGGTGGTAATCCCGGTGGCACGTCTTGTGGAAAGACGTCGGCGAACTCCTGCAAAATGTTAGTGACAGCATGAGGCAAAGAGGAAGGCACGTCCTCGAATGAAAATAATGCCTCTTTGCACACAAAACCATAGCAAACAGATTTGCTAAAATCTAGCTCATCAATATCAGATTTGGTGGCAAATAAACATGTAGTTTTCAATTTAATTTCAGAAGCAACAGTAGATGGTTTATTATTAGGCTTCATTTGTTGCTCAAATTCTTTTGCCACAATCTGATTTTCACTCTTATTTTTCTCCTGTTTTGCTTTGTTAGCTCTATTAATATCATCTTTCAAAATGGAATCAGGAGTCATAGGAAGCAAAGTAATATTTTTATCCTTATGAACAAGAGTATACTGATTGTTTCTACCATGGTGTACAAAATTTTTATCAAATTGCCATGGTCTACCAAGTAATAAGGAACAGGCTTGCATAGGTACCACATCACAATCAACATAATTAGCATATGTAGAGATACTAAAATGCACACGAACAGTACGTGTTACCTTAACCTTGCCGCTGTTGTTGAACCATTGGATGTAGTAAGGATGTGGATGTGGTCTTGTGGTGAGAGATAGCTTCTCCACCATCTCCATGCTAGCCAAGTTGTTGCAACTCCCTCCATCTATGATCGCGCGAACAGAATGTTCCTTCACAACTCCCTTTGTATGGAACAAATTATGCCTCTGATTTTGCTCAGCTTGTGTAACCTGCACACTCAAAACACGTTGAGCAACTAAACATTCATACCTGTCAGCATCTTCAGGAGCCATGTATTGCGTCTCATGATCAGAATCGTCTCCACCATGTTCTTCACGTGTAATAAGAGCCAAAGTCTCCTCATCATAGTCACTAGCGGATTCATATCCACCATCCTCAGTAGCAATCATCACACGCTGAGATTTGCAATCTCTCGCAAAATGTCCTCTTCCCTTACAACGACGACAAATAATATCACTGGTGTGCCCTGTTGATGCCATGGAAGAAGAAGAACTCTGTGCAGGCCCAATAGGTGTGCTCTTGGCAGATAATGGTGGTTGTGCCTGCTTCCTTGTATCACGGCTGGAGGTAACAGCTGATGGAGGTGTCGGTGCAGTAGAATGTGTGGAAGTAGAGGATGCACGCGGTGTCCATGATGAAGGTCGACCTGCAGAAAAGTTAGTCCACGCCAATGCCTGTCGATCCTGCACTTCACGTTCAGCTTTACAAGCAAGATGGAATAAACGAGTGATATTAGTATAATCCTTATACTCTAGAATGGTCTGAATCTCTCTATTTAATCCACCCATAAAACGTGCAAGCATAGCTTCATTCTCCTCAACAATACCACAGCTAATCAGGCCAGTTTGTAATTGCTGATAATATTCTTCTACAAAATTTTTTCCTTGTCTTAAGCGCTGCAGTTTTTGAAGTAATTCACGTTGATAATATGGTGGAACCCAACGAGTACGCATAGCAGATTTCAAAGCAGCCCAAGTAGCTGGAATAGGATATAATCTACAATGTTCAGACCACCAAACACATGCAAAACTAGTGAAAGCACAAACAGCAGCAGGAACACGTCTCTCCTCGGGATAGTTTAAACATGTAAAACGTTGTTCAGTTTGTAACTCCCAAGTAAGATATGTATCAGGAACATATCTACCCTCAAATGGTGGAATATTCAATTTCAGTTTAGGAATATGGTCATGTACCTCAGGTGGTGGTGCAGCCCTACCGTTGCGATGATATGCATGAGGACGACCTGGTGGTGGTGGTGCTGGTTGTTGCACGTAGTTCTGATTTTGGTCAACCTCATCCTCGTATTGGTCCTCCACCTCTGCAGTAGCAGCAAGAGCTACAGAAACATCAACAGCAGCACCAGAAGCTTGACCATGCTCAAGGGGAACGCGCTGTGCTCGTCCCACTTGATTTGGAAGGCGATGTTGTTGGTGTTGTTGTTGTTGTTGTTGTAGAGGTGGGACAGCTGCAGCAGCCGGTGGTGGTTGAAAACGCGAAAGCAATTCAGCAAACTTGTTATCCAGCTTTGTTTCAAACGTCTTCTCCATGCCATCTATCTTCTCCATGGCCGCGTCCAATGTGTTTAGCACATCTTGCACCTATTCACTCATCATTTGCTGAAACTTATCATGAAGCTCCTTGTTCGTCAAGTTCTCCCAGTCAGTCTCGTCGACTTGTGATCCTGGCATGGTTAGTAGCAATAGAAACACACGAGAATATGATCCTACAGACTACTAACACGTGGTGGTGGTGGCGGGTGTCACAAATCCGTCAAGCAAATCTCAAATTCTTACCAGTTCTTACCCAGCAGCAGGCGGTGATCGGCAACCGATGTAGTCAAAACTCTCAAAGCTTGGATAGAGCGATTACCAGGGAGAGTCAAACGCACGATGTAGATGTATGTGGAGCTGGGAAGGCTTATAATATGGTAGCAAAAAGGGTCAGCAATAATCAATTCAGAGATGCAAAGGTGAATAAACGCTCAACGACGGTACTGTGCTGGTCCTAGGCTAGACCGTACTAGAGACGCGAGCCTAGAACACTAAGGAAATCACGGCGCTGCACGTAATCAAGGGGAAAGCACACTCTGAATTTTTTTTTTCGCCTCTTTTTTTTTGCGCTGTTTTTTTTATTTTTATTTTTTGCCGAAAATCACTATAATGGCGAGTGTCTCAAAACACTTCCCAAGTCAAACTAAGATGATAGGCACGAAATATTTTTGACGAATTTTTTTTTCGAAATCAGGGCAGCGACGACGAAAAAGTGCGGGAAAAAATCAGTATGGTGGCACGTGTCTCAAAAGACTCAGAAAAGCTCAAAAATAGGATAGGGAAAAAATATTTTCACCTGTCGAAATTTTGGCCTAAAAACTGCCCGGGGGTCTCCAGACTTTTTTTTTTCGAGACCTACACAGGCAAGGAAACACAAATCCGAAACCTAGATGGATTTCGAGAACAAACCTAATATGAAAAGAACTTGGATTGGTGGTGGATATATGGTGGTAGGATATGGCAGCGGTGGTAGGTTATGGCAGCGGTGGTGGTATATGGATACAGATTGGTGGTGGTATATGGATACGGATCGGTGGTGGTATGTGGCAGTAGCGATGAAGATGTTGCGGCGGCGGCGTGACAACTTATGACCAGAACTCGAAACTCTAAAAGACTAGACGCTAAGACCAGCAACATGACACGACGATGCAACCGCAAATTCAACAAAGCAAATACAGAAAAGATTATGCAAAGGCTCAGATTGGTTCGGATGGGATGAACTAACCCTAAATTTTTTTTTGGCTTTTTCGTGGACTATAGGTATGAAGAACAGACTCGATCTAAACTATGAAAAACTGTAAAATCTCACCGAGCAACCTGGAAATCTGATACCACTTGATAGAGGCAAAGGTGTCCCGTCTTTCGATGAGATGGTGGTTATCGTTTTGGAGGAAGTCGACTTTGACGATCCGACTACGAACGTGCGAGGACGTCGCGCCTTAGCAATTGCTAAACCAAATCCGAGAGGTTATCGACCACACCGGAGCACGATCAACCTGACCACGAAGGTCTGTTTCCTGCAGGCAAACGAAGAACAAGCAAGAAACTAAGATTGCAATCTGGATATTGCGAATATAAGAGGAAAGCTTTATTGATCAAGGTGGGGTTCTGTGACGCCTTTGTCTGGTCGTTGAACACAAACGAAGTACGCGAAGTTGCAGCTATGGCGAACTTTTAATCTAAACAAAACCCAAAATCTAAACGACGCCCTAAGGGCTGTATATATGAGGGAAAGAGGGGGGAATTTATTGGCCCTTGGTGGAGGGGTCCGAAACCAACCCTAACTCTTGTTTCCCCACACATACAGACTCTAAAAACAGCCTATACTCAAGTATTTCGAAATTACATGGGCCTGGCCCAATAATAAGGTGACGCAGCACCTATAATAGCCTCTGGACGAAATTTATGAAGTGGCATCTTGTATATTTCGTCCAAGGCTTCTCGCACTCATTATGGTGGCTTCAAAGTCCTGAAATCATCCATTGTAACTCCATTCTTGTCCCCCTTGCGCACGCCATCATCTCCATGCTTGATCTTGCTCCAATGTTCATCCTTCTTGTCCAAGCTAGGCCCTTCAGTTGTAAGCAAGACAAATGTATCCAATTTAGGCAGCATCATATTCTCATGAACATTAGATTCATTACCAAGAAACGAAAGTACCTAGTAATTTAATTGGCGTGCGCGAGCTCTAGTAATTGGTCCTGTATATGTGTCAGTTGGAGCTGTGGGTGTAACCTTGTTAGTGATGTCCTCATCATCAAACCACCTTATATCATTCCTCAAAACAGCCACCATACCTACCTATTATGGAATTTCCATAGCTATTCTGAGATATATTGCCATGTAACTCCACTGTTTCGTTTATTATGACACGCATCATCATTGTCATATTGCTTTGCATGATCATATAGTTGACATAGTGTTTGTGGCAAAGCCACCGTTCAAATTATTTATACATGTCAATCCTGATCATTGCACATTCCGGTACATCACCGGAGGCATCCATATAGAGTCATTGAAGGAAATATGCCCGAGAGGCAATAATAAATTTGTTATTTATATTTCCTAATATCATGATAAATGTTTATTATTCATGCTATAATTGTATTAATCGGAAGCTTAGTACATGTGTGAATACATAGACAAAATAGAGTGTCCCTAGTATGCCTCTACTTGACTAGCTCCTTGATCAAAGATGGTTATGTTTCCTAACCATAGACATGTGTTCTCATTTGATAAACGGGATCACATCATTAGAGAATGATGTGATGGACAAGACCCATCCGTTAGCTTAGCATAATGATCGTTTAGTTATATTGCTATTGCTTTCTTCATGACTTATACATGTTCCTCTGACTATGAGATTATGCAACTCCCGAATTCTAGAAAAACACCTTGTGTGCTATCAAACGTCACAACGTAACTGGGTGATTATAAAGATGCTCTACATGTGTTTCCGAAGGTGTTTGTGGTGTTGGCATAGATCGAGAATATGATTTGTCACTCCGAATGTCGGAGAGGTATCTCTAGGCCCTCTTGGTAATACACATCATAATAAGCCTTGCAAGCAAATGACTAATGAGTTAGTCACGAGATGATGTATTACAGAACGAGTAAAGAGACTTGTCGGTAATGAGATTAAACTAGGTATGATGATACCGACGATCGAATCCCGGGCAAGTAACATACCGATGACAAAGGGAACAACGTATGTTGTTATGCGGTTTTACCGATAAAGATCTTTGTAGAATATGTAGGAGCCAATATGAGCACCAAAGTTCCCTTATTGGTTATTGCTCGGAGATGTGTTTTGGTCATGTCTACATAGTTCTCGAACCCGTAGGGTCCGCACGCTTAACGTTCGATGACGATTAGTATTATGAGTTATGTGATTTTGATGACTGAAGTTTGTTCGGAGTCCCGGATGAGATCATGGACATGACGAGGAGTCTTGAAATGGTCGAGAGGTAAAGATTCATATATTGGAAGGCTATATTCAGACATCAGAAAGGTTCCGAGTGTTTTGGGTATTTTTTGGAGTACCGGGGAGTTATGGGAAATCACCGGGAGAAGTAATGGGCCTTATTGGGCCATACGGGAATACATGAGGCAGGCTAAAAGGGAGGTGGCACCCCCCATGGGTCCGAATTGGACTAGGGGAAGGGGGCGGCGCGCCCCTTGCCTTTTCCTTCTCCCTCTCTCTTTCCCTCTTTCCTTCTCTCTTACTTTGAATAAGAAAGGGTTTCCTACTAGGATTTGGAAGTCCTAGTAGGACTCCCTACACAAGGCGCACCCTAGGAGGCCGGCCTCTCTCCCTCCCTCCTTTATATACGTGGGCAGGGGGCACCCCATAGACGCACAAGTTGATCTTTTAGCCGTGTGCGGTGTCCCCTCCAAAGTTACACACCTCGGTCATATCGTCGTAGTGCTTAGGCGAAGCCCTGCGCCGGTAACTTCATCATCACCATCACCACGCCATCGTGCTGACGAAACTCTCCCTCGCCCTCAACTGGATCAAGAGCTCGAGGGACGTCATCAAGCTGAACGTGTGCTGAACACGGAGGTGGCGTACATTCGGTACTTGGACCGTGAAGACGTTCGACTAGATCAACCGCGTTACTAAATGCTTCCGCTTTCGGTCTACGAGGGTACGTAGACACACTCTCCCCTCTCGTTGATATGCTTATGCTAGATAGATCTTGCCTGATTGTGGGAATGTTTTTGAAATACTACGTTCCCCAACAGTGGCAGCATGAGCCAGGTCTATGCGTAGATGATATGCACGAGTAGAACACAAAGAGTTGTGGGCGATAATAGTCATACTTCTTACCACCAACGTCATACTTTGATTCGGAGGTATTGTTGGATGAAGCGGCCCGGACCGACGTTACATGACCACGTCCTTGAGACTGGTTCTACTGACGTGCTTTGCACATAGGTGGCTAGCGGGTGTCAGTTTCTCCAACTTTTGTTGAATCGAGTGTGATTACGGCCAGTCCTTGATGAAGGTAAAACAACACACGTGACGAAAAATCGTTGTGGTATTTATGCGTAGGTAAGAACGGTTCTTACTAGAAGCCCGTAGCAGCCACGTAAAACTTGCAACAACAAAATAGAAAACGTCTATCCTGTTTTTTCAGGGCATATTGTGATGTAATATGGTCAGGACGTGATGAGTTATACGATATTGTATGACATGATCATGTTTTGTAAATTGTCGGCAATTATGGTTGTCTTTTTATTGTATGAATTGTGAAAGCCATGTAATTGCTTTACTTTATCACTATGAGTTAGCGATAGTAGTAGTAGCAATAGTTGGTGAGACGACCACGATGCTACGATGAAGATCATGGTGTTAAGCCGGTGATGATGGAGATCATGACGATGCTTTGGAGATGGAGATCAAAAGCACAGTATGATGATGGCCATATCACGTCACCTATTTTGATTGCATGTGATGTTTATCTTTTTATGCATCTTATTTTGCTTAGAACGACAATAGCATTTTAAGATGATCCCTCACTAAAATTTCAAGGTACAAGTGTTCTCCCTGAGTATGCACCGTTGCGATAGTTCGTCGTGCCGAGACACCACATGATGATCGGGTGTGATAAGCTCTACGTTCAAATACAATGGGTGTAAGACAGTTTTGCACATGCAGAATACTCGGGTTAAACTAGACGAGCCTAGCATGTACAGACATGGCCTCAGAACACTGGAGATCGAAAGGTCGAGCGTGAATCATATAGTAGATATGATCAACATAAGATGTTCACCGTTGAAAACTACTCCATCTCACGTGATGTTCGAACATGGTTTAGTTGAAATGGATCACGTGATCATTTAGATGACTTGAGGGATGTCTAAGTGGGAGTTCTTAAGTAATATGATTAACTTAACTTTAATTTATCATGAAATTAGTCATGATAGTATTTTCAAATTATGTTGTAGATCAATAGCTTGCGTTATAGCTCCCCTATGTTTTTGATATGTTCCTAGAGAAAACTAAGTTGAAAGATGTTAGTAGCAATGATGCGGACTAGGTCCGTGATTTGAGGATTATCCTCATTGGTGCACAGTAGTATTATATCCTTGATGCACCGCTAGGTGACAAACCTATTGCAGGAGCAGATGCAGACGTTATGAAAGTTTATCAAGCTCGGTATGATGACTACTTGATAGTTTAGTGCGTCATGTTTTACGGCTTAGAATCGGGTCTACAAAGATGTTTTGAACGTCATGGAGCATATGAGATGTTCCAAGAGTTGAAGTTAATATTTCAGACTCATGCCCGTGTTGAGAGGTTTGAGACCTCTGACAAGTACTTTGAATACAAGATGGAGGTGAATAACTATACCAATGAGCATGTGCTCAGAATGTCTGAGTACTACAATCGCTTGAATCAAGTGGGAGTTAATCTTCCAGATAAGATAGTGATTGACAGAGTTATCTATCGGATCTTGAGTTCCGGAAAAATCCTTGTGGTTCGAACACTGGGGTGCGCACGAAGATCCCTCCTTCCGACCTAGCTCGTCTACTCGCCGATTCCTATTCCTAGCTCGATGAACTCTAAGAACATGGGACACAAGGGTTTATACTGGTTTGGGCCACCGTTGTGGTGTAATACCCTAATCCAGTGTGGTGTGGTGGATTGCCTTATAGGCTACGGAAGAACTAGTACAATGGAAGAACAACCTCTTGAGGAGAGGTGTTCTTGTGCTCGGATGAGCTTGTTGGTGTGTCTCTTCTTCGCCCCGGATCAGCCTGCCTCATATGGTGGTGGCTAGTCCTATTTATAGAGGCCCGGGTCCTCTTCCCAAATATTGAGCCGGAAGGGATCCCACAACGGCCAAATTCGAAAGGGGGAGAGCTAGTACAAGTTATCCTGACAAAAGGAGGTCTTTGCCTGCCAAAGGCTCTGGTGGTGATGCCGTTGTGGGCTCCGCGATGACCTCCGCTCTGCCGTCCTGCTGGTCTTGGTCTTGTTGCACCGATATGGAAAACCTTTGCCTGATGCCTCGGGACTGCTCGCATGCGTCTGCCCCTTTAGCACCAAAGAGGAAACTGGCACCCTGCTCCCGTTGGCGCTCGCGTGCCCTTGGTCGTCATGGCTCACATCATAACAACCTCGCAAGGTGCCACTTGCCTTGATATCTCCGCTCCTCGGGAGCCAGCCTAACAAGGCCGCCCCAAGGGAGGTCTTGTGTTGCCCGCCTCGCAAGGCTTGGCCCTCGCGAGGGTCCTGGGTGGTAGCTGGCGAGGTTAGGCCATACCAGGCCACCGGATGAGCCACGCCCTGGGCCGCAGGCAGGCAAGTCTGGGTAGCCCCATTCCCAGGACGCCGACAGTAGCCCCCGGGCCCAAGGCACGCTTGGGATTAGCTTCGCGGCGAAGCCAAGGGTCAAGCACGGAGCACCACGGGACCCAAAAGCATGCGGCCTTGATCGACACGTGGTGAATGATGGGACGTGGGCGTCTCCACTTTGTCGGATTACGGGCTCCGCAAACCCAGGAAGTTCAAACACAGGGGCGTGAACAAAGATCTCTCCCACTCACGTCTACCTAGCGTCTCGCTCTCGTCCGGTGAAGAGATTCAAGTGAACAACAAGTAAAGCACAAAGGAATTTACCCAGGTTCAGGCCACCTTGCGGTGTAAAACCCTACTTCCTGCTTTGGTGGATTGGCCTCGGGAGGGCTTGAATATGGATGAGTACAGTGGTTCCTGAGCTCAGGAGGGTCGGGAAGCAAGGGTTCTTGCTCCTTTTTGCGAGGGCAGATTTTCTGGATCTGATCCACTTCCGTCCCCTCCATAGTGGGGATCCTAGCTACTTATATAGGCGTCCAGGGTCCTCTTCCCTCGAAATGTTTAGGCGGGACGAGATCCCACAACGGCCATTTGAGCGGGAACACAAGGACGTTCCTACCCTGACAAAAGCGGTCTTCGCCTGCAAAGGGATCCGGCGATGACACGGTGGTGGGTTCGGTGGTGACATCCTCCTTGTCGTCCTTGCGGTCTTCGGTCTTGTTGCACCAATGGGGAAACCTTTGTCCTGCTCCTCGGGAATCGGCACATGCGATGTCTCCTTTGCACCAAAACGGCAATTGCGCCGCTGGCACGCGCTGGCACCCGCTGGCGTGGTGCGTCACTGCTTGCATCACTGCCTCCTCCTGAGGCAGGCTTGGCCTTGGATTCTCCGCCCCTCCGGAGCTACCTAGCTGAGGCCGCTCCTGAGGGGGTCTTGATGTCGTTCTCCTCGCGAGCGTCTTGAGCAGCTGGTCAATCAGCCGAGCCATACCAGGCCGTGGTAGGAGCGTGCTACGGCCCTCAGACTGGCAACTCTGGGTACCCTGGTTCCCAGGATGCTGACAGTAGCCCCCCGGGCCCAAGGCGCGCGTGGAGTTGGCATTGGGGCGAAGTCTTAGTCGAGGACGAAGCGCCGCAGGCCCCTAAAGGCTGCGGGCCAGGCTGGCGCGTGACGGTTGGATGGGACGTGGCGGCTTCGCTCCCCATGCAGTCTTGGTAACCGTGTGACTTGACAATTCCCCGACGCAGACGACGGGGTTGTTATGGCTGTGATGCTAGTGACTGGCGGTTGGGCTCCTCCGCCCTATAAATGGGACTAGGGGGAAGCCCCCAAGCCATCTTCAAGCCAGCGCCGTCTGCCTTCTTGTTTGCTCCCTGCTCTCCTTCTTGCCGCGAGGTATCCATGTGGGACGTCGGTGAGTAAGTAAAACAACATAATACATTACATTTTATTCCCTAGCCACCTCCTTCCTTTTCTTTCTATGGTGTTGTTTTTCTGTTTTTTTTGGAAAGCAACAACAGCAATAAGAGAGCAGCCGCAGCTGAGGCCCAGCCTGGCCATCAGCCTCTAGGCCTATCCTGGCCCGAGGCCCAGTCAGCCAGCCGTCGGCCTCCTTTGGCCCGGGCCGCTGCGGTCTCCCTTTCCTCCTGGCCTTTTTTTTTCTCTCCCCAGCTGTCAGGGATATGGTTAGTAGGTATAAACCGGATATTGTAAACCGGCTTAGTTATATCGTACATGGCTTTAATATTTTAGTAGAGATTAAGGCCCATGAGATTTCAAGGCCCATGTATAGAAGTACGGTTTGTAAACCGCCAAGAGATGTAACTTGAGAGATAAGAAAGAAAAGACAGAGGCCGAGGCGGACACGATTATGAGCCGGCCTCGGGACTCTGTAAACCGGACCAGGCGTCACCTCTATATAAAGGGACGACCCGGCGAAGGTTCAAGGACAAGCAACAATCAATCCGTCGAGACGCAGGCAAAGTGAATCCGCTCCCTGTAAACCGACGCCCAAGCAATATCAACCAACTAGACGTAGGCTTTTACCTTCTCTGAAGGGGCCGAACTAGTATAAATCCTTTGTGTCCTTTGTGTGCCATGAATCCTTTCAAGCTAACCCGTGCGATGGTTCCATCATCAAGTCCGCTAAACCGGACATCTGCCGTGTTATTTCCACGACAGTTGGCGCCCACCGTGGGGCCTGCGCACGATGGTTTCGAGTTCTTGAAAGGCGGCTTCGAAGGGTTAAAGGGTTACGCAGTCGGCCGGATGACCAAGAGTCGTCGCGGCCGGATCTACATCGACGACGCGGGTTGGGGACCGGAGGCCGATTCGATCGAATACGGATACCGGGTCCCCTTCGGCAGCATCCAAGTCTTCATTGGCAAAATTGGTGAACCGGGACCTGAGCCGGACATCCTCCCCAACATCGTCGAGCTGGCTCAGCGTGCGAGATCGGCCCGGATTCAGCCTACCATGAAGCACGTGTTCGTTGGAGCAATTCACGGAGGCCAAGCCGAGGACGGATCGGAATCTGCTGGTGCAACCGTCGTCTACTCAGACGACGAGTCTTCATCCGGGGAAACTGAATCTCTGTATCAGTTGCGGGACGGCCGGTCTGAGGGCGAGTCCGATGGAAACGGTATTCCGGACCCCTTTGGCCCGCCAAACCGGGTGGCGGTCTTCATGGCAGGTTCACAACCCCCGACGAACGGAACAACAGCAGAGGCTGGTGCAGGGGGAAGCGGTTCAAATCCCTCCCTTACTGAGGTTCTATCCACCTTGATCGAGGAGTTCACAGCTAAGGCAGTGGAGGTTGTAGCTCCAGCAGACAAGGCGCAACATGATGCAGCGCTTCTCCAGTTGAAAGCCCGGATCGATCAGTTAAAGGAGGATTTAAAGGCAGAAGGAGAGATGCTAGCCATAAGACAAGCAGAGTTGGATGATCAAGCTTTTCATTTGAGGATGGAGCAGGCTTCTATGGAAGGAGTAAGGGGGCGAAAGTATCGATCCCGCCTACCGCCGGGTTACGAATCTGCGAATTTGTTCAAAACACCTGGGGCTGGGGCCAGTAATAATCCGGCCTTAAACCGGAGAAGCCCACCGGCTCGGGATGAGCCGGTTCAGCAGCCCGCCGCAGAGCGGGAGCGTCGGATTACATCGGCGCCTTATGTTCCTGTCCCTCCAGGACACTATTCAAACCCTTTGGATAATATTGCTGCGGCAGCAGCACGGTTGGCCGCTTTACCCGTGGAAGAAACGTCCCCGATGGCGATAGAGGCGCGCAGGGCCCAGAAGCTGCTTAATACGGCGTTAATACAGCAGCAAGCGTACTCTCATAGCAGGGAAAGGTTACATTCAACACCACGACCCAACCGAAGTTACTCTAGACATTGGGAGGAGCCGGAAGTGTCTAGCAGTGAGCGCAGGAGACATCAGCACAGGCAGGATAATCCGGCAAGGGCAGAGATGCCAGCCCCGGACCTAAACCGGCCTAGATCGGAGGCCAGGGAGGAAATTCGTCAGTCGACGCCGGTTCACACAGCCACTACAGGGACAGGAGCTACAGCGAGCGGTTTTGGAATACAATGTCTCGTCCCCGCCCTACGGAGCGTTAAGTTGCCCAAGGATTTCAAAGGACCTCGCAAGGTGCCTAATTACACAACCGATTTACCACCCGAAGCTTGGGTGGAGAGTTACGAGATGGCCATGGAGATGCTGGATGTGGATGAATCGGCTTGTGCCAAATATTTCACTATGATGCTCGAGGGCACGGCCCGGTCTTGGCTGAAGGCACTACCTCCGAATTCTATCGGGTCATGGGGGGAGCTGCGCAGTCAGTTCATCAAAAACTTCAAGGATACATGCAAGCAACCAATGTCGGTGATAGATTTAGCAGCCTGTGTGCAAGGCGAGCAGGAGTCTACAGCAGCTTGGGTACGCAGAGTGGCAGAGATCTTACACTCCTCAAATGGTATCAACCCTAGCACAGCAATTGTAACTTTTGAGAACAATTGCCTGTTTGAGTCGTTAAAATTAAAACTCGGACGGCTTAAAAGGGAATGCAATGACATGGGGACTCTGATGAGTGCTCTGGTAAAATACGGAGACTCGGATAATACAAAGTATCCAGAAGCAGAAGGAGATAAAGCGGGGAAGGCCAGCAAGACTGGTAAACCGGCGCCGGTTAATCCAGTTACTTCAAGCTTTTTGGGTAAACGGAAGGCAGAAAATAGCTCCGATTTTGTTGCTAATACACAGGCTCAAGGTGGTCTTCAGGTTAATCAGCAGGGCTCCACTCTCCAAACCGGCGGAGGAAACCCGGGTTGGGAGCAGGATTTGGATCAACCCTGTCTAAAGCACAACGGAAGAGGGAGGATTGCAAGGCATACTATAAGAGAATGCCTGTCCTTTATGAAAGCAGGGAACGACCGTTTTAATCCTCCCAGCCGGCCCCCAAACGGCGGTTCAGGGCCCGGGTTTTATGGTCCGGGTTATCAAGGGAACAACTCCGGATCAGGATATAGGGGCAACGGCGGTTATCAAGGGAACAACGGCGGTTATCAATCCCGACCAGGCGGCCAAAATAGTCAAGGAAACTACAATGGTCAGGGAAATCAATCGCATCATCCAGGTGGTTACAATGGTCAGGGAAGTCAATCTCATCATCAAGGTGGTTATCATGGTCAGGGAAATCAATCGCATCATCAAGGTGGTTACAACAGTCAGAATAATCAGCAGCAGGGCCAAGGGAGTTATAATAACCAAGGAAACCAGCAGCAACAGCGTCCGCAGCAACAGCAGCAATCCGGATACCAGAGTAATCCGAAGGAGTTGAGCAGCGGTCAATATCATGTTTTCACCACGAGTTTATGTAAGAGAGATCAGAAGGTTTTAAAGCGGGCTGTTAATGCAGTAGAACCGGCGACGCCACAATTTCTACGATGGTCAGAGCAGCCCATTGTATGGAGCAGAGAGGACCACCCGTTACGGGTAGATAATCCGGGACATTTAGCCTTGGTGGTAGCACCTCAGGTGGGAGGATACAAGTTTACTAAAGTCCTCATGGATGGAGGTAGCAGTATCAATATATTATATTACGAGACCTTTCGTCGTATGGGTCTGACAGATAAAAAGTTAAGGACATCAAACACAGTGTTTCACGGGGTGGTCCCAGGTAAGTCAGCTTATCCAGTTGGTAAGATTGACTTAGAAGTTACCTTTGGAGATGAGCATGATTCCAGATCGGAGATGATCACTTTTGAAGTTGTCAAAATTAAAAGTCCATATCATGCTTTGTTTGGAAGGACGGTTTATGCTAAATTTATGGCTAGGCCATGTTACGTCTATTTGCAGCTTAAGATGCCGGGTCATAAAGGCACGATTACGGTGCACGGCAGTCGTAAGATAGCAGTGGAGTGTGAGGAAGGTGATGCAGCTTATGCAGAAGCGGTATGTGCCACGGAAGAGTTAAAATTTTATAAAGATAATGTTGATCCGGCAGATATGACTCCGCTGAAGAAACCAACTACCGAGCATGATCCGGCTTTGAAGTTCAAGTCAGCGGAAGAGACCAAGCAAGTTGATTTTGTGCCTGGGGATTCGTCTAAGCAGTTCACTATCAGCGCTAACCTAGATCCTAAATAGGAAAGCGCGCTCATCGAGTTCATCCGTGAGAACCGGGATATCTTTGCATGGAAACCTTCTGACATGCCAGGTATACCGAGGGAACTCGCTGAGCACAAGTTGAATATCGATCCAAAGTTTAAACTGGTAAAACAGTATCTACGCCGCTTTAATGAAGAGAGGCGCAAGGCTATAGGAGAAGAAGTGGCCAGGCTTTTGGCGGCAGGGTTCATAGTGGAAGTTTTTCATCCGGAATGGTTGGCTAATCCGGTGTTGGTTCTAAAGAAGAATGGGAAGTGGAGGATGTGTGTGGACTACACAGACCTCAATAAAGCTTGCCCGACTGATCCTTTTGCTCTACCTCGCATTGATCAGATTATTGATGCCACAGCAGGGTGTGAGCGGCTGAGTTTTCTGGATGCATATTCAGGTTATCACCAGATCAAGATGGCAGTTGAAGATCAGGAGAAGACAGCTTTCATAACCCCTTTTGGTGCTTTTTGCTATGTATCTATGCCCTTTGGGCTCAAGTGTGCACAGGCAACTTATCAGCGTTGCGTTTAGAATTGTTTGAAAGGACAGATAGGAAGGAACGTGCATGCTTATGTGGATGACATTGTGGTCATATCAAAGGAGGAAAGTACAATGATCGAAGACCTCAAAGAAACCTTTGATAATCTTCGGGCTTACAGGATGATGCTTAATCCGGAGAAATGTGCTTTTGGTGTCCCGGCTGGTAAGCTTCTGGGATTCCTGGTCTCAAACAGGGGAATAGAAGCCAACCCGGAGAAGATCAAGGCCATCACATCTTTGACAAAACCGGTTTGCATCAATGATGTTCAGCGCATAGCTGGCCGGATCACGGCGCTGAGCCGGTTTATCAGTCGTTTAGGAGAAAAGGCGATCCCGCTTTATCAAATGTTGAAGAAAACGGACCGGTTCATTTGGAGTGATGAGGCAAATACAGCGTTTGAGAACCTGAAACAGCAACTAGCGAAACCACCGGTTTTAGCTGCTCCCATTGATAAGGAGCCTTTGCTGTTATATGTTGCTGCAAACACACGGGCAGTCAGCGTTGCGATTGTGGTGGAGCGCAAGGAAGCAGGGAAGGAACATCCGGTTCAGCGCCCGGTTTATTATGTGAGTGAAGTACTCATCGAATCTAAGCAAAGGTACCCTCATTGGCAGAAGTTGGTATATGGGGTGTTCATGGCAAACCGGAAACTGAAGCATTATTTCCAAGGGCATCCAATAACTGTGGTTAGTTCAGCTCCGTTGGGGGACATAATCCAGAATAGGGAAGCTACAGGCAGGGTAGCCAAGTGGGCCATTGAGCTCAGTCCGCATGAATTGAAGTATGTACCGCGTACTGCTATAAAATCTCAGGCATTGGTCGATTTCATCAATGACTGGACGGAGTTGCAGACTCCCGAGGAGAAGCCGGATCTTACTTATTGGACGATTCACTTCGACGGTTCAAAGCAGTTGGAGGGCTCGGGGGCTGGAGTTGTCTTAACTTCCCCCAGAGGTGATAAATTTTGTTATGTCCTCCGGTTATTATTTCCTTGTACTAATAATGCTGCAGAATATGAAGCACTACTTCATGGTTTGCGGTTGGCAAAAGAGATGAATTTGAGCCGGGTTAAGTGCCTGGGTGATTCAGACTTAGTGGCACAACAAGTTTCGGGCAAGTGGGATTCAAGGGATCCCCTCATGGCGGCTTATCGACGAGAGGTTGAAGCGGTTGCAGGATATTTCAAGGTTTATCAGGTGGAGCATATAGACCGGCGGAGGAACGAAGCAGCCGACGCTTTAAGCCGGCTAGGATCGTAACGTAAACCGGTACCACCAAACACCTTTTTGGATGAATTGCACAGTCCGTCGGTTCAAGTACCTTCAGAGAACGACCTAGCTGTTCCGGATCCAGAGGCGCAGTTGGTTGCAGCAACCCATGTTATTCCGGATTGGACGTTACCCTATTTGACATACTTAAGCCGAGGAGAGTTACCAGAGGACGAAGACGAAGCACGGCAGATAATCCGGCGTTCCAAATCTATGACAATTGCCAACGGAGAGCTGCACCATCGTAGCACTTCTGGAGTATTTCAACGGTGTGTTTCGGCTGAGGAAGGTTGTGAGATTCTAAGAGAGATTCATGAAGGGGATTGTGGTCATCATGCCGGATCAAAATCTTTAGTGGCTAAAGCTTTCCGACATGGTTTTTATTGGTTAACCGCGCATGCAGATGCGGCAAACCTGGTCCGCAAGTGTGACGCTTGTCAGAAGTTCTCAAGACGTGCCCTTGTTCCGGCACAGGAACTCCGGATGATACCAATAACTTGGCCTTTTGCAACTTGGGGGCTTGACATGGTTGGTCCTTTCAAGAGATCCCAAGATCAGAAAACTCATCTACTAGTAGCAGTAGACAAGTTTACGAAGTGGGTTGAAGCGGAGCCTATAAGCAAGTGTGATGCGGCAACAGCGGTCAAATTCATCAAAAAAGTAATATTCCGGTTTGGTTTTCCACACAGCATCATCACAGATAATGGCACCAACTTATCTCAGGGTGAGATGGAAGAATTCTGTCAACGAGAGCATATTCGTTTGGACGTGTCTTTTGTGGCTCACCCCCAATCCAATGGTCAGGCAGAAAGGGCAAATCAGGAGATTTTACGAGGAATCAAACCCCGGCTTATGACACCTTTGCAGAGAACCCCAGGGTGTGGGGTTGAAGAATTACCGTCTGTCCTTTGGAGTATTAACACTACACCCAACCGGTCTACAGGTTATACACCTTTCTTCATGGTTTACGGCGCAGAAGCAGTTCTTCCAAGTGACATACGCCATGATTCACCGAGGGTAGCGGCCTATGTGGAAGCTGTTAATGAGGAGTCCAGACAAGACGGTTTGGATCGGTTGGATGAAGAGCGTGATATAGCTGCAGCACGGTCGGCGATTTATCAGCAAGATCTGCGCAGATATCACAGCCGCCGGATTAGAACCAGGACATTCCAGGAGGGTGACTTGGTACTTCGGCTTATCCAAGATCAAACAGATATGCACAAGTTATCCCCGCCATGGGAAGGGCCCTTTGTGGTCAGCAAAAACTTACACAACGGGTCATATTATTTGGTGGACATTCGAGAACACAAGGATTCACGGACATCAGAAGAGGAGACGAAAAGGCCGTGGAACATTGCTCATCTACGGCCATACTACACTTGAGCCATGGGCTCCAATGTATCCTATGTATATATTATGAATAATGAATAAACCGGCACCCTCGGTAAACCGGGGGCTCAGCCCTTTCTCCATATACATAAATTTTGCGGCAAATAACCATATCAGTTTGTTATCAAGTATCATATTTCAATGTTGGCCGGTTTTAGAAACTAATCTTTGCAGGATATGTGAAGGAGCGGTAGAACTCTCGGGAACAAGAGATTATATCCGGTTCAAGAAGAGAAAAACCCCATAAAAAGAAAAACCTGCAGAGTCAGGAGGAGCTTTAGAGGCCCCTTGGGACAGTCCGGTTTGCCCACGTCCCATTGATTGGCTATGTTTATGATTCCTTGGGCTCCCTGAACAGTCGATACGCTCACGTTCAGGGATGACCCGGCCCCTTGGGACAGTCCGGTTTGCCCACGTCCCATTGATTGGCTATGTTTATGATTCCTTGGGCTCCCTGAACAGTCGATACGCTCACGTTCAGGGATGACCCGGCCCCTTGGGACAGTCCGGTTTGCCCACGTCCCATTGATTGGCTATGTTTA
>LR738710.1:191908077-191946361 GCA_902687465.1 Secale cereale | reverse complement strand
ATTGGCTAGGCCCCTTGGGACAGTCCGGTTTGCCCACGTCCCAATGATTGGCTATGTTTACAATTATATCGGCCCTCTGAACAGTCGATACACTCACGTTCAGTGATTGGCTAGGCCCCTTGGGACAGTCCGGTTTGCCCACGTCCCAATGATTGGCTCGGTTTTTATTTGCGGTTCTATCGGCCCTCTGAACAATCGATACGCTCACGTTCAGTGTTTGGCTAGGCTCCTTGGGACAGTAGGTTTGCCCACGTCCCATTGATTGGCTGAACCTTGTTTTTGAGCCTGGCAGCTCTTTGAAAAAGCCTCGACTACATGGTCTGATTTAAAAGAATTGCGTGTTTCTTGATGTTTTCTGTGTTCCATAAAATTTTAAACCGAGTGGAACAGCTCTAGAAGTTGACCACCTATCTATAATGTTATAAGTCTGGGTCATGAACACCAGCGAGAATTAAACCGGCGTTCGTCATAACCCGGATCGACTTCATGATGAGCCAACAGGTTGGCAGTACACGATCAGTTGTGATCAAGCCTGGTGTTCATTCAAACCCGGATGGAGTATCAGGTGC
Source organism: Secale cereale (assembly GCA_902687465.1). Lineage (NCBI taxonomy): Eukaryota > Viridiplantae > Streptophyta > Magnoliopsida > Poales > Poaceae > Secale > Secale cereale. The sequence continues at coordinate 191,945,792 of LR738710.1, read as the reverse complement.
AAGTTACAAGTTTCTAAACCAAGATGAGGAAGATTTATCGACAAGAGGAACCGAAGAGTTTCAGGTGTTTATTAGAATTGATGAAGACCGATTAAGGTGACTTTAAACATCCTGACCGGTTTAAGGTATATTGGCTACATACATCTCAGGTATCATAGTTATTTTTAAAAAAAAGATATGCTTATTAGATGTGTCAAGAGAACAAGTTAATCCGTCCAGTGGTAAGCCACTAGGACATGTTTTTTGATATTTTTATGAACAGAACAAAGCATCCGTATCAATCAACAAGTCAACGAACGAATACTTCATGAAGACCAAATGTCGGATCACAGCGCATTAAGTTTCAGCTAAACCTATTACAAGGCATAAAAAGCCAAACAGTTGGAAGCATTGTTTGACGGAATAACAATCATGATTACAACAATAGCATTCAAGGTTGTGCTTCTCCTTGCTGAGATGGTTGGCCACCGTCTTGTTCCGGAACGTCTTCCTCCTCATGAAGCGGTGGGAAATCCGGTGCACGCCAATCAATCTTTGCCAAGGCACGGAAATATACTTCATCGTTGATAAGCTCAGCAGGATCAATATCAGGAGCAAAGGTGTGAGGACGAACCGGCGGAGTTAAGTTTACAATTTCGTAAACCGGTCGATCCACCCGCTCGTTCTGCAGGTTATATGATGGATGATATCGAGACAAGTCAGACTCCACTGCAATCTTGCTGGCGAGGGGACGCATTTCCTTTGTCAGAGCATAAAGATCCTTTTCATTAAACGTTGAACCGTCCTCCTTGGTATCAGGAAATCCGGTTAACACCTCTTCCGGATCAATGTCCGGGACCAAAGCTTTAGCCCTCGTGAGGGCCAGAAGAGCACCTCCTCGAGCAGCCGATTTCTTAACCTCTTCAAGACAAGCCGGCAGAATGGACAAACTATTCAAAGTATCTTTGATAGTTGAAGGAGCCGGTTTACCGAAGGAAGTGGCGCTGATAATCCTTTGCGTTCCAGAGTACAGCTGTTCAACCAAGGTATAGCAAGCCTTGAGTTTCTTCCGTAAGTCATCCCCAAGATGGGAGACACGGCGTCCTACATACAACAATGAAAGTTAAACCGGTGCAGGTCACAGGTTACAAAGATAAAGACAGGAGTTCAGATTATGCTTACCAAAAATAGCAGAAGTCATCAAGTCAATTTGGCGCTTTAGCCCGGTCAATTCTTCAGTAACCGGGTTAAGTGCTCCTTCGGCATCCTGAACACGTTTCTCAAGATCTTTTTTCTGGACTTCAAAAGTAGTCCGCTCCTCGTCAAAGAACCTCTTCAAGTCTTCAGCAGTCTTTAAACTCACTTGAAGTTCTTTCTTAGCCTTTGAAGCGGCTGACTCAGTCTCCGTAAGCTGGCTTCGAAGTTCACTGATTTCCAGAGCATTCCGGTTCAGCTCAGCCTGTAGACAAAAGTTCAAAAGCAAGATTAGAAATTACAAGTCTCAAGCACACAACCAAGTTGTCTACTTGACACTTGGGGGCTAATGGCAGTTGAAGTAATATAGCAAAGACAATTTGAAAGTACAAGTCTCAAGCACACAACCAAGTTGTCTACTTGACACTTGGGGGCTAATGGCAGTTGTAGCAATGCACCACAGACAATTTGAAATTACAAGTATCAACTACATAACCAAGTTATCTACTTGATACTTGGGGGCTAATGTATGGATCAGCAGTTCAAGCTACAAAGTTCCGGATTACCTTCAGTAAAGTAGATAAACCGGAACTTGGGGGCTGCCATGAGATAAAGATGCGTCAAAGAAGCAAAGTCAGAAGAGAAAACTTACTTCATATTTTTCTCTCATCAGGTTCACCAGGCTGGCTTCATAGTCCCGGCTGCTGTGGAGCCGGTTCAGATATCCGGAATAAATATCTTGAGCGCTCATACTGGAAAGACTGGATATATCAGTACTCCATTTTCCTTTGTCTTGAGCTATTTTTTCCGTTTTAGCTGTATGCTTTGCTAAAACGGTGGGTTCAGCTGGAGCAACATAAGCAGCGCCAGTAACCACAACGTCAGGAGAAGTGGGTTCGTTGGGAGGAATAACTTCAACTTGAGCCGGATCAGGAGATGCCGGGTTAACTTGAGGAGAATTAACCCGGGCTGGACTTGGTGGGTCTTGGACATTTTCTGCGACAGGAGTTTCAAGAGCAGGTTCTTCAACCGGAGCTGCATGGGTACCCTCTGGAGGAACAGCTGTAGACGGATCAATCACCGGTTCATCAACAGAAGGATCAGCTACAGGCTTATTCGCCTTGGCCTTTTTGCTAGGTTTCGGTTTGCTGGAAAACAGGCAAAATAAGTTAGCATTATAAAAAGAAAGGGGTGTCATAAACCGGAAGAGGTGAAGAGAGTTACCCCGGGACGGTCTTCAAGGGAGGAAGCTGTGTAGCGGTCGATTCGCCGGAAGAAGACAGCGGAGTTTCCTGATAGTCAGGATCAGACGGTTTAAGGGGTTTTCGGATAAGTCTGGCCTTGGGATGAAGAGGGGTCGGAGAGAGTATCACCTCAGCACGGCGCTTTCGAACCGGAGTTAACGAGATTCCAGAGGACTCCACCGCCAGGCCACTATGGCGAGTGGTCCGGCGAAAAGCTTCGTGCTGTTGCTTCTTCAAAGTAAAATTAGGATCCAACTTAGCATAAGGATGAGAAAATTGATATTTTCTGACGGTCCGACGGCTTTTTTGAGGAGGAGGTTCTGAATCAGAAGAAATAAGGGTTACCTCAATCTCAGCCGGGTTATCACCTTCAAGCTGTTCCTGTGAAAAGGGATCATTAGATATGATTACAAGTACATGAAAGCGAGACTTAAACCGGAGTAAGGCATACCTCGGAGTCCGGATCATCATCCTCAGAAGGAGAACCGGCATCGACGGCTGCTTTCCTTTTCTTGTTTGCAGGAGTTTTCCGGCGAGCCTGCTTTACAGTTTTCTCCTGAGGTTTTTTCCTCCAGAAGGGGTCATCAGCCTAATTGAAAAAAGCAAAGGCAAGTGAAAGACGGTTCAAAGAAGACGGTTTATAAAGTACAAGCCAAAGACAAACTTACTTCAGGCAGCTTATTCTTCTTAAAGTACGGGGCCAAGCCAACTTTAGAGCAATCTGTTAAGGCATGATTGACAATCTTCTTGGCTGACTCCACTACCTCCGATTCAGAAAGCTTATCCTTAGTAAACCTCTGAGGATCATCCGGTTTACCAGAGTATTTGCACATCAGCTTAGGGCGCCGGCTTAAGGGAAGGATGCTCCAGGATAGCCAGCAGCGAAGGAAATCAGTGCCAATCAGACCATTTGCCATAAAAGCTCTCAGCTTGGAGAGCTGTGGTGAAAACCGGGTTTGTTCAGCAGCACTAAGCCGTTGTGGCAAGGGGTGATTCGCCGGGATACGAGTTTCGCGATAACCCGGCAAAGGATTTTCACCTTCAGGAGAAGTGTCTACACAATAAAACCAGGACTTGTTCCAGTCCTTAGGGTGAGTATGTAAGGAGGCGTGAGGGAAGACTGCATCCCTCCTTTTCTGAATACTGATCCCACCAAGCTCCTGTTGAGGTCCGCTGGTAAATTCCGTACGCCGGTTTGCATGGAAGAAATCCCGGAATAAATCAACTTAAGGCTCCTCTTGCAGATACACTTCAGAAAATACTTGGAAATCGCAAATGTTGGAAACAGAATTTGGTCCGATATCCTGTGGGTGCAGCTGGAAGGTGGCAAGGACATCCCGGAAAAATCTTGAACCGGGGGGAGAGAAGCCTCTGGAGATGTGGTCCAGAAATACGATGACTTCCCCGGATCTAGGGGTAGGAGGGCATTCATTACCCGGAGCACGCCATTTTAGTTCAGCTTGAGGGCCTAATGTGCCGATTTTCGACAGTTTGATTAAGTCGTCCTCAGTCACGACGGAACGGACCCAATCGCAGGAAACATACTGCTTAGCCATTGAACAAAGTGCTGAAGAAGATAAAGTACAGAAACGGATTATGAACGAACAATGATCCGGGATCTATTTATATTATACAATGGTGGAAACTGAGAACTAGCTAGCAAGGTTAAACCGGCAATCATCAAACAAGTTATATCATTTCCGGTTTAAATGGCAGTTGAAGAGGAACAGTTCAAATCATTGCGTCAGATTATATCGTTTCCGGTTTATGGCATATCAATCTAAACCGGAACATACTTAGCGAATCTACCGAGGAGAAAAACAGGTTTCTAAATGATTGCTAAGGGGGAAAGATCTGAGTATGCTGAGGAAAAGAAACTAATCTAAAGACTCAAAGAAAAGCTACACAGACTTTATACCAAAAGGATGGATTTACATGTCAGACAGGAGCAATAAAGATTCAACGCATCTACAGCGGAGTAAAAATGGAGAAGATCGAAAAGTAAAACTACGACGAATCACGGGTTCAAAGAACGAACGAGACGAAGCTTGTTGAGAGCTCTAATGGCGGAACGGATAAATCTACAGCATTATGACGGTGAGATCTAATCTAACACTAAGCGGAAGATCTGCTGACTAGGGCCTAAGGGTCACAAATCTTCTATGAGAAACGTATCTACGAAGAGGTGAAGCTTCATTGGAAGCCCTAATGGCGGAAGAACAAGGCAAAGTAATGGCGGACGCAAATCAACAGCAAGGAGGATGAACATACCTGGGACAGCGAGAATCGGCAGCGGAGATTAATCTGGTCAAGGCTCAGGTTGATGCAGCGGCCGGTCGAGGACTGGAGATCCGGCGGTCGTCGGCGGCGGTTTGAGCTCGGGCAGCAATGGAGGAAGAAGACGCAGGAAGAGGATGAAGTGAGAAGGAGATAATGAATGGGGGGTGGCGGTATTTATAGCCAGGAGTCAGATCTGAAACGACAGGTGCGAGAATCGAGGAGACAGAAATCGGATAAAGATCCCGTGACGCCTCGATCTTCGGGATAACCCTAAAAATACGCTACAGTACAGCTCACGGCGTTAAATGCGGAGATGATGTCATTGTCAGACTTCAATGATTTCGGAAGATGACGTCAGAGCCGGTTTACAAAAAGATGAAGACAGAAGAAAGTTATGTGAGACAAAGAAGACTGATATGAACAAGTTCAAATCATTCTGGGGCCTAATGTCAGGGATATGGTTAGTAGGTATAAACCGGATATTGTAAACCGGCTTAGTTATATCATACATGGCTTTAATATTTTAGTAGAGATTAAGGCCCATGAGATTTCAAGGCCCATGTATAGAAGTACGGTTTGTAAACCGCCAAGAGATGTAACTTGAGAGATAAGAAAGAAAAGACAGAGGCTGAGGCGGACACGATTATGAGCCGGCCTCGGGACTCTGTAAACCGGACCAGGCGTCACCTCTATATAAAGGGACGACCCGGCGACGGTTCAAGGACAAGCAACAATCAATCCGTCGAGACGCAGGCAAAGCGAATCCGCTCCCTGTAAACCGACGCCCAAGCAATATCAACCAACTAGACGTAGGCTTTTACCTTCTCTGAAGGGGCCGAACTAGTATAAATCCTTTGTGTCCTTTGTGTGCCATGAATCCTTTCAAGCTAACCCGTGCGATGGTTCCATCATCAAGTCCGCTAAACCGGACATCTGCCGTGTTATTTCCACGACACCAGCCGGCCTGCTAGGCCCGACCGCTCCTAACCCTAGCCGTTTCCCCGTCGCTCCTCTTCTCCCTCGTCCACCACCACCCCTCGTTCCCCTCTCGTTCGACCCCGTGCGCCCGCTCCCTCTCTCTAATTTCCTCCCGATCCCATCTCTCTCCCGTCTCCCTTCCTCCCTCCCGCGGGCCGGCCATGAGCCGCCGACGTCGCCTGCGCCGCCGCAGCGCGCAGCCCCGGCGCGCCCCGTCCCCGCGGAGGCCATGCCCCTCCGGCCGGCCAGGAGCTGCGCCTCCAGCAGCAAGGCCCGCGCCGTGGCCAGCCTCCGCGCCAGGAGCCGAGCTCCCCGAGCCATCCTCTGCAGCTCTCGCCCACGCCAAGGCCGCCCCGCATCGCAGGCGCCGGAGCACCTGCGCCCTTCTTCGCCAGCAGCGCGCCGCCCGGCCGGGGCTCCCCAGCGTGTCGGCCCCTTCCTCCGCCGCGCGCCAAGGCCGCGCCTCAGCTTCCTCCTGCTGCCTCCTCGCCAACTCTCTCCGGCCCCGAGCGCCTCGTCCTCCGCGTCCAGAGCCCTGCCGGCCAGGCCCGGCGCCCCACCGCCACACAACCGTCCAGCGCCTCCTCCGCCCTGGGCCACCTCCACCGCGTCCGTCCTCGCCAAGTCTGCCGCGTCCCCGTCCTCAAGCAGCCCCACCTCTGCTGCCTCCATCCCCGACGTCGTGGTCGCCCTGCTGGTCGCTCCTCCTCTCCGCCGCCCGAGCTATGCGGGAGACGAACACCCTGCAGCCATCTCCTTTTGTTGCGTTGTTGTTTATCCCAGGGCCTCGGAGGTCGAGTACCGCGACTTCACGGATTCCCCAAGTACCCCTACGGCTCGTCAAGATCAGCAAGACCGGCAAGTTCGACAAGTGCATCTACGAACTCGACGCCCGAACGACTACGCTTGGTGGATGCGACAAGTACCACGACGGACACCAAGTACCTCTACATGACCCGACAAGTACCACGACTACTCGGAGACCCCAAGTACCCCTACCGTCGCCCCGTGTACCTCTACGGAACGTGTACGACTCCGAAACAAGAACGACTACACGTGACGACGAACGCCAAGTACCACCACGTCCGACGATGTGACATGAACCCCTACGACAAGTACCTCTCCGAACGGGATGTGAACGACTACATGTGTACCTCTACGGAACAACTACTTTCTCTTCGGAAACGTGAACCACTACTTCCTCTACGACCCGCGAGAACGTCTACTTCCACTACGTCCCTCGACGACTTGACCCCTCCGAGAACGATTGTCCCGAAGGTATAACCCGAGACGATGACCCGTGGAATGCTTGTGATGTGGTTGTATGAAATGTTTCCCTTGTGTGCACCGTGCCCGTTTAGTCTTTTGTCGTGCTCCTCGGTTGCCTCGTCACCGACTCGTGGGAACCCGGTAACGGGATCACCCCCACCTCCATCTTGCTCGTTCACGCCATCTTTCCTTTTGCACCGGACTCTCAACAAGTTACCGGAACCGAATTGTTGCGTCGCATCATTTTCGGATCGTTGCCGTGGCCCCCCTTTTTCTTCCACCACGGTGACAAATACTTCATATCCTCTTATGTCAACCTTTTTTTAATAACTTGCATAAACTTGATCATGTCATCCGCATCATGTTAACAACATTAATATGTGTGAATTGTTGTTTGCTTATATTTACTAAACATGCTTATGGGGATTTTCCGGACTTGTTATTGTTATTTTCCGGCCTCATTTAAAATGCCTAAATAGTGTAGTTTTTTTATGCTTCACCTCTTGCCATGTTAAAACATTTAATCTTGTCTTGTAAATAAACGAGAGTCAACTAAATAATTATAATGTGGTGTTTCGTCAATATGCAACTCGTTGCATATTGAGCTCCACTTAACTTGTAGTTTTGTTTGTGCTCTTTGCCATGTCATGCATATTAAACCGGACATGCATCATACTTGTTTGTGCATCGTATGCCATGTTTATGCTTGTGTGTTTACCGCGTTGTTCTTCTTTCCGGTTGCTTCTCTTGTTAGCTTCGGTTTCGTTCCGGAGTTGTGAGGATTCGCTCGACTATTTTGCTCCGTCTACTTCATGGATCCGTTCTTCTTCCTTGCGGAATCCCAGGCAAGATGATCATACCCTTGGATACCTTTACTACCATTGCCATGCTTAGTTGTCTCGATGCTATCGTTACATGTCGCGCGACCCATCTTTTATGTCAGCCTCTCCTTGTTGCCATGAAACCTCTAACCTTTGACACCTTCCTAGCAAAACCACTGTTTGGCTATGTTACTCGCTTGCTCAGCCCCGCTTGCTCAGCCCCTCTTATAGCGTTGTTAGTTGTAGGTGAAGATGAAGTTTGTTCCAGGAGGGAACTTTTTGTTGGAATATCACAATATCTATAATTATTATTAACACAGCTATATACTGGGCATGGGTGGAAGGCTTGGCCTTTTGCTCGGTGTTTTGTTCCACTCATGCCACCTTAGGCGCCGATAAACCGGCATTATGTTCCTTGATTTTGTGTTCCTTACACGATGGGTGGATGGGGACCCCTTGACAGTTCGACTTTGAATAAAACTCCTCCAGCAAGGCCCAACATTGGTTTTAATTTGCTCATAATAACAACTTAATTAATTAATTAAATTGCATAGGGAGTTAGCGCTACCCGAGGATTCTTTCTACATAGCAGGGGGGCCAGTGCTGATGGTGTTGGTCCCAAACGGGGGTCCTGCAGGGCCGCCTTGGGGAAACCCGAGGTATCTGGTATAACCTGTAGCATCGCCCATCCGGTAGTGTCCTGAGACGAGATACGCGCGGCTACTATCAAGGTGTCGACACACCGGGAGGTCTTGCTGGACTTGTTTTACCATTGTCGAAATGTCTTGTGCTACCGGGAAGCCGAGCCTGATCGGATTTCCCTAAGATAAGGGGTGATGATATTATATTTATCACTTCAGCTAATCGTGAGAGCTTGTGATGGGCTAAGTTGGAACACCCCTGCAGGGTTATAATCTTTCGAAAGCCGTGCCCGCGGTTATGTGGTAGATTGGAATTTGTTAATGTCCGGTTGTAGAAAACTTGACAGAGGATCCGAAGTAAAACACACAACTGTGTGAGTAACCGTGACTGTCTCTTTTCACTTTGAGAAGAGAACACGGTGGGGTTATGTTTGATTCGTATGTAGTTCAGGATCTGTAGCGATCACTACTTTTGTGACCGTTTGCGTAGATGCTCATCTTATTCTGGTACTCGTAAGTTAGCCACCATATTATGCTTAGCCGCTGCTGCAACCTCACCACTTTACCTCTTCCTACCCATAAAGCTTTGCTAGTCTCGATACCCATGGTTATGGGATTGCTGAGTCCTCGTGGCTCACAGATACTTCAACACCAGATGCAGGTTCGGCCGAGTATGAAGCAGGAGCTGGTTCAAGTTCTACACTGGGAGCTCGATGAAGAGAGTTTGGCCGTATGCTTGTTATGTTTTCGACGATCAGTAGTGGTTTCTACTAGGATTCGATCCTCACCTGTGGTTTTATGTTGTTTTTGTATCTTTCTTTTGGATCTTCGCCCGTAGTCGGGTTGTGATGTTTTGAATGATGTTTTACTTATGTAATGTATTGTGTGAAGTGGCGAGTGTAAGCCAACTATCTCCTTTTGCATTTTAATCCCTCTTTTACATGAGTCGTGCAAAGATACCAAACTTGAGATCATTCTAGGATGGGCTTATACCTTTAAGTCGTGCCTCAACACGTAGGAGGTATAGTCCCATCCTGGGCATTACACCATGGCGCCGCTGAGGAAGCCGTCTGCCGCGGAGAAAAGGAAGGCCCTGAAGGATTTGGCTTCACCGCCGTCAAAGAGGGGCCGCGGCCCTCCCCTCAAGTATGCCGTTGCGCCCGCGGCGATTCCTCGAGGGAGCGGGTGCGGCCTTCCGGGTCCCGACGCGGTCGCCGGTGAGAGCGCGGTGCCTCTTCCCGCGGTGAAGGTGCTCGCGGCCGTGGTGGGAGAGGAGGCGCGAGTTGGCGTTTGGCGGTCGTGCATCCTCCGCGCCCGCAGCTCCACTCCTTCGACGTGTCGTCGGAGTTCGTGGTGTGGGCGGAGAAGCCTAGCGGCTTGTGGCTCCGACTTCCCCTCTTGTTTGGCAACGTGCTACCAGCCAGAGGCACCGGCGGCCTTTGGCTGAAGACCGACGGTTGCTGCAGTGGTGCGTCTTGGGTGGAGGTTGATGTGGCTCCCTCGGGCGATGTGTTCCTGGAGCACGGCTGGTAATCGTTTGCACGCGCGCCGACTGCATGGGAGGTGTACGCTCCACTTGAGGTATGATGGCGCCTCAATGTTGTTCGTCAGGGTCTTCTCGGAGGAAGGGAGGTGCCTTGGGTGCTGTCCTGAAGCTGATGACGAAGAGGACGCCGGGGACGCCGTCCGGAGGAGCAGTTCCTCCTCCGGAGACGAGCTTGGTCCTGGGGGCGCCGCAGGTACCCCCTCTATGGCAGCAGCAGCTCCTCTAGCAACGGCGGCTACAACGAGCCACCGCGCCGCCGAGCTCGGCTCGGCGAGGGGAGGGGGTCGTTGCGCTGCTGTGGCTCGGTGAAGCGGGAGGAGTTGGGAGACTCCGACTGAGTGGGAGCAGCCTCTGCTTCTTCTTTTTTCTTCACTTTCTTCCTATGTCAAAATTTTAAGTTGCCTCGAGAAGGCGTGTAATGGACTATGACATATGTATGAAGCGAGAACTTGCTATCATGTTTTTGGTCTGGGTGAGATTACTTAGCTTATGTGCTGCGATGTCTTGAGGCGAAGTGGTCCTGACTCACTGGCATCATGAGCCCCTATCAGGCCATGAGGACGGCTGAGTTCGGAGAACCTCCGCAGCCCCCGAGTATGGGTGAGTCACTGAGAGCTGCTGAGAGCGCCAAGCACGGGTTAAGGCGCCAAGGCCTGAGCTGGAGCCTGAGCAGGCTTGGCCAGGCGAGGTCACGGGACCGTGGCATACGAGAGCCGGGACCGACCATGTCCGAGCCCCCACGCGCGAGGCACGCGAAGGAGAGCCAGCGGCGCAGCCCCTGCTTGACAAGCTCAACTTAAAACTGGCGAGAGAAAATCCCAAGCAAGACTTCCAACCAAATGCAAGAAGCACAAGAACTTCGTAGCATGGGGTAGAGGAAGGGTTGATAGCCAAGGAAGTAGATAAGGCTGACAGCCAAACACCAAGCCAAAAAAGGAAAAAGGTCGCGTCCGACCCCTACACTATGTCTTCTTCCCAACGCGGAGCTAAGGACTGCCACTGGGATGTGTGTGGGAGCCTCGTCTGATGGCCCGTAGGCAACGCTCAGGAGACTCCGAGGCGTGTACAACCCCCACTCGTTATTATGTGAGAGTGTCACGAGCGGAGACCTTCACGGGCATGAAGCCTTGATTACGGATAGAACCTCCTGAGGTGCTCAATGTTCCAGGAATTCTGGATAGGTATCCCATCCTGCGTCTCCAGGCGCACAGCACCAGGCCTAGAGACACGGGCGATTCTGAATGGGCCCTCCCACATGGGCGAGAGCTTGTGTAACCCCTCCCTGGAGAGGACCCACCTCAGGACCAAGTCACCAACTTCAAGTGTTCTTGCATGGACACTGCGGCAGTGGTACCGCCGCAACGCCTGCTGATATCGCGCCGCCCTAAGGGCAGCTCGGCGGCGGCCCTCCTCGCCGAGCACGAGGTCCATCCGCCAGGCGGCGTCCTGGCATTCCTCGTTGAAAGCCAAGACCCGTGGGGAGCGATGCTTGACCTCGTGAGGGAGGGGTGCCTCCGCCCAGTTGACAAGAAAGAAAGGAGTTTCTCCCATGGGTTTGGTGGCAGTGATTCGGATCGAACACATCACGGAATGGAGTTCGTCGATCCAGCCCCTGTCGCAAGCCTCAAGCTTCTTCTTAAAGCTGCACGTCTTGAGGCCACGCAAGACTTCCGCGTTGGCGCGTTCGGCCTGACCGTTGCTCCTAGGGTGAGCCACCGAGGCGTAGCAGATCTATGTTCCAAGGTTAGCACAATATGACGTGAAGAGATTTCTTGTGAACTGTGAATCGTTATCCGTGATGATGCGGCTGGGGACCCTGAATCACCTCACGAGGCCCTGGATGAACTTGACGGCCGACCCGGCTGGGATCGCGCGAACAGGCTCCACCTCTGCCCACTTGGTGAATTTGTCGATGGCGACGTACAGGAAGCGGTAGCCTCCCACTGCCCAGGGAAATGGACCTAGGATGTCCAATCCCCAGACCGCGAAGGGCCAGGAGAGCGGCATCGTCTGGAGGCCCTACGCTGGCTGGTGGATCTGCTTGGCGTAAAATTGGCATGCCTCGCAAGCCTGCACAAGCTCCGTGGCGTCGTTGAGCACCGTGGGCCAGTATAAGCCGCTGCGGAAGGCCTTGCCCACGAGGGTGCGGGACGACGAGTGGTGACCGCAGTCCCCACCGTGGATGTCAGCCAACAGCTCGCGCCCTTGTTTCCTCGAGATGCATTTTAGTGACACGTCGTTGGGGCGCCTCCTGTAGAGTTCGCCGTCTTGGATGCAGTAAGCCGTGGGGAGCGTCTTCCTCCTTGTCTGGCAGGGTGTCGTGTTGCAGGTACATCTTGAGCTCTTGGGTCCAGCAACACTCCTCGGGCTCCGCGGCGAGTAGCAGGCGGGCTCCGGAGGCCGGTCCGCAGGGCGGGGCTCCATCCGCAGGCGCCGCAGGTAGCCCCTGCTGAGGGGACACAGGCTCGGGAACGGGCGGTGTTGCTGACGGTTTGAGCAGCTGCTCCTCAAAGACGCCCGGCCTCTGAGGCTCCCCCTGGAGGCTCGTTTGGTGAGGTCATCCGCTTCCTTGTTGGTGCCTCTTGGTACGTGCTGCACCTCTAGCCCTCGGAATCGCTTTTCCATCTTGCGCACCTCCTCCAGATATGCCTCCATGTGCTCGTCCTTGGGCTTGTATTTCTTGTTAGAGAAGTTGATGATGAGCTGCGAATCGCCTCTGATGGTGAGACGCTTGACCCCCAGTGCAGCAACGGCCTTGAGCCCAGCAATTAGGCCCTCATACTCTGCGATGTTGTTGGAGACCTTCTCGCCTTGCTGGAAGCAAAGCTGCACGGCGTAGTACAACTTATCCTGAGTGGGAGATACTAACACGGCGCCAGCCCCCGCGCCAAGGCGCGAGAAGGCGCCGTCGAAGTATACCACCCATCCATCCAGGGCTTCATCACCGGGGGCCAGCAAGCGATCCTCGCTAGCCCCCTGCTCTGGCGCGTCGGTCCATTCTGCCACAAAGTCTGCCGGAGCCGCTCCCTTGATCGCCCGGGTGGTGCTAAACTCCTACTGGAACGCATGGAGCTCGATGTTCCACTTGATGACCCTCCCGATGACATTCGGGCCCAGGAGTACTTTCTCGAGAGGGTATGACCAGACAACCTTCATAGGGTGGCCCTAGAAGTAATGGTGCAGCTTCCTGGAGGCGACAAGGAGCACCAGGAGCAGCTTCTGAGGCATCGGGTAGCACGAGCGCCCGTAGCACAATACGGTGCTGACGAAGTACACTGGGTGCTCCACGAGGGTCGGTGCTGTAGGACCCTTAGGAGCTTCAGGAATCTTGGGTGCCTCTTGCTGGATGGCGGGGACGCCAGTAACCATGGTCGAATCTACCTCTGGAACCACGTCAGGGGGCGATGAGGGTCCTCAGGATGCCGAATTGCCCGGTGGCCTCGCGCTTCAGGGCCTCTCCTTGTGCTCCACCACTAGCGCTGCACTAGCGGAGAGAGGCATCGCGGCGAGGTAGAGAGTCATGGGTTCCAGGGGTTCCAGGGGTCGCGGTGCTACCATAACCGGTGGGCTGGTGAGGTATTCCTTGAGATCCCGAAAGGTGGCATCGGCCTCGGGATTCCACTCAAAGGGCCCCTTCTTCTTCATGAGCTTGAAGAACGGGAGGACGCGTTCACCAAGCTTAGAGATGAAGCATCCCAGGGACGTTACGCATCCCGCAAGCTTCTGCATCTCCTCCAGGTTTGTGGGCGGCTTCATTCTTTCGATGGCCATGATCTTTTCCGGATTAGCTTCAATGCCCCGGTGTGAAACCAGGAACCCTAGCAACTTGCCAGAGGGTACTCCAAACACGCACTTCTCGGGGTTGAGGCACAATTTCACCTTGCGCAGGTTGGTGAACGTTTCTTCTAGGTCCTGGACGAGAGTCCTGGCCTCTCTGGTCTTGACCATGATGTCGTCGACGTAGGCCTCCGCGTTCCTCCCGAGCTGAGGGCCGAGGGTGATGTGCATCAGGCGCTGGAAGGTGGCGCCCGTGTTTCTCAGTCCAAAAGGCATGCAGGTGTAGCAGTAGAACCCACATGGGGTTAGGAACGCTGTTTTCTCCACATCCTCCACCGCCATCTTGATTTGGTGGTAACCCGAGAAGGCGCGAGGAAGTAGAGCAGGTCGCACTCAGCCGTCGAGTCCATGATCTGGTCGATGCGCGGGAGAGGGAATGGGTCCTGAGGGCAGAACTTGTTGAGGTTCGTGAAGTCGACGCACATGCGCTCCTTGCCTCCTTTCTTCGGAACTATGACGGGGTTGGCCAGCCACTCCGGGTGTCGCACCTCCCGTACGACGCCTGCTTCCTCTATCTTCTGAACCTCCTAAACGATGAAGGCCTACTTCTCCGGGGCTTGTCTGCGTGCTTTTTGCTTGATAGGGCGCGCGTTGGGGCACACCGTGAGGTGATGCTCGATGATGTGCCTAGGCACCCCGACCAAGTCAGCGGCTTTCCAAGCGAACACATCCTTGTTAGCCCCGAGGAAGCTAATCCGCGCTGCCTCTTGCTAAGGGTCCATGCCCGTGCCGATGGTGAAGGTGGCTCCTGAGACCTCCTCGCCAGCGGGCACCTGCTTCGTCTCGGATGGGTCCTAAGAGAAGAGCTGCTTCTTCTTGGCAGGCGGGCTTCCGGCGTCTCCGGTGCCCCTTTTTCACCTGGATGAGCTGCGGCAGCAGCCCTGTAAGCGTGCCCGAGCACCTGAATGGCGGCCTTGGGGTCCCCTTTGATTGTGATGACACCGTTGCTCCCGAGCATCTTGACGGTGTTGTAGCCCGGTTGAGTCGCCGCCATGAATTTCGCAAATGCTGGGAAGCCAAGGACGGCGTTGTAGGGCAGGTGGATGGGCGCAACATCAAAGTCGATGAGCTCAGTCCAGTAGTTAGCGGGTGTGCCAAAGGTGGCCGGGAGGTGGATCTGGCCGATCGGGACGGCCGAGCCCGCGGCCCCTGAGAAAGGCTTGGTGGGGAGGAGCTGCCTGTAGGACACGAGCAGATGACCGAAGGCTTTGGGGGAGAGGATGTTGAGCCCGTCGCCGCCGTTGATGAGGGTCCTCGTGACGGCCACCCTGTAGATGGTGGGCGTGCATACCGTGGGGAGGACTCTTGTGCTAGCTGCTTCTGTGGCGCGGTCGCTAGGGCCGAAGGTGATGACGTGCCCCTGCGTGCTCTGTGCTCGCGAGGCCTCGTGCGGCTGGGCGGCGGCCCCGACCTGCCGAAAGTGCGACTTGATGTGCCGGGCCGATGTCGGTGCTTGGGATCCTCCGAGGATGCAGGCGACCCCGCGGCAGGGCAGCTCCCCGCCGGCAGCGCTCCGCAGCCTGCTGACACGGGCCGTTCAAGCGCCGAGCTCCCCATGGGTGGCCGGTGCCGGGGCAGCCATCGTGCCACCAAGAGTGCCGCCGGCGAGGCCACATGGAGTGGAAGTGGTAGAGCAGGCCACTCTCCGGTGGCCCGGCCGGTCGTCGGGGAAGGAGGCGGAGCGCCCATGGGTGACACGGTCCGCCGATGCCACTCGGATGACGGGGAAAGCGCCAGCCTCCATGCGGATGTGGCGGGCCGCGGTCATCGTGGCGGCGCAGAGTAGGAGAGGGGAGGCGAGGTCATCGGAGAGGCGAGATTTCAACAGGCCCCCTACCTGGCGCGCCAAATGTCGGATTACGGGCTCCGCAAGCCCAAGAAGTTCGAACACAGGGGCCTGAACGAATATCTCTCCCACTCACGTCCACTAGCGTCTCGCCCTTGTCCGGTGAAGAGATTCAAGTGAACAACAAGTAAAGCGCACAAGAATTTACCCAGGTTTAGGCCACCTTGCGGTGTAAAACCCTACTTCCTGCTTTGGTGGATTGGCCTCGGGAGGTCTTGAATATGGATGAGTAGAGTGATTCCTGAGCTCAGGAGGAGAGATTAGGAGGGTCAGGAGGCAAGGGTTCTTGCTCCTTTGTGCGAGGGCAGAGTTTCTAGATCTGATCCACTTCCATCCCCTCCATAGTGGGGATCCTAGCTACTTATATAGGCGGCCAGGGTCCTCTTCCCTCGAAATGTTTAGGCGGGAAGGGATCCCACAACGGACATTTTAAGCGGGAACACAAGGATGTTCCTACCCTCACAAAAGCGGTCTTCGCCTGCAAAGGGATCCGGCGATGACGCGGTGGTGGGCTCGGTGGTGACATCCTCCCTGTCGTCCTTGCGGTCTTCGGTCTTGTTGCACCAATGGGGAAACCTTTGTCATGCTCCTCGGGAACCTGTGCCTGCGCTGTCTCCTTTGCACCAAAATGGCAACTGCGCCGCTGGCACGCGCTGTCACCCGCTGGCGCGGTTCATCACTACTTGCGTCACTGCCTCCTCCTAAGGCAGGCTTGGCCTTGGATCCTCCGCCCCTCCGGAGCTACCTAGCCGAGGCCGCTCCTGGGGGGTCTTGATGTCGTTCTCCTCGCGAGGTCTAGCCCCGTCGCGAGGGTCTTGAGCAGCTGGTCGATCAGCTGGGCTCTACCAGGCCATGGTAGGAGCGCGCCACGGCCCTCAGACAAGCAAGTCTGGGTACCCTGGTTCCCAGGACGTCGACACATTTCTCCATTCAGCCTTGATAACTGCGCGACTCGACAAGTCCCTGCATGCACAAAATACGATCATTACCTGCGATTATGGAGGCTGGCAGTTGGCCTTCTCCTGGCTATAAGTAAGGCGACCGACAGAGCCCTTGTTGCCCATCTTCTCCCTTCATTCCTCTCGCTTCTTCTTCTTCCTTGCTCCGTGCCCGGCTGAGCCGCCCATGGCGCCGACGAGGAGGTTTTCGTCCGCAGAGAAGGAGAGACCCGCTAGGAGGGGCCCGGCTCACCACCACCCAAGAGGGGATGAGGCCGCCCCCGTAAGTGTGCCATGACTCTTGCCGCGGCTCCTCGCGGGCGCGGGTGGACCTCCATAGTGCTTGGCGCCGCCCTCGACAGCCGCGGTGGAGGTTCCTTGAGTGGTGGTGATTGCCGAGGCTGCTGGAGTCCTTTGAATGAGAGAAGGCGCGCCGGGGTCGCCCGGCCTCCCCGGCCGCGCTTTCATTTGGTGGAGGTGATGCTGGAATTCATCGTGTGGTCGGAGAGTCCGGCCCGTACTCGGCTCCAGCTCCCGCGCTCCCTAGCTGGCGAACTCCCGTCCGCGAGCTCCAGCGGCCTTTGGCCGCAAGCGGACGGCTGCTGTAGCACGGCTTCGTGGGTTGCGGTGGAGATCTCCGTCGCGGGCGCCGTGACCCTGGCCCGCTGCTGGCAGACGTTCGCCCGCACGCGAGGCTTGGGCAGGTGGTGCACCCTTCACTTCAAGTATGATGGCGACTCGACCCTCTTTTTGAGGGTGTTCAGGGAAGACGACTGCCATGCCGGGTGCTGCCCCGAGGACAACGACGTCGGCGAGGTGCTTGGCCTTGGCGATGGCCGCAGTTCATCTAGCTACGGCGACTCGTCCTTCAACGACAACTCAAGCAACGGTGGCTATGACCAGCCGCCATGTCGCCGCGCCAGCTTCGAGGGCGGTGCTGGGTCGTCTCGTCGTCACGCCCAAGTGAAGCGTAAGGAGGGATTCGGCTGAGCTCGGGGAGCAGGCCCTCGCGAGCAGCCACACCTCAGGAGTCGTCATTGCCTGCTCTCGATCTTCCTTCCTTCCTGCATTATCCAAGCAAATAAATATGGGGCCCTAGAAGGGCATGTAATGAACTGTGGTTTTTATGATGCTTAGGGCCATGTTTAGTGTCCCCAGCCAGCATTGCGGGTTCTTTGTATTATACGCCCATAGGGTGAGGATACTTATCTTGACGTAATCGAATAGCCCTCATCTTGTGACGCGTGGCCCTTCGGGAGGCTGCAAAAACTCATTAGGTGGTTATTATCCTTCACCGCACGAGGTCCCTGGAGTGGGCCGAACATGGCCGAACACACCCTGTCGCGGTACCCATGGGGCATGGACATAAGGAGAGGGGCGCGTCAATCATAAGCCCGAACATGGACGCCTCGCGGAGGCTAAGGGATGCGCGCTAGGGAGAGCGTCGGGCAACTACCGCTTCCTGTAAGGCGAGGCCAAAAATCGAGGGAAGAACCAAAGAGAGAGAGAGAGTGATTAAACCAAGCAATTCGATGATCGCCAGAACTTTCAAAATCCGTTAAAAGAGGGAAGGGGCAAGCCAACTCCAGAAAGCAAATGAACAGCCACGTCCGGCACCTAATCTAGTCTTCTCACCAGCGCGAAGCTAAGTGGTGCCACTAGGACATGCGAGGGAGCCCCCAAGGCCCGAGGGCGGCACTCCGGAGACTCTGGGGCATGTACATCCCCACTCATTATTACGTGAGAGTGTCATGAGAGGAGACCTTCACGGGCGTGAGCCTTGCTTCACAGGCACTGGGCCTTGGCTTCTCAGGCACAGGGCCTTGTCTTCACACACACAGGGCCTTGCTTCACAAGCATAGGGCCTTGTCTTCATAGGCTCGGGGCCTTGCTTCGCAGGCACATGGCCTTTTCTTCACAGGCATGGGGCCTTGCTTCACGGGTAGAACTTCTGGAGATGCCGAATGTTCCACACGTTCTGGACGGGGACGCCGTCCCCCATTTCTAGGTGCACGGCGCCAAGCCTGGAGACGTGGGTGATCTTGAACGGGCCCTCCCACATGGGTGAAATCTTGTGCAGCCCTTCCCTGGAGAGGACTCGCCTTAGGATGAGGTCACCTACCTCGAGTGTCCTTGGGCGGATGTTGCGACAATGGTACCGACGCAAGGCCTGCTGGTACCTTGCTGCTCGGAGCGAAGCGTCCCATCGGTGTTCCTCTCCTAGCATGACGTCATCCCCTGCATGGCATCCTTCTGCGCTTCGTCGAACGCTAGGACTCACGCGGAGTGGTGCCTGACCTCGTGAGGGAGAACCGCTTCGGCTCCGTAGACGAGGAAGAACGGGGTCTCACCTGTAGGCTTGGTGACGGTGGTGCGGTTCGACCACATCATGGACTGGAGCTCATCGTGCCAACCCCTTCCGCAAGCTTTGAGCTTCTTCTGGAAGGCCCTAGTCTTGAGGCCTCTTAAAACCTTTGCGTTCGTGTGCTCGGCCTGGCCATTGCTTCTAGGATGCGCTACCAAAGCGTAGCAAATCGGCGTTCCAAGATTAGCACAATATGTTTTGAAAAGGTTTCTAGTGAACGGTGTGCCGTTGTCGGTGATGATGCAGTTGGGGACCCCGAATCGGTTTACGACACCCTTGATGAACTTGACTACGGAGCCGGCTGGAATGGTTCAGACGTCTTCCACCTCTGCACATTTGGTGAACTTGTCGACGGCAACGTAGAGGTAGAGGTAGCCCCCGGGCGCTCTATGGAAAGGGCCCAGGATGTCCAGCCCCCATACTGCGAACGACGAGGAGAGCAGGATGGTTTGGAGGCCGTGAGCCGGTTGGTGGATCTGCTTGGCATACAATTGGCTAGCCTCGCATGATTCACCTGCTCGGCGACATCGTTGAGCGCCGTGGGCCAGTAGAAACCGCTGCGGAACGCCTTGCCGACCAAGGTGCGCGACGATGAGTGATGCCCGCAGTCCCCTGCGTGGATGTCAGCTAGCAGCTCGCCTCCCTGCTTCCTAGAGATGCATCGCAAAGAAACATCATTCGGCCGTTTCCTGTAAAGCTCACCATCTTGGATGCAATATGTCGTCGCCTGTCAGGCCACGCATTCGGCATCCTGCTCCTTTCCTGGAAGCGCTCCTCGCACCTGGTACGCCTTGAGCTCCTCGGTCCAGCATCCCTCCTGAGGCTCGAGCGCCTGGAGCAGGCGGGTTCCTAAGGCCGGGCCGCAGGCGGGGGCTCCCGAGGTCAGTGGTTGAGGGAGTTCCCCCTGAGGCTTTGTTAGCTCCTCTTGTGGGGGTGACGCCGAAGGCCTGAGGAGCCGCTCCTCGAGGACATCTGGCTCCTAGGGCGGGTGCCTAGATGCTCTCTTGGCGATGTTGTCCTGTAGGGCGTGGTCGCTTGCTTGCCCTGCGAGAGCCTCGGGAGCATCGCTCTGTGTCTGTGGGGCCTTGTTTTGGTGCTCCTCCCGGATTGCCACTAACGCTGCGCTGGCAGAATGCGGTGTAGCGGCCAGGTAAAGCACCAGGGGCTCTTAAGGTTTGGGTGCCACCATTACTGGTGGGCTGGTGAGGTATCTCTTGAGGTTTTCGAACGCCACATCATCCTCAGGGGTCCACTCGAATGGGCCCTTCCTTTTCATCAGTTTCAAGAAGGGGAGGGCTCGCTCCCCCAGCTTGGAGATGAAACACCCGAGGGACGTTACACAGCTGGCCAACTTCTGCATCTCCTTGAGGTTCTTGGGCGGACTGATCTTTTCTATGGCCTTGACCTTCTCGGGGTTAGCCTCGATCCCTCTGTGCGACACCAGGAAGCCCAAAAGCTTACCTGGCGGGACGCTGAACACGCACTTTTCCGGGTTGAGCTGCTAGTCTACCTTACGCAGGCTGGCGAAGGTTTCCTCCAGATCTTTGATGAGGGTTGTGGCCTCCTGAGACTTTACCATGATGTCGTCAATGTATGCCTCAGCATTCCTCCCGAGCAGCTCTCCCAGAGCGATATGCATCAATCGCTGGAAGGTTGCTCCTGCATTCCGCAACCCGAACGACATACAAGTGTAGCAGTATACTCTGCACGGGGTGAGGAAGGCAGTCTTCTCGACATCTTGCACTGCCATCTTGATTTGGTGGTAGCCTGAGGAGGCATGTAGGAAGCACAGTAGGTCACACTCGATGGTGGAGTCGACAATCTGGTCGATGTGGGGCAGAGGAAACGGATCTTGTGGGCAAGCCTTGTTGAGGTTGGTGAAGTCGACACACATGCGCTCTTTTCCGCCTTTCTTGGGTACGACGACGGGGTTTGCTGGCCACTCCGGGTACCGGACCTCGCGGATGATACCCGCCGCTTCTAGGTTGTGAGTCTATTGTATGATGAAGGACAACTTCTCTATAGACTGGTGTCGGGCCTTCTGCTTCACAGGGCACACGTTGGGGCATACATTCATGTGATGTTCAATCACTCCCCTCGGGACTCCCGCGAGGTCCTTGGCTTCCCACGCGAACACCACCTTGTTAGCACGCAGGAATCCGACCAGCGCCTTTTCTTGAGCTGGGGGAAGGCTGGCACCTATGGTGAAGGTGGCGCCTGACGTCCCGTCTTAATCCACCAGCACCTGCTTCGTCTCGGCAGGGTCTTGGGAGAAAAGTTGCTTCTTATTTGCTGGTGCAGCCCCCTTGCCTCCTGGGGCATCCCCGTCGGTCAGATGTGCTGCCGAAGCAGCCCAGAAGGCAAGCTTGAGGGCCACCAGAGCTTCCTTGGAGTCCCCCATTATGGTGAGCATGCCGCTGCTCCCCGGCATCTTCATGAGGTTGTAGGCCGGATGGGTTGCGGCCATGAACTGAGCCAGCGCGGGGTACCCGAGGATGGCGTTGTATGGGAGGCTGATCCGGGCGATGTCGAAGTCGATCAGCTTGGTGCGGTAGTTTTCGCGGGTGCCGAAGGTGACCGGGAGGCGGATCTGCCCCAGAGGGCTGGCAGAACTACTGCCGACTCCGGAGAAGGGCTTGATGGGGCGCAGCCGCTCGAGCGGCACGTGGAGCAGGCTAAAAGCTTCTACTGACAACACGTTGAGGCCAGCCCCACCATCGATGAGGGTCTTGGTGACTGCCACGTTGCAGATAGTGGGTGTGTAGAGCATCGGGAGAGCGCCTGAGCCCGCAGCGGAAGCGGGGTGGTCAGCTGAGTCGAAGGTGAGGTCGGTCTTGGGCGCCGCCCATCCAGGAGGGGCCCCCCGACGTACGGAGGCGGCACCGATCAGGCGAAAGAACTACTTGACGTGGCGGTCCGAGGGCGGCGCTTGGGAACCGCCGAGAAGGGCCGCGGCAACGTGGGGCGCTGGCGCCCCGAAGCGCACGATGAAGAGGCCGCGCAGCTCCTCCCAGGATGCCACAAATGACTCTGGCAAGCTGAGAAACGAGGCATGCGGAACTCCAGTGAGCGCCAAGGGGAACCAGTTGGCCATGACCTTGCTGCCGCCGCCGGCTGTCGAGACGGCATCCTCGTAGGCCTGGAGGAAGACGATCGGATCTGCCGCCCAATCGTAATGGGGCGGTAGATCTGACCTGAACTTGGGTAGCCACTGCACCTGTCGCAAGGGGGGGGGGTGAAGGCTCAGTGGCCCGCTACGCCGCCGTGCGCGCCCACCATGCCGGTCAAAGAAGAGGCGCTCGCCATGAGAGCCTGGCGGATGGAAAGCGGGGTCGATGTAGAGGCGAAACTTCAGCGCAGCCCCTACCTGGCACGCTAAATGTCGGATCTTGGGTTCCGACAAAACCCTTGTTGTTCGAACACTCTGGTGCGCACGAAGATCCCTCCTTCCGCCCTAGCTCGTCTACTCGCCGATCCCAAGGCCTAGCTTGATGAACTCGAAGAACAAGGGACACAAGGGTTTATATTGGTTCCGGCCACCGTTGTGGTGTAATACCCTAATCCAGTGTGGTGTGATGGATTTACTTATAGGTTGCGGAAGAACTAGTACAATGGAAGAACAGCCTCCTGAGGAGAGGTGTTCTTGTGCTCGGTTGAGCTTGCTGGTGTGTCTCTTCTTGGCCCCGGATCAGCCTGTCTCATATGGTGGTGGCTAGTCCTATTTATAGAGGCTTGGATCCTCTTCCCAAATATTGAGTGGGACCCACAACGGCTAAATTCGAAAGGGGGACGTCTAGTACAAGTTATCCTAACAAAAGGTGGTCTTCGCCTGCCAAAGGCTCTGGTGGTGACGCCGCTGTGGGCTCCGCGATGACCTCCACTCTACCGTCTTGCTGGTCTTGGTCTTGTTGCATCGATATGTAAACCTTTGCCTGATGCCTTGGGACTCCTCGCCTGCGCCTGCCCCTTTAGCACCAAAGAGGAAACTGGCACCCTGCGCTTGATGGCGCCCGCTTGGCCTTGATCGTCATGGCTCACGTCACGAGGACCTCGCGAGGTGCCCCTTGCCTTGATATCTCCGCTCCTCGGGAGCCAGCCTAGTGAGGCTGGCCCAGGGAAGGTTTTGTGTCGCCCACCTCGCGAGGCTTGGCCCCTCGCGAGGGTCTTGAGTGGGTGCTGGCGAGGTTGGGCCGTACTAGGCCGCTGGATGAGCCACGCCCTGGGCCGCAGGCAACCAAGTCTGGGTACCCCCGTTCCCAGGATGGCAACATTATCTAGTCACTATCAACAAGTTACTAGAATTTCGTGATGAACTATAATATGGAAGGGATGACGAAAACGATTCCCGAACTCTTCGTGATGCTGAAATCAACGAAGGTAGAAATCAAGGAAGAGCATCAATTGTTGATGGTTAACAAGACCACTAGTTTCAAGAAAAGGGCAAGGGGAAGAAAGGGAACTTCAATAAGAATGCCAAGCAAGTTGTCACTCCCGTGAAAAAGCCCAAAGCTGGACCTAAGCCTGAAACTGAGTGCTTCTAACTGCAAAGGAAATGGTCACTGGAAGCGGAAGTTCCCCAAATATTTGGCAGATAAGAAGGATGGCGAAGTGAATAAAGTTATACTTGATATACATATTGATAATGTGTACCTCACTAGTGTTCATAGTAGCCCCTGGGTATTTGATACTTGTTCGGTTGCTAAGATTAGTAACTCGAAACAGGAGTTGCAGAATAAACGGAGACTAGTTGAGGGTGAGGTGACGATGTGTGTTGGAAGTAGTTCCAATATTGATATGATCATCATCGCACACTCCATGTACTTTCGGGATTAGTGTTAAACCTAAATAAATATTATTTGGTGTTTGCGTTGAGCATGAACAAGATCGGAACGTGTTTATTGCAATACGGTTATTCATTTAAGTGAGAGAATAATTGTTATTCTATTTACATGTATAAAACCTTGTATGGTCGTACACCCAAGGTGAATGGTTTATTGAATCTCGATTGTAGTAAATACACATATAGATAATATCGAAGCCAAAAGACGCAGAGTTGATAATGATAGTGCAACATACTTGTGGCAGTGTTGTTTAGGTTATATTGATGTAAAGCGCATGAAGAAACTCCATGGTGATGGACTTTTGGAATCACTTGATTATGAATCATTTGATGCTTGCGAACCATGCCTCATGGGCAAGATGACTAAAAACTCCGTTCTCCGGAACAATGGAGCGCTCAAGTAACTTATTGGTAATAATACATACTGATGTATGCGGATCAATGAGTGTTGATGCTCGCGGCGGGTATCGTTATTTTCTCACCTTCACTGATGATTTGAGCGGATATGGGTATATCTACTTGACGAAGCACAAGTCTGAAACTTTTGAAAAGTTCAAAGAATTTCAGAGTGAAGTAGAGAATCATCGTAACAAGAAAAAAAGTTTCTATGGTCTGATCGCGGAGGCGAATATTTGAGTTATGAGTTTGGTCTTTATTTGAAACACTGCGGAATAGTTTCACAGCTCACGCCACCGGGAACACCACAACGTAATGGTGTGTGTGAACATCGTAACCGTACTTTATTAGATATGGTGCGATATATGATGTCTCTTACCGATTTACCACTATCATTTTGGGATTATGCACTAGAGACAATTGCATTCACGTTAAATAGGGCACCATCTAAATCCGTTGAGACGACACCGTATGAACTGTGGTTTGGCAAGAAATCAAAAGAAACTGTACCTTCATTCGGAGAAATGTGTCTTCATAGGATACCCAAAAGAAACTGTTGGGTACACCTTCTATCACAGATCCGAAGGCAAGACGTTTGTTGCTAAGAATGGATCATTTCTAGAGAAGGAGTTTCTCTCGAAAGAAGTGAATGGGAGGAAAGTAGAACTTGATGAGGTAATTGTACCTTCTCTAGAATTGGAGAATAGCACACCATAGAAAATTGTTCCTCTGCTGCCTACACCAATTAGTGAGGAAGCTAATGATGATGATCATGAAACTTCGGATCAAGTAAACTACCAAACCTGGTAGGTCAACCAGAGTACATTCCGCGCCAGAGTGGTACGGTAACCTGATACGTCCATTTTCCATCATGTTTTCTTACTGTTATTTAGAATGTTTTTATCCATAATAATGCTTTTTGGAGTAATTCTAATGTCTTTTCTCTCATAATTTGCAAGGTACACACCAAGAGGGAGAATTCTGGCAGCTGGAAATCTGGACCTGAAAAAGCTACATCAGGCCACCTATTCTGCACAACTCCAAATGAGCTAAAACTCTGTGAGGATTTTTTATGGAATATTTCAGAAATATTGGAGTCAATAAACACCAGAGGGGGCCACCAGGTGGGCACAACCCACCTGGGCGTGCCAGGCCCCCTAGCGTGCCCTCGTGTATTGTGGCCTCCTCGGCCCACCTCCGGTGCCTATCTTGTGGCATATAAGTGATGTTGACCTAGAAAAAATCAGAAAAATACTTTCGGGACGGAACTCCGCCGCCTCGAGGCGAAACTTGGGCACGAGCACTTTTGCCCTCCGGTGGAGCAATTCCGCTGGGGGAACTTCCCTCCCAGAGGGGGAAATCATCTTCATCATCATCACCAACTACTCTCCCATCTTTGGGAGGGCAATCTCCATCAACATCTTCACCAACACTATCTGATCTCAAACCCTAGTTCATCTCTTGTATTCAATCTTGTTACCAGAACTATAGATTGTTTCTAGGGGGTGACTAGTAGTGTTGATTGCATCTTGTAGTTGATTACTATATGGTTTATTTGGTAGAAGATTATATGTTCAGATCTATTATGCATATTAATACCCCTCTGATCTTGAGCATGTTCATCACTTGTTAGTAGTTACCTTTGTTCTTGAGGTCACGGGAGAAATCATGTTTCAAGTAATCATGTGAATTTGATACGTGTTTGATATTTTGATAGTATGTATGTTGTGATGCCCATAGTGGTGTCATGTGAACGTCGACTAAATGACACTTCACCATATTTGGGCCTAAGGAAATAGATGGTGGGTTGCGAGAGTGACAGAAACTTAAACCCCGGTTTATGCACTACTCCGTAAGGGACCGATTGGATCCTAGAGTTTAATGCTATGGTTAAAATTTATTCTTAATACTTTTCTCGTAGTTGCGGATGCTTGCGGGAGGGTTAACCATAAGCAGGAGGTTTGTTCAAGTAAGAACAGCACCTAAGCACCGGTCGACCCACATATCAAATTATCAAAGTAGCAAACACAAATCAAAGCAACATGATGAAAGTGACTAGATGAAATTCCCGTGTACCCTCAAGAACGCTTTGCTTATTATAAGAGACTATTTTGGCATGTCCTTTGCTTCAAAAGGATTGGGCTACCTTTCTGCATACTTTTTACAAGTATCGTTACTTGCTTGTTACAAATTACCTTGCTATCAAACTACTCGCTACTTACAATTTCAGCACTTGCAACGCTTCCTTACTGAAAACTACTTGTCATTTCCTTCTGGTCCTCGTTGGGTTCGACACTCTAACTTGTCAAAAAGAGCTACAATTGATCCCCTATACTTGTGGGTCATCAAGGCTATTTTCCGGCACCGTTGTCGGGGAGCGAAGCGATTTTGGTAAGTAGAAATTGGTAAGGAAACATTCACATGGCATGCTCAAATTTATTGTCACTTGTTACAATGGAGAACAATCCTTTGAGGTGTTTGTTCGGGGTATCTTCACCTTGTTCGGAACCACAATTAGCTACCGCTCAACCCCATGCACCTACTGAAAATCTTGAATATGAAATCCCTTCAGGAATGATAGAACAACTGCTAGGTGATCCTTATGCAGGAGATGGAACCGAACATGCTGATATGCACTTGATATATGTGGAACAAATTTGTGGATTTTTTAAGCTTGCAGGTCTACCAAGGGATAAAATTATGAGGAAGGTTTTTCCTTTATCTTTGAGGGAAAAAGCAATAGCATGGTATAGGCTATGCGATGATATTGGATCTTGGAACTGGAATCGATTGAAAATGGAGTTCCACCAAAAAAATCCTATGCATCTAGTTCATCGTGATCGGAATTATATATATATATATATATATATATATATATATATATATATATATATATATATATATATATATATATATATATATATATATATATATATATATATATATAATTTTTGGCCTCGTGATGGAGAAAGTATCGCTCTACCTTGGGGGAGACTTAAGTCAATGTTATATTCATGCCCCAATCATGAGCTCACAAGATAAATTATTATCCAAAAAAATTATGCTCGGCTTTCTCATAAGGATCGATCCATGCTTGATACTTATTGTGTTGGTTCTTTCATGAAGAAGACTATTGAATTCCGAGGGGACCTTTTGGAAAGAATTAAATGCAACTCTAAAGATTGGGAACTCGACAAAGGTAAAGAGTCAGGTATAAAACTTAAGTATGATTGTGTTAAATCTTTTATGGATACTGATGCTTTTCAAAAGTTTAGCACTAAATATGGACTTGACTCTGAGATAGTAGCCTCTTTTTGTGAGTCATTTGATAATCATCTTGAACTCCCTAAAGTGAAGTGGCTTAAATATCACCCACCTATTAAATAATAAATTAAGGAACTGATACCCTTAAAGAGGAAACTATACTTTATCATGTTGATCCAGTTGTTCCTTCTGCTTATATTGAGAAACCACCTTTCCCTGCTAGGATAAAGGAACATACTAAAGTTTCGACTGTGGTTAACAAAAGCTATGTTAGAACACCTAAACATGGTGAAGAAATTAAATTACAGCCTAATATTGCTATGGTAAAGGATCTCTTGGAAGAAAATGTAGATGGGCATGTTATTTGCTTTAATGAAGAGGCTGCTAAAATTGCCAAACCTGGTGAAAGGGACAAACATAGACCCGCTATGGGCGTGCCCGTTATTTCAGTTAAAATAGGATATCATTGCTATCATGGTTTATGTGACATAGGTGCTAGTGTGAGTGCTATTCCCTACTCTTTATACCAAGAAATTATGGATGACATAGCACCTGCAGAAATAGAAAACATTGATGTCACTATTAAACTTGCTAATAGAGATACAATATCACCAATTGGGATTGTTAGAGATGTTGAAGTCTTGTGTGGGAAAATAAAATACCCTACTGATTTTCTTGTTCTTGGTTCCCCACAAGATGACTTCTATCCCATTATCTTTGGCAAACCGTTCTTGAACACTGTTAATGCTCAAATAGATTGTCAGAAGCAAACTATCGATGTTAGTTTTGGTGATGAATCTCATGAGTTTAATTTTTCCATGTTTAGTAGGAAACTTCATGAAAAATAATTGCCTAGTAAGGATGAAATTATTGGTTTTGCTTCTATTTTTGTGCCTCCTACTGATCCTTTAGAGCAATATTTAGTAGACCATGAAAATGATTCACATATGCATGAAAGAAATATAAAAATTCCTTTGAACAACGTCCTCTACTTAAACACAATCTACCTATTGAAACTCTTGGAGGTCCTCCTCCACCTAAAGGTGGTCATGTGTTTGAATTAAAATCAATTGCCACACACTTTGAAATATGTTTATCTTGATGAAAAGAAAATATATCTTGTTATTATCAGTCTTAACCTTTCAGAACATGAAGAAGAAAGATTATTGAAAGTTCTAAGGAAGCACCGAGCTGCTATTGGATATACTCTTGATGATTTAAAGGGCATTAGTTTCACTCTATGTCAGCACAAAATTAATATGGAACCTGATGCTAAACTAGTTGTTGATCACCAACGTCGGTTAAATCCGAAAATGAAAGAAGTGGTAAGAACTGAAATATTAAAACTTCTGGAAGCAGGTATAATCTATCCCATAGCTGATAGTAGATGGGTAAGTCATGTTCATTGTGTCCCTAAGAAAGGAGGTATAACTGTAGTTCCTAATGATAAGAATGAACTTATTCCACAAAGAATTGTTACCGGCTATAGAATGGTAATTGACTTCAGAAAATTAAATAAAGCTACTAGAAAAGATCATTACACTTTGCCTTTTATTGATCAAATGCTTGAAATGTGATCTAAGCACACACACTTTTGCTTCCTTGATGGATATTCTGGCTTCTCACAAATACCTGTTTCTCAACCTGATCAAGAAAAGACCACTTTTACTTGTCCGTTTGGAACTTATTCTTATAGACGTATGCATTTTGGTTTATGTAATGCACCTGCTACCTTCCAAAGATGCATGATGGCTATATTCTCTGACTTTTGTGAAAAGATTGTTGAGTTTTTCATGGATGACTTTTTTGTTTATGGGACGTCTTTTGATGATTGTTTAAGCAATCTTGAGCGAGTTTTGCAGAGATGTGAACAAACAAATCTCGTCTTGAATTGGGAGAAGTGCCACTTTATGGTTAATGAAGGCATTGTCTTGGGTCATAAAAGTTCTGAAATAGGTATTGAAGTGGTCCAAGCTAAGGTTGATGCAACTGAGAAAATGACATGTCCCAAGGACATCAAATGTATTCATAGTTTCCTAGGTCATACTGGTTTCTCTAGGAGGTTTATTAAAGACTTCTCTAAAATTTCTAGGCCTCTCACTAGTCTCTTGCAAAAGGATATTCCTTTTGTTTTTTATGATGATTGTCTCGAAGCCTTTGAAACACTTAAGAAAGCCTTAATATCTGCACCTATTGTTCAACCACCTGATTGGAACTAGCCTTTTGAAATTATGTGTGATGCTAGTGATTATGCTGTTAGTGCTGTTCTAGGACAAAGAGTTGATAAGAAATTGAATGTTATTCATTATGCTAGTAAAACTCTAGACAATGATCAAATAAATTATGCTACTACTGAAAAGGAATTCTTAACAGTGGTGTTTGCTTGCGATAAATTTAGACCTCATATTGTTGACTCTAAAGTAACTATTCACAGAGCCATGCTGCTATTAAATACCTGGAAAAGAAATATGCCAAGCCTAGACTTATTCGTTGGGTTCTCTTGTTGCAAGAATTTGATCTACATATCATTGATAGAAAAGGAGTTGAGAACCTCGTAGCTGATAACTTGTCTAGGCTTGAAAATGTGTTTGATGACCCACTAACTATTGATGATAGTTTTTCTGATGAGCAGTTAGCTGCAATAAATGTTTCTCATAGTACACCTTGGTATGCTGATTATGCTACTTACAATGTTGCTAAATATTTGCCACCTAACTTTACTTACCAACAAAAGAAAAAAAATTCTTCTATGATTTAGACATTACTTTTGGGATGACCCACATCTTAATAAAGAAGGAGTAGATGGTATTATTAGACGTTGTGTACCTGAGCATGAACAGGGACAAGTCCTATGGAAATGTCACTCCCAAGCTTATGGAGGGCCTCATGCTAGAGATAGAACTGCTCACAAGGTATTGCAATCTGGATTCTATTGGCTTACTCTCTTCAAGGATGCCCATAAGTTTGTCTCATCTTGTGATGAATGCAAAAGAATAGATAATATCGGTAAGCATCAAGAAATGCCTATGAATTATTCACTTGCTATTGAACCATTTGATGTTTGGGGATTTGATTACATGGGACCTTTTCCTTCCTCTAATGGGTATACACATATTTTGATTGATGATGATTATGTTACTAAATGGGTAGAAGTTATTCCAACTAGTAGTGCTGATCAAAACACCTCTATTAAAATGCTTAAGGAAGTTATATTCCCAAGGTTTGGAGTCCCTAGATATTTAGTGACTGATGGTTGTTCACACTTTATTCCTGGCGCTTTCCGTAAAATGCTTGCTAAGTATGATGTCGACCATAGAATTACATCGCCCTGTTACCCTCAGTCTAGTGGTCAAGTTGAACTTAGCAATAGAGAAATAAAATTAATTTTGCAAAAGATCATTAATAGGTCCAGGAAGAATTGGTCTAGGAATTTAGATGATGCACTTCGGGCTTATAGAACAGCATATAAAAATCCTATGGGCATGTCTCCTTATAAAATGGTCTATGGAAAAGCTTGTCATTTGCCTCTTGAGTTAGAACATAAAGCATACTGGGCACTTAAAGAACTCAACTATGATTTCAAACTTGTTGGTGAAAAGAGGTTATTTGATATTAGCTCATTAGATGAATAGAGAACCCAAGCTTATGAAAATGCAAAGTTATTCAAAGAAAAACTTAAAAGATGGCATGACAAAAGAATTAAAAACGTGAGTTTAAAGTCAGAGAATATGTTCTTTTGTACAACTCTCGTTTTAGATTTTTTGCAGGGAAGCTCCTCCCGAAATGGGAAGGCCCATATGTCATCGAGGAGGTTTACTAGTCTGACGCCATCAAAATAAATAATTCTGAAGGCACTAACCCAAAGGTTTTCAATGGGTAACGAATAAAGCATTATATCTCAGGTAGGCCCATTAATGTTGAAAGTAATTTTATCCAAACTTTTACACCGGAAGAGTACATAAAAGAGTCCTTCCGGAACACTCCAGAATCGTGAAAATAAGGAGGTACGTGATACGGTAAGTAAACAGACTCCGAAAAATCCACAAAAATATTTTCTGTCAGTTTTGGAATATTTTAAAATTTTGGAAATACAGAAACTTCTAGGAAGCGTCCCCTGGTGAGCACAATACAACAGGGCGCCAGATGGGTTGTGCCCACCTCGGGCATCTTTCAGACTCTGTTTTTCTTTTCTTTTTTGACTATAAACAGTAGGGTAAACAGCCCACTAAATTTTTTATAAAAAATAAAAAGTGCAAGGTCTCAAGTAGTCCGGATACAATAAATAGATGGGCTTGAGCAGGGCCCTCAAAAAAATCTAACTAAACTAGAAAAAACTAGGAGATTACAACAAAGGCATGAGAGTTTCCTAAAAGACTATCCTTGGTGTTGAAGCCTGTCGGGGAAACTGATCGCCCACGAACACCTATGGGACCGGAGCCCCTTTTCGGTACGGCAAGGGAGCGGAG
Organism: Secale cereale; assembly: GCA_902687465.1. NCBI lineage: Eukaryota > Viridiplantae > Streptophyta > Magnoliopsida > Poales > Poaceae > Secale > Secale cereale. Next base: position 191,913,888 of record LR738710.1, on the reverse strand, counting down.
GGCGCACGAAGAGCGGATCGAGGCGAGCACGCGAGCAGTTTACCCAGGTTCGGGCCGCACGGATGCGTAAAACCCTACTCCTGCCTTGGTTGTATTGTGTTCTTGGCTCGGGAGCACGAAGAGCTACAGAGCTGGTTGCTAGCTACACCGAGCGTGAGAGTGATCAAGGATCGGAACCCCCTCTACGTTGCGCATGGGCCTCCTTTTATAGGTCGAAGGGGTCACCGACAGGTGGCAACGTAGATGAGGGTAGAGATGTAAGAACGGTAGTAGTTGGAATAGTGTATGTATAGTGTATGTACAGTGGTCTATACCTAACCCTGACGGCAGGGGACAAGGGCATTGAATGCCCATCGCTGTCGCCCCCAAACAGTGCAAAAAGTGTCCGTTAGGGTGTCTCCGTTCGCCACGAAGGTGGCCTCGTCATCGCGGCTCGCCACGGTGTACCCCAGGCTGCACAGCCTTCCGCCACGTGCACCTGGAAGGGCCCCAGGGCGACGCGTGGCCGGATGAGCTGGAACGCGGGCACGTAGTGGGAGCTTACCGCGGCAAGCGCCTTGTCGCGGTCGCTACCTTGTTGCGCCCGGAAGCTTGTCGCTCTCTGGGCCTTGCCGCGACGCGCGGAGCGTTGCGGCAAGTCTTCTGAAATGCCATGTTTGGCCTTCCTGACAAGCTCCTCTTGCCAGGGCCTTGTGCCAAAGGGGTGGCCTTGAGCCTGGTACGGCCTTCCCGGCAAGCTCCTCTTGCCGGGGTCTTGTTTCTTTAACTTGAATACTTTGTTCTTGAATGGCTCTAAAGGATCCAGAGCGGGCCTTGGCGGGCGCGTGGCAAGCCCTGCCACGGGACGCTGCTACTGCCCGTGCACAAGTCGGGATACTAAGGTACCCCTACTTTAGTACACCGACAGGAGCCCCCGGGCCTGGGCCACACACGGTACCGAGCGCTGTTGGGCCAGGCCCAAAACAGTGCACGGGCACACGCGGCCCACGGCGCGCCGTATCCCACTCCGTATCCACCGCGTCTCTCCCTAACGGCACGCGTCGATTGCGGCGTCGTGGGAGAGATCGTGGCTTGTTTCTTTAATGGGGGAAATGCGGAACACCCCCCTTCCCCCCTTAAAAGCAGGGGAAACAGGGGCAGTTCCCCCCATCCGCTTCATTGCTTCTTCAACCTCCAGAATTCCCCGCCGCTCTCCTCCTCCCCGAAGGTCGAAAGAGAGCAGCGCTCCGCCCTTCCTCCGCCGCCGCCAGCCTTCGCAGCGTCGTCGACTTCCCTCGCCGCCCCCGCCATGGCCCCGAAGGGCGACAAGGCGAAAGCCGCGAAGACTGACCGGGCGCTGAAGCTAGCGGCAATGCGGAAGAAGATGGTGGTCTTCCCGCCGAGGCTCGGCACGAGGGAGCTGAAGGACTCCTTCTACCTCTTCTGGTCGAGGGAGACAAAGGCGCACCCGCGCACCAGAGTACTCCCCGCCGAGGCCTGCGACATGTTTCCGGGAGGGTAGGCCTATTTCGCTCTGTTCTTCCATTGCGGACTCTGCCCACCATACTCTGAATTCTTCTGCGATATCATGAATACCTACGGGTTTCACCTCCTTGATTTCACCCCAAATGTTGTCTTGACCATGGCCGTTTTCGCACATCTGTGCGAAAACTTTGTCGGGGTGTACCCCAACGTAGCCCTCTTCCGCCATTATTTCACGCCCCGAGTAGAGTCAGGTTCTCCTTTATCCGGCGGGATCTCTTGGATCTTTAGGCTCCATAAGAAAGAGGCGTACTTGACTGGGGAACTCCACGGCAAGTGGGAGGAGTGGAGGGCTAGTTGGTGCTGGATCATGGAGGACGCCCCAGAGCAGTTCACTTCCCCGCGCCGAGCTGCAATAGTGCGCGGCAACGACTGGAGCGATCTGGCCCCTGAGGACGACAAGCTGAAGATAGCCATCACTAGGATCCTTCGCCTCCGGCAAGCCAAGCTACCGTAGGGGATGTCGGAGCTGATTTCCTTCGCCGCCGCATCGCCCCCTTGCAGGAGAGGAAGAGGCCTTCTTGGGAATTTGGTAATGCGGCAGACTGTATGAGGCTGCGCCCAGGCCTCAACTATAATTTCACTGTCCTGGAGCTCAAAGGGATGCTCCGCGAGCTATTCAAGCACGACGCCAAGCACCCGGAGTGGTTTGCATTGCCGTGGGGCGAAGTCCCGCTATGCAATAACTCGTCGCTCAGCGCTATCCGCGCGGCGATGCCATGGTGCGACTCTCATGGGATTGACCCCACTTGGCTGGCGCCCTCTGACGAAGCCGTGCAAACATTCTTCGATTACTTGGTGGAGCTACCCATCGATCCCGACGAGAAGAAGGGCCTCACCTGCGACACCACCGACCGGGAGATGGCGTATATCGCCACCAGGTTGGAGGAGGCAGCCGCAGCCGAGGCCGTGGGCGAGTTTGGGTATACCTTGGAGGAGGCGGATGCGGCGGAGGCGGTGAGTCGGGCCAAGGAGGAAGAGATCCTCAAACTGTTGAAGCCTGCCGGGCAACCCGCCGAGACGAGCGAGGCCACCGGGCAAGGAACAGAGTCAAGCGAGCCCGCCGAGCAGGGCGCTGAATCGAGCGATTCTGCCAAAGACTCGGGCGGGTCTCTGAACCTTGACTCTTCTTCATCCTCGGGAAGTTCACCACCACCGGCAAGTCCCCCAGCTCCAGCGAGGAGGCGCCCCCGCAAAGCTGCGGTCGTGGCGGAGCGCCCGGCGGCCCCGCGGCTGCAGCGCCGCCCGACGTGCGCCACCGCGGAGGACAAAGCCATCAAGGGAGCGCCCCGCGCCTCTGCAGCGGCCGGAAGAGGTTCTTCCCGCACCGGCTCCACTGCTCCTTCCGCCCCTCAGGCCTCGGCGACGACCGGAGCGGGGTCTTCGTAGACCACCGACCCCGCTCCCGGCAAGCGGCCGAGGGCGCCTACTCCTCCAGCTCCTCGCGCCGGACCGCGCGAGGCAGACTTCGACTTCTCCGTTCTTAGTTCCGACGAGGAGGAGGAAGAGTAAGTACTTGCAACTCTTGTTTCCTTCGTTTGTTGCTCTTTGTTTTGAATCTTCTTTGTCTGATTCCGTTTGATGTCTGTCTTCCAGGACCCTGGCCCAAAGGGTGGCGAAGAGGGCCAAGATCCCGGTGGTCGACCTTGAGGACGAGCCCATCGCAGCGGCAGGGGATGCGCCCGCAACAGGCTTGCCGGATCAGCCAGCTGCTTCGCAGAGCAGCCCCCAGCGCAGCCCCCAATGTAAGTCGTCTGTTCACTCCTTCGATTGTCGGGCGCGCGTGTGGCTTTCTATCCTTGTTAATATTTTTGCCTGTTTGTTGACTTGTACAGAAGTGGAGCCGCAGCCTCAGGAGCGCCAAGAAACTGCTCCCGACGAGCCGCACGCCCCGACCTCTCCGCCGAGGAGGAGCTCCCCGGCGAGGGAGAATACTCCGCCAAGGGCGGGTATTCCGCCGAGGGCGAGTACCCCGCCAAGGGCGAGCACCCCGCCAAGGGTGAGCACCCCGCCAAGGGAAGGCGCCAGCGGCCCTCCGCCGGCGGGGGCTACTACCACGCCGCCGAGGGAGGACCCCCCGGCGAGGGACCTCGTCGGAGAAGAGGCGCGCGCAGGTAACCCTTGTAGTTTTCTTCTCTTGAACTTCTCTTTTTGGATATTTGCTTGACAATGTTTTTCTTCTTTCTTCTTTTTTTTCTTTATCTTCAGACTCGTCCGCTCCAGAGCCTATGGAGACGGAGGCCACCACCGAGGAGCCCGCGCGCGGCAACGCTGGTGATGCCGCGGCTACCGAAGAGGCAGTCGGTACCGACGAGCCCGCTGTCGAAGAGGCTGCCAGAGCCGCGGACGCGGCAGCGGAGGAGGGGACCGGCGGTCGCACTGACGGCCCTGAGGCCGCAGGAGCGTTCGACGCTGCGCCGACCGCCGACCCTGCTGCTGTCGCGGCCGGAACCGGTGCCTACTTGGAGGCCGGGAACGGGGTCTTCATTCAGATCCCGTGGGCATCTACGCCAAGGGCGCCCGCGGAGGGAGAGGTCTTCGATGGGGAAGTACTCGCCTCCGCCGGGCTAAAGTTCGTTGACGCGCCCGGCAGCAGTAGCGAGCCCGAGGAGGAGCGACTCCTGCGGAGGCTCGTGGCCCTGTACCGCGCCAGGCAGGCCAAGCTGGAGTCCCGAGAGGCTCTGGCCGCCAAGGCGGGCGTCGACTTGGAGAAGCGCGCCGAAGAGCTCCGAGCCGCCAACCAGGCGGCCCTCCGTTCCCTGGCGGAGGAGCGGGAGGAGCTCGCCGAGGCGCATCAAGCGTTCATCCTCGAGAAGGCTGAAGCAGAGGAGCAGCAACGACTCGCCGCCGAGGAGCTGTCCCGGCGGGAAGGAGAGCTAACGCAGCGGAAGGTCGACCTCGACAGCCACGAGGACGACCTTGCCGCGCGCGAGCAGTCCATTGGCGGGGCTCTGCAGGAAGCAAGGGACGCCGCTGCAGCTGCAGAGACCGCCAAGAGAGACTTGGAGGCGAGGGTGGCATAGTTGGAGATCAACTTGAGGACGAGCGAGGAGAAGGTTGCCGCGCTCACATTGGAGAGGGAGAAAGACGCCCACAGCCACTTGGAGCTGCAGGTCCGTCTCTCCGACAAGGGCAAGGAGCTCGCCATCGCCAAGGATTCTGTCGCGGACTTGGAATTGAAGCTGTCCACCCTCACTGCATCGCTCGACAGCGCCAGGAACCGGGAGACAAAGCTGAAGGAGGACCTCCGGGCTGAGAGGGCACTGCTGGACATCGCCGCCCTCACGCAAAACAACTTCAGGCAGACGGTGGAGCAGTGGACCGAGGAGCTCGTCGCCGCCGCCGCTGACATCGACAGGGAGTTGGCGGGGCTGGGGACGGAGCACCTCGGGTACTCCCCCGACGCGAACCTCCCTCACAGCGCCAAGCTGAGCTTATTCTTCAGGGGAGTGGCACCGGCCCTCGAGCAGCTCCGGGAGAGGATCCCCACGCAGCTGGTGAACGAAGCGCGCAGGCTTTGCACGGGAGTCGTGGAGAGGGTGCTGACGAAGATAGTCTACCGCAACCCCGGGCTCAACCTTGAGAACGTCCTCAGGACCTTGCCGCCCGACGCCGACCAGGAGGCGCTGAAGGCCCTCGTCGCCCCCATCGTGGCCAAGGTGGGCAAGATTAGGAGAGTCGACGGCGACCGCGTAGACTAGGCTGTTTTCTTTCCGCTTCCCTTGTCGTTGTGAACCATGTCATGGACAAGAATCTATTAGTGCTGCGACAAGTCGCTTTTTGTAACATAACTCTATTTTGGGTAGTTAACGCAGTGTTATTTCCTTTACTTGACTTCTTTGCCTTGTATGCTTTTACCCTACGCTTTTAGGGAACTTGCCGCCGAAGGGACCCTTGCCGCAAGCGCTGAGTGCGGAACTTCAGAAGCCTGCTAGCAACGCCGCTACCGACAAGAAACCTCGTCGCGGCTAGTCGCAGCACACTTAGGTTGTTGAGCGAACTCGAAAACGAAGTAAGGGTGCGACACTTGTCGCAGCACACTTAAGCCTTTGAGCGTGCTTGAAACAAAATAAGGGCGCGGCTAGCTACGAGTAGGTTCCTCCGCGCACAGGTTTTCCATACAAGGTGTGATCGTTCAAGGAAGATAACTTAAAAATTTAAAAATTTGAATGCTCAAACTTTGGTAACTTAGCTTTTGTGTATGGTCTGCTTCCCGGCAAGGCGAGGCTTTCTTGAACGGCACTTGGTTCTTGAACGGCACTTGGTCCATACCACTGTCTCCTTCCCCCC
>LR738710.1:191718876-191907944 GCA_902687465.1 Secale cereale | reverse complement strand
CCCCGGCAAACTTGTGCGCGAGGAATCCTTCTTCTGCTTGAGAGAAAAGAGAAAGGGAGGAAACATAGATATGGAGCTTTGCGGCTCGTTATTGCTTACCGGAGGTGTGTGCTGCACGAGGTGTCATATAATACATGCAAGTAAAAGAGAAAAATGCATGAAACGACAAGTTGTGCAAGGCACAAAAGCTTTACTGATGCACGGGGTCTGCGCCCGGCTTTGTACAAAGGTTTACATGCAACAGCGGCAAGACTTGTACAAAAGGTGGTTGCCGGAACGGATCACGGCCACCGCGCCTTATGGGTGAAACTTGCGAAGGTGCTCAATGATCCAAGAGTTGCTCACCGGTAAGCCCTCTTCGGTCTCAAGGCGGATAGCGCCGGGCCTTGTAACTTGTCTCACCCGATAAGGGCCTTCCCACTTCGGCGTCAACTTGTTGGAATTCTTGGCGGACTGAACGCGCCGAAGAACAATGTCGCCTTCCTCGAGACTTCTGGCCTAAACTTTGCGGCTATGGTAGCGGCGCAAAGCTTGCTGGTATCGAGCGGCTCGTACAGCAGCCTGAAGACGGTCCTCCTCGAGGAGCGGTGCGTCATCTTGCCGCAGCTGCTCTTGCTCGAGCTCATCGTAAGCGAGCACTCGAGGCGATTCGTATACGAGTTCCGTGGGGAGAACTACCTCTGCTCCATAGAGAAGAGCAAAGGGCGTCTGCCCGGTGGCTCGATTTGGTGTCGTCCTGATTGACCAAAGAGCCGCCGGCAACTCTTCAATCCAGTGTCTTCCGCATTTGTGTAGTCTGTCCAAAGTGCTTGTCTTGAGCCCGCGCAGCACTTCAGCGTTTGCCCTCTCCGCTTGACCATTGCTCCTTGGGTGAGCAACAGAAGCGAAGCAGACCTTGGCGCCAAGGTCTTGGGCGTATTGCATGAAGGTGCGACTTGTGAATTGCGTGCCGTTGTCGGTGATGATCATGTTAGGGATTCCAAAACGGCAAATAATTGAACTGAAGAACTCGACTGCTGACTGTGCGGTCACCTTTCTCACTGGTTCCACTTCCGGCCACTTTGTGAACTTGTCGATGGCGACGTACAAGTACTCAAAGCCCCCGACTGCGCGGGGAAAGGGGCCGAGGATGTCGAGCCCCCAGACCGAAAAAGGCCAGGACAAAGGGATCGTCTGGAGAGCTTGAGCTGGCTGATGTATTTGCTTGGCATGGAACTGGCACGCTTCACACTTGGGTACTTGTGCAGTTGCATCTTGGAGGGCTTCTGGCCAAAAGAAACCTTGCCGGAACGCCTTGCCGGCAAGCGCTCTTGCGCCAATGTGGTGGCCACATATGCCTCCATGTATCTCTGCCAACAGCTTTTACCCATCTTCCCGGGGAATGCACTTCAGTCTAACACCGTTGAGTCTTTTTCTGTATAGTTCATTGCCAACGAACTGATACATGCTTGACTGCCGGGTTATTCTTTCTGCTTCTTCTGTTTCTTCGGGAAGTTCTCTTGTTTGAAGGAAACGGACAATCTGCTGTGCCCATGCTAGAGCCTGAGGCTCAACAACAAGGACTAAAGGGCATCAGTGCTGCTGCGGGAACGTTAGCTTCTACGACAAGAACCAGTGGCTCGGCCGGAGCTTGACGCTCCCCAGCAAGCTTGCCGGGGCAAAGCTTGTCGGTATCGCCTGCTTCAACTGTACAAACCCTTGGGTCTGCAGGAGCGGACCGTTCCTCAGCAATTTTGTCGTTGATCTTGGGGACCTTGGCGGCGACTTCAGGAAGATCCGCCGGCAAGTATTCACCGGAGACCAACTTTCTCTTCTTGCTTTGCCCAATTGATGGTGTAACGGATGGTTGAGTTAACTTGAGCACAAAGATCCCTGGTTCCACAGGTAGGTTTAGTGCAGCACACTTTGACAGGCCATCTGCGACGTCATTTTGAGCTCTTGGAACGTGCTCCATCTGCAAGCCTTCAAAGTGTTCTTCAAGTTTCCTCACTTCGTCGACGTAAACTTCCATCAATGGGCTCTGGTAGCTCTTGTTCACTTGACGGACAACCAACTGCGAATCTCCCGACACAATCAGCTTCTTGATCCCAAGTTCAGCTGCGATTCTGAGGTCCGCAAGAAAACCTTCATACTCCGCAGTATTATTCGTTGCTTGCTCCTTGGGAAAGTGCATCTGGACGACGTACTTGAGGTGCTCGCCGGTGGGCGCGACAAGCAGCACGCCAGCGCCGGCGCCTTGTAGCGAGAAGGCACCATCAAAGTACATTATCCATTCTTTGCTTGCTTCTTTGACGGGGATGTTTGTCTCTGGAATTTCTTCGTCTGGCGTTGGTGTCCATTCTGCTATGAACTCTGCCAATGCTCTGCTCTAGATAGTTGAAGTACTTTCAAACTTAAGACCAAAGCTTGACAGCTCCAGTGCCCACTCGACAATCCTACCTGTTGCTTCCGGATTTTGCAATATCCTCTTCAGTGGAAAGCGAGTGACCACTGTTATCTCATGTGCTTGGAAGTAGTGGCGCAGCTTTCTCGAGGCCATAAGGAGGCCAAAAAGCAACTTCTGCACCCCAGAGTATCTTGACCTAGCCCCCTGCAAGAGGGAACTGACAAAATAGACTGGTCGCTGCACCATCTTCTTCCGCACTTCTTCTTTCGTCTGCGCAGACTCATTCTTGTCGGGGCAAGAGCTTATCGGGGCAGCCCCCTGCTTGTCGCTGGATGTGCTTGCCGGGGCTGTGAGCTCCTCTTTTGCCTCTCTTTCCGCTACCAACGCAGCACTAACCACTTGATTGGTTGCTGCTAAGTACAGCAGCAACTTCTCTTGTGGCCTAGGTGCGACAAGTATTGGAGTGGAGGATAGGTACCCTTTCAAGTCATGCAGCGCTGCCTCCGCTTCCGGAGTCCATCTCATTGGACCCGCCTTTTTCAAGATTTTGAAAAATGGCAGGGCGCGTTCCGCGGACTTAGAAATGAACCTGCTGAGAGCAACCACGCAGCCGGCAAGCCTTCGTACATCCTTGACGCGCTTTGGAGCTTCGATCTGCTCGATGGCTTTGATCTTGTCGGGATTGGCTTCAATCCCCCTCTGAGACACAAAGAACCCGAGAAGCTTGCCGAAGGGGACTCCGAACACGCACTTCTCGGGGTTAAGCTTGAGTTGTATCTTGCGCAGATTCGCAAAAGTTTCATCTAAGTCTTGAATCAGGGTATCCTTGTCCTTGCTCTTGACCACTATATCATCCATGTAAGCTTCTACGTTCCTGTGTATCTATGGCTCAAAAGCAGTGTGGACTACCCTCGCAAACGTTGAACCGGCGTTCTTCAATCCAAAGGGCATGCGTATAAAGCAGTAAGTGCCACATGGAGTAATGAACGCGGTCTTCTCTTCGTCCTCTTCAGCCATAAATATCTGGTGGTATCCGGAGTATGCATCAAGGAACGAAAGCAACTCACATCCAGTCGTGGAGTCAACGATCTGGTCAATGTGCGGCAAGGGAAATGGATCTTTGGGACAAGCTTTATTCACATCGATGAAGTCTATACAAAGCCTCCACTTCCTATTAGCTTTGCGCACGACAACAGGGTTGGCCAGCCACGTGGGATGAAGTACACCTCTAACAAGGCCTGCTGCTTCCAACTTCTTGATTTCTTCAGCGATAAACTCTTGGCGCTCCACTGCTTGCTTCCTGACCTTCTGCTTGACGGGCCGTGCGTGAGGACAAACGGCAAGCTTGTGCTCAATTACTTTCCTGGGAACGCCGGGGATGTCAGACGGTTGCCATGCGAACACGTCGACATTCGCCCACAGGAAAGCAACGAGCGCGCTTTCCTATTTAGGATCGAGTGTGGCACTGATGGTGAAAGTACCACCAGTGCTGTCCTCCTTGGCGGACACCTTCTTGGTTGCAGGTGGAGCTGCCATTCCCTTCTTGCACTTGCCGGTGGAGCTCGATGGTGCGTCCTCGACGGCAGCGCAGCACTCCGAAGAGGTGTGTTTGCCGGAGTGGGCCCCAGAGCTCTTGCCGGACTTGGTCTTGTTCTTGCCCCCGGGAGCTTCAGCGGCAAGTGTTTCGCTATCCGTTGCGGCTGCTGCGTCCCGGTAAATCTTGTCTGCGCAGATAAGTGCGTCCTTCTTGTCGCCGGGAACAGAGATGACGCTTATCGGGCCCGGCATCTTGAGCATGTTATAGGCGTAATGGGAGGCTGCCATGAACTTGGCGAGCGCCGGTCGGCCAAGTATCCCATTGTATGGTAATAGGATATCGGCAACGTCGAAGGTGATCCTCTCAGTTCTGAAATTCAGCTCTCCGCCAAAGGTTACTGGCAGTGTGATCTTCCCCTTCGGCTTGCTCCTTCCCGGGTTAATTCCTTGGAAAGTTCCGGTTTCCTCGAGCTCGCTGTCGGGGATCTGTAGCTTTCGGACTACAGCAGAGGATATCAGGTTCAGGCCGGCCCCACCGTCAACCAGCATCTTGGTGACCTTGAGGTTGCGGATGGTTGGTGAAACTAACATCGGCAAGCACCCGACCGCAGTCGTGCGGTCAGGGTGATCCTCAATGTCGAAGATGATGGGCGTGCTGGACCACTTCAGGAGTTTGCGCGACTCGACGGGTGGCTCTGCTGCATTAACTTCCCGCACCCATTGCTTGAGTTGGCGGTGGTTAGTATGCAGAGAGGCACCTCCATCAACGCACAGAACTTCTGTGGCCTTCTGGAACTCCTGCTCGCTGTTGTCTCCGTCGTCCATGTCTTCATCGTCGTCTTCCTCTTCATCCTTGTCGCGGCCGCGGGGAGGCCTATCTCCTTGCCGCTGCTTGGCCTTGCCGCGGCGTCCTCCCCGGCCATTGAATGGCCGCTTCTTGCCGGACTCTCCTCCGCCTCCCTGGGCCTTCTCTTTGTCGCGTCGCTCGTACTCAGCCTTCTGCTGTTCAACGAGGTACTCGACCCTTTTGCAGTTCCGGAGATCGTGGCCCTTGGTGCTGTGGATCTTGCAGTACTGCTTGTCGGAGCCGTCCTGCTTGTTGGCGGCCGCTACAGTGGTGGCTTCCTTGCCGGAGCCACCAGCCTGAGCTTTCTTGGCGACGGCCTCCTTGCCGGACTGCTCGACGGCCAGTACTTCCTTGTTCTTCTTCTTCTTGTTGTTCCGCCGCCAGTTCTTCCTTGCCGGTGCGGCATCCTCACTGTCTGTTCCTCCTGCTCTGGTATCCTCTCCGGGGAGTCTCGTCCCCTCTTCAGCGCTTGCGCACTTGTCGGCCAGGGCATAAAGCTCACTGACGTCTCGTATCTTGCACATCGCCATTTCCTCCCTCATGCGGCGGTTACGCACGTTCAGGTGGAACGCGCTAATAACCGCGGCAGGGTGGACGTCCAGGATGTTGTGCTGGACGCGGCTGAATCTTTGGATGTACTTTCGCAGGGACTCTCCTTCCTTCTGGGCAAGTATATGCAGGTCGCTCTCCTGGCCATGGGGCTTGTGGCCGCCTGTAAAGGCGCCGACAAACTGGTGGCACAGGTCAGCCCAAGAAGAGATGGAGTTCTCCGGCAAGTGCATGAGCCAAGATCTGACGTTCGGCTTGAGCACGAGCGGGAAGTAGTTCGCTAATATCTTCTCGTCGCGTCCCCCGGCAGCCTGCACCGCGATGGGGTAGATGCTGAGGAACTCTGAGGGATGGGTCTTGCCGTCGTACTTCTCGGGTACATCGGGCTTGAAGTTCTTCATGCTGGGCCACTGGACTTGCCGCAGCTCGCAGGTGAACGCAGGGCAACCCGCCGCGTACGGCAAGTCGTCTCGTTCTTCGGGCGCGCACATGTCGACAGCGGGCCCAGCGCGCTGGTCGGACTGTCGTCGCGCTTCTCTTCGACGCTCGATGCTGGTTCGAGCGTCTTCTTGTCGTCTGTCGTCGAGGACTTGGCGTTGATCGCGGCGAGCTCGTGGATCCGACGACGCCGTGGAGTCGTCGTCGACGTTGATCCGGCGAGTCAGCGACTTTGGCCTTCGGGGCGGGGAGTGCACGGTAGTTGCACCCCCGGCTGTCTTGTCCCCGGCGGTCTTGTCCCCGTCAGCCCGCGCCTGGCTGACTTGCCGCGGCCGCGACGTTGTCAGCTGCTGCGGCGTGTCGTCGTTGGCGAAGGCGATGAGGCTTTGGATGGTGGCCCTCCAGTCTTCGGCCTTGTCCGCCGCTGGAGGGAAATCGAGGAGCAGCTGAGCTCGAGCTAGAGCTTCTGCTGGAGTGGAGGGGAGCGGTGGCGAGCGGTGCGAGGAACGAGATATGCTCGGACTTCTAACTGCGTTAGAAGGAGCAGGGTCTCGTCCCGGCGACCGCGCCTTGCTCGTGCCAGCGCGTTGGCCTTGAGCGTCCCGCGACCCACCAACTTGACCTTGGCCCAACAAGCGGATGGTACCTTGTGTACCACGTCGCTACCGGTCCGGCACCTCCTGAGAGGGGCGTGGCGCGTGCACGGACGCCGAGGCCTTGGAATGCGCCCGGTCGTCCGTCTTGTCCTTGGATTTGACGGTGCCATGAGTTTCCTCACCGGCGTCCGTCCTTCCGCCAGCGTCTACCCCACCAACCGTTGGTTCCGGTGGTGGCGGGATCGACGCAGACGGGCCTCCTACCTCCGAAGCCTTCTTCTTCGGCGGCATGTCGATGAAGTTGATGAAGTTGCTGAAGATTCCGCCCGCGTGAACGCCGGATTAGGTTCGCACTACCTCGACGCCCCCTACCTGGCGCGCCAAAGATGTCAGGGAAACTGATCGCCCACGAACACCTATGGGACCGGAGCCCCTTTTCGGTACGGCAAGGGAGCGGAGGGCGCACGAAGAGCGGATCGAGGCGAGCACGCGAGCAGTTTACCCAGGTTCGGGCCGCACGGATGCGTAAAACCCTACTCATGCCTTGGTTGTATTGTGTTCTTGGCTCGGGAGCACGAAGAGCTACAGAGCTGGTTGCTAGCTACACCGAGCTTGAGAGTGATCAAGGATCGGAACCCCCTCTACGTTGCGCATGGGCCTCCTTTTATAGGTCGAAGGGGTCACCGACAGGTGGCAACGTAGATGAGGGTAGAGATGTAAAAACGGTAGTAGTTGGAATAGTGTATGTACAGTGTATGTACAGTGGTCTATACCTAACCCTGACGGCAGGGGACAAGGGCATTGAATGCCCGTCGCCGTCGCCCCCAAATAGTGCAAAAATTGTCCGTTAGGGTGTCTCCGTTCGCCACGAAGGTGGCCTCGTCATCGCGGCTCGCCACGGTGTACCCCAGGCTGCACAGCCTTTCGCCACGTGCACCTGGAAGGGCCCCAGGGCGACGCGTGGCCGGATGAGCTGGAGCGCGGGCACGTAGTGGGAGCTTGGCGCGGCAAGCGCCTTGCCTCGGTCGCTACCTTGCCGCGCCCAGAAGCTTGTCGCTCTCCGGGCCTTGACGCGACGCGCGGAGCTTTGCGGCAAGTCTTCTGAAATGCCATGTTTGGCCTTCCTGACAAGCTCCTCTTGCCAGGGCCCTGTGCCAAAGGGGTGTCCTTGAGCCTGGTACGGCCTTCCCGGCAAGCTCCTCTTGCCGGGGTCTTGTTTCTTTAACTTGAATACTTTGTTCTTGAATGGCTCTAAAGGATCCAGAGCGGGCCTTGGCGGGCGCGTGGCAAGCCCTGCCACGGGACGCTGCTACTGCCCGTGCACAAGTCGGGATACTAAGGTACCCCTACTTTAGTACACCGACAAAGCCAAGCCAAGAATTGATCAACATACTTTTGTTTGATCCTGTGCGTGTGAGTAACTTCATATGCAGCATATAGATTTGTTTCCATTCTTGGAAGGTACGCTGAATATGTTCAAAGTTCTTGTTATTTCTAGAAATCCAAATTGCCCAGGAGCTAAGGATTATTATTTCCATGAAGAAAGGTAAACTCAACTTGTCCTTGATGTCTTGAAAAGCATCCATGACAAACAATTTTTTTGTTCTGGTAGGACAGATGTAGTCCTAGCATCTCTGTAACATCCCAAATTTTTAATTTGGAATGTTATAAATAGATCATATTTGCATTTGCATGCTTTTGCATTTTGTTGTGGCGTTCCTCGAAATTCTAAGCAACTCAAGGACCTACGGAGAGAGTTGGGAATTTTACCGTTTTCGTATTTGAGGTCGCTCGAATACCGGTACGAGGACAGTGTGATTCAAATTATTTTTCTCTCCTAAAAATATTTCTAAACACAAAATATGAGCGGAGATAAAATGACTTCTCCAAAATAACAGAAATATTGGAGGAAAAATATTAAAATCACTTTTGGTATTTTTCTGGATTTATTTGTGAATTTATTTGCATAGGAAAAATGCGTGTTTCTCAAAATTACATTTAGGTCCGGGAAAAATGTACACTTTGTCCTAAATATTATTATAGGACGGTGAAAATTTATTTCGGGAATTTTGGAGTCCGTTTGGTATTTCTTTCGTTAGTTTTTCTGCGCCGAGACTCTTTTAGGAAAAAAAAGGGAAACCGACTAGGAGTCTTACTAGCCCAGGACTCCTAGGCTTTATAAGCGCCCGATCCGGCCCGTCGCCCCCTGCCAGCCCGCCTCGCCCGCGCCGCCCAAACCCTAGCGCCGCCCGAGCCCCGCGCCGCCGCCGCCGCGCCGCTCGCCGCCATCGGGCCGCCCGTGCTGCCGCCGCCCCGCGCCGCCACCTGCCGCCCCGCCGCCGCGACCGCCGCCGCCGCCGCACCACCCGCCGCCGCGACCGCCGCCGCCGCCGCACGACCCGTCGCTGGACCGCCGCCCCGCCGCTGCCGTCTCGCCGGAGTTCGCGAGGTAGATGCCGTTTTTTTCTAGAAACCGTTCGGTTTTTTTAAAACCGTAGATCTGTTTTTTTTAATAGATCGGTTCAGTTTTTCGGTTTAGTTATTTAGCGGATGTTCGTCCGTACGTTCATTTTAACGAACGGTTTTCGTTAGTTAACCGCAGACAGCGAACGTTCGTTCGTTAGCCTGTTCGTCATTTTTCTTTTTCGGGGTATTTATCCGCGGTTATTCCGATCGCGATTTCTGCCCTGATCTTATTTTTCGTTTTTCTTTTCGCTCGAGAGTCGGAATCAGGTGATTCAAAATCCCAGATCTTCGTCTCGATGCCCTCTTTACGTTTAATCAACTTGAACAAAGTTTTGGCTACAGTAAAATTTGACTTTAGGCCAACTAGTAAACCGAAGCTCATTTTTTTCGCAGTTTGAGTTTCGTTGCTTCTTTCGAGTTGATTCTTTTTGCAAACCGGAGTTCTTAAGTTGAACTTTCTGGTTAGATCTCTTGTTTGAGTTTTACCCGTGCATTAGTTAAGTACTTATTGTGTGCCTGTTTGATTGCGATAGAGTACCCGGAGTGCGCCGCTTGCTACTTTGAGTCTCTAGGTTTTGCGGATCATCAGCAAGGCAAGTAACACTTTGATCATGCTTTCCAATTACCTAGTTTTCATTGCATTAGTCAACCCCTCACACATTGCATGAGTAGGATCAATTAAATTGTGGGATTGGGAAGTAGTTTGAGGTAGTACCTATTACCTGCATTACATTCAAACCCTTGGGAGTAACTTCTACGCTTGCTGTTAGGACATGCTATGCTCGTAGACGTGGATTGGGTGAGTGAAATCCATGACAGATGTGAGTTTGTTAATTAATGGTTCAACTTAAGGTGGCAACATTAATACACATCTGGGTGGATTGAGGCATCTGGGTATTCCAGTGATTTTCTGTTTTTCTTTTAGACCGCCACCCAGGCTCAAAGGGATCATGTGATTTTTCATACTAGAAACTTCCGTGTGCAGCCACATGCCAATATGGGCTCTGGCATAGTTGAGTAAGTTGTGGGAAACCTTTCCATGATGGGCTAGCAGATGTAGTGGGTTTTGTAGGTGTACCGGCCTATCTATCTGGTTAAGGGCACCTCTTCGGAAAGACTGTGTCTCGGTCATCCGTTTCTCAAACACCATGCAGTGCGAGAAACCAAACGGAGGCGATCGAGTCTTGTGGGGAAAAGTGCACAAACCTCTGCAGAGTGTACAAACTAATCATGATTAGCCGTGTCCCCGGTTATGGACGTCTTGAGTATCTAGTACTTGGATTATCATGTGAATCTCATCATGTTACTCTAATTAATTTTGTTGGGTTTAATGATTATTTTTAATTGGGGTTGAGAGGATGTCTATCTTCTCAATGATGTTTCAACTACCATGATAGTTAATTAAAAATCTATTCCTTTGAAGTAGGGAAAAATTGGCTTTACGCAAAAACTTAACCATAGAGCTTTCCACCAGCCATATTGCATATAGTATAGTTTTACTTTCATTGCATCTCTTGTGTTACCTTGCCAGCATATTCCATGTGCTGACCCGTTTTCGGGCTGCAACGTTTCATGTTGCAGACTTTTCAGACGACGAGTAAGATGCCCCTTTTTAGGTCGTGGTTCTATACTCAGTGATGCCTCTGGAGTTGATGGACTCACTTATCTTCCAACCCTTCCGCTGTTATCGTATTAGATGGCCTTCAGCCATATTTATTGTAATAAGTTCATCGTTGGACTATCGATGTAATAAGTGTGTGATTGCCACTCTGTTATAAATCCTTCAAGTACTGTGCGTGTCAGCGTTACTTATCCAGGGATGACACTGATGCACAGAGATCAGGCTGTTTGAGGTCTGGTCGCTACAAGATGGTATCAGATCACACGCTGACTGTAGGACACGACCACTAAGACAAGCCCTAGAGCACAATTCACTCTTCTCTTTTCTGACTCCTCATCTTTTCTACTCTTTAGGATGGTGGAAGCAAAGCACAAGTTCATGCAACCGGATGATGATACACCATTTGGACGACACCTGAAGGAAGTCACCAGATATGTACACATTGGATTACCATGTTTCAGTGGAACCTACAATGCCACTCTACCTGAGGAGGAGCGTTGGTTGATTCAAGCTCAAGTTCCAGGAAGGACGTTCGCACCCGTCACCCCACTCATAGCATTTTCCTTTAATGCACCCACATGGAGCCTAGGAAGGAGTATGGCAGCCCACATTGCTATGGGAAGGATTGGAGAAGTCTACAAGCAGGAGCTAAAGGACACTATCTACCAGACTTGTGGACGCCGAGATGAGAATTGGGATATGATCAGCACCCGGAAGGGTATATCCATTGCAGCATTCATCCAGGAGTTGAACCACCACATTCGTCGCCAGGAGCACTAGATGTGTGCAGGGATGATAGATTTAAAGAAGGCCCTAAATAGGAATTTGGAGCTAGAAGAAGAACTCAAGTCTACACGCGACGGTTATGAGGAGGAGATGAAGATACTTGTGGAGAAGAATGATGATTTGACCCGGAAGTTAGGAATACTCATGGGAGAAGAAGACGAGGAAGAAGAACCCAAGGAGATACCACCGGAAGACTATATCATCATAGATGACACAGATTCAGAAGCTGAGGATAGCAAGGATGAAGACCATGAAGATGAAGCTGGGGCAGATATTATGGAATCCTCCGCCGATCAATATTTCTAGATGACCACCATGTGTCAGGACCGGTTTTCCAATAAAACACTTATTGAAAAATCGCCCCTTCCGTCAAGCTAATATAGAGAAATCCTCCATACTGGCAGACAAATCCTTGATACAGAAAACCCAGAAGTACTAAATATTATACAGGATTGAGCTGAGGCTGCTCAACAATTTATTACAAGTACGCCAATATTATACATAAAGGCGGGTATGACACAACGGGATATGGTGGCATAACTACTAACTCGTAGATATAGTGGTAGTGGATATGTCACAGTGATGTGGGTGGCGTGACTCCAATATCTTACACTCATCAAGCGCCGGAGTGAGGCTCGATGATTTATTTATGGTGGCGGAAGCGTATATAATACAAGTGACCAACTCCAGGATCGCAAGGGACTGACTGGGACTCCTCTAGGCGTCGGACTCGCTATCGTACTCTTCATCCATAAGATCGCCTTCGTCAACATCTGGCCAAATCAACAAGCCAGGTGAGTACTTTGAATGTACTCGCAAGACAGTTTGGACATAAGATATAACAAATGCAAACATGATGCATACGAGCGGATTAGTAATACACACATGAGTAGTTCAATTGGTACTGCAACATGAATAAAATAGTTGAAGACCGATCGGGTGTCTGAAGCGACGCCTTGAAGGGTAAAGTAGAATAAACATGCCGCAGTCGGGCGTCAGGGCGACACCGCAGAAAGGGCTTATATCGAAGGTAAATAACAAGAATGCCACAGTCGGACGTCTGAGCGACATCACATAAAGGGCTTATATCAAAAGTAAATAACAAGAATGCCACAGTCGGACGTCTGAGCGACATCACATAAAGGGCTTATATCAAAAGTAAATAACAAGAATGCCACAGTCGGACGTCTGAGCGACATCACATAAAGGGCTTATATCAAAGTAAATAACAAGAATGCCACAGTCGGACGTCTGAGCGACATCACATAAAGGGCTTATATCATACAAAGAAAAAATTGAGTAGTTCCTGGAGGTAGCACCATCCTAAGGAATACTCGGCACATAAAAGTAAACAGGTTAGTCCATTCACAGAAGTAACATTCAACCGGGTTTACCTCTGTCAGAAGTATTAGTTCTACAGAGACTGACGCTGAGACTGACACTGATCTACTAACCAACGTCCTTGACCGAGGACTTGGTTATGCGAATGGTTTTGACTCTGTAGAGTTTGTACTTTACCACAGTCAACGGATTTCGGTAGTCACCAAGGACTAGTTCCATTCACGGTATTTTAGAAGAAAACACATCAAACCAGTACACACCCATTCCACATTCCGCTGCCAGGAATCACCCTAGGCAACGTTCAAGAAAAACTCTTGAGGCGGGGAGGTCACTCCTCGAATAGCATGGGATCAAATTTATACCGCGCGCTCTAAGGGGTGCCCCCCTCTCGGTCCCAACCGGAAACACCCATGCCCCCTGACCGGATGACGGCTTTAATCCAGGGCCATGGAACCTTCATCACGGCCTCTCTATTTGGTGTGTACCAGGAAAGAGGTTTGCAACTTACTAAACCGTATTCTTTGCAGAAAACATGTGGCAGCACAAAAAGGGAAAATGGACGGGATCGAGACTTGATCCACGTCGACACCGGAGTTAAACAGTTGTTATAGAACTGGCATGCTCCAACAATACCAGCTTGCAACCTATCATGCCACAACATGATCAGGTTGTTTCTCCATATTATGGTCTCATCAAGTTTGTAGCTCACTTGCAACTTACCTTGCATGGAATATAACATCCAACAAATGCTTATATAAGCATGCCATAAGAAAAGCCACTCTAGCAAACATGAAAAACACTCATCATATCAAAGGTTCAAACATGCTTGCCTGGTTCGGAGTAGTCGGAGTCTAGCTCGGCGAAGTTTGCGGCTCCGTCACCTCCTTCGGTATCTACGGTATAAAAAGAATTGGATACTAACGTAAATACCGTGCGTGCGTAAAAAGTGTTCCAAATATTTTTCAAATAAATATGATAAAAAACTAGGCAGGATTATGAAGATGACAGAAAAGGAATCAACTCAAAATCATTTTTAGTTTAAAAATTATAAAGAAAACAAACCCAGGGACTAGTCTGTAATAGAACAGAAACTATCCAGGGGGTAGTTTGAATAGACAGAAACGCTTCGGATGAAATACGCCAAGCCGAATAGAAAGCGTACTTTGCCCGAAGGCGCTTTCAGAAAACGATTCGAATAAAAAGAAAAGGCTGACAAGGGGGTCCCGCATGTCAGGTTTGAAAGGGGAAAACAGAGCTCGCCGGCGCCAGAGACTGGCGATGATCGCCGGCGACGAACCACTGCGAGGCAGAGAGGGAGGGAAGTACCGGCGTGTTCAGGAGGTTCTTCCGCGTCGGTGGGTGGTGGAAGAGACCGACGGGAAGCAGCACAGCGACGGCTACTTCCTCTACGGCGGACGGCGGCGTCGGGCGATGATGGGTCTCACTGGAGAAGGCTGCCGACACCAAATCGACGCTTGGGTTAGACGAGGTGGTGGACCAGAAGGTTGCTGACCAAGTTTGGGAAGCGGGGGTGCTCTCACCAGAGCGGATCTTGCCGGAGCCCGAAGCGGATCGGGGCGGCCGGAGTCGGGGAAGAAGGCTCTTCCGAGGCCCTCTGAGGGGTTTTGGCGAGGCTGTGGTGGGGTGTGGTGGATGTGGTGGCTTCACAACGCCTCTGGGGTCCTATTTATAGGCGGGCGAGGGAGGTGCCGTGAGCAAATTATCTCCGGCGAGGGATTACGGCGAGGCAGTGGTCGGGCTGGTGGTTTAGGTGACTGGGCATCTTCGGATTGGTCCACTGGCTCCATTCAACGTCTAAGCTTGATCGCATTTGGCCTGCTCCCGCGGTTTCGACGGAACGGAGCTCACGGGCTCGTCGGCGGCAGGGAACGTGCTCTGCGCGTCTCAGGCCACGGCGAGTGTCCCTTAGCATGCTCTGAGGATAAGATGGCCACGCGGAGGCTTGAGGAGGCTTGGGCGGTGCTGGGTTACGGTGCTCTTCGCTGAGCTCGTCTGACGGCCGAGGCGGGCGGCTCTGTCATCGCTGCACTCGCCGGAGACGACGGGACGGCTCAGCACCGACGCCCACGTCCAGCCAACCGACCGTGCGGCGCAAGGATAAGGAGGAGGAGCAGTGAGCAAGAGGCCAAGCGAGGAACTGGCGAGATTGGCGACGGGCGACTGAAGAAAACGACATTGACGACTGAACTGTAACACTGAACTCTGAATTTGCCAGGAACAGTGCACGCAAGCTGCTCGATGAAATGTTTGACGCACGTGGAAAATTTTTCTTGAGCTGGGACTTGGTGAGGGGGTCTCTTGATGCATCTGGAGACTGCCTGAATTACCTCAGAATTTTTGGAAAGAAGAAAGAATGAAATTCACCAAAAATAGCAAATCTGCTCCAAACTTGCAGCAAGCATATTTTGAAAATTTTGAACTGATGACCAGTAGATCTTGATGGATATAAGTTGAGGGCACTAAGGACTAGCCATAGGAATTTATTTGGAGCCAAGATTCAAAGGAAATCTAGTAGTTCCTTTGTAAATCACTAAGGTCCAAATAAATGACAGAAAAAGATTTTGTGGTTTAAATAAATAGAAATAAAAACTAGGGAAAGTTGAAACTTGCTGGAATTGATGCTTGACTTGACCCAAGGTAGGGAGGAAGGTTTTGGGAGGAAGTTTTCAACATAGGTCATGGCAAGAGTGTATTTTTGAGTAGGGAGGGAAAAAAATAAAAGAAAAATGATAGGAATTCTTTTTAACAAAAAGAATTAGCAAAACAATCCAAGAGTATTTGTGTTGAACCCACATAAGTTGAAAGACCCTCAAGGCCAGAATCAAGTTTGAGAAAGACTCAAAAAGATTTGTCATAAACAAAATTTGGGAAGGAGGGTCTCTAAAAAAAAATTCAAATAACCTCCTTTAAATCAAATAAAGAATTTGGTAAAAACCAAACCAAAATTTTGGGGTGTTACAACACCCACCCCCTTAGGAAAAATCTCGTCCCCGAGATTCCAGCTGATCCTCAAATAGGTGTGGGTACTCTGCCCGAAGAAAATCCTCTCTCTCCCAAGTTGCTTCATCTTCGGTGTGATTGCTCCACTGAACCTTGAAGAACTTAATTGTCTTCTGACGGGTTCTTCTTTCAGACTCCTCCAAAAATTTTACTGGACGTTCCATGTAGGTGAGGTCTGGTTGCACGTCAATGCTCTCATGAGATACACGATTTTCTGGGTTGCTTACACACTTCCTCAATTGTGATATGTGGAACACGTCATGGACGTCTGACAGTTCTTCGGGTAGGTCTAGCTGGTAGGCTACTGTGCCTCTTCGTGCAGTCACACGGAAGGGTCCAATTAAACGTGGTGCTAGCTTCCCCTTAATTTTGAATCGCTGCAGGCCCCGCATAGGGGATACTCTTAGATACACATAGTCACCGGGTTCAAAACTGACTTCACGATGTTTCTGGTCATAGTAACTCTTTTGTCGGCTCTGGGATGTCTTGAGTCGATCCCTGATTAATTTAACCTTCTCCTCAGCTTCTTTGAGCATGTCTGGGCCGAAGATACGGCTGTCTCCTGTCTCTGACCAATTTAATGGGGCACGGCATCTTCGCCCATACAAAGCTTCAAAAGGTGCCATCTGTAGACTGGATTGGTAACTGTTGTTGTACGCGAACTCGGCATAAGGTAAACTTTCTTCCCAACTGGTTCCATAGGTGAGAACACATGCTCTCAGCATGTCCTCTAGAATTTGGTTTACACGTTCAGTCTGTCCTCCAGTCTGCGGGTGATATGCTGTGCTGAATACTAGTTGTGTTCCCAGAGCTTGTTGTAAATGATCCCAAAATCTAGAGACGAATTGAGTGCCTCTGTCGGATATTATGGTCTTTGGAACTCCATGTAGACAGACAATACGGGAGAGATAAAGCTTGGCAAGCTTCTGAGTGGTGTGGGTTGTCTTTACCGGAATAAAATGTGCCACCTTGGTCAACCTATCTGTGATGACCCATATGGCATCATTTCCGTGTCGTGACTGAGGTAGTCCGACAACAAAATCCATCCCAATTTCGTCCCATTTCCATTCAGGTATCCTGTTTGGCTGTAATAGTCCTGCTGGTTTTTGGTGCTCGACAGGCAATGAATGTGGCTATATCCCTCTTCATACCGTGCCACCAAAATCTTTCCTGAATGTCCTTGTACATTTTTGTTCCTCCAGGGTGGATGGAATATGGAGCGGTATGGCCTTCGGTCAAAATTTGTTGTTTGAGGTCTTCTACGTTTGGCACGCAAAGCCTGTCTCCGTACCATAGTATTCCCTCACTGTCCACGACGAATTCTGTGGCTTTGCCCAGACTCACTTTTCTTTTTATGCCTTCGATGCTGGGGTGTCCATGCTGAGCTTTCTTAATTTGTTCCATTAGGGTGGGTTGTATTTCCAAATTTGACATAGTGCCTTCAGTAACCAACACCATGTTGAGTTTGGCAAACTCCCTTTGAAACTCAGGTCTCAAGTTTTGTGAACTGTCGTTGCTCGAGCTTGGATTGCGGCTGAGAGCATCTGCCACTACATTTGCCTTTCCTGGATGGTAGTGAATGCCAACATCATAGTCTTTAACTAATTCCAACCAGCGTCGTTGTCGCAAATTGAGTTCTGGTTGTGTGAAAATATATTTGAGGCTTTTATGGTCTGTATATATTTCACAACGATTTCCAAGCAAAAAGTGCCTCCATTCTTTGAGTGCATGAATAACTGCTGCTAATTCCAAGTCATGAGTGGGATAGTTTTCTTCATGCTTTCGCAGTTGCCTGGAAGCATATGCGACTACTTTGCCTTCTTGCATTAATACGCATCCGAGGCCCTTCCGGGACGCGTCGCAATACACTTCAAAATTTTTGTGTATGTCTGGTATGACCAATACTGGTGCTGTTGTTAATCTCTTTTTGAGTTCTTGGAAACTTTTCTCGCAATCCTCAGTCCACACAAATTTCTTATCCTTCTTGAGTAGCTGTGTCATAGGTTTTGCTATGGTGGAGAATCCCTCAATAAATCTTCTGTAATATCCAGCCATTCCCAGAAAGCTTCGTATGTCGGTTATGTTGGCTGGTGGTCTCCAGTCGAGTACGGCCTTGACTTTTTCTGGGTCCACGGCAACGCCTTCTTGGGTTAATACGTGGCCCAAAAAACCAACCTGTTTTAGCCAAAATTCACATTTACTGAATTTGGCGTACAATTGATGCTTCCTTAATTCTCCCAGCACAATTCTGAGATGTTCAGCATGTTCTTCTGGTGTTTTAGAATATACCAAAATATCATCAATGAACACCACAACAAATTTGTCCATAAATTTCATGAATACTTTGTTCATGAGGTGAACAAAATATGCGGGGGCGTTTGTCAGTCCAAACGGCACTACTGTAAATTCATATAATCCGTATCTGGAAGTGAATGCTGTTTTAGGGATATCTTCTGTCCGTACTTTTAATTGATGATATCCCGACCTTAAATCAATCTTTGAGAAAACCTTGGCTTGTGCAAGCTGGTCAAATAAATCATTTATCCGTGGCATCGGATATTTGTTTTTGATGGTAACCATGTTGAGTGCTCGATAGTCTATACATAATCTCAGTGTCCCATCCTTTTTCTTGGCAAATAATACTGGCGAACCCCAAGGTGAGGAGCTGGCCCGGATAAATCCTTTGTCCAGTAATTCCTTTATTTGCTTCTTCAATTCTACCAACTCGGAAGGTGCCATTCTATAAGGTTTCTTGTAAATGGGAGTGGTTCCAGGTGCTAGTTCAATAGTGAATTCTATTTCTCGGTCTGGTGGCATGCCTGGTAGCTCTTCAGGAAATACATCCGGAAACTCACACACCACTGGAACTTTATTTAAATCTGAAATATCCACCTTGTTCAATCTTGGTCGCAATGATACTGGCCTTACTTGAGCTGCAATCTTTATCGTCTTCCCGTGGTGATGAGTGAGGATCACAGTCCGATTGAAACAGTCGATAAATCCCTTGTTGGTGGTTAACCAGTCCATTCCTAGGATAACATCCAGTCCCTTATTTTCCAATACAATGAGGTTTGCTCGAAACTTTAATCCCTCGAGCTCAATACTCACACCCTGGCAATAACTCTGGGTGATTTGCTTAATCCCGGGGGACTTGATGGTCATAGAATTTTCCAAGGGGAGAATTGAAAAATCATGTTGTAAAGCAAATTTATTTGAAATGAACGAATGAGAAGCTCCAGAATCAAACAAAACCGTGGCAGGTATTGTGTTGACAGGAAACGTACCGAGTACGATATCCGGAGCATTCTGCGCTTCTTCCTTGGTCACATGGTTCACGTGGCCCTTCTTGTGATTGTTGCTGGGATTGAAGTTGTTACGCTTGGGGGCTGAATTATTTCCACCATTGTTTGTCTTGGGGGCCGAGTTTCTTGGCTTTGGGCATTGCTTGGCATAGTGTCCTTCCTCTCCACAAGCGAAGCAAGTAACGCCTGGGTGATACGTAAAATCTTTATCCCTTGCATGAAAATTCTTGTTTGAGCGTGGAACACTGGTTGCGGATTTGTTCGCCCCATTTTTCCGAGAATCAATCTTGTTCCGGTTGTCGCGAGATTGAGAAGTCTTGTCCCGCTTGCGCTTGCAAAAATCCTCCAAGCTGCGGCGTTCATTCTCCAAGGTAATAGCTTTGTCCACAAGTGTTTTGAAATCTGGAAAGGTGTGCACGACCAGTTGGCATTTAAGTGCTGGTGCCAGACCGTCCAGAAATTTTTCCATCTTTTTATTTTCAGTCATATGTTCTTCGTTGGCGTAACGAGATAGTTGAGTAAACTGACTATTGTACTCAGTCACTGACATGCTTCTCTGCTTGAGGTCATCAAACTCCCTTTTCTTGATTTTCATAATACTTCTGGGAATGTGTGCCCCACGAAAATTTTCCTTAAACTCCTCCCAGGTGATGTTGTTTTCATTGGGGTGCATGTGTAGAAAATTTTCCCACCACGATGCAGCTGCTCCAGTAAGGTAGTGAGGTGCATAAAGTACTTTCTCACGGTCTGAACATTGTGCAATAATTAATTTCCTCTCAATGTCTCGAAGCCAGTCATCAGCCTCAAGAGGTTTATCCGTGTGAGAGAAAGTTGGGGGACGCGTCTTTTGTAGTTCAGCCAATTTGGAATGTTGCTGGTATGGTTCGCGGTGATTTCTCATGTTGATAATATGGCTCATCATTTCTTGATGTTGCTGCTGGCTTTGCTCATAAAGGCGGCATACTTGAGAAAATGCTGCTTCACTGTCTTGCTGACTTGACTGCCCCTGTGTGAAATTGTTACTTGCCTGGGTACCATAATTTTCTTCCGGCGGGCTTCGCATGGAACGAGTCCAGGGACGATGCATTTTCCACTCTGGGGTATTTTGCAGGACTCATGAGGAAAACCGAGTAGTAAAAATAAATAATTTTGCAAAGGCAGGAATTTTAAAACTCCAAGATTTTTTTTCAAGAAAACACTTGATTGCGCATGGAGAAGGACCGCTCAATATCTTACAAGCAAGCCATAATTATACAATACTTCACTCAGGATGCGCGTACACATTCCTGACATGTTATTTAGGCTAGTGCACTTCTCCGAGTTCCTACATGATGCGCTGAAAGTGCAACTAATCCCCGGGTGGTTTTGGTAATTAATAACAACATATATATCATTGAACTAATATTTACTTGAGAATCATTTCAGAGAAGTTCGATGATATGGGTATGGAAATGTCTGAAGAAGTGGACCCCTCAAAATGCTAAGACAAGCATTGGCAAAAGCTCAAGACTCTATTTTTGGTTTAGTGATCAAAGATCACATTGAGTCCATAGGAAAAGCCAATACTATTAAAAGGGGATGAGGTTGTGTTAATGTTCTTGTTGCTCAAGTGCTTGGTGATCTAGCTCCCTCAACTATCAGCACTCTTCACTTATCAACACACTCATAAGTAATCTCGGTCAAACCGATTCTGCAAACTCAGTCCCACCGAGATGAACCACTTCAGCTATTTCCCCAAACCCTAATTTCTCGGTCAATCCGATTCTGATTTTCGGTCTCACCGAAAATGGTCTGCCAACCTTCTGTAACCAATTGACAGCATTTCGGAATATCCGAGTTGTTGTTTTCGGTCACACCGAGATGGCAAACCCTAACCTTTGACTCACTTCGGACACACCGAGATGGTATTTTCGGTCCCACCGAAAATCCCAACGTTCACTATATTTGAACTTTCGGTCTGACCGAGTTTAACTTCGGTCTCACCGAGATTGGTCAAATGTGTGTGTAACGGTTGGATTTTGTGTGGAGGCTATATATACCCCTCCACCCCCTCCTCATTCATGAGGAGAGCCATCAGAAAGTACCACCACTTCTACCATACACTTTCTGAGAAGTGAACCACCTACCCTTGTGTTGAGATCAAGTCATTCCATTCCTACCATATGAAACTTGATCTCTAGCCTTCCCAAGTTGCTTTCCACTCAAATCTTTCTTCCACCACAGCCATATCAGTGAGGAGAGTTGAGTGTTGGGGAGATTATCATCTGAAGCACAAGAGCAAGGAGTTCATCATCATCAACACCGTCTATTACCTTTTGGGGGGTGGTGCCTCCTAGATTGGTTAGGTGTCGTTTGGGAGCCTCCGTCTTTGAGATGTGGAGTTGAACCAAGAAGTTTGTAAGGGCAAGGAGATCGCCTACTTCGTGAAGATCTACCCCGAGTAAGGCTAGTCCTCCGTGGGCGTAGGCCGTGATGGAATAGACAAGGTTGCTTCTTCGTGGACCCTTCGTGGGTGGAGCCCTCCGTGGACTCGCGCAGCCGTTACCCTCCGTGGGTTGAAGTCTCCATCAACGTGGATGTACGATAGCACCACCTATCGGAACCACGACAAAAATCTCCGTGTCACCAAACTGTGTTTGATCTTCTCCACCTCTCTTTTACATGTGCAATTTACTTTCCGCTGCTTATACTCTAGAATTGCATGTGTAGGGTGATACTTGAATTGATCTTAATTGTGAAACTGCCAAAAACATTGCATGATCTAAAGGCAGATTTTTTATATTGTCAAGTAGTCTAATCACCCCCCCTCTAGACCTACTTTCGATCCTACAAGTGGTATCAGAGCTTTGGTCTCCATTGCCTTGGTTTCCATTGCATTGGACTCCATAAGCTTGGTTTCACAACCTAGGAGAGTATGGCGTCTAGTGAGGGTAATGATCGTAGAGGTCCTTACTGTGATGGTACAAACTTTGCTAGTTGGAAGCATAAAATGAAAATGCATATTCTTGGTCATAACCCAGCCGCATGGGGCATTATCTGTGTTGGTATGCAAGGTGATTTCTTTGAAGAAGGAAAAGTTCCGGATCGCGAAGCTACACCCGAAGAGTTGCGGATGTTGCAAAACAATGCTCAAGCTTGTGACATTCTCTTCAATGCTTTGTGTCCCGAAGAGTTCAACAAAATCAGCCGTCTTGAGAATGCTAAAGAGATTTGGGATACTTTGGTTGAAATGCACGAAGGTACTGAATCTGTGAAGGAATCAAAGCTAGATATTCTTCAAGGTCAACTTGACAAGTTCAAGATGAAGGATGGTGAAGGAGTCGTTGAAATGTACTCTAGGCTTGCTCTCATCACAAATGAGATTGCCGGCTTAGGAAGCGAAGAAATGACCGACCGATTCATCATTAAGAAGATTCTCAGAACTTTGGATGGAAAGTATGACACCGTGTGCACTTTGATCCATATGATGCCAAACTACAAGACTCTCAAGCCAACTGAAGTCATTGGAAGAATTGTTGCTCATGAGATGACACTTAAGGATAAGGAAGAGCTTCACAACAAGTCAAGTGGTGCTTACAAAGCTACAAGTGATGCTCCTACTACCTCAAGTGACAAGCTAGTTTCCAATGAAGAGATAAGCCTAATGGTCAAGAACTTCAACAAGTTCTACAAGAATAGAGGCAAAGAAAGAAGCTCAAAGTCTAGATCATATGATGAAAAGAGATCTTCTAGCCGTGATCGAAACTGCTACAATTGTGGAAGACCCGGACACTTCTCAAACGAGTGTACGGCTCCCCACAAGAGAAGAGAAGAATCTCCAAGAAGAAGAGCAAGAGATGAGTCACCTCGGAGAGAGAGAAGGAGTAGAGATGATCGTTATGAACGAAGACCCTCTCGGAGAAGCAAGGATTCGGAGAGGAAAGACAAGTCATCAAGGAGCTACACAAGAAGAAGACATCAAGCTCATGTTGGTGAATGGGTCTCCGGCTCCGACTCTGACAATCAATCCGATGGAAGCTATCACTCCGACTCCGACTATAGTCAAGATGAAGGTGTTGCCGGACTTGCACTCGTATCCTCCAACTCCAACTCCTACGACTTATTTGATTCACCAAATGAGGGAATTGGAAGATGCTTCATGGATAAAGGCCCCAAGGTAACACACCCTGAATTCATTGACTTTGATAGTGATGAGGATGACTTGCTTGGTGAAGATGAGCTCTTGCATGATAAATCTAGTGAGCTTAGTAATGATGAAAATGCTAGTAGTCTTTATAGTCGAGAAGAGTCGAATGACAATGCTATGAAGGAGATTGAGCGTCTAACTAAAGAACTAAACACTCTTAAGTTAGCTCATGAAACAACTCAAGAAGATCATAGAGAGCTCCTAAGATCTCATGAGAAGCTACGCTTAGAGAAGCTCACTCTAGAGCAAGAACATGAGTTTCTAAAAGCGATCAATGACGATCTTCGAAAGAAGAGTTCTTCATATCTTGCCAAACGACTTCTCTTGTCTAATTTCTTGCCACCTATTAAGACTAAGCATGACAAGCATAAGAAAAATTCTTCCTCTAGTAGTAACAATAACAATGTTAAATCCAATATTGTTGCTTCTAGTAGTTCTCTTGATTCCACTAACAATGTTTCAAGCCAAGTTACACTTGAGCAAGAAAATAGCTTATTGAAGGAAATCATAGAGAAAGGTGTCTACAAGAGTCTTGCCGGAAGCAAGAACTTTGAGGAGATTGTTCGCAAACAAGGAAGACACCGGAAGAATCAAGGGATTGGTTTTGAGCGAAAGTTCAACGCCAAATGTGTTGAGTGGGAAGAAGGTCAATACCCTACTCCACAGTTTGTCTCACAAAAGGAGAAGTATGATCCTACTTCTTCCAATGTGGAACAAGCTCAAGATGACCTTCCACCACAAGACCACAAGCTAAAGGCCAAGGACAAGCTTCAAGAGGAGATTGATGCATTCATTGAAGCACCTCAAGCCATGGTCAAGTGGGTTCCCAAGGACACATCAAGTTCTACTTCGTCAAGCTCAACTACAACACCAAGGATTCCCATCAATATGATGTGGATCCCAAAGAAGAAGAACTAGTAGGTTCTTGAGGGTGACTCCGCCAACAAACTTCACTCATATTCTTTTTGGCAAGAACTTGTGCAATCAACTTCCACATCATGCACTTGTTCATGGAGTCACAAACCCTCTTGTTGGTAAGTCAAGGGACAAGGTAATCATTGCTTTCATGGACATCATCTTTTTGTGTACTTCACTCTATGTCTATGGATATTCTTGTTTGTTCCTTGTGGGACTAACCCATGTAGGTATTGAAAGTGCCCTAATCCAAAGGATTGCTCCCAACTCTTGATGATCTACATCAACATTGAGCATCCACATCTTCAACATCTACATGAAGTCTTCTACGACAACCCAAGGT
This sequence comes from Secale cereale, assembly GCA_902687465.1. Taxonomy (NCBI): domain Eukaryota; kingdom Viridiplantae; phylum Streptophyta; class Magnoliopsida; order Poales; family Poaceae; genus Secale; species Secale cereale. The sequence continues at coordinate 191,883,611 of LR738710.1, read as the reverse complement.
TAGTTTGACCCTTTAAAAGGGGTTCTCACATCTAGGGGGAGCTTTGTTCTAAAAAATTGAGCTAAAGCATCTCCAAGTGATGTGAACACATAAATGCTTTATGTAAAAGTGGTAACCCCACTTGTGCTTAAACGATGAGTATGACCTATGATCAAATGTTCTCATTTGGCTCCTAAGTCAATATACTCATATATAGATGACCTAGTCATCGACAAATTGTGTGCTAGTAGCTAGAGTGATTGGTTGTGCATGTTTGACACATATTTCAATTGCTATCTTATTGTGTGAGCATGTTGAATGCATGATTTTATCCATTCAAGGACATCCATTTGTTGTTTTGATTGTTTTGGTTTCTTTTTCTGGCCAAATGGATGGACAAGAATGCCTAAGCACCTTCCCTAGCTATCTATGCTTTCTTGTCTCAAAATTCTATTCATGCTCATATCACAACTTTGAACAAGTCTTTTTCGGACAGTCCGAGTGAGGAGCACTCGGAACCACCGATTCGTCTAAGGCTGACTTCCAAAACCTTCTAAGTCCATTTCGGTCTGACCGGTTTCTCAATTTCGGTCCAACCGAAACGCTTAGACTGATCTAGGTTTCATCTCGGTGAAACCGAGTTCAAACTCTTGGTCTGACCGATATGCGTAACTGCACAGCAGTTATACATCTCGGTGACACCGAGTTTTTCAACTCGGTCCCACCGACAGCACGGGGTTATATATACCTAAGGGGCTGCGCGCGATTTCTTTCTTCAAACCGTTCGCCCCCAAGACCCCTGCTGCCGCCGCCCTGGTCTACGGATCGTCGCCTTCGTCGCCTATGCGCCCTCGCCGCAGGTCTCCGCCGCCGTCAACGGTAATCATCTCCACCGTTGCCGCCGTAGAGGGACACCACCAAGTTAGGGTGTGTCCCGATCCCTTTTCGTGCTCCACTTCCGATTCTTGCACGATAGGTTGCCATGATTCAATCCATGTTTGATATGTTCCCCATACAATAGTTCAGATCTTCTAGTCTCGAGGAAAATTCTTAGGTTTAGGTTTCCACGGAATGCATCTCGGTGAAGCCGATTTTGAAAATCGGAATGACCGATTTGGCCTCTGGCCATTGCACTGCATAGTTCGGTTTAACCGAGTTGTGCCAATCGAAACGACCGAAAAGTAGTTTCAGTGAAACCCTAAGTTTTCGGTAGGACCGAAACCCATTTCGGTCTGACCGAAAGTGGTGTGTAGGTTTCTGTTGAGCACTTCGGTTGCACCGAAACCTGAAATCGGTTTGACCGAAATACATTCTGTGAAAACTCAAAACTAAGTTTTGAACTCATTTTTTTTGCAAAAACCTCTGCAGTTGTGATAACTCTTCTACTCTGCCTATACCTTATCTTTTCACAGGTTTTTCAGCCATGTCAGATGTCAGTGACAGCCAGAACAGGTCTGAATCACCGTTTGCTGAAATTCCAGAGGCAGACACAAGTCCTGCGAGCAGCTCTAGTGATGATGGTGAGAGGAGCACCCCTAGTGGTTTGCCTCCTGCAGCCACCAGAACCAGGAAGAAGAGAACTTCTGATGATGAGGACTCCGACTTTGTTGCTGAGGAAGTTACCTCCAAGCCCAAGAGGAATGTGGTTGCCAAAGAGCACCAAGGGCAGCAGCCAAGGAAAGGCACAAGCAAAGTGAAGCAGTCAGTAGTTGCTAAGAAGCTCAACTTGGAAGAGCCTGCTGCAAGCAAGGTGAAGAAGACTTCCAAAAGGAAGAGGGTAGTATATGCTGAACCTCAGGATGATGCTGAAGAAGAAGAAGAAGAAGCACCCCAGCCTCCTCCTCAGAAAGCTAAGTTCATGGGTGATGCTATTCGGGCTCAAGCCTCTTCTAAGCCCAAGAAGCCTGCTCCAGTCAAGGCAGCTCCAGCCAAGCCCAAGAGAACAACCAGAAGCATTCCAGCTTCTGAGAAGAACAAAGGTGAGATGACACCGTCTGAATCAGATGAAGAGCATGTGTTGCTTAAGCTCCGTCCCAAGTTGCCACTCCACAATGATGCTCATCCTCAAGCTGAGGACATGAAGGCAAGAAAGGACAAAGGTCTCAGGCTATGGAGACAGTCTGATCCATATGCCGTAAGGAGAAGGACTGCTGTGGACCCCAGATTCCACACCAGAGAGCAGCAGGATTTCTATAAGACCGTGCTAATGGATAAGAAGCCCATTGTTGCTGACACCAGGTATGTTGACTGGAAGTACATTGACAGTGAAGAGCACCGGGACTTCTTTCCCCATGTGCATGAGAGCTTTACTGCATGTGGAGTTGCTGATTTTGTGGGTCAAGAGCTGACAGCCTGGAATGACGAGATGATCAAGCAGTTCTATGCCACAGCCCACTTCTATCCTGATGGCAAGATCACCTGGATGACTGAAGGTCAAAGGTTTTCTTCGACTGTTGAAGAATGGGCAGAACTTCTGAACGCTCCAGTGCAGAGAGAGGACGACATTGATGTCTATGGGATTCCTAAGAAGAGTCATGATTCCATGAAGAATATGTACAAGGAGATCCCAGCTGCTGATTTGGAAGGATGGAAGCTTGGATCAGTGTATTATCTCCAGGCAGGTCTGACCACCACTAACACTATTCTGAGGCATACATTGATGCCTAAGTCAGGTGACCACCGGATGATACGAGGCTATTCTATCAACATGCTGCACATTCTCGATGAGAAGGCACCTTTTAAGGTGATGGACTTGATGGTAGAGACCATTAAGAGGACTGCAGCTGACCAGAAGAGGTCGTGTGGGTTTGCACCGCAGATACAGATGCTCATCAACGCCAAGTTTGGCACGGGGCAAATTCATGTTGGATAGGAAGCACTTGCCACTGCAGCCAGAGCATGAGGACAACGTAGTTGTGATGGATGAAGAGGATCCTACCTCAGTTGAAGGACAAGCCAAAATCGAAGCTGCAAAGAAGGCTAAAGCTGACAAAGAGGCAGCAGCAGCAGCAGCTAAGCCAAAGAGCTTTGGAGAACAAATTCTTGAAGCTACCCAGAGGATTGAACAACGCCTGGCCAGCATTGAGCAATCTCAGGAAAGCCTTGAGAGGATTGTCGAGGACAAGATCCACGCTCTGGACGTGAAGCTGACTGAGATTCAGGTGTCTGTCAACAAGCTTGAGGCAGACATGGAGGAGACTAGGCAGGAGAGAGCAGAGCTTATGCAGGATGATCTAGTCCAGGACTCTCATCGCCAGACTGCTCAGATTCCCAGAGGATCCAGATCTGCAGCTATCCCAGTGACAGACTCCAGGGCTACCACTTCAGCTCCAGCAGTTCCTCCAGCTCCAGCATCCACTCCTCCAGCGCAGACTTCAGCAGAAGTCTTCGCAGATGCAGCTATCTCTACACCGACATCTACCCAGACGGGAGCCGCCAGCAGAGCCCGCAGTGACGTTTAGCTCTATACCTTTTCGAACTTTTTGGTAACTTGTTGCCAAAGGGGGAGAAATTGTTATAGATCATAGGGCTTCGAGAGAGAGAGTGCTCTTTCGTCTTTCGTTCTTTTGCCGGTTTTTCGTTGAGATACATTGGTTTCTTTTGGTTCCTGATACTTTATGTGTGCTTGCTACCACGTTTGATGCTACCTTAATGAGTGCTTAGTCATACTATGCTTAATGTGTGCTTATTGCTTATCTTATGCTATTCCTCTTTGTATGGCTATTTACTCTTGTCTTGGTGATTAAGTGCATGTTATTCATTCTTATCATTTTGTGCGCTCCACCAAGATGTATGTGACATGGAAGAGTGACCCATAATCCTAATCGATTGTGCATTTGCATTCAAACGCAAATTTTAAATAATGCACAAATTTAGGGGGAGCTCTCGTTTATCACATACTTCTCAAAGCGACGATATTATTCATTGATTATATCCTTTGTCGAAGCTTTGATCTATATGTTGTCATCAATTACCAAAAAGGGGGAGATTGAAAGTGCAACTAATCCCCGGGTGGTTTTGGTAATTAATAACAACATATATATCATTGAACTAATATTTACTTGAGAATCATTTCAGAGAAGTTCGATGATATGGGTATGGAAATGTCTGAAGAAGTGGACCCCTCAAAATGCTAAGACAAGCATTGGCAAAAGCTCAAGACTCTATTTTTGGTTTAGTGATCAAAGATCACATTGAGTCCATAGGAAAAGCCAATACTATTAAAAGGGGATGAGGTTGTGTTAATGTTCTTGTTGCTCAAGTGCTTGGTGATCTAGCTCCCTCAACTATCAGCACTCTTCACTTATCAACACACTCATAAGTAATCTCGGTCAAACCGATTCTGCAAACTCAGTCCCACCGAGATGAACCACTTCAGCTATTTCCCCAAACCCTAATTTCTCGGTCAATCCGATTCTGATTTTCGGTCTCACCGAAAATGGTCTGCCAACCTTCTGTAACCAATTGACAGCATTTCGGAATATCTGAGTTGTTGTTTTCGGTCACACCGAGATGGCAAACCCTAACCTTTGACTCACTTCGGACACACCGAGATGGTATTTTCGGTCCCACTGAAAATCCCAACGTTCACTATATTTGAACTTTCGGTCTGACCGAGTTTAACTTCGGTCTCACCGAGATTGGTCAAATGTGTGTGTAACGGTTGGATTTTGTGTGGAGGCTATATATACCCCTCCACCCCCTCCTCATTCGTGAGGAGAGCCATCAGAAAGTACCACCAGTTCTACCATACACTTTCTGAGAAGTGAACCACCTACCCTTGTGTTGAGATCAAGTCATTCCATTCCTACCATATGAAACTTGATCTCTAGCCTTCCCAAGTTGCTTTCCACTCAAATCTTTCTTCCACCACAGCCATATCAGTGAGGAGAGTTGAGTGTTGGGGAGATTATCATCTGAAGCACAAGAGCAAGGAGTTCATCATCATCAACACCGTCTATTACCTTTTGGGGGGTGGTGCCTCCTAGATTGGTTAGGTGTCGTTTGGGAGCCTCCGTCTTTGAGATGTGGAGTTGAACCAAGAAGTTTTTAAGGGCAAGGAGATCGCCTACTTCGTGAAGATCTACCCCGAGTAAGGCTAGTCCTCCGTGGGCGTAGGCCGTGATGGAATAGACAAGGTTGCTTCTTCGTGGACCCTTCGTGGGTGGAGCCCTCCGTGGACTCGCGCAGCCGTTACCCTCCGTGGGTTGAAGTCTCCATCAACGTGGATGTACGATAGCACCACCTATCGGAACCACGACAAAAATCTCCGTGTCACCAAACTGCGTTTGATCTTCTCCACCTCTCTTTTACATGTGCAATTTACTTTCCGCTGCTTATACTCTAGAATTGCATGTGTAGGGTGATACTTGAATTGATCTTAATTGTGAAACTGCCAAAAACATTGCATGATCTAAAGGCAGATTTTTTATATTGTCAAGTAGTCTAATCACCCCCCCTCTAGACCTACTTTCGATCCTACATGCGCACACAAACTACTTCTCACCAAGCCTATATACATATAAACATATCATACAAGCAGGTACATCACACGGCTGCTCGGTGCACTCAGTCGGAGATGGTAAATATTTCCTTTGGCCTGCCGAGGGTAAGTCCCAGTACTGCTGGGGACTCAACTTCTTCCTCACTAATAGGCTCCAGGCGCGGGGAACTGGGTTGTGCGGCTGAAACGGGTGTGGTAGGCGGTGCAGCACGAACTGGGGTAGGAGCAATGACTTGGTCAAACTCCTCAGTGGTAGGTAGGCGGCGAGCGGTGGCTCGGATGGCAGGTGCATAGGATGATGAGGACGAGATGTATGACAGTGGTGGTGCTGTATGGAGCAGCTCCCTCCTGTTGGCAACACAGCCCTGAACTGAGTCCATACGGGCAGCCACCAAGTCGTCCACGAGGTTATCAAAAGCTGCCTCAAGAGCCTTGAGATACTCAACAAGCATCTCAATAGCATCATCTCGTTCTCCCCTAGTGCAAGCAAATGCATAGTGACAAGTGTATGGCACGTGGCATGGGAGGTAGCGGTAGCGACGAGCCTTCATCGAAGGAAGAGCATCCCGGAGACGAGCTATTGCCTCCCGGGCAGCCATCTGCATGGCATGCCTCTCCGTAGGCATGGCCCTTCCAACAAATCGGAAGCGGCGTAATTCAGAACGCCCTCCCTTGAATTGCACCGCAGCCTGGTGCATAGACACGCTGTCGCTGATCTTGTGCTCGTAGAGTGTGAACTCCGGACGAGTCGATGGCCCGATCGCAATCTTGGCGATGGAGGCGAGGAGCTTGATAAACCCCTCAGGCACATTGGCGAACACCTGTGATTCACAGTCGCGGCCAGCCATCTACAAAAGTAGACAAAAATTCCAGATAGTCAAATCATAAATTTATGATGACTAACAGAAAAATTGCTACAATTGCAAGTTGCTAAAATAGCACCTATTACGCTAATAACCGATTAGCGAGCACACCTAGTGGCTTCCTACAGTCAGCCTGGCTCTGATACCAAGGTTGTCAGGACCGGTTTTCCAATAAAACACTTATTGAAAAATCGCCCCTTCCGTCAAGCTAGTATAGAGAAATCCTCCATACTGGCAGACAAATCCTTGATACAGAAAACCCAGAAGTACTAAATATTATACAGGATTGAGCTGAGGCTGCTCAACAATTTATTACAAGTACGCCAATATTATACATAAAGGCGGGTATGACACAACGGGATATGGTGGCATAACTACTAACTCGTAGATATAGTGGTAGTGGATATGTCACAGTGATGTGGGTGGCGTGACTCCAATATCTTACACTCATCAAGCGCCGGAGTGAGGCTCGATGATTTATTTATGGTGGCGGAAGCGTATATAATACAAGTGACCAACTCCAGGATCGCAAGGGACTGACTGGGACTCCTCTAGGCGTCGGACTCGCTATCGTACTCTTCATCCATAAGATCGCCTTCGTCAACATCTGGCCAAATCAACAAGCCAGGTGAGTACTTTGAATGTACTCGCAAGACAGTTTGGACATAAGATATAACAAATGCAAACATGATGCATACGAGCGGATTAGTAATACACACATGAGTAGTTCAATTGGTACTGCAACATGAATAAAATAGTTGAAGACCGATCGGGTGTCTGAAGCGACGCCTCGAAGGGTAAAGTAGAATAAACATGCCACAGTCGGGCGTCAGGGCGACACCGCAGAAAGGGCTTATATCAAAGGTAAATAACAAGAATGCCACAGTCGGACGTCTGAGCGACATCACATAAAGGGCTTATATCAAAAGTAAATAACAAGAATGCCACAGTCGGACGTCTGAGCGACATCACATAAAGGGCTTATATCAAAAGTAAATAACAAGAATGCCACAGTCGGACGTCTGAGCGACATCACATAAAGGGCTTATATCAAAGTAAATAACAAGAATGCCACAGTCGGACGTCTGAGCGACATCACATAAAGGGCTTATATCATACAAAGAAAAAATTGAGTAGTTCCTGGAGGTAGCACCATCCTAAGGAATACTCGGCACATAAAAGTAAACAGGTTAGTCCATTCACAGAAGTAACATTCAACCGGGTTTACCTCTGTCAGAAGTATTAGTTCTACAGAGACTGACGCTGAGACTGACACTGATCTACTAACCAACGTCCTTGACCGAGGACTTGGTTATGCGAATGGTTTTGACTCTGCAGAGTTTGTACTTTACCACAGTCAACGGATTTCGGTAGTCACCAAGGACTAGTTCCATTCACGGTATTTTAGAAGAAAACACATCAAACCAGTACACACCCATTCCACATTCCGCTGCCAGGAATCACCCTAGGCAACGTTCAAGAAAAACTCTTGAGGCGGGTAGGTCACTCCTCGAATAGCATGGGATCAAATTTATACCGCGCGCTCTAAGGGGTGCCCCCCTCTCGGTCCCAACCGGAAACACCCATGCCCCCTGACCGGATGACGGCTTTAATCCAGGGCCATGGAACCTTCATCACGGCCTCTCTATTTGGTGTGTACCAGGAAAGAGGTTTGCAACTTACTAAACCGTATTCTTTGCAGAAAACATGTGGCAGCACAAAAAGGGAAAATGGACGGGATCGAGACTTGATCCACGTCGACACCGGAGTTAAACAGTTGTTATAGAACTGGCATGCTCCAACAATACCAGCTTGCAACCTATCATGCCACAACATGATCAGGTTGTTTCTCCATATTATGGTCTCATCAAGTTTGTAGCTCACTTGCAACTTACCTTGCATGGAATATAACATCCAACAAATGCTTATATAAGCATGCCATAAGAAAAGCCACTCTAGCAAACATGAAAAACACTCATCATATCAAAGGTTCAAACATGCTTGCCTGGTTCGGAGTAGTCGGAGTCTAGCTCGGCGAAGTTTGCGGCTCCGTCACCTCCTTCGGTATCTACGGTATAAAAAGAATCGGATACTAACGTAAATACCGTGCGTGCGTAAAAAGTGTTCCAAATATGTTTCAAATAAATATGATAAAAAACTAGGCAGGATTATGAAGATGACAGAAAAGGAATCAACTCAAAATCATTTTTAGTTTAAAAGTTATAAAGAAAACAAACCCAGGGACTAGTCTGTAATAGAACAGAAACTATCCAGGGGATAGTTTGAATAGACAGAAACGCTTCGGATGAAATACGCCAAGCCGAATAGAAAGCGTACTTTGCCCGAAGGCGCTTTCAGAAAACGATTCGAATAAAAAGAAAAGGCTGACAAGGGGGTCCCGCATGTCAGGTTTGAAAGGGGAAAACAGAGCTCGCCGGCGCCAGAGACTGGCGATGATCGCCGGCGACGAACCACTGCGAGGCAGAGAGGGAGGGAAGTACCGGCGTGTTCAGGAGGTTCTTCCGCGTCGGTGGGTGGTGGAAGAGACCGACGGGAAGCACCACAGCGACGGCTACTTCCTCTACGGCGGACGGCGGCGTCGGGCGATGATGGGTCTCACTGGAGAAGGCTGCCAACACCAAATCGACGCTTGGGTTAGACGAGGTGGTGGACCAGAAGGTTGCTGACCAAGTTTGGGAAGCGGGGGTGCTCTCACCAGAGCGGATCTTGCCGGAGCCCGAAGCGGATCGGGGCGGCCGGAGTCGGGGAAGAAGGCTCTTCCGAGGCCCTCTGAGGGGTTTTGGCGAGGCTGTGGTGGGGTGTGGTGGATGCGGTGGCTTCACAACGCCTCTGGGGTCCTATTTATAGGCGGGCGAGGGAGGTGCCGTGAGCAAATTATCTCCGGCGAGGGATTACGGCGAGGCAGTGGTCGGGCTGGTGGTTTAGGTGACTGGGCATCTTCGGATTGGTCCACTGGCTCCATTCAACGTCTAAGCTTGATCGCATTTGGCCTGCTCCCGCGGTTTCGACGGAACGGAGCTCACGGGCTCGTCGGCGGCAGGGAACGTGCTCTGCGCGTCTCAGGCCACGGCGAGTGTCCCTTAGCGTGCTCTGAGGATAAGATGGCCACGCGGAGGCTTGAGGAGGCTTGGGCGGTGCTGGGTTACGGTGCTCTTCGCTGAGCTCGTCTGACGGCCGAGGCGGGCGGCTCTGTCATCGCTGCACTCGCCGGAGACGACGGGACGGCTCAGCACCGACGCCCACGTCCAGCCAACCGACCGTGCGGCGCAAGGATAAGGAGGAGGAGCAGTGAGCAAGAGGCCAAGCGAGGAACTGGCGAGATTGGCGACGGGCGACTGAAGAAAACGACACTGACGACTGAACTGTAACACTGAACTCTGAATTTGCCAGGAACAGTGCACACAAGCTGCTCGCTGAAATGTTTGACGCACGTGGAAATTTTTTCTTGAGCTGGGACTTGGTAAGGGGGTCTCTTGATGCATCTGGAGACTGCCTGAATTACCTCAGAATTTTTGGAAAGAAGAAAGAATGAAATTCACCAAAAATAGCAAATCTGCTCCAAACTTGCAGCAAGCATATTTTGAAAATTTTGAACTGATGACCAGTAGATCTTGATGGATATAAGTTGAGGGCACTAAGGACTAGCCATAGGAATTTATTTGGAGCCAAGATTCAAAGGAAATCTAGTAGTTCCTTTGTAAATCACTAAGGTCCAAATAAATGACAGAAAAAGATTTTGTGGTTTAAATAAATAGAAATAAAAACTAGGGAAAGTTGAAACTTGCTGTAATTGATGCTTGACTTGACCCAAGGTAGGGAGGAAGGTTTTGGGAGGAAGTTTTCAACATAGGTCATGGCAAGAGTGTATTTTTGAGTAGGGAGGGAAAAAAAATAAAAGAAAAATGATAGGAATTCTTTTTAACAAAAAGAATTAGCAAAACAATCCAAGAGTATTTGTGTTGAACCCACATAAGTTGAAAGACCCTCAAGGCCAGAATCAAGTTTGAGAAAGACTCAAAAAGATTTGTCATAAACAAAATTTGGGAAGGAGGGTCTCTAAAAAAAAATTCAAATAACCTCCTTTAAATCAAATAAAGAATTTGGTAAAAACCAAACCAAAATTTTGGGGTGTTACAACACCCACCCCCTTAGGAAAAATCTCGTCCCCGAGATTCCAGCTGATCCTCAAATAGGTGTGGGTACTCTGCCCGAAGAAAATCCTCTCTCTCCCAAGTTGCTTCATCTTCGGTGTGATTGCTCCACTGAACCTTGAAGAACTTAATTGTCTTCTGACGGGTTCTTCTTTCAGACTCCTCCAAAATTTTTACTGGACGTTCCCTGTAGGTGAGGTCTGGTTGCACGTCAATGCTCTCATGAGATACACGCTTTTCTGGGTTGCTTACACACTTCCTCAATTGTGATATGTGGAACACGTCATGGACGTCTGACAGTTCTTCGGGTAGGTCTAGCTGGTAGGCTACTGTGCCTCTTCGTGCAGTCACACGGAAGGGTCCAATAAAACGTGGTGCTAGCTTCCCCTTAATTTTGAATCGCTACAGGCCCCGCATAGGGGATACTCTTAGATACACATAGTCACTGGGTTCAAAACTGACTTCACAATGTTTCTGGTCATAGTAACTCTTTTGTCGGCTCTGGGCTGTCTTGAGTCGATCCCTGATTAATTTAACCTTCTCCTCAGCTTCTTTGAGCATGTCTGGGCCGAAGATACGGCTGTCTCCTGTCTCTGACCAATTTAATGGGGCACGGCATCTTCGCCCATACAAAGCTTCAAAAGGTGCCATCTGTAGACTGGATTGGTAACTGTTGTTGTACGTGAACTCGGCATAAGGTAAACTTTCTTCCCAACTGGTTCCATAGGTGAGAACACATGCTCTCAGCATGTCCTCTAGAATTTGGTTTACACGTTCAGTCTGTCCTCCAGTCTGCGGGTGATATGCTGTGCTGAATACTAGTTGTGTTCCCAGAGCTTGTTGTAAATGATCCCAAAATCTAGAGACGAATTGAGTGCCTCTGTCGGATATTATGGTCTTTGGAACTCCATGTAGACAGACAATACGGGAGAGATAAAGCTTGGCAAGCTTCTGAGTGGTGTGGGTTGTCTTTACCGGAATAAAATGTGCCACCTTGGTCAACCTATCTGTGATGACCCATATGGCATCATTTCCGTGTCGTGACTGAGGTAGTCCGACAACAAAATCCATCCCAATTTCGTCCCATTTCCATTCAGGTATCCTGTTTGGCTGTAATAGTCCTGCTGGTTTTTGGTGCTCGGCTTTAATGCGCTGACATGAATCACAACAGGCAATGAATGTGGCTATATCCCTCTTCATACCGTGCCACCAAAATCTTTCCTGAATGTCCTTGTACATTTTTGTTCCTCCAGGGTGGATGGAATATGGAGCGGTATGGCCTTCGGTCAAAATTTGTTGTTTGAGGTCTTCTACGTTTGGCACGCAAAGCCTGTCTCCGTACCATAGTATTCCCTCACTGTCCACGACGAATTCTGTGGCTTTGCCCAGACTCACTTTTCTTTTTATGCCTTCGATGTTGGGGTGTCCATGCTGAGCTTTCTTAATTTGTTCCATTAGGGTGGGTTGTATTTCCAAATTTGACATAGTGCCTTCAGTAACCAACACCATGTTGAGTTTGGCAAACTCCCTTTGAAACTCAGGTCTCAAGTTTTGTGAACTGTCGTTGCTCGAGCTTGGATTGCGGCTGAGAGCATCTGCCACTACATTTGCCTTTCCTGGATGGTAGTGAATGCCAACATCATAGTCTTTTACTAATTCCAACCAGCGTCGTTGTCGCAAATTGAGTTCTGGTTGTGTGAAAATATATTTGAGGCTTTTATGGTCTGTATATATTTCACAACGATTTCCAAGCAAAAAGTGCCTCCATTCTTTGAGTGCATGAATAACTGCTGCTAATTCCAAGTCATGAGTGGGATAGTTTTCTTCATGCTTTCGCAGTTGCCTGGAAGCATATGCGACTACTTTGCCTTCTTGCATTAATACGCATCCGAGGCCCTTCCGGGACGCGTCGCAATACACTTCAAAATTTTTGTGTATGTCTGGTATGACCAATACTGGTGCTGTTGTTAATCTCTTTTTGAGTTCTTGGAAACTTTTCTCGCAATCCTCAGTCCACACAAATTTCTTATCCTTCTTGAGTAGCTGTGTCATAGGTTTTGCTATGGTGGAGAATCCCTCAATAAATCTTCTGTAATATCCAGCCATTCCCAGAAAGCTTCGTATGTCGGTTACATTGGCTGGTGGTCTCCAGTCGAGTACGGCCTTGACTTTTTCTGGGTCCACGGCAACGCCTTCTTGGGTTAATACGTGGCCCAAAAAACCAACCTGTTTTAGCCAAAATTCACATTTACTGAATTTGGCGTACAATTGATGCTTCGTTAATTCTCCCAGCACAATTCTGAGATGTTCAGCATGTTCTTCTGGTGTTTTAGAATATACCAAAATATCATCAATGAACACCACAACAAATTTGTCCATAAATTTCATGAATACTTTGTTCATGAGGTGAACAAAATATGCGGGGGCGTTTGTCAGTCCAAACGGCATTACTGTAAATTCATATAATCCGTATCTGGAAGTGAATGCTGTTTTAGGGATATCTTCTGTCCGTACTTTTAATTGATGATATCCCGACCTTAAATCAATCTTTGAGAAAACCTTGGCTTGTGCAAGCTGGTCAAATAAATCATTTATCCGTGGCATCGGATATTTGTTTTTGATGGTAACCATGTTGAGTGCTCGATAGTCTATACATAATCTCAGTGTCCCATCCTTTTTCTTGGCAAATAATACTGGCGAACCCCAAGGTGAGGAGCTGGCCCGGATAAATCCTTTGTCCAGTAATTCCTTTATTTGCTTCTTCAATTCTACCAACTCGGAAGGTGCCATTCTATAAGGTTTCTTGTAAATGGGAGTGGTTCCAGGTGCTAGTTCAATAGTGAATTCTATTTCTCGGTCTGGTGGCATGCCTGGTAGCTCTTCAGGAAATACATCCGGAAACTCACACACCACTGGAACTTTATTTAAATCTGAAATATCCACCTTGTTCAATCTTGGTCGCAATGATACTGGCCTTACTTGAGCTGCAATCTTTATCGTCTTCCCGTGGTGATGAGTGAGGATCACAGTCCGATTGAAACAGTCGATAAATCCCTTGTTGGTGGTTAACCAGTCCATTCCTAGGATAACATCCAGTCCCTTATTTTCCAATACAATGAGGTTTGCTCGAAACTTTAATCCCTCGAGCTCAATAATCACACCCTGGCAATAACTCTGGGTGATTTGCTTAATCCCGGGGGACTTGATGGTCATAGAATTTTCCAAGGGGAGAATTGAAAAATCATGTTGTAAAGCAAATTTCTTTGAAATGAACGAATGAGAAGCTCCAGAATCAAACAAAACCGTGGCAGGTATTGTGTTGACAGGAAACGTACCGAGTACGATATCCGGAGCATTCTGCGCTTCTTCCTTGGTCACATGGTTCACGTGGCCCTTCTTGTGATTGTTGCTGGGATTGAAGTTGTTACGCTTGGGGGCTGAATTATTTCCACCATTGTTTGTCTTGGGGGCCGAGTTTCTTGGCTTTGGGCATTGCTTGGCATAGTGTCCTTCCTCTCCACAAGCGAAGCAAGTAACGCCTGGGTGATACGTAAAATCTTTATCCCTTGCATGAAAATTCTTGTTTGAGCGTGGAACACTGGTTGCGGATTTGTTCGCCCCATTTTTCCGAGAATCAATCTTGTTCCGGTTGTCGCGAGATTGAGAAGTCTTGTCCCGCTTGCGCTTGCGAAAATCCTCCAAGCTGCGGCGTTCATTCTCCAAGGTAATAGCTTTGTCCACAAGTGTTTTGAAATCTGGAAAGGTGTGCACGACCAGTTGGCATTTAAGTGCTGGTGCCAGACCGTCCAGAAATTTTTCCATCTTTTTATTTTCAGTCATATGTTCTTCGTTGGCGTAACGAGATAGTTGAGTAAACTGACTATTGTACTCAGTCACTGACATGCTTCTCTGCTTGAGGTCATCAAACTCCCTTTTCTTGATTTTCATAATACTTCTGGGAATGTGTGCCCCACGAAAATTTTCCTTAAACTCCTCCCAGGTGATGTTGTTTTCATTGGGGTGCATGTGTAGAAAATTTTCCCACCACGATGCAGCTGCTCCAGTAAGGTAGTGAGGTGCATAAAGTACTTTCTCACGGTCTGAACATTGTGCAATAATTAATTTCCTCTCAATGTCTCGAAGCCAGTCATCAGCCTCAAGAGGTTTATCCGTGTGAGAGAAAGTTGGGGGACGCGTCTTTTGTAGTTCAGCCAATTTGGAATGCTGCTGGTATGGTTCGCGGTGATTTCTCATGTTGATAATATGGCTCATCATTTCTTGATGTTGCTGCTGGCTTTGCTCATAAAGGCGGCATACTTGAGAAAATGCTGCTTCACTGTCTTGCTGACTTGACTGCCCCTGTGTGAAATTGTTACTTGCCTGGGTACCATAATTTTCTTCCGGCGGGCTTCGCATGGAACGAGTCCAGGGACGATGCATTTTCCACTCTGGGGTATTTTGCAGGACTCATGAGGAAAACCGAGTAGTAAAAATAAATAATTTTGCAAAGGCAGGAATTTTAAAACTCCAAGATTTTTTTTCAAGAAAACACTTGATTGCGCATGGAGAAGGACCGCTCAATATCTTACAAGCAAGCCATAATTATACAATACTTCACTCAGGATGCGCGTACACATTCCTGACATGTTATTTAGGCTAGTGCACTTCTCCGAGTTCCTACATGATGCGCACACAAACTACTTCTCACCAAGCCTATATACATATAAACATATCATACAAGCAGGTACATCACACGGCTGCTCGGCGCACTCAGTCGGAGATGGTAAATATTTCCTTTGGCCTGCCGAGGGTAAGTCCCAGTACTGCTGGGGACTCAACTTCTTCCTCACTAATAGGCTCCAGGCGCGGGGTACTGGGTTGTGCGGCTGAAACGGGTGTGGTAGGTGGTGCAGCACGAACTGGGGTAGGAGCAATGACTTGGTCAAACTCCTCAGTGGTAGGTAGGCGGCGAGCGATGGCTCGGATGGCAGGTGCATAGGATGATGAGGACGAGATGTATGACAGTGGTGGTGCTGTATGGAGCAGCTCCCTCCTGTTGGCAACACAGCCCTGAACTGAGTCCATACGGGCAGCCACCAAGTCGTCCACGAGGTTATCAAAAGCTGCCTCAAGAGCCTTGAGATACTCAACAAGCATCTCAATAGCATCATCTCGTTCTCCCCTAGTGCAAGCAAATGCATAGTGACAAGTGTATGGCACGTGGCATGGGAGGTAGCGGTAGCGACGAGCCTTCATCGAAGGAAGAGCATCCCGGAGACGAGCTATTGCCTCCCGGGCAGCCATCTGCATTGCATGCATCTCCGTAGGCATGGCCCTTCCAACAAATCGGAAGCGGCGTAATTCAGAACGCCCTCCCTTGAATTGCACCGCAGCCTGGTGCATAGACACGCTGTCGCTGATCTTGTGCTCGTAGAGTGTGAACTCCGGACGAGTCGATGGCCCGATCGCAATCTTGGCGATGGAGGCGAGGAGCTTGATAAACCCCTCAGGCACATTGGCGAACACCTGTGATTCACAGTTGCGGCCAGCCATCTACAAAAGTAGACAAAAATTCCAGATAGTCAAATCATAAGTTTATGATGACTAACAGAAAAATTGCTACAATTGCAAGTTGCTAAAATAGCACCTATTACGCTAATAACCGATTAGCAAGCGCACCTAGTGGCTTCCTACAGTCAGCCTGGCTCTGATACCAAGGTTGTCAGGACCGGTTTTCCAATAAAACACTTATTGAAAAATCGCCCCTTCCGTCAAGCTAGTATAGAGAAATCCTCCATACTGGCAGACAAATCCTTGATACAGAAAACCCAGAAGTACTAAATATTATACAGGATTGAGCTGAGGCTGCTCAACAATTTATTACAAGTACGCCAATATTATACATAAAGGCGGGTATGACACAACGGGATATGGTGGCATAACTACTAACTCGTAGATATAGTGGTAGTGGATATGTCACAGTGATGTGGGTGGCGTGACTCCAATATCTTACACTCATCAAGCGCCGGAGTGAGGCTCGATGATTTATTTATGGTGGCGGAAGCGTATATAATACAAGTGACCAACTCCAGGATCGCAAGGGACTGACTGGGACTCCTCTAGGCGTCGGACTCGCTATCGTACTCTTCATCCATAAGATCGCCTTTGTCAACATCTGGCCAAATCAACAAGCCAGGTGAGTACTTTGAATGTACTCGCAAGACAGTTTGGACATAAGATATAACAAATGCAAACATGATGCATACGAGCGGATTAGTAATACACACATGAGTAGTTCAATTGGTACTGCAACATGAATAAAATAGTTGAAGACCGATCGGGTGTCTGAAGCGACGCCTCGAAGGGTAAAGTAGAATAAACATGCCGCAGTCGGGCGTCAGGGCGACACCGCAGAAAGGGCTTATATCAAAGGTAAATAACAAGAATGCCACAGTCGGACGTCTGAGCGACATCACATAAAGGGCTTATATCAAAAGTAAATAACAAGAATGCCACAGTCGGACGTCTGAGCGACATCACATAAAGGGCTTATATCAAAAGTAAATAACAAGAATGCCACAGTCGGACGTCTGAGCGACATCACATAAAGGGCTTATATCAAAGTAAATAACAAGAATGCCACAGTCGGACGTCTGAGCGACATCACATAAAGGGCTTATATCATACAAAGAAAAAATTGAGTAGTTCCTGGAGGTAGCACCATCCTAAGGAATACTCGGCACATAAAAGTAAACAGGTTAGTCCATTCACAGAAGTAACATTCAACCGGGTTTACCTCTGTCAGAAGTATTAGTTCTACAGAGACTGACGCTGAGACTGACACTGATCTACTAACCAACGTCCTTGACCGAGGACTTGGTTATGCGAATGGTTTTGACTCTGCAGAGTTTGTACTTTACCACAGTCAACGGATTTCGGTAGTCACCAAGGACTAGTTCCATTCACGGTATTTTAGAAGAAAACACATCAAACCAGTACACACCCATTCCACATTCCGCTGCCAGGAATCACCCTAGGCAACGTTCAAGAAAAACTCTTGAGGCGGGGAGGTCACTCCTCGAATAGCATGGGATCAAATTTATACCGCGCGCTCTAAGGGGTGCCCCCCTCTCGGTCCCAACCGGAAACACCCATGCCCCCTGACCGGATGACGGCTTTAATCCAGGGCCATGGAACCTTCATCACGGCCTCTCTATTTGGTGTGTACCAGGAAAGAGGTTTGCAACTTACTAAACCGTATTCTTTGCAGAAAACATGTGGCAGCACAAAAAGGGAAAATGGACGGGATCGAGACTTGATCCACGTCGACACCGGAGTTAAACAGTTGTTATAGAACTGGCATGCTCCAACAATACCAGCTTGCAACCTATCATGCCACAACATGATCAGGTTGTTTCTCCATATTATGGTCTCATCAAGTTTGTAGCTCACTTGCAACTTACCTTGCATGGAATATAACATCCAACAAATGCTTATATAAGCATGCCATAAGAAAAGCCACTCTAGCAAACATGAAAAACACTCATCATATCAAAGGTTCAAACATGCTTGCCTGGTTCGGAGTAGTCGGAGTCTAGCTCGGCGAAGTTTGCGGCTCCGTCACCTCCTTCGGTATCTACGGTATAAAAAGAATCGGATACTAACGTAAATACCGTGCGTGCGTAAAAAGTGTTCCAAATATTTTTCAAATAAATATGATAAAAAACTAGGCAGGATTATGAAGATGACAGAAAAGGAATCAACTCAAAATCATTTTTAGTTTAAAAGTTATAAAGAAAACAAACCCAGGGACTAGTCTGTAATAGAACAGAAACTATCCAGGGGGTAGTTTGAATAGACAGAAACGCTTCGGATGAAATACGCCAAGCCGAATAGAAAGCGTACTTTGCCCGAAGGCACTTTCAGAAAACGATTCGAATAAAAAGAAAAGGCTGACAAGGGGGTCCCGCATGTCAGGTTTGAAAGGGGAAAACAGAGCTCGCCGGCGCCAGAGACTGGCGATGATCGCCGGCGACGAACCACTGCGAGGCAGAGAGGGAGGGAAGTACCGGCGTGTTCAGGAGGTTCTTCCGCGTCGGTGGGTGGTGGAAGAGACCGACGGGAAGCACCACAGCGACGGCTACTTCCTCTACGGCGGACGGCGGCGTCGGGCGATGATGGGTCTCACTGGAGAAGGCTGCCGACACCAAATCGACGCTTGGGTTAGACGAGGTGGTGGACCAGAAGGTTGCTGACCAAGTTTGGGAAGCGGGGGTGCTCTCACCAGAGCGGATCTTGCCGGAGCCCGAAGCGGATCGGGGCGGCCGGAGTCGGGGAAGAAGGCTCTTCCGAGGCCCTCTGAGGGGTTTTGGCGAGGCTGTGGTGGGGTGTGGTGGATGCGGTGGCTTCACAACGCCTCTGGGGTCCTATTTATAGGCGGGCGAGGGAGGTGCCGTGAGCAAATTATCTCCGGCGAGGGATTACGACGAGGCAGTGGTCGGGCTGGTGGTTTAGGTGACTGGGCATCTTCGGATTGGTCCACTGGCTCCATTCAACGTCTAAGCTTGATCGCATTTGGCCTGCTCCCGCGGTTTCGACGGAACGGAGCTCACGGGCTCGTCGGCGGCAGGGAACGTGCTCTGCGCGTCTCAGGCCACGGCGAGTGTCCCTTAGCATGCTCTGAGGATAAGATGGCCACGCGGAGGCTTGAGGAGGCTTGGGCGGTGCTGGGTTACGGTGCTCTTCGCTGAGCTCGTCTGACGGCCGAGGCGGGCGGCTCTGTCATCGCTGCACTCGCCGGAGACGACGGGACGGCTCAGCACCGACGCCCACGTCCAGCCAACCGACCGTGCGGCGCAAGGATAAGGAGGAGGAGCAGTGAGCAAGAGGCCAAGCGAGGAACTGGCGAGATTGGCGACGGGCGACTGAAGAAAACGACACTGACGACTGAACTGTAACACTGAACTCTGAATTTGCCAGGAACAGTGCACGCAAGCTGCTCGATGAAATGTTTGACGCATGTGGAAATTTTTTCTTGAGCTGGGACTTGGTGAGGGGGTCTCTTGATGCATCTGGAGACTGCCTGAATTACCTCAGAATTTTTGGAAAGAAGAAAGAATGAAATTCACCAAAAATAGCAAATCTGCTCCAAACTTGCAGCAAGCATATTTTGAAAATTTTGAACTGATGACCAGTAGATCTTGATGGATATAAGTTGAGGGCACTAAGGACTAGCCATAGGAATTTATTTGGAGCCAAGATTCAAAGGAAATCTAGTAGTTCCTTTGTAAATCACTAAGGTCCAAATAAATGACAGAAAAAGATTTTGTGGTTTAAATAAATAGAAATAAAAACTAGGGAAAGTTGAAACTTGCTGGAATTGATGCTTGACTTGACCCAAGGTAGGGAGGAAGGTTTTGGGAGGAAGTTTTCAACATAGGTCATGGCAAGAGTGTATTTTTGAGTAGGGAGGGAAAAAAATAAAAGAAAAATGATAGGAATTCTTTTTAACAAAAAGAATTAGCAAAACAATCCAAGAGTATTTGTGTTGAACCCACATAAGTTGAAAGACCCTCAAGGCCAGAATCAAGTTTGAGAAAGACTCAAAAAGATTTGTCATAAACAAAATTTGGGAAGGAGGGTCTCTAAAATTTTTTTCAAATAACCTCCTTTAAATCAAATAAAGAATTTGGTAAAAACCAAACCAAAATTTTGGGGTGTTACACCATGTGACTAGTATTTTACCCCCATATATATTAGATTTAGAGCACCTTTATAATGATTGTTAGATTTGTAAGACCTTGTTTGAAATTGATTGGTGTGATATGATTGTGTGTTTGTCTCATGTGCATATTCGTAGTGATTTTCCCTTAGGCCTCTTTTCTATTCTAATCTCTTCCCTCTACACCCATCAGATGCCTCCAAGACGCAAATTCGAGTTTCCCCCTGAGCTCACCCAGTTGATCCAGCAGCAGAACACCCTGATGCAATTTCTTGTCTAGAACACTCAGAACAACCAGAACAACAACAACAACCCTCCACCACCACCACCTGTGGACAACCTGACATGTTTCTTAAGGTTGCAACCACCCGTGTTTGCTAGCAGCATCGAACCAATTGTGGCTGATGACTGGCTACGCAAGATTGGAAGGGACTTGACCACCGCCAATTGCTCGGATGCTGAGAACGTGCGATTTGCCGCACACCAGTTGTCTGGACCAGCCGCAGCATGGTGGGAGAATTACACAGCCACTTACCCCGTAGCCAATGTGACTGGGGATCAGTTTCAGCAAGCTTTTCGTACCGCCCATGTCTCAACTGGAGCCATGAGTATGAAGAACCAGGAGTTTCGCAATTTGCGCCAAGGGAATCGTACTGTGGCCCAGTACGTGGATGAGTTTAGTACCCTATCTCGTTATGCCCCAGATGATGTGGCCACAAATGCCAAGAAGCAGGAGAGATTCATGGAAGGGCTGAATGATGAGATGAGTGTACAGTTGATGGTGGCAACTTTCAATAACTACCAGGAGTTGGTTGACCGCGCCCTAATGATTGAAAGGAAGCATCAACAGATTGAGAGTCGCAAGAGGAAGTACGGGCAAGGAAAGTATAATTCCGGAGCTCAGCAGAAACCCTGCTTTACCCCTAAAGCGGTAGGACAGTTTCAACATACCCATGGAGGAAGTAGCTCGCACAACCACAATGGCACCAGGAATGGCAATGGCAATGGGAATGGGAATGGAGCCAATGGAAACCAGAACCGCCCTACACCGTCCACACCCACCAAGAGGGATTTTAGCCATGTCACTTGTTACAAGTGCGGGAAGAATGGACATTATGCCAATGAATGCCCAGAAGTTAAGAATGGGAACGGCAATGGAAGCGCCGGGAAGAAACCCAACCCGTTCAACAAAGGACAAGTGAACCACGTGACAGTGGAGGAGGTAGAAGAGCAACCAGATGTTGTTGTCGGTAAGTTCTTGGTTAAGACATTTACCGCGATAGTTCTTTTCGATACTGGTGCATCTCATTCATATATTTCAAGGGGATTCGTAAATAGACATAGGATGTCCACCAGAGTTCTTAAGACCCCCATGTTAGTAAGTTCACCTGGAGCATATTATATGGCACACCAAGGATGTTTTCAGACGCCATTGATCATAGGACGCCATACTTTCCCCTCTGACCTAATAGTTATGGAGTCACAAGGATAGGATGTGATATTAGGTATGGATTGGCTATCGAAGTATGGAGGTAACATAGACTGTGCCAGTAAGTCTATTTTGCTCACCACCCCGGAGGGAAAAAGGATTAAGTATGTATCTAGGCATTCGCCTACAAGGACTCAAGTGCATTCTCTCACGGGAGTTGTTCAGGAGGAAGTGCCAGTAGTAAAGGATTATCCGGATGTGTTTCCAGAGGAGTTACCTGGCATGCCACCGGATAGAGATATAGAGTTTTTGATTGAACTTTTGCCAGGCACCGGGCCAATTTCTAAGAGACCCTATAGGATGCCCGCAAAGGATTTGGAGGAGATAAAGAAGCAGATTAAGGAGTTACTGGATAAAGGATTCATACGCCCAAGTTCTTCGCCTTGGGGTTCGCCAGTACTTCTAGTGGAGAAGAAGGATGGATCGTTAAGGATGGTGGTTGATTACCGAGGATTGAATGAAGTAACGATCAAGAATAAGTACCCATTACCAATGATCAATGATCTGTTCGATAGATTGCAAGGAGCTAAGATATTTTCCAAGATCGATCTGCGATCAGGGTACCATCAATTGAAGATCCGAGAGCAGGATATACCTAAGACTGCCTTTACCACTAGGTATGGGTTGTACGAGTATACCATCATGTCGTTTGGTCTGACGAAGGCACCGGCATACTTTATGAACCTGATGAACAAAGTGTTTATGGAGTATTTGGATAAGTTCGTCGTAGTGTTCATAGATGATATATTGATCTTCTCGAAGGATGAAGAGGAGCATGCAGAGCATTTCCGTTTGGTGTTGGAGAAGCTTAGAGAACACCAGTTATATGCCGAGTTTAGCAAATGCGAGTTTTGGTTGAAGGAAGTCGGATTTCTCGGACACGTTATATCTGGAGAAGGAATAGCAGTAGATCCCGCTAAGGTGGACACTGTGACCCATTGGGAAGCACCAACAACAGTTGGAGAGATCCGGAGTTTTCTTGGACTCGCGGGATACTACCGGAGATTTATCGATAATTTCTCGAAGATTGCAAAACCCATGACGGAGTTGTTGAAGAAGGACACCAAGTTCAGTTAGACACAAGAATGTGAGGCCAGTTTTCAGGAATTAAAGAAGCGATTGGTCTCGTCCCCTGTGTTGATTCTGCCAGATCAACATAACGATTATGAGGTGTACTGTGATGCTTCACGTCGAGGACTTGGAGCGGTTTTGATGCAGGAAGGAAGAGTTGTTTCGTATGCTTCACGACAACTCAAACCTCATGAGCTGAACTATGCCACCCACGATTTGGAGTTAGCAGCTGTAGTGCATGCACGGAAGACGTGGATACATTTTCTTATTGGGAACCATTGTGAAGTATATGCGGATCACAAGAGTTTGAAGTATATATTCACTCAGAAGGAGTTGAATCTTAGGCAAAGGAGATGGCTGGAACTCATTAAGGATTATGACATGAGATTGCATTATCATCCCGAAAAGGCTAACGTAGTAGCTGATGCGCTAAGCCGTAAGAGCCATGTCAATACCCTAATGATGGAAGAATTTCCAAAGGAGTTAGCCGAGGACCTACGAGAACTACGTATGGAGATAGTTCCGAGGGGCTATGTAGCAACGCTAGAAATCCAGTCTACCCTGATGGATAAAATCAGAGAAGCTCAGAAAGCTGACAATGAGGTTGTCGCTATAAAGGAGAGGATGAGCGAAGGAAAAGCTAAAGGTTTTCGTGAGGATGAACACGACACCTTATGGTTTGAGGATCGAATCTATGTGCCTAATGACCCGGAGATCAAGAAGTTGATTTTACAGGAGGCCCATGATTCACCAGACTCGATTCACCCAGGAAATACTAAGATGTATTTGGATTTGAAGGATATTTTCCGGTGGACCGGTATGAAGAAGGATATTGCGGAGTATGTAGCAGTTTGCGATGTATGTCAGAGAGTAAAGGCAGAACATCAGAAGCCAGCAGGATTGTTACAACCTATGCCAATACCCGAATGGAAGTGGGAGAAGTTTCAGAGTTAAAGGGAAGTTAGCCCCGAGATTTGTGGGACCTTACCGTGTTTTGGAACGCATGGGAGAGGTTGCCTATAAGTTGGAATTGCCTGAAGGACTGTCAGGAGTGCATGACGTGTTTCACGTTTTGCAGCTTAAGAAGTGTCACGCGGAGAAGGCCGATATACCGCTTAGAGACACAGTACCCCTGGAAGCAATTCAGTTGGACAGTGATCTTACCTACGAGGAGAAACCGGTTAAGATTCTCGAATTTTCGAGCAGAGTTACTCGCAGTAAGGTTATCAAGTTTTGAAAAGTTCAGTGGAGTCACCACACCGAGGAAGAAGCCACCTAACAACGAGAAGATGATCTACGCAAGGACCACCCACACCTGTTCTCTAGCCAAGTCGAATCACGAGGGCGAGATTCATTCTAAGGGGGGTAGGTTTGTAACATTCCAAATTTTCAATTTGGAATGTTATACATAGATCATATTTGCATTTGCATGTTTTTGCATTTTGTTGTGGCGTTCCTCGAAATTCTGAGCAACTCAAGGACCTACGGAGAGAGTTGGGAATTTTACCGTTTTCGTATTTGAGTTCGCTCGAATACCGGTACGAGGACAGTGTGATTCTAATTATTTTTTTCTCCTAAAAATATTTATAAACACAAAATATGAGCGGAGATAAAATGAGTTCTCCAAAATAAAAGAAATATTGGAGGAAAAATATTAAAACCACTTTTGGTATTTTTCTGGATTTATTTGCGAATTTATTTGCATAGGAAAAATGCGCGTTTTTAAAAATTGCATTTAGGTCCAGGAAAAATGTTCACTTTGTCCTAAATATTATTAGAGGACGGCGAAAATTTATTTCGGTAATTTTGGTGTCCGTTTGGTATTCCTTTCGTTAGTTTTTCTACGCCGGGACTCTTTTAGAAGAAAAAAAAGGGAAACCGACTAGGAGTCTTACTAGCCCAGGACTCCTGGGCTTTATAAGCGCCCGATCCGGCCCGTCGCCCCTGCCAGCCCGCCTCCCCCGCGCCGCCTGAGCCCCGTGCCGCCACCGCCGCTCGCGCCGCCGCCGCCGCGCCGCTCGCCGCCCGTGCCGCCACCTGCCTCCCCGCCGCCGCGCCCGCCGCCGCCGCCGCACCACCCGCCACCGCCGCACCACCCGCGCTGCAACCGCCTCCGCCGCCGCACCACCCGTCGCCGCCCCGCCGCTGCCATCTCGCCGGAGTTCACGACGTACATGCCGTTTTTTTCTAGAAACCGTTCGGTTTTTTTTAAATCGTAGATCTGTTTTTCTTAATAGATCGGTTCGGTTTTTCTGTTTAGTTATTTAGCGGACGTTCGTCCATACGTTCATTTTAACGAACGGTTTTCGTTAGTTAACCACAGACAGCGAACGTTCGTTCGTTAGCCTGTTCGTCGTTTTTCTTTTTCGGGGAATTTATCCGCGGTTATTCCGATCGCGATTTCTGCCCTGATCTTGTTTTTCATTTTTCTTTTCGCTCGAGAGTCGGAATCAGGTGATTCAAAATCCCAGATCTTCGTCTCGACGCCCTCTTTACGTTTAATCAACTTGAACAAAGTTTTGGCAATAGTAAAATTTTACTTTAGGCCAACTAGTAAACCAAAGCTCGTTTTTTTTTCACAGTTTGAGTTTCGTTGCTTCTTTCGAGTTGATTATTTTTGCAAACCGGAGTTCTTAAGTTGAACTTTCTGGTTAGATCTCTTGTTTGAGTTTTACCCGTGCATTAGTTAAGTAATTATTGTGTGCCTGTTTGATTGCGATAGAGTACCCGGAGTGCGCCGCTTGATACTTTGAGTCTCTAGGTTTTGCGGATCATCAGCAAGGCAAGTAACACTTTGATCATGCTTTCCAATTACCCAGTTTTCATTGCATTAGTCAACCCCTCACACATTGCATGAGTAGGATCAATTAATTTGTGGGATTGGGAAGTAGTTTGATGTAGTACCTATTACCTGCATTACATTCAAACCCTTGGGAGTTACTTCTACGCTTGCTGTTAGGACATGCTATGCTCGTAGACGTGGATTGGGTGAGTGAAATCCATGACAGATGTGAGTTTGTTAATTAATGGTTCAACTTAAGGTGGAAACATTAATACACATCTGGGTGGATTGAGGCATCTGGGTATTCCAGTGATTGCCCGTTTTTCTTTTAGACCGCCACCCAGGCTCAAAGGGATCATGTGATTTTTCATACTAGAAACTTCCGTGTGCAGCCACATGCCAATATGGGCTCTGGCATAGTTGAGTAAGTTGTGGGAAACCTTTCCATGATGGGCTAGCAGATGTAGTGGGTTTTGTAGGTGTACCGACCTATCTATCTGGTTAAGGGGACCTCTTCGGAAAGACTGTGTCTCGGTCATCCGTTTCTCAAACACCATGCAGTGCGAGAAACCAAACGGAGGCGATCGAGTCTTGTGGGGAAAAGTGCACAAACCTCTGCAGAGTGTACAAACTGATCATGATTAGCCGTGTCCCCGGTTATGGACGTCTTGAGTATCTAGTACTTGGATTATCATGTGAATGTCAACATGTTACTCTAATTAATTTTGTTGGGTTTAATGATTATTTTTAATTGGGGTTGAGAGGATGTCTATCTTCTCAACGATGTTTCAACTACCATGATAGTTAATTAAAAATCTTTTCCTTTGAAGTAGGGAAAAATTGGCTTTACGCAAAAACTTAACCATAGAGCTTTCCACCAGCCATATTGCATATAGTATAGTTTTACTTTCATTGCATCTCTTGTGTTACCTTGCCAGCATATTCCATGTGCTGACCCGTTTTTGGGCTGCAACGTTTCATGTTGCAGACTTTTCAGACGACGAGTAAGATGCCCCTTTTTAGGTCGTGGTTCTATACTCAGTGATGCCGCTGGAGTTGATGGACTCACTTATCTTCCAAGCCTTCTGTTGTTATCGTATTACATGTCCTTCAACCGTATTTATTGTAATAAGTTCATCGTTGGACTATCGATGTAATAAGTGTGTGATTGCCACTCTGTTATAAATCCTTCAAGTACTGTGCGTGTCAGCATTACTGATCCAGGGATGTCACTGATGCACAGAGATCGGACTGTTTGATGTCTGGTCGCTACAATCTCATGGAAAAAGGGCATCCCCAGAACAAGTGATGCAGAGTTTCCTCTTGCTGACATCCTCTGGTTGCATAGTTATATTCCTCTAGTATAAAGCTCTTCCTTCTCAGAAGATTTCTTGTGTTGAGTTTGTCATGCAACCGGATCCAAAAGAACATTTTGTGTTTTGGTTGACATGAATTCCAAATCCAGTTGAAATGTGGAGGGACTTGTTTGATTCCAATCATAACATTGTATGCCTTTGCAGAAGAGAATTGTTCATTGCCCCATATGTAACTCCATGTATCTGTCATGTCTTCATAGTGAGATTGCCTCAGTGAGTGACATATGTCTTCCAACTGCAGAAATTGCTCATGTGCTTGAATTGACAATGGTAGAGGAAATAGATCCTCCAAATACTCTGTATTTGTGACTTTTTGCACTGTGAGTCTATGGTTTATTACAAAGGAAAAAAGGTGTGGAAACAGTTGCTGCATAAGTTGACCCCCCCATAAATCACTCTAGAAATAAGCAAATCTGCCATCGCCCAGATTGCACCTGGCTAGAGCTTTATAATTTTGAGTTAATTGTTGATTTGCTTTCCACCAAAATGATCCAGTAGTTAATCTCCTGGAAGTTTGTTATTAGAGTAATGTGTTTCACAAATCAAATTTACCCATGGTATATCATGCCTGTTGTAAACTTTATGCAGATTCTTCATCAGTAATGCCTTGTTCTATGTGCAGATGTCCATAACTTTTAGGCCTCCCTGATTTTTTTGGCCTGCAAGCAGTATTCCATTTTACTAAAGCAGGTCTATGGTCTTCCATATCTGGCCCTCTCCATAGACAATGTCTGAAGTATTTTAGAACTTGAGGTTTTATAGTTACTGGGACATCCACACAACTCATAAAAATATAGTGAGAGAGGATAGAACAGTTTTAACCATTAGCAACCTTACTGGGACTCCGTTTTTCTTCTGTATACTTGTCCTACAAAATTAAAAATTCTACATATACTCCCCGAACCTGTTGACCACCGTATCGCGGAGAAATCTTTTGTTTTATTTTCTTGCTGTTTTCAGTCAGATATATCTGTCGGGGAAACTGATCGCCCACGAACACCTATCGGACCGGAGCCCCTTTTCGGTACGGCAAGGGAGCGGAGGGAGCACGAAGAGCAGATCGAGGCGAGCACGCGGGCAGTTTACCCAGGTTCGGGCCGCACGGATGCGTAAAACCCTACTCCTGCCTTGGTTGTATTGTGTTCTTGGCTAGGGAGCACGAAGAGCTACAGAGCTGGTTGCTAGCTACACCGAGCGTGATAGTGATCGAAGATCGGAACCTCCTCTACGTTGCGCATGGGCCTCCTTTTATAGGTCAAAGGGGTCACCGACAGGTGGCAACGTAGGTGAGGGTAAAAACGTAAAAATGCTGGTAGTTGTAACAGTGTATGTACAGTGGTTTGTACCTAACCCTGACGGTGGGGGACAAGGGCATTGAATGCCCGTCACCGTCGCCCCAAACAGTGCAAAAAGTGTCCGTTAGGGCGTCTCCGTTCGCCACGAAGGTGGCCTCGTCATCGCGGTTCGCCACGGTGTACCCCAGGCTGCACAGCCTTCCGCCACGTGCACCTGGAAGGGCCCCAGGGCGACGCGTGGCCGGATGAGCTGGAGCGCGGGCACGTAGTGGGAGCTTGCCGTGGCAAGCGCCTTGCCGCGGTCACTACCTTGCCACGCCCAGAAGCTTGTCGCTTTCCAGGCCTTGCCGCGACGCGCGGAGCGTTGCGGCAAGTCTTCTGAAATGCCATATTTGGCCTTCCTGACAAGCTGCTCTTGCCAGGGCCTTGTGCCAAAGGGGTGGTCTTGAGCCTGGTACGGCCTTCCCGGCAAGCTCCTCTTGCCGGGGTCTTGTTTCTTTAACTTGAATACTTTGTTCTTGAATGGATCTAAAGGATCCAGAGCGGGCCTTGGCGGGCGCGTGGCAAGCCCGGCCACGGGACGCTGCTACTGCCCGTGCACAAGTCGGGATACTAAGGTACCCCTACTTTAGTACACCGATAGGAGCCCCCGGGCCTGGGTCACACACGGTGCCGAGCGCTGTTGGGCCAGGCCCAAAACAGTGCACGGGCACACGCGACCCACGGCGCGCCGTATCCCACTCCGTATTCACCGCGTCTCTACCTAACGGCACGCGTCGATTGCGGCGTCGTGGGAGAGATCGTGGCCTGTTTCTTTAATGCGGGAAATGCGGAACGCCCCCCTTCCCCCCTTAAAAGCAGGGGAAACAGGGGCAGTTCCCCCCATTCGCTTCATTGCTTCTTCATTCTCCAGAAACCCCCGCCGCTCTCCTCCTCCCCGAAGGTCGAAAGAGAGCAACGCTCCGCCCTTCCTCCGCCGCCGCCAGTCAATCCAGCGCCGTCGACTCCCCTCGCCGTCCGCGCCATGGCCCCGAAGGGCGACAAGGCGAAAGCCGCGAAGACCGACCGGGCGCAGAAACTAGCAGCAATGCGGAAGAATATGGCGGTCTTCCCGCCGAGGCTCGGCGCGAGGGAGCTGAAGGACAAGTTCTACCTCTTCTGGTCGAGGAAGACGAAAGCTCACCCGCGCACCAGGGTACTTCCCGCCGAAGCCTGCGACATATTTCCGGGAGGGTACGCCTATTTCGCCCTGTTCTTCCATTGTGGACTCTGCCCTCCATACTCCGAATTCTTCTGCGACGTTATGAACACCTACGGGTTTCATCTTCTTGATTTCACCCCGAACGCAGTCTTGACCATGGCCGTTTTCACACATCTGTGCGAGAACTTTTTCGGGGTGTATCCCAATGTAGCCCTCTTCCGCCATTATTATACACCTC
Source organism: Secale cereale (assembly GCA_902687465.1). NCBI lineage: Eukaryota > Viridiplantae > Streptophyta > Magnoliopsida > Poales > Poaceae > Secale > Secale cereale. Next base: position 191,853,921 of record LR738710.1, on the reverse strand, counting down.
GAGTAGAGTCTGGGTCTCCTCTGTCTGGCGGGATTTCTTGGATCTTTAGACTCAATAAGAAAGAGGCATACTTGACTGGGGAACTCCGCGGCAAGTGGGAGGAGTGGAGGGCCAACTGGTGCTGGGTAATGGAGGATAGACCCCAGCAGTTCACTTCCCCGCGTCGAGCCACAATAGTGCGCGGCAAGGACTAGAGTGGCCTGGCCCCGGAGGACGACAAGCTGAAGATAGCCATTACTAGGATCCTTCGCCTCCGGCAAGCCAAACTCACTGTAGGGGCTGTCGGAGCAGATTTCCTTCGCCGCCGCATCGCCCCCTTGCAGGAGAGGAAGAGGCCTGCTTGGGAATTTGGTAATGCGGCAGACTGTATGAGGCTGCGCCCAGGCCTCAACTATAATTTTACTGTCCTGGAGCTCAAAGGGATTCTCCGCGAGCTGTTCAAGCACGACGCCAAGCACCCGGAGTGGTTCACCTTGCCGCGGGGGGTAGTTCCACTATGCAACAATTCGTCGCTCAGTGCTATCCGTGCGGCAATGCCGTGGTGCGACTCCCATGGTATCGACCCCACTTGGCTGGCGCCTTCTGACGAAGCCGTGCAAACATTCTTTGATAACTTGGTGGAGCTGCCAATCGATCCCGACGAGAAGAAAGGCCTCACCCGCGACACCACCAATCGGGAGATGGCCTACATAGCCACCCGATTGGAGGAGGCAGCCGCAGCTGCGGCCGCGGGTGAATTTGGGTATACCATGGAGGAGGCAGACGCAGCGGAGGCAGTGAGTCGGGCCGAGGAGGAAGAGATCCTCAAACTGTTGAAGCCTGCCGGGCAGCCTGCCGAGACGAGCGAGGCCACCGGGCAAGGGACGGAGTCGAGCGAGCCCGCCGAGCAGGGCGATGAATCAAGCGATTCCGTCGAAGACTCGGGCGGGTCTGATTCTGTTTGATGTCCGTCTTCCAGGACCCTGGCCCAAAGGATGGCGAAGAGGGCCAAGATCCCGGTGGTCGACCTCGAGGACGAGCCCGTCGCAGTAGCAGGGGATGCGCCAGCGACGAGCTTGCCGAACCAGCCGGCTGCCCCGCAGAGCAGCCCCCAGCGTAAGTCTGCTGTTTACTTCTTCGCTTGCCGGGCGCGCGTGGGCTTCTCATCCTTGTTAATCGTCTCGTTTGTTTGTTGATTTGTGCAGAAGCAGAGCCGCAGCCTCAGGAGCGCCAAGAGACTGCCCCCGACGAGCCGCTCGTCTCAACCTCCCCGCCAAGGAGGAGCTCCCCGGCGAGGGAGGATACTCCGCCAAGGGCGGGTACTCCGCCAAGGGCGAGTACCCCGCCAAGGGTAGGCACTCCGCCAAGGGAAGGTGCCAGCGGCCCTCCGCCGGCGGAAGCTACTACCACGCCGCCGAGGGAGAACTCCCCGGCAAGGAACTCCGTCGAAGAAGAGGCCCGCGCGGCTAACCCTTGTGCTTTACCTCTTTTGATTTCTTCTTTTTGGATATTTGCTTGACAATGATTTTCTTCTTTCTTTTTCTTGCCTTCAGAGTCGTCCGCTCCAGAGCCTATGGGGACGGAGGCCGCCACCGAGGAGGCCGCGCGCGACAACACTGGTGGCGCCGCGGCCACCGAGGAGGCGATTGGCATCGAGGAGCCCGCCGTCGAAGAGGCAACCAGGGACGCCGACGCGGCAGCTGAGGAGGTAACCGGCGGTCGCACTGACGGCCCTGAGGCCACAGGAGCGTTTGATGCTGCGCCGACCGCCGACCCCGCCGCTGCCGCGGCCAGAACTGGCGCCTACTTGGAGGCCGGAAACGGGGTTTTCATCCAACTTCCGTGGGCTTCTTCGTCAAGGGCGCCCGCGGAGGGGGAGGTCTTCGATGGGGAAGTCCTCGCCTCCGCGGGGTTGAAGTTTGTCGACGCGCCCGGCAGCAGCAACGAGCCCGAGGAGGAGCAGCTTCTGCACCGGCTTCTGGCCCTGTACCGTGCCAGGCAGGCCAAGCTGGAGTCCCGAGAGGCTCTGGCTGCCAAGGCAGGCGTCGATTTGGAGAAGCGCGCCGAGGAGCTCCGCGCCGCCAACCAGGCGGCCCTCCGGTCCTTGGCGGAGGGGCGGGAGGAGCTCGCCGAGGCGCACCAAGCGTTCATCCTCGAGAAGGCTGAAGCGGAGGAGCAGCAAAGACTCGCCGCCGAGGAGCTGTCCCGGCGGGAAGGAGAGCTAACGCAGCGGAAGGTCGACCTCGACAGCCACGAGGACGACCTTGCCGCGTGCGAGCAGTCCATTGGCGGCGCTCTGCAGCAAGCGAGGGACGCCGCTGCAGCTGCAGAGACCGCCAAGAGAGACTTGGAGGCGAGGGTGGCGCAGTTGCAGATCAACTTGAGGACGAGCGAGGAGAAAGTTGCCGCGCTCACGCTGGACAGAGAGAAAGACGCCCACAGCCACTCGGAGCTGCAGGTCCGTCTCTCCGACAAGGGCAAGGAGCTCGCCAGCGCCAAGGATTCTGTCGCGGACATGGAATTGAAGCTGTCCACCCTCACTGCATCACTTGACAGCGCCAGGAACCGGGAGACGAAGCTGAAGGAGGACCTCCGGGCTGAGAGGGCACTGCTGGACAGCGTCGCCCTCACGCAAAACAACTTCAGGCAAACGGTGGAGCAGTGGACCGAGGAGCTTGTCGCCGCCGCCGCTAACATCGACAGAGAGTTGGCGGGGCTGGGGACAGAGCACCTCGGGTACTCCCCCGACGCGAACCTCCCTCACAGCGCCAAGCTGAGCTTATTCTTCAGGGGAGTGGCGCCGGACCTTGAGCAGCTCCGTGAGAGGATCCCCACGCAGCTGGCAAACGAGGCGCGCAGGCTTTGCACGGGAGTTGTGGAGAGAGTACTGATGAAGATAGTCTACCGCAACCCCGGGATCAATCTTGAGAACGTCCTCAGGACCTTGCCGCCCGACGCCGACCAGGAAGCACTGAAGGCCCTTGTCGCCCCCATCGTGGCGAAGGTGGGCAAGATCAGAAGAGTCGACGGTGACCATGCACACTAGGCTGCTTTCTTTCTGGTTCCCTTATCGCTGCCAATCATGTTATGGACAGTAGTTTATTAGAACAGCGACAAGTCATCTTGTAATATAACTCTATTTTGGGTAGTTAATGCAGTGTTATTTCCTTTACTTGACTCCTTTAATTTGTATGCTTTTACCCTACGCTTTTAGGGAACTTGTCGGTAAAGGGATCCTTGCCGCGAGCGCTGAGTGCGGAACTTCAGCAGCCTGCTGGCAACGCCTCTACCGGCAAGAAACCTTGCCGCGGCTAGTCACAGCACACTTAAGTTGTTGAGCGAACTCGAAAACGAAGTAAGGGCGCGGCACTTGTCGCAGCGCACTTAAACCGTTGAGCGTGCTCGAAACAAAGTAAGGGCGCGGCTAGCTACCAGTAGGTTCCTCCGCACACAGGTTTTCCATACACAATGTGGTCGTTCAAGGAAGATAACTTTAAAATTTTAAAATTTGAATGCTCAAACTTTGGTAACTTAGCTTTTGTGTATGGTCTGCTTCCCGGCAAGGCGAGGCTTTCTTGAACGGCACTTGGTCCATACCACTGTCTCCTTCCCCCCCGGCAAACTTGTGTGCGAGGAATCCTTCTTCTGCTTGAGAGAAAAAAGAAAGGGAGGAAACATAGATATGGAGCCTTGCGGCTCGTTATTGCTTACCGGAGGTGTGTGCTGCACGTGGTGTCATATAATACATGCAAGTAAAAGAGAAAAATGCATGAAATGACAAGTTGTGCAAGGCACCAAAGCTTTACTGATGCACGGTGTCTGCGCCCGGCTTTGTACAAAGGTTTACATGCAACAGCGGCAAGACTTGTACAAAAGGTGGTTGCCGGAGCGGATCACGGCAACCGCGCCTTACGGGTGAAACTTGCGAAGGTGCTCAATGTTCCAGGAGTTGCTCACCGGTAAGCCCTCTTCGGTCTCAAGGCGGACAGCGCCGGGCCTTGTGACTTGTCTCACCCGATAAGGGCCTTCCCACTTCGGCGTCAACTTGTTGGAATTCTTGGCGGACTGAACGCGCCGAAGAACAAGGTCGCCTTCCTCGAGACTTCTGGCCTTAACTTTGCGGCTATGGTAGCGGCGCAAAGCTTGCTGATATTGAGCAGCTCGTACAGCAGCCTGAAGACGGTCCTCCTCGAGGAGCAGTGCGTCATCTTGCCGCAGCTGCTCTTGCTCGAGCTCATCGTAAGCGAGCACTCGAGGCGATCCGTATACGAGTTCCGTGGGGAGAACTGCCTCCGCTCCATAGACAAGAGCAAAGGGTGTATGTCCGGTGGCTCGATTTGGTGTCGTTCTGATTGACCAAAGAGGCGCCGGCAACTCTTCAATCCAGTTTCTTCCGCATTTGTGCAGCCTGTCAAAAGTCCTTGTCTTGAGCCCGCGCAGCACTTCAGTGTTTGCCCTCTCCGCTTGACCATTGCTCCTCGGGTGAGCAACAGAAGCGAAACAGACCTTGGCTCCAAGGTCTTGGACGTATTGCATGAAGGTGCGACTTGTGAACTGTGTGCCGTTGTCGGTGATGATCCTGTTAGGGATTCCGAAACGGCAAACAATTGACCTAAAGAACTTGACTGCTGACTGTGCGGTCACCTTCCTCACTGGCTCCACTTCCGGCCACTTTGTGAACTTGTCGATGGCGACGTACAAGTACTCAAAGCCCCCGACTGCGCGGGGAAAGGGGCCGAGGATGTCGAGCCCCCAGACCGAAAATGGCCAGGACAAAGGGATCGTCTGGAGAGCTTGAGCTGGCTGATGTATTTGCTTGGCATGGAACTGGCACGCTTCACACTTGGTTACTTGTGCAGTTGCATCTTGGAGGGCTTCTGGCCAAAAGAAACCTTGCTGGAACGCCTTGCCGGCAAGTGCTCTTGCGCCAATGTGGTGGCCACATATGCCTCCTTGTATCTCTGCCAACAGCTTCTGCCCATCTTCCCGGGGGATGCACTTCAACCTGACACCATTGAGTCTTCTTCTGTACAGTTCGTTGCCGATGAACTTGTACATACTTGACTGCCTGGTTATTCTTTCTGTTTCTTCTGGTTCTTCGGGAAGTTCTCCGGTTTGAAGGAAACGGACGATTTGCTGCGCCCATGTTGGAGCCTGAGGCTCAACAACAAGGACTAAAGGCATCATTGTTGCTGCGGGAACGTCAGCCTCTACGGCAAGAACCTGCGGCTCTGCCGGAGCTGGACGTTCCCCGGCAAGCTTGCCGGGGCAAGACTTGTCGGGAACGCCTGCTTCAACTGTACGGACCCTTGGGTCCGCAGGAGCAGACTGTTCCTCAGCAACTTGGGCGTTGATCTTGGGGACCTTGGCAGCGACTTCAGGGAGATCCGCCGGCAAGTAGTCACCGGAGACCAACTTTCTCATCTTGCTTTGCCCAACTGATGGTGTAACGGATGGTTGAGTTAGCTTGAGCACGAAGATCCCTGGTTCCACAGGTAGCTTTAGTGCAGCACACTTTGACAGGCCGTCTGCGATGTCATTTTGAGCTCTTGGAACGTGCTCCATTTGTATGCCTTCAAAGTGCTCTTCAAGCTTTCTCACTTCGTCGACGTAAGCTTCCATCAATGGGCTCTGGTAGCTCTTGTTCACTTGTCGGACAACCAACTGCGAATCTCCCGACACAATCAGCTTCTTGATCCCAAGTTCCGCTGCGATTCTGAGGTCCGCAAGAAAACCTTCATACTCCGAAGTATTATTCGTTGCTTGCTCCTTGGGAAAGTGCATCTGGACGACGTACTTGAGGTGCTCGCCGGTGGGCGCGACAAGCAGCACGCCAGCGCCGGCGCCTTGCAGCGAGAAGGCACCATCAAAGTACATTATCCATTCTTTGCTTGCTTCTTTGACGGGGATGTTTGTCTCTGGAATTTCTTCGTCTGGCGTTGGTGTCCATTCTGCTATGAACTCTGCCAATGCTCTGCTCTAGATAGTTGAAGTACTTTCAAACTTAAGACCAAAGCTTGACACCTCCAGTGCCCACTCGACAATCCTGCCTGTTGCTTCCGGATTTTGCAATATCCTCTTCAGCGGAAAGCGAGTGACCACTGTTATCTCATGTGCTTGGAAGTAGTGGCGCAGCTTTCTCGAGGCCATGAGGAGGCCGAAGAGCAGCTTCTGCACCCCAGAGTATCTTGACCTAGCCCCCTGCAAGAGGGAACTGACAAAATAAACTGGGCGCTGCACCATCTTCCTTCGCACTTCTTCTTGCATCTGCGCAGACTCATCCTTGTCAGGGCCAGAGCTTGTCGGGGAAGCCCCCTGCTTGTCGCTGGATGTGCTTGTCGGGGGGATGGGCTCCTCATCTACCTCCCTTTCCGCTACCAACGCAGCACTAACCACTTGATTGGTTGCTGCTAAGTACAACAGCAACTTCTCTTGTGGCCTAGGTGCGACAAGTATTGGAGTGGAGGACAGGTATCCTTTCAAGTCTTGCAGCGCTGCCTCCGCTTCCGGAGTCCATTTCATTGGACCTGCCTTTTTCAAGATTTTGAAAAACGGCAGGGCACGTTCTGCAGACTTAGAAATGAACCTGCCGAGAGCAGCCACGCAGCCGGCAAGCCTTCGTACATCCTTGACGCGCTTCGGAGCTTCGATCTGCTCGATGGCTTTGATCTTGTCGGGATTGGCTTCAATCCCCCTCTGGGACACAAAGAACCCGAGAAGCTTGCCGGAGGGGACTCCGAACACACACTTCTCGGGGTTAAGCTTGAGTTGTATCTTGCGCAGATTCGCAAAAGTTTCATCTAGGTCTTGAATCAGGGTATCCTTGTCCTTGCTCTTGACCACTATATCATCCATGTATGCTTCTACATTCCTGTGTATCTGTGGCTCAAAAGCAGTGTGGACCACCCTTGCAAATGTTGAACCCGCATTCTTCAATCCGAAGGGCATGCGTATGAAACAATAAGTGCCACATGGAGTAATGAATGCGGTCTTCTCTTCATCCTCTTCAGCCATGAATATCTGGTGGTATCCGGAGTATGCATCAAGGAATGAAAGCAAATCACATCCAGCCGTGGAGTCAACGATCTGGTCAATGCGCGGCAAGGGAAATGGATCCTTGGGACAAGCTTTATTCACATCAGTGAAGTCTATACAAAGCCTCCACTTCCCATTAGCTTTGCGCACAACAACAGGGTTGGCCAGCCACGTGGGATGAAGTACACCTCTAACAAGGCCTGCCGCATCCAGCTTCTTGATTTCTTCAGCGATGAACTCTTGGCGCTCCACTGTTTGCTTCCTGACCTTCTGCTTGACGGGCCGCGCGTGAGGACAAACGGCAAGCTTGTGCTCAATCACTTTCCTGGGAACACCGGGGATGTCAGACGGTTGCCATGCAAACACGTCGACATTCGCCCGCAGGAAAGCAACGAGCGCGCTTTCCTATTTAGGATCGAGCGTGGCACTGATGGTGAAAGTACCACCAGTGCCGTCTTCCTTGGCGGACACCTTCTTGGTTGCAGGTGGAGCTGCCATTCCCTTCTTGCACTTGCCGGTGGAGCTCGATGGTACGTTCTCGACGGCAGCGCAGCACTCCGAAGAGGTGCGTTTCCCGGAGTGGGCCCCAGAGCTCTTGCCGGACTTGGTCTTGTTCTTCCCCATGGGAGCTTCAGCGGCAAGTGTTTTGCTATCTGCTGTAGCTGCTGCGTCCCAGTAGATCTTGTCGGCGCAGATAAGCGCGTCCTTCTTGTCGCCGGGAACAGATATGACGCTTATCGGGCCCGGCATCTTGAGCATGTTATAGGCGTAATGGGAGGCTGCCATGAACTTGGCGAGCGCCAGACGACCAAGTATCCCATTGTATGGCAATAGGATATCGGCAACGTCAAAGGTGATCCTCTCAGTCCTGAAGTTTAGCTCTCCGCCAAAGGTTACTGGCAGCGTGATCTTCCCCTTCGGCTTGGTCCTTCCCGGGTTGATCCCTTGGAAAGTTCCGGTTTCCTCGAGCTCACTGTCCGGGATCTGTAGCTTTCGGACTACAGCAGAGGAGATCAGGTTCAGGCCGGCCCCGCCGTCAACCAGCATCTTGGTGACCTTGAGGTTGCGGATGGTTGGCGAAACCAACATCGGCAAGCACCCGACCGTAGTTATGCGGTCAGGGTGATCCTCAATGTCGAAGATGATGGGCGTGCTGGACCACTTCAGGAGTTTGCGCGACTCGACGGGTGGCTCTGCTGCATTTACTACCTGCACCCATTGCTTGAGTTGGCGGTGAGAAGTATGCAGAGAGGCACCTCCATCGACGCACATAACTTATGTGGCCTTCTGGAACTCCTGCTCGCTGTTGTCTCCGTCGTCCATGTCCTCGTCGTCGTCTTCGTCTTCGTCCTTATCGCGGCCGCGGGGAGGTCTATCTCCTTGCCGCTTCTTGGCCTTGCCGCGGCGTCCTCCCCGGCCATTGAATGGCCGCTTCTTGTCGGACTCTCCTCCGTCTCCCTGGGCCTTCTCTTTGTCGCGTCGCTCGTATTCAGCCTTCTGCTGTTCGACGAGGTACTCGACCCTTTTGCAGTTCTGGAGATCGTGGCCCTTGGTGCGGTGGATCTTGCAGTACTGCTTGTCGGAGCCGTCCTGCTTGTCGGCGGCCGCTACAGTGGTGGCTTCCTTGCCGGAGCCACCAGCCTGAGCTTTCTTGGCGCCAGCCTCCTTGCCGGACTACTCGACGGCCAGTACTTCCTTGTTCTTCTTCTTGTTATTGTTCCGCCGCCGGTTTTTCCTTGCCGGGGCGGCATCCTCACTGTCCGTTCCCCCTGCTCCAGCATCCTCTCCGGGGAGTCTCCTCCACTCTTCAGCGCGTGCGCACTTGTCGGCCAGGGCATAAAGCTCGCTGACGTCTCGTATCTTGCACATCGCCATTTCCTCCCTCATCCGGCGGTTACGCACGTTCTGGTGGAACGCGCTAATAACCGCGGCAGGGTGGACGTCCGGGATGTTGTGCTGGACGCGGCTGAATCTCTGGATGTACTTTCGCAGGGACTCTCCTTCCTTCTGGGCGAGTATATGCAGGTCGCTCTCCTGGCCATGGGGTTTGTGGCTGCCCGTAAAGGCGCCGAGAAACTGATGGCACAGGTCGGCCCAAGAAGAGATGGAGTTCTCCGGCAAGTGCATGAGCCAAGATCTGACGTTTGGCTTGAGCACGAGCGGGAAGTAGTTCGCTAGTATCGTCTCGTCGCGTCCCCCGGCAGCCTGCACCGCGATGGTGTAGATGCTGAGGAACTCTGAGGGATGGGTCTTGCCGTCGTACTTCTCGGGTACGTCGGGCTTGAAATTCTTCATGCTGGGCCACTGGACTTGCCGCAGCTCACGAGTGAACGCAGGGCAACCCGCCGCGTACGGCAAGTCGCCTGGCTCTCCGGGCGCGTGCATGTCGACAGCGGGCCCAGCGCGCTGGTCGGACTGTCGTCGTGCTTCTCTTCGACGCTTGATTCGGGTTCGAGCGTCTTCTTGTCGTCTGTCGCCGAGGACTTGGCATTGGTCGTGGCGAGCTCGTGGATCCGACGATGCCGTGGAGTCGTCGTCGACGTTGATCCGGCGAGTCGGCGACCTTGGCCTTCAGGGCGGGGAGTGCACGGTAGTTGCACCCCCGGCGGTCTTGTACCCGGCGGTCTTATCTCCATCAGCCCGCGCCTGGCTGACTTGCCGCGGCCGTGACGTCGCCGGCTGCTGCGGCGTGTCGTTGTTGGCGAAGGCGATGAGGCTTTGGATGGTGGCCCTCCAGTCTTCGGCCTTGTCTGCCGCTGGAGGGAAATCGAGGAGCAGCTGAGCTCGAGCTAGAGCTTCTGCTAGAGTGGAGGGGAGCGGTGGCGAGCGGTGCGAGGAACGAGATATGCTCGGACTTCTAACTGCGTTAGAAGGAGCAGGGTCTCGTCCCGGCGACCGCGCCTTGCTCGTGCCAGCGCGTTGGCCTTGAGCATCCCGCGACCCGCCAACTTGTCCTTGGCCCAGCAAGTGGATGGTACCCTGCATACCACGCCGCTGCCGTTCCGGCACCTCCTGAGAGGGGCGCCGTGCGTGCACGGACGCCGAGGTCTTGGAGTGCGCTCGGTCGTCCGTCTTGTCCTTGGATTTGGCGGCGCCATGAGTTTCCTCGCCGGCGTCCGTCCTTCCGCCAGCGTCTACCCCACCAACCGTTGGTTCTGGTTGTGGCGGGATTGACGCGGACGAGCCTCCCACCTCCGAAGCTTTCTTCTTCGGCGGCATGTCGATGAAGTTAATGAAGTTGATAATGTCGTTGAAGGCTGCGCCCGCGTGAACACCGGATCAGGATCGCACAACCTCGACGCCCCCTACCTGGCGCGCCAAAGATGTCGGGGAAACTGATCGCCCACGAACACCTATGGGACCGGAGCCCCTTTTCGGTACGGCAAGGGAGCGGAGGGAGCACGAAGAGCAGATCGAGGCGAGCACGCGGGCAGTTTACCCAGGTTCGGGCCGCACGGATGCGTAAAACCCTACTCCTGCCTTGGTTGTATTATGTTCTTGGCTCGGGAGCACGAAGAGATACAGAGCTGGTTGCTAGCTACACCGAGCGTGAGAGTGATCGAAGATTGGAACCTCCTCTACGTTGCGCATGGGCCTCCTTTTATAGGTCAAAGGGGTCACCGACAGGTGGCAACGTAGGTGAGGGTAAAAACGTAAAAATGGTGGTAGTTGTAACAGTGTATGTACAGTGGTTTGTACCTAACCCTGACGGTGGGGGACAAGGGCATTGAATGCCCGTCACCGTCGCCCCAAACAGTGCAAAAAGTGTCCGTTAGGGCGTCTCCGTTCGCCACGAAGGTGGCCTCGTCATCGCGGTTCACCACGGTGTACCCCAGGCTGCACAGCCTTCCGCCACGTGCACCTGGAAGGGCCCCAGGGCGACGCGTGGCCGGATGAGCTGGAGCGCGGGCACGTAGTGGGAGCTTGCCGCGGCAAGCGCCTTGCCGCGGTCACTACCTTGCCGCGCCCGGAAGCTTGTCGCTTTTCGGGCCTTGCCGCGACGCGCGGAGCGTTGCGGCAAGTCTTCTAAAATGCCATATTTGGCCTTCCTGACAAGCTCCTCTCGCCAGGGCCTTGTGCCAAAGGGGTGGTCTTGAGCCTGGTACGGCCTTCCCGGCAAGCTCCTCTTGCCGGGGTCCTGTTTCTTTAACTTGAATACTTTGTTCTTGAATGGCTCTAAAGGATCCAGAGCGGGCCTTCGCGGGCGCGTGGGAAGCACGGCCACGGGACGCTGCTACTGCCCGTGCACAAGTCGGGATACTAAGGTACCCCTACTTTAGTACACCGACAATATCTGGCCCGACATCATGTCTTCCTCCTCCTCAAAACCTCATGGAAGAAGATGCTTGGCTGATGAAGATCGAGACAAAGAGGGAGGACCATACGAACCTCATCAAAGGAGAATTGAGTATCTGTTGTGGGCACTCCCCTTGGCTTCCGCAAAGCTTGGGGGAGGTGCCTCGGTATCCTATCATCCAACTATCTTTTTGCTTTTACTTATCTTAGTTCAATCTTTTGCTTAGATGAATAAAGTTGAGTTCTATCTTTTCTTCTTTGAAAGATTTCTTAGTAATTTATCATTGTTATCATGTCCAAGTTATATAATAAAGTTAGCTCGAGTTTTTACTTTCTTTATTTTCATGTTGGAAATAAAGAAAAGAAAAAGAAAGGAAGTAAATTAAGATGATCATATGATAATCCTATGGTAGGTGATAATATCACATAAGGAAAGGTATAAGTAGAAAATTATGTTAGAGATTGACAAACATAGCATTGGTAAATGATGCAACTCATGAAATAATTAAGAAGGGAAGAGAAGATTCACATATAAATATACTATCCTAGAATTCTTTTGTGATTGTGAGCCCCCATCAAAATATTATATGCCAAAATTGTTGACGTTGGACAAGGAAGACAACTTAATGAATTATGTTTGTTCATATTCACATAGAAGTCATATTGTCATAGATCCTTTAACATGTGGTGCTTGCCCGATATCTTTTCTAGCCAAAAATCCCGCACTAAGTAGAGATACTACTTGTGCATCCAAAAACCCTTAAGCCCAAACCTTTTTCGAGAGTCCACCATACCTCCTATGGATTGAGTAAGATCCTTCAAGTTGTCATCGGTGGAAAAAGGCAATAAAAATTGCTTCTAAATATGTGAGATCATTTACTGGAAGAGAAAATTGAGAGTTTGTACCATCCCAATTTTTCAATTTGGATGTTAACATTGATCATTCATATGCATTCATCATTTGAGCATTTTTTAGCATGAGTTTAATTGAAGATTTATCAAAACTTTAGCAACTCAAGGACCCAAGTGAGAGAGTTGGATGTTTTCCGGAGAGAAGCCCACTATTTTATTTTTTGCAAGTGGGGTTGGATCAATAATATTTTTGTCAAATTTCATTTTTTCCAATTTTTAAAATAAATGAGAGAAGATAATATGACTTCTTCAAAAACATAATAAAAATATTGGAATTTGATCTTTGAGTAAAAATAATTTTTATTTGCAGTTTATTATTTTAAAATTGCATTAAAAAGTTATTTTATTTTTAGGCATTTTTATATCAGAAAAATGTTCACTTTCTTCCAAATATTAGGTTTAGACGGTGAAAATTGCTTCGGGTATTTTCAGAATTTCTTTTATATTTTTATTTTGAAATTTTCGTTCGGGCGATTTTATATATTAAAAAATTTAGGTCCGAGCCAACTGGGCCGAAGGCCCAGCCGCCGCGCCGCCATTCTCCTGTGGAGCGGCCGGACTTCGGCGGAGTCCAGGCGCCGCACGTCGCCGCCCCAATCCCCTGCCCAAGTCGGACTCCCCCGGGGCCCTTTATAAGCGGAGCCGTCACCCCCTCTCTCCTCCACCGCCGCCTGCCGCAACTGTCGCCGCCGCAAAGCCCGCCGCCGTCGCGTAGTCGCCGCCGCCGCTGGTGCCCCGCCCCTGAGCCGAGCCGCCGCCCATCGCCGCCGGCCGCACACCGCCGCCCGACCCGTCACCCGCCGCTGACCCGCAAACCCGCGGACCCGAACCCGATCCGCGAGGTAACCGTCTGTTTTTTTAACCCTAAATCGTTTTTTTAGAAAACCTAGATCATTTTATTAGTATCTAACGAACGTCCGCTGTTTAAGACCAGAAAACAAATGTTCGCTATTTAAACTTTTTTCTGTTAATTTTACGTCAAGGACCTATCCGTGATTTAATTTTTTTACAGATCAGTCCTTGATCTTCAAACGATAGTTACTTTTTACTCGTTAGTCGGAATTAGATGAAACCAATGCCAGTTTCTTCGTTTCGATCTTATCTTTCAAGCAGCGAAACTCAAATTTGATTTTGAAATTTTTAAAATTTGAATTCAAACAGTTTTGTGCTTGAACTTCGTTTGATCGTAACTTGAGTTTCGTAACTCCGTTTGAGTTGATTCTTTTTGCAAATCGAAGCTCTTGACCTAAACTTTCCGATAAGGCCAAATTCACTTAGTTTAGGTATTGTTAGCAATTGTTTTCTATTGCAAGAGTTATTCGTTTGTTTTTGAAGTCTTTCGAGATCTATTCCTCAATTCGGTTGCATGATTGCTTATGTATGCTATTGTTTGATTGCGATAGAATTCCGGGTGTGCGAAGCATGCTACTACGAGTCGCTAGGTTTCAGCGATCGTCAGCAAGGCAAGTTCATACTTTGATCATATTTTTCCAATACCCAGTTTTTATTGCATTAGTTATATCCTCAAACACTTGCATGAGTAGGACTGGTTACATGTGATGATGCTTTGTAGTTCATGAGGTAGGAACCCAATGACTTGATATCAACCCAAGAGATTATACGCTTTGTTACTTATTGCTTAGCCATGCTCGTAGATGTGGATTGGTATGAGAGTTTCATGAAAGTTGTGAGTGTAATAATAACTAAGGGTTTCTTTAAGGTGGAAATTTAATACACATCTGGGTGGATTGGTTGTGGCATGCTACTTCTCGAGCTTGCGTTGTATTCCCTCGAAGAGTAAAGGGTGATACAACACAGTAGCGTAAGTATTTCCCTCAGTTTTTGAGAACCAGGGTATCAATCCAGCAGGAGACCATGTGCGAGTCCCTTGCACCTGCACAAACAAATAAGAACTTCACAGTCAACGCGATAAGGGGTTGTCAATCCCTTTACGATCATTTACGAAAATGAGATCTGATAGATAGGATAGTATAATATTTTTGGTATTTTTGGTATAAGAACAGAAAGTAAATAAAGCAAGTAAAGTAGTTGGAAGATTGATATGTTGAGAATAGACCAGGGGCCATAGGTTTCACTAGTGGCTTCTCTCATGATAGCAGAATTCTACGGTGGGTGAACAAATTACTGTCAAGCAATTGATAGAAAAGCGCATAGTTACGAGAATATCTAGGCATGATCATTATATATAGGCATCATGTCCGTAACAATTAGACCGAAACAATTCTGCATCTACTACTATTAGTCCACACTTCGACCGCTATCTAGCATGCATCTAGAGTATTAAGTTCATAAGAACAGAGTAATGCTTTAAGCAAGATGACATGATGTAAAGGGATAAACTCAAGCAATATGATATAAACCTCATCCTTTTATCCTTGATGGCAACAATACAATACGTGCCTTGCTGCCCCTGGTGTCACTGGGAAAGGACACCGCAAGATTGAACCCAAAGCCAAGCACTTCTCCCATTGCAAGAACTATAGATATAGTAGGCCAATCCAAACCAATAATTTGAAGAGACTTGCAAGGATATTATAATCATACATAAAAGATTCCAGAAAGGAATCAAATATTGTTCATACATAATCTTGATCATAAACCCACAATTCATCGGATCTCGACAAACACACCGCAAAAAGATTACATCGAATAGATCTCCTCGAAAATCAAGGAGAAATTTGTATTGAGATTCAAAAAGAGAGAGGAAGCCATCTAGCTAATAACTATGGGCCTGAAGCTCTGCGGTAAACTACTCACAACTCATTGGTGAGGCTATGGCGTTGATGTAGAAGCACTCCGTGATGGCTCCCCCCTCCAGCGGAGCTCCGGAATAGGCCCCAAGATGGGATCTCACGGGAACAAAAGGTTGCTTTATTTTGACTATAAGCATGCAGAGAATTTAATATGGATTGCAGCAAGGAAATACAATATATTAAGCGTAATTATCATAATTGAATCCCTTGAAATCCAAAATAGTGGGTTCATCACTATGCAATGTTTTAATCTCTTCAATCCTACTTTTAACAAATTTAGCATCAAGATCGAAAAACTCTGAATCATTGGGACGCCTTTCAACTAAAGTTGACTCATCTCCAGTCCCATCTTTATCAAGATTCATACTAGAAAACAAGGATCTAATAGGAGACACATCAATAACTTTCAGATCTTCATCTTTATTTTCATGATAACTAGAAGAACACGCTTTCATAAAGCATTCTTTTTTAGCATGCATCCTAGCGGTTCTTTCTTTGCATTCATCAATGGAAATTCTCGTGGTTTTGAGAGACTCATTGATATCATGCTTGGGTGGAATAGATCTAAGTTTCAAAGAATCAACATCAAGAGTAATTCTATCCATGTTTCTAGCCAATTCATCTATCTTCAGCAAATTTTCTTCAAGCATAGCATTGAAATTATTTTGCGAGTTCATAAAATCTTTAACACTTGTATCAAATTCAGAGGGCATCTTACCAAAATTTCCACAAGAGTTATTGTAGTAATTACCATAATTATTAGAGGAATTACTAGGAAAAGGCATAGGATTAAAGTTTCCTCTATAAGCATTGTTACCAAAATTATTCCTACCAAAAAAATTCACATCCAAAGATTCATTATTATTTTCAATCAACGTGGATAAAGGCATATCATTAGGATAAGAAGAAGCACTCTTAGTAGAAAATAATTTCAAAAGTTCAACCATCTTTCCACTCAAAACACTAATTTCTTCAATAGCATGCACTTTTTTACTAGTAGATCTTTCGGTGTGCCATTGAGAATAGTTAACCATAATATTATCTAGGAGTTTGGTAGCTTCTCCTAAGGTGGTTTCCATGAAAGTGCCTCCCGTGGCCGAATCTAAAAGATTTCTAGAAGCAAAATTCAAGGCAGTATAATTTTTTTGTATAATCATCCATAAGTTCAAACCATGTGTAGGGCAATTACGTATCATTAATTTCATTCTCTCCCAAGCTTGTGCAACATGCTCATGATCTAGTTGCTTAAAATTCATAATATCATTTCTGAGAGAGATAATCTTAGCGGGAGGAAAATACTTAGAGATAAAAGCATCTTTGCACTTATTCCATGAATCAATACTTTTTCTAGGCAAAGAGAAAAACCAAGTTTTAGCACGATCTCTAAGTGAAAACGGAAATAGCTTCAATTTAACAATATCATTATCCGTAGCGCTCTTATTTTGCATATCACACAAATCAACAAAGTTGTTTAGATGGGTAGCGGCATCTTCACTAGGAAGGCCGGAAAATTGATCTTTCGTGACAAGATTCAACAGAACAGCATTGATCTCACAAGATTCAGCATCGATAATAGGAGCAATCGGAGTGCTAATATAATCATTATTGTTGGTATTGGAAAAGTCACACAATTTGGTATTGTTTTGAGCCATAGTGATAAGCAAGCAATCCAACACACAAGCAAACAAGAATCAAGCGAACGGTAAACACACGAAAAAAGAAGGGCGAATAAAATGGCAAGGGTGAAGTGGGGGTGAGGAAAACGAGAGGCAAACCATGTAATGCGAAGGATAAGGGTTTTTCATAGGTACTTGGTATATGACTTTTGCGTAAGCCTCCCCGGCAACGGCGCCAGAAATTCTTCTTGCTACTTCTCGTGCTTGCGTTGTATTCACAATAGCGTAAGTATTTCCCTCAGTTTTTGAGAACCAAGGTATCAATCTAGTAGGAGACCATGCGCGAGTCCCTTGCACCTGCACAAACGAATAAGAACTTCGAAGCCAGTGCGATAAGGGGTTGTCAATCCCTTTACGGTCACTTACGAAAGTGAGATATGATAGATAGGATAGTATAATATTGTTGGTATTGTTGCTATAAGAACAGAAAGTTAATAAAGCAAGTAAAGTAGATGGAAGATTAATTTGTTGATAATAGAGTCGGGGGCCATAGGTTTCACTAGTGGCTTCTCTCATGATAGCAGAATTCTACGGTGGGTGAACAAATTACTGTCGAGCAATTGATAGAAAAGCGTATAGTTATGAGAATATCTAGTCATGATCATTATATATAGGCATCACGTCCGTGACAAGTATACCAAAACAATTCTGCATCTACTATTATTACTCCACACATCGACCGCTATCCAGCATTCATCTAGAGTATTAAGTTCCTAAGAACAGAGTAATGCTTTATGCAAGATGACATGATGTAGAGTGATAAACTCAAGCAATATGATATAAACCCCATCTTTTTATCCTCGATGGCAACAATACAATACGTGCCTTTCTACCCATGTTGTCACTGGGAAAGGACACCGCAAAATTGAACCCAAAGCCAAGCATTTCTCCCATTGCAAGAACTATAGATCTAGTAAGCCAAACCAAACCAATAATTCGAGGAGACATGCAAGGATATTATAATCATACATAAAATATTTCAGAAAAAAATCAAATATTGTTCATAGATAATCTTGATTATAAACCCACAATTCATCGGATCTCGACAAACACACCGCAAAAAGATTACATCGAATAGATCTCCTCGAAGATCGAGGAGAACTTTGTATTGAGATCCAAAAAGAGAGAAGAAGCCATCTAGCTAATAACTATGGACCCGAAGGTCTGTGGTAAACTACTCACAACTCGTTGGTGAGGCTATGACGTTGATGTAGAAGCACTCCATGCTGGATCTCCCCTCCAGCGGAGCTCCGGAACAGGCCCCAAGATGGGATCTCACGGAACAAAAGGTTGCGGCAGTGGAATTAGGGTGTTCTCTGTTGCCTCGATGTTTTCAGGGTACATGGATATATATAGGAGGAAGGAGGGCATCGGGGGAGCCAGAGGAGGACCACTAGGGTGGGGGCGTGCCCAGGGGGAGGGGGCGCGCCCTGGACCCTCGTGGCCACCTCCTTCGTTCCCTCGTGTGTACTCGAAGTTTTCTAGGTAGATACGGTTCCAAAAATGACTCTCCCGTAGGTTTCATTCGGTTTGGACTCCGTTTGATATCCCTTTTCTGCGAAACCCTGAAATAGGCAAAAAAAATAGCAATTTGCACTGGGCCTTGGGTTAGTAGGTTAGTCCCAAAAATAATATAAAAGTGTATAATAAAGCCCATTAAACATCCAAAACAGAATATATAATAGCATGGAACAATCAAAAATTATAGATACGTTGGAGACGTATCATGGCACCCTGGGGATGGACCAGTGGTTGTCAGGGCACCTGGGGATATAGCAGTGCTGCCCAAGGAATGCCACCCAGGGTCAAAGGGATCATATATCATTCATGCCTTGAAACTTTCGTGTGTAGCCACAAGCCATTATGGTCTCTGGCATAGTTGAGTATGTTGTGTGACCTCTTTCAGTGGTAGACTAGCATATGTAGCGGATGTAGGTGTAACGGTCTACCTAGGGTAAAGAGTTAATGCTTCTGAAAGACTATGTCTCGGTCATCCGTTTCTCAAACACTCTGAAGTGCGAGAAATTAGACGGAGGCGATCGAGTCTTGTGGGGAAAAGTGCACAAACCTCTGCAGAGTGTACAAACTATTCAGGAGTAGTCGTGTCCCCGGTTATGGACTTCTTGAGTATCCTGGTATTTGAATTACGGACTGATCTCATCACTCTATTTTAACTTGTTGGGTTAATAATGACTTTGACGGTTTTGGGATTGAGATGGGGGTACCATTCTCAATGTTCATGTTTAATTTAAACTAAGTAGATAATAAAAATACATTCCTTTGTTGTAGGGAAAAACTAGCTTTATGCAAAAATTAACCTTACAGCCTCCACCAGCCAAATATGCATATAGTTGTAGGCATTGCTGTTTATCATTACAGTGTGTTCTTGCCAGCATATTCAATGTGCTGACCTACATGGCTGCAACGTATCATGTTGCAGAGTTTTCACACGAAGATTAAGGTGCGATAGGTCGTTGTCATGCACTCAGTGTTTGTCGTGGAGTTGGATGGCCTCAAGTACAATACATAGCTTCCGTAGTTTATTATTTTAGATGGCCTTCAACCATATTCGTGTATTGGATATTGCTTCTTCGAGGATTTTTGATGGAATAAAGTGTGATTGAATCTCTGTTATAAATCCTCGAGTACTGTGTGTGTCAGCATACTGATCCAGGGATGACACTGAGCACAGAGACTTCGGTTCTTTGGAACCGTGGTCACTACAAGATGGTATCAGAACACACGTTGACTGTAGGACGCGACCACTAGGATAAGTCATAGGATGTTCTTCTCTACTCATTCTACTTCTTCTCCACTCATTCTAATTCTTCTCTATTTCTTTTCTATAGATGTCGAACCCCGGCAGCAAGTTCACTCAGCCAGATGATGACACCCCTTTCGGAAAATATTTGAAGGAAGTCACTTGGTACTTCCACATTGGAATACCAAGTATCATTGGAGATCTCTACGCAACATCGCCGGAAGAGGCGTGCTGGAAGATCAAAGTTAGTGTACCTGGGAGGACTATTGCACCATTCACGGAGCCACTTGAGCTAGCCTTTGACGCGCCGACATTGAGCTTGGGAAAGAGTATGGCAGCTCATATCACCTTTGGATGCATATGTGAAGCCTACAACAAGGACCTTGAAGAAACCATCTACCAGATTTGTGGACGTGGAGACGAGCAATGGGAGAAGCTTCGCACTAGGAAGGATGGATCCATTGCAGCATACATCCAACAGATGAACCAACACATTCGACGCTTCGAGAACCAGATGTGCGTACTTATGCAGAAAACCAACATGGTTGTAACCCGGAACGTGGAACTAGAAGAAGAAATCAAGACAGTGCGAGATGGTTATGAAGAGGAAATCGCCGTACTATTAGAGCAGAATGAAGCACTAAAGAAGAAGGTTGGGACTGGCACAGTGAAGCCGGAACCAGAAACAAGAATTACTATGCAGAACTAAATTCTGATAGACGACACCAACAGTGATGAAAGTGACTATGAAGACAAAGCTGGAGCAGATATCATGGAGTCTTCAGATGATAGTGATTAGATGACCACCCTATAATCATTAGTATTAATCCGAGTAGTTAGAATCGTTCGCTAGCCTTGTAATAGGATCTTCGTGCGTTCTTGTTTGAAATTGAGTGATATGATATGAAATTGTTTGTCTCATGTGCATATGGGTAGTGAATTCCCCTAGACCTCATTCTATACTAATCTCTCCCCTCTAAACCCCTCAGATGCCTCCGAGTCATGATCCCGGATTTGAGTTTCCCCTGAGCTCACCCAGTTTATCCAGTAGCAGAACACTTTGATGCAACTACTTGTCCAGAATCAGAACAACAACAACAACAACAACAACAACAACAACAACAACAACAACAACAACAACCCACCTCCGCCTCCCCATGACAACTTGACCCGGTTCTTAAGGTTGCAACCGCCGGTGTTCTCTAGTAGCACCGAGCCGATTGTTGCAGATGACTGGCTCTACAAGATGGATAGAGAGCTAGCAACTGCATGATGCACAGATGCAGAGAGAGTGCGTTTTGCTACACATCAGCTTGAGGGACCAGCCGCCGCTTGGTGGGATAATTACATCGCCACCTACCCACTTGCCACAATTACTTGGGATCAGTTTCAGCAAGCTTTTCGCACATCACATGTCTCAGCAGGAGCCATGAGCTTGAAGAAGCGTGAGTTTCCCAACTTGCACGAAGGAAATCATACTGTGGGGTGATAACCCACAACTGTAGGGGATCACAACAGTTTTCGAGGGTAAAGTATTCAACCCAAATTTATTGATTTGACACTAGGGGTGCCAAAGAATACTCTTAAGTATTAGCAGCCGAGTTGTCAATTCAACCACACCTGGAAACTTAGTATCTGCAGCAAGGTAGTTTAGTACCAAAGTAATATGGAGATAGGGGTAGCGGCAATAAAAGTAACGGTAGTGTTTTTGTAGTTTTTGTGATAATAGCAGCGGAAAAGTAAATAAGCAACAAGCAATATGTGAAAAGCTTGTAGGCATCTGATCGGTGATGGGGAATTATGTCGGATGCAATTCATCATGTAAAAGTTATAACCTAGGGTGACACAGAACTAGCTCCAGCTCATCAATGTAATGTAGGCATGTATTCCGAATATAGTCATACGTGCTTATGGAAAAGAACTTGCATGACAACTTTTGTCCTACCCTCCCGTGGCAGCAGGTTCCTCTTGGAAACTAAGGGATATTAAGGCCTCCTTTTAATAGAGTACCGGACAAAAGCATTAACACATAGTGAATACATGAACTCCTCAAACTACGGTCATCACCGGGAGTGGTCCCGATTATTGTCACTTCGGGGTTGCCGGATCATAACTATAAGTGCATCTAGTGCCACCCCTAGTGGTTTTGGAGTATTGACGACAAACCTGGTTGAGGGACTAATGTGTTTGTGAGAATTGCAGGATAACACAGGTAGTAGTCCCTCATTGATTCGGTTAACCTACCGGAGATGACCCCTAAAAATGTATGAAGACGTTGATATCAGTGGTGGAATATGAAGATAATCATATTGAAGACTATGACATAAGAAGACATTGTGTGAAGACTATGGAGAGCGAAGACGTAGATGTTTCGTTGTTTCCTTTTCTTCTTTGTTGAGTCATAGGAACCACCGTACTGTTAAGTGGGGTCCAAGTGAACTAAGTCAGAGTGACTGAAGTGATGCTCAACCAAATCCTATGTCTTCGAGCGAAGACTATGAGAGCAAATCTTATCCAGAGGCGGATGAGTCAGCTTTACTTGGAGCTCAAGTAAAGTTGTCGTGTGTGTTTGAAATCTGACCGTTGGAACACGTGTCAGTTCCTTAGTGACCCAGGGTCACTTCGGACAAATAAGGTCGGGTTGCCCAGTGGCTATAAATAGCCCACCCCCTACACCATAAATTGGTGGCTGCTCAGAGTTATTGCACGGCTTTTGTCGTTTGAGAGCAACCCACCTACGAAGCATTTGAGAGAGAAATCCTTGCGAGGACAAAGCCCAAACACCCAGAGCCAAAAAGTGTTAGGCATCACTAAAGTATTTCTGTCTGTGTGACCTGAAGACTTATTACACTTGAGGACTGTGTTTCCTCCAGCCGGTTAGGCGTCGCGTTCTGAGCATCCAATAGTAATTGGGGATTGCCGGTGAACGAAGTCTGTGAAGGTTTGGAAGTCTACCTTGAAGACTTACCAGAGTGATTGGGAGAGGACTAGGTGTCCTTAGCTCAAGGGGAACAAGGTGAAGACGCGGTCTTCTGAGTTAAATCTCAGCCTCCCTAACCAGACGTACAATTGTCACAGCAACTGGAACTGGTCTAACAAATCATTGTCTTCCCCGAGCTACTGATTCTATCCTTTCCTTCCCTTTACTTACTGCTCTATGTTGTGAAGACATTGCATGTTTGATTTATCTGATTGTCTTCACTGAGTACCTACTTGTCGTGATTGGCTTCATTCCTTCTTCCTTTATGATCACTACTGCCTAGTTGCTATTAGTCTTCATGCTTTCACTTCATTGAATATATGACTATGGCTTATCTAGTGTAGTCCACTTTCCGCTGCATACTAATAGGCTTGAGCTTATCGTTTGTCTTTGAAACTACCATGTTTTAAGCATTTCACAAAAATGGCCTATTCACCCCCCTCTAGTCGATATACTGCAGTTTCAATTGGTATCAGAGCAAGGTACTCCCTTGTTCTGTGTGATTAGGTTTAACCACCTGAAGTTTCAGCTATGTCGACTGCAGGGATAATCAAAGTCTCCGCTGCGTGCCCCGTCTTCAATGGCACCGAATATCCCTACTGGAAGAACAAGATGCGCATGCATCTTGAATCCATTGACGTGGACCTCTCGTTTGTCGTCAAGAACGGCGTTCCCAAGACTGGTGACGGTATCACCCCTGCTGATGTCAAGAGGCTCGTTCAATTAGATTCAACGGCCAAGAACATCATCTGTGGTCATCTGACCAAAGGACAGTACGGTCGTGTGAATGCTCTGGACACGTCAAAGGAAGTTTGGGACTGGCTCTCAAAGGTCAATGAAGGAGTCTCTACCCAGAGAGATCAAACGATCAGCGTCCTTCGCAATCTCTTCAATCGCTTCAAGAGACATGACAATGAGAATGTCCAGCACACTTTTGATCGTCTCACTGACATCACAAATGAGCTTCAAGCACTTGGTGCCACTGAGATTATCAAGCATGAAATTGTCAAGACCCTTCTGAGATCACTCGACAGCTCATTTGATATCCCTGCCCTGATGATTCAAGAACGCCCTAACTTCAAGACTCTCGATCCGTTTGATATACTTGAGAGGCTCAACACACATGAGTTCTAGCTATCTGAGAAGCATGACATCTATGGTCCCAACTATGGCCGATCTCGCGCCTTGAAGGCGAAAGCTGTTTCCTCATCTGAAGAAGAATCTGACCGCAGTTCTGATGATCCTGAAGACATTGGAAAGGAACTTTCCATGCTTGTGAAGAAGTTCTAGAAATTCACCAGGAAGAAAGGCTTCAGAAAGTCTTCAATATCCAGCTCAAGAAATGATGAAGCCTCTACTGATGACTACAAGAAGAGAACATGTCATAAGTGCAAGAAACCTGGTGACTACATCTTTGAGTTTCCTCAATGGGACAACGAGAAGAAGAAAAATAAGAGCAAGGAATATGATTCTGATGACAAGAAAAAGAAGAAATACTCAAAGTCTTCTTCAAATTCTTCATCAAAGTATTCATCACACAAGAAAAATTCATCTGGCAAGGCTCGCGCTTTTGTTGGCAAGGAGATGGATTCTGAGGAAGAGTCTGCTTCTGAAGAGGTGGAGGTGGAGTCAGAGGAAGAGTCTGATTCTGGTGCTGCAAGTCTGGCTTTAGCCACTGCTTATGTGGGCAAGTCCATCTTCAACACTGAAGACAATGGCCCCGTCCCCAACAATGATGATGAGGACGACGACTCTTCACCCACCTTCTGCTTCATGGCACACGGTGCCAAGGTAAAATCACGCGGTGCTTACTTTCAAACATCTAGTGAAGATGACTCTGATTGTGAATCAAAACCTAGCTACAAAACACTTGCTAGAATTGCCACTGAACAGCAGAAAGCCATGGAACATATTCAAAAACTGTTAGAAAAAAGCGATGACCTATTGGACGCGGAAATGACCCGTTCTCAGTCCTTAATTGAAGACATAAAAAATCTTCATGATAAGTACAAAGAACTTGAAGGTCTGTATGAATCGCTTTCAAAAACTCATGGAAAGCTTTCCCACGATTACATTCAACGGAAACGAGAACTTGGGAAAGTGAAAGCGGCTCATGAAGATCTTCAAAAGGAGAATGAGTCACTCCGCGCACAACTGATCAGCTCCACTCACGAAGAGTTTGAACCACCATGTCTAAAATGCATTGAACGTGATAATGCTACATCTGTTGCTGAATGCTCTACTGCTGCCACTGTTGCAATATCTTCAACTATTGATGTGGTAACTAACCCCTCTGCTGAGGAAACCACTACTATTGCTGATGAAAATGCTAGGTTGAAGACTTTGCTTGAAACAGGGATGTACAAAAGCCTCAAAGGGCATCAGACTCTATGTGATGTCCTCAAAAAGCAGATACTGAACCGAAACCCTAGGAAAGAGGGTGTTGGGTTCGACAGGAAAATGAATGTTGATGGTTCATACTAGAAGCCTGAGCAGTATCCCAAAACCACATGGGTTGCTGCAAAGGAACCTACAGTGGATCAATCTACTCTATCTGGCTTCACTTGTGCTAATCCTGTTATCATTGATGAATCTTTTGATGCAAACTATAAACTGTTTAAGAATCAAAATGGTGAAGTGTTTGCCAGGTATATTGGTACTAACTGCAGGAATGGACCACCTATGAAGAAGATCTAGGTACCCAAAGGTTGTCTTGAGAAGCTTCCAGCAAATACTATCATGACACCTCCTGGGATGCAGACAAACCCCAGATCAAAGGCTTCATATGGTCCTAAGGCTTCATATAGACAAAGGACTCACCTGAGTCACCCTAACACAGATGTTTTGCAGGGAAATCATACTCAGACCCATGAATATGAGCGTGTTTCTTCAAACCACTATGTTCATAAATCAAAGAACTTTTCTGCTTATTCTTATGAGTATTATTCTCCTCCTGCAAGACTATTTGCTAGGGCCCCAAAGCCAAAATTTTCAGATGCTGCTCTTAGACTCATTGCTTCTAAGCCACCCCTGAAAATGTGGGTGGTTAAGAAGAACTAACTTTCTCTTGCAGGGAAAGGTCTCCAGCCTATAATCAAAGGCTTTTGATGCTATTGCTGGGGACCTAAAACACTTGTAGGGCACAAGATCAAATGCCCAAAGTGACTTAATGCTCACACTATTCATAAATCACTTGCTGAACATCTTATCAGTCCTGACTTTCATCTAAAGCTTTCATAACCCACTTATGCATCAAATGTTTATGCTTCATAATGGCTTTTGGTGAAGCCTATCCTCCTAACTACATTGTAGGGAGTGACACCAAAGTCTTCAGAATGGATTATGGACAGCGGATGCACAAATCATATGACTGGTGATCGAAATCTTCTCATGGACTCAACTTTACGTCCATCCAACAAGAGTCACATCACATTTCCTGATACTGGTAAAAGCAAAGTGTTGGGTCTAGGTAGAGTTGCAATCTCAAGAGATCAGCACATGGGTAAAGTCATTCTTGTTGAATCTCTTGGCTTCAACTTAATGTCTGTCTCAATGCTTTGTGACTTAAACATGATTGTGATCTTTGGTAAATTTTGTTGCATTGTACTAATGGAATCTGACAAGTCTTTAGTATTTGAAGGATACAGAAAAGGTGATCTGTATATGGTAGATTTCTCAGCAGGACCGCAGATGGCCGTATGTCTTCTAGCAAAAGCTTCAGAGTGCTGGCTCTGGCATCGAAGGCTAGGACATGCTGGCATGAGGAACTTGCACACTCTCGCAAAGAAGAAGTGTGTCATAGGCATTGAGGAAGTCAAGTTCAAGAAAGATCATCTATGTGTTGCCTGTGAAGCTAGGAAGATGACTAGAGCCAAGCACCCCTCGAAGACAATCATGACGACATCCAAACCCTTCGAGCTGCTTCACATGGACTTATTTGGCCCTACTCACTACTCCACATTCTCTACCACAGCCTGTCTTTATGGCTTCGTCATTGTTGATGATTACTCCAGATACACATGGGTGCACATAATACTCTACAAGACTAAAGTGCAAGATGTCTTCAGACGCTTCTCCAACCGTGCCATGAACAACTATGGCATCAAGATCAAACACATCAGAAGTGACAATGGCACTGAATTCAAGAACACTGGCCTCGATCTTTATCTGGATGAGATGGGAATCACTCATGAATTCTCAGCACCATATACACCTCAGCAAAATGGGATCGTTGAGCGCAAGAAGAGAACTCTAATTGAGATGGCTCTAACAATGCTCGATGAGTACAAAACACCAAGAAGATTCTGGCCCGAAGCTATTGATACTGCATGCCATATCATCAACCGTGTTTATCTTCACAAGCTTCTGAAGAAAACATCCTATGAACTCCTCAGTGGAAAGAAGCCAAATGTAAGCTACTTCAGATTATTTGGAGCTAAGTGCTGGATCAAGGATCCTCATCATAAGTCATAATTTGCACCTAAAGCTCATGAAGGCTTCATGCTCGGATATGGAAAGGACTCACACTCCTACGGAGTCTTCAACATTTTTCTCTATAAAACTGTTGAAACTGTGGATGTGAGGTTTGATGAGACAAATGGATCACAAAGAGAATCCTTATCAAATGTGCTAGACGAAGCTTCACCAAATGAATCAATCAAGCTAATGGGAACTGGTGAGATCATGCCTTCTGAAGCACAACCTGACGAGGAACTCATCATCTCTGCTCCAAATCAACCTGACGACAATGCTCAGCCTAAAGACAATACTCCTGATGAAGACAATGCACGGCAAGAGCAAAATCTTCGTCCAGCTCATCCTCGTGTTGCAAATGAAGTACAAGTTGAGAAGATAATTGATAGCATAAATGCTCCTGGTCCACTCACTCGCTCAAGAGCAACACAGCTTGCAAATTTCTGTGGGCACTTTGCTTTTGTCTCAATATCTGAACCCAAGAAAGTTGCTGAAGCTTTTATGAAGCCTGAATGGATTCAAGCAATGCAAGAAGAGCTTCAATAGTTTGAGCTGAACAATGTGTGGGAACTTGTCAAGCATCCTGATCCTCGAAAGCACAACATTATAGGCACAAAATGGATCTATCGCAACAAGCAAGATGAGCATGGTCAAGTGGTCAGAAACAAAGCTCGTCTCGTTGCTCAAGGATACACTCAAGTTGAAGGGATTGACTTCGATGAAACATTTGCTCTTGTGGCTAGGCTTGAAGCTATTCGTATACTACTAGCCTATGCAAATCATCACAACATACTTCTATATCAAATGGATGTAAATAGTGCCTTTCTCAATGGAAGAATTGAAGAAGAAGTGTATGTTGCACAACCACCTAGCTTTGAAGACCCAAAACGTCCTGATATGGTATACAAGCTCAACAAGGCACTATATGGCCTCAAACAAGCGCCTCGCGCTTGGTATGACACCCTCAAAGACTTCCTGAAGAGCAAAGGCTTCAAACCTGGATCCCTAGATCCCACACTCTTCACGAAGACATATAATGATGAGCTATTTGTCTGCCAAATCTACGTGGATGACATTATCTTCGGCTGCACGGACAAGAAATACAGTGATGAGTTTGGTCACATGATGCAAGAACAATATCAAATGTCTATGATGGTTGAGCTAAAGTTCTTCCTTGATCTTCAAATTCGTCAGCAAAGCAACGGCATCTTCATATCTCAAGAGAAGTACCTTAAAGACCGCCTGAAGAAGTTTGGAATGCAAGACTGCAAAGGGTACTCAACGCCAATGCCTGCTAAACATCATTTGGGTCCCGACACCAATGGTAAAGAGTTTGATCAACAGGTATACCGCTCCATGATTGGTTCTTTACTTTATTTATGTGCATCTAGGCCAGATATTATACGTAGTGTTTGCATGTGTTCTCGATATCAAGAGGCACCAAAGGAGTCGCGTCACTTAGCTGTGAAGCGAATACTTCGATATTTGGCTTACACCCCAACACTAGGATTATGGTATCCAAAGGGCTCAGAGTTTGATCTAGTAGGATTTTCAGATGCTGATTATGATGGTGACAAAGTTGATCGCAAGTCCACATCTGGCACATGTCACTTTCTAGGATGATCACTTGTCTGTTGGTCTTCAAAGAAGCAGAACTGTGTATCACTCTCCACTGCTGAATCTGAATACATTGCTGCTGGATCTTGCTACGCTCAGCTTCTCTGGATGAAGCAAACACTCAAGGACTATGGAGTCCATCTAAAGCATGTGCCACTCTACTGTGAGAATGAAAGCGCCATCAAGATTGCCAACAACCCAGTTCAGCACTCGAAGACAAAGCACATTGAAATTCGTCATCACTTTCTCAGAGATCATGTTATGAAGGAAGATATTGATATCATACACGTCAACACTGAAGAGAAACTGGCAGATATCTTCACAAAGCCCTTGGATGAGAAAAGGTTTTGCAAGTTGCGGTGTGAGCTAAATATCTTAGAATCCTCTAATGTCCTGTAATCAGGCACACATCCTAACACTTATGCATATTGATGACTTAGATGTGCAACACACGAAGGAAAGTATATCTTCAATCAATGAAGACTTACATTCTAAGTGTGAATACATTAACATGGAATTTGACTTCGGAGCGCCACGATAATTGTGCGCCGTGTCTGGGTCTAATACTTCCTATACGGTGGGCAACGCCACCACCAAATTCTTGTTTGAAGTGTTTCTCGTGGCGTTACATTTGCAAAGTATTCGCACTTGGTTTATCTTCATGTAGGACATATATATAGAATTGTGTTCTATCCTCAACAACATTCACTTATAGCTATGTCTTCGTATTCGAATCTTTTGGACTAAGTGAATGTTATCGGACCCTAACCTCTCTATGCTTTCTCATCTCACACTCTGTCTGTCCAAATCATATGCATTCTGTTGAAACTGTCGAATATCTTCTCTGCGTCCTTGTCAGCAGAAGATACAGAGACAAACTTTAAATCTAATTTTAATGCTGCATCTGTTATGCCTGAAACCCGGAGAAGCCGGAACGACCACTCCGACAGTCCTGGTGTACGTGGGATCGTGGGACAACTCCCAATGCGTTACATGACCGCCACGTGTCACTCGTACGTGAACCGTCAGGGGCACCTGAGTAATTACACTGTGCCGTCTCCCATGCCAATAAATGCACGTCCCATCACGGTCAAAAGCTCTTCTACCACCTCTCCACCTCGACCAACCCTAGCGCCTCCACTAGCTTTCGACGACGTCGGCGACGAAGCGCTTCGCTGCCGCAACTTTGTTGACATCGTCCTCATGCTGGCCGCGGACATCTTCTACGCCGCTGTCGTCGTAGCTGTCCTCCATCGCCAAGTTAGGGCACGGAAGACCGAACTGCTGGGCATCCAACTCCTCTCCTTCTAAGCAGTTCATCGTGTGGTAAATAAAACTTGATTTTTACCATCTTCTAGATCCATAAAGATTCATCTATTTTACCACAAGAGGTTTCTGCCTACTTAGATATATAGATCTATCATGTCTGCATCTCATATCTTGCCTAGTACATTCAAATATGCTTCAACCATAGTTAGATTCCTCACTTGTACCTATTCGTGGATTCGTACAAATCTGGAACCAACTCTCATGAGTGAATGTCTTCGCGCTATGAGGTCAAAGTCTTCAAAACTGTTTTAATCTTCAAAACTTCTGAGAATGCATATGACCTCTTCCCCTTCCCTCGCATCTCTAATGCTGTCACAGGTACATGTCCGTGGGAGAATCCCTTGGTTCTCATAGTCTGCATTAGTTTGCAGAGTTTTTGCAGCGTCACATTCACTCCCCTGAAAACAGTTCCTGTCTGACCAACAGACCGAAGCATTTGCCTGTTTTGAAGCCATTCAGTTTGAAGCCCTTCAGGTTGAAGCAAATGGCAACTGACAAGACAGTAAGAAAGGGTGGCAGACAGCGCCGTAACAACACCTCCATTGATTTGCCTCCTGATCTCAGTGAGATATACAAGACTGATCCTGAGGAGGATTATAATCAGAGGAAGACTCGAATCCAATGGATTCGAAGATACTGGGCTGGACAATTGTTCAAGTATAGGTTAGTGACCCAAGAGTATGCTGAGAAGAACGCCATCAAGCATCCATGGGGAGATATCACTTATAAAAATCTCCCCCCCCCCAAGACTCATGCTGAAGCCATTGCTCAAGGCTTCTATCCTTGCATGGTCAGAGGGCCTCAGCCTACTGATGCTGATCCAAGCTCTCTACTCTGGTGTCACGACGACAATCTGTTCAAGCGAAATCTTCAATTCGCCAAGAACTCGGCCAAAGAGAACAAGAAGCTTTGGGGATTAGACTTTAATCCTGGCCCCTCTGCGCCCCGCGCTGATGGCACGCACAAAGCTGAACCAAATCTGGTTGGGCCCCTTCTACAACTTAGAAGGCGTCATCAGTCACATAAGGGTTCAAGGGGCGAATGTGGATTAGCCTAAAGCAGATGCTGATTCTGAAGAAGCACCTGCAACGCCGAAGCCCAAGAAGAAGAAAACAAAGGCTTCGAAGACAACTCCTCCAATTGCTTCTAGAGTGAAGCCTTTGGCCACTGCTCCACCTGCACCAAGTGTGCTATCTGAGGAACACTCTCGTATCTCCAAGAGCAGACAGCTGAAGAGGAAGCCATCACGCAACCCAAGTCCAGCTCTCACTTCTGATGCAGTGCTGAAGACTGCCAATGATGCCCTTGATCTCTCAAGTGATGATGATCTTGGTGTTGATGCTCTGGAGCTATTGATCAAGAGCAAGCAAGATGCTGAAATCTTCAATGATTTGCCGCTCTTTGACGTTGAAGTGCTCAATAACTTCATTGATGAATGGTTTGACACACCCAACCTGAGCTTCGATGATCTTCAACTTCCAGTTGGCCTCAGCGTCTCCTTCCATGGCGCCATTGCTTCTAGGCTGGCTCTGGCTCAGAGAATTGTTGAGCTGAAGCAAAAGATAGACTATGAAAAGGCTTAGTTCAAGAACCATGTGGACAAGCTCAGTGTGCAAGAAATTCAAAACTTCAAGGTTATGATGCATGAGCTCAAGGAAGCCTTTCGCCAGCGGCGTGAAGAAGCCAAAGGTTCTCGTGAGCGAATCAAGGACTTGGCTTCCAAATGCGTTCAAGCGTTCAATGAAGCTGAAAAGCGCAAGGCTCTTGGGCGTCCTGGAATTGACCCACGGATGGCTGCCAAGAAGAAGAAGAAGCAACCTGTGCCCGAAGCTGAAGAATCTGGGCAGGAAATACCTCACATAGTCTTCCCTGCTAGCATGACAGGCACGAAGCCTAAGGCAACTCCAACCGCTTCAAAGCTCAAGAAGACTAAGGTGGCTGAAGTTGAAGCTCGCAAGCGCAAGCAATCTACTAAAGAAGCTCCACCCACCAAGAAGCGCAAGACCAAGAAGTATAAGGCTGCTTCCAAAGAGCCTATCTTTGTCGAGCCAATCTCTGTTGCTCGCCCTGCATCTGCCCAGAGAGAACGTCGTCTGACTGTTCGTGAGCCTGCTCCCACAGAGGCTGAAGACATTCCAGTTGTTGACCCCACCGCAGCTGAAGACATTGGTCCTCAAGACAATGTTGAAGATGATGAAGTCCTTCCTCAGATCGAATACAACGTTGAATCCTCGCCTGTTCTCACGAATAGCGAATGCATCAGCATTGGTCGTCCATTGATTCCAATTGCACAGGATGACTCGTGGGCTGATCACCCACAGGATACACCAGCCACACCTCTGCAAACTCAAGACACCAGTATGGTGCTTGAGGATGAAGACTTTGAGGCCCAACAACCTCCATCTCCTCAGGCGTCGCCTGCTTTTCACAGGCTTCGCAAAGGACCAAGGCCTCAAGTCATCGCCCCAAGTGTTCTAGAAGGAGTAGAGCACCCATCTCCACCTGATGCTGCTCCTACTGTGAACCCCTCAGAATCTAAAGCCAAAGCGGCTGAAGATATTCCGGCTGCATCAGCCAAAGAAGAACCACCCCAAGAAGAAGAACAACCCCAAGTTGAAGAAGAACATACTGCCACACCCCCTGTTCTCGTGGAGAACGTGTCTGACCCTCCAGCTCCTGAAGTGGAGGCTACAAATTCAGAGGCTGCCACCACCAACACTCAAGCCAATGACCTGGTCATGGCTGAAGCTAATGTGGCACCTGAAGACACTGTGGCGCCTGAAGTGACTGCTCCTGAAGCCAGTGTTGTGCCTGAAGCCAGTGATGCGCCTGACGCCAATGCTGCACCTGAAGCAAATCTGCAGCTTGAAGATAATGCCTCTGCTCCTGTTCCGCCTCCACGGCCCCACACCATTGAGCAAGCATACAACAAGGATGATCAGCTTGTTACTGTCCAGTGGCCCATTCTGATTTCGCCACCTACCACTGAACCGCATGCTGCTGGTCCTCAGTTTGATCATCATGTTGCTCACAGGCCCCAAGTTAATAAGCCTAAGCCAAGACTGCCAAGGTTTCCAGATATTGCAACCTCTTCAGGGTCATTCAATGCCAATAGCTTCACTGCGCACAACACCTTCTTTGACAGCGCCACGAACCAATATTCTAAGCCAAGAATATCATCAGATAGGTTCTGGAGCCATCAGCAGCGCAGCAACTACTCAAGAGTACTCTATGATCAAGGGCACATTTTCCCTCATATGCATCTTGACACTGAAGCTATTGCTGGTCTGCCTTGCCTGGAGGAAGCTATTGACTGCTTCCGTGATGCTATCCTACTCAATTTTGTCACAGACAAAGAGCATTGGAATGAAGAGCTGCTTCTGCAATTCTATGCAACCCTCCACATCCGAGGCTACAGCAGGGATCCGAAGACATGGGTCCTTGAGTGGATGACAGGCAATGTGCATCATGAAGCTAAAGCCTTTGATCTCATTGAGCTTACTGGCCTGCCCACTCCAGGAGATCTATATGAGCCTGGCTGTCAATTGCACACTGAAGCCTTGGAGAGTATATTCCAGAAGCGTGAGCCCAACATGAGCCAAATGCTCAGCATGATGAAGCCTCTGCCAAGTGATGCTGAATATCCTAAGGAATTCTTTGTTGAAGACCTAGAGTACCTACCGCGCACCATCTATCATATCATCACGCTTACTCTATGGCCCGTCAAAGGACATTCTTCATCAGCCAAGCTTGAAGGCACTATGAAGACTTTGGTCTTCTATATCTTCAATGGCATCAGCTTCAATGCTCAAGATTTCTTTATTCGGCAAATGGCTATGTCTGGAGCTGATCTATTTGGTCTGAAATTTTATGCCCCTAGGATAATGCGCCTCATCAAGCTGCATTCAGCTGTCACCTATCAGCCCTCTGCTCGCAACCATCAAATTTTCTTGCCTGAGGTTGATCTGTCAACTGAAGCCATCTACCAAGAGCCTGCCAAAGAGCCAGTAAGTCTTCACAATGCTGATCACCAGAGCTTCACTCAGCAGATTGAAGGGGTTCAAGCAGTCTCACGCGTTTATCCTCTGGCTGGCCGTACTCGTCTACCTCGACACGCTGAAACCGAAGCCACTGAAAGCACCATCGCTCCAAGGCCTTAGAAGAGATCTCATGTCCTAAATAACCGAGAGCTTCTGGTAGCCCTTCATCAGAAACATGACAAGCATCACCTCTCGTTAAAGCGTTAGATGCAAAGCCTCTTGGTGGATGTCAATCGCATTCGCAATCTTGCCACCAAGAATGCCTTTGTTGATCATGAAACATGTCGGAGGTCTTGGAAGAGTTTGACCTTGCTGAGTGCTGAAGCGGATCTTCAAGACGATGGCTTCACAGAGAGATTCAAGTTTGACAACACTCCTCCCAGGACTGCTGTTATGCGTCGAACTCCATCTCTTGAAGATTCTGAATACTCCTCCTCCACTGCAACAATTGACGCCAGGGTGATCGATGATCAAGATGATGCTACTTCACCGCCTCCTACTTCAGCGCGCATCAACACTGCACCAACCACTTCTGCACCGCCAAACAACAACACCGACCCTGCATCCTCTTCTGCTCCAACTGGGAACGAGTAGAGGCTCTATGTCTTCAAACCTTTTTGGTCCTTACTGACAAAAGGGGGAGAAGCATATCAGTTTATAGTCTTCAAGCGGGTCCATATGGGCGGGTGCTTTATAATTTGCCTAGTGTTTACAACTCTCGTTTTGCTACATTTGGTTCTTTAAGTTGTAACACTTGAACTGATGGTCATCTGCTACGTTTTTATGCTACTCTGTAATGCGATGATAAATTCCGCATCTGCTATCTTATATTCCGCACTTAGTCATTATTGCAGACGTCCATTTTTCATTTTCTTCGATGTATCAATTATGCATGATGAATTCTCTTCATAAGTTGAAGAGGATCTCCACAAGTACAACCTACCATGTGCATTTGCATTCAAAGGCAAATCAACTATATTCACATCTTCAGGGGGAGCCTTTTGCTACTTACGAAGACAATACCTTTATACTTTACAATTTCACATATCTTTATCCCCGTTGAAAACTTCAACCAGTTTGTCATCAATCAACAAAAAGGGGGAGATTGTAAGTGCATCTAGTGCCACCCCTAGTTGGTTTTGGAGTATTGACGACAAACTAGGTTGAGGAAATAATGTGTTTGTGAGAATTGCAGGATAACACAGGTAGTAGTCCCTCATTGATTTGCTTAACCTACCGGAGATGACCCGTAAAAATGTATGAAGACATTGATATCAGTGGTGGTATATGAAGATAATCATATTGAAGACTATGACATGAGAAGACATTGTGTGAAGACTATAGAGAGCGAAGACGTAGATGTTTCGTTGTTTCCTTTTCTTCTTTGTTGAGTCATAGGAACCACCGTACTGTTAAGTGGGGTCCAAGTGAACTAAGTCAGAGTGACTGAAGTGACACTCAACCAAATCCTATGTCTTCGAGTGAAGACTATGAGAGCAAATCTTATCCAGAGGCGGATGAGTCAACTTTACTTGGAGCTCAAGTAAAGTTGTCGTGTGTGTTTGAAATTTGACCGTTGGAACACGTGTTAGTTCCTTAGTGACCCAGGGTCACTTCGGACAAATCAGGTCGGGTTGCCTAGTGGCTATAAATAGCCCACCCCTACACCATAAATTGGTGGCTGCTCAGAGTTATTGCACGGCTTTTGTCGTTTGAGAGCAACCCACCTCCGAAGCATTTGAGAGAGAAATCCTTACGAGGACAAAGCCCAAACACCCAGAGCCAGAGAGTGTTAGGCAGGACTGAAGTCTTTCTATATGTGTGACCTAAAGACTTATTACACTTGAGGACTGTGTTTCCTCCAGCCGGTTAGGCGTCGCGTTCTGAGCATCCAAGAGTCATTGTGGATCGCCGGTGAACGAAGTCTGTGAAGGTTTGAAAGTCTACCTTGAAGACTTACCAGAGTGATTGGGCAAGGACTAGGTGTCCTTAGCTCAAGGGGAACAAGGTGAAGACGCGGTCTTCAGAGTTAAATCTCAGCCTCCCTAACCAGACGTGCAGTTGTCACAGCAACTGGAACTGGTCTAACAAATCACTGTCTTCTCCGAGCTACTAGTTCTATCATTTCCTTCCCTTTACTTACTGCTCTATGTTGTGAAGACATTGCATTCTTGCCTTATCTGATTGTCTTCACTGGGTATCTACTTGTTGTGATTGGCTTCATTCCTTCTTACTTTATGATCACTACTGCCTAGTTGCTATTAGTCTTCATGCTTTCACTTCATTGAATACATGACTATGGCTTATCTAGTGTAGTCCACTTTCCGCTGCATACTAATAGGCTTGAGCTTATCGTTTGTCTTCGAAACTACCATGTTTTGAAGCATTTCATAAAAATCGCCTATTCACCCCTCTCGAGTCAATATACTGCACTTTCAGGTCTCCATCACGCCGACGACGCACTTCTTATGCATATTGATGACTTAGATGTGCAACACATGAAGTAGAGTATATCTTCAATCAATGAAGACTTACATTCTAAGTGTGAATACATTAACAAGGAATTTGACTTCGGAGCACCACGATAATTGTGCGCCGTGTCTGGCTCTAATACTTCCTATATGGTGGGTAACACCACCACCAAATTCTTGTTTGAAGCGTTTCTTGTGGCGTTACATTTGCGAAGTCTTTGCACTTGGTTTGTCTTCTTATAGGACATATATATATATATAGAGTTGTGTTCTGTCCTCAACATCATTCACTTATAGCTATGTCTTCGTATTTGAATCCTTTGGACTAAGTGAATGTGATCGGACCCTAACCTCTCTATGCTTTCTCATCTCACACTCTGTCTGTCCAAATCATATGCATTCTGTTGAAACAGTCGAATATCTTCTCTGCGTCCTTGTCAGCAGAAGATACGGAGACAAACTTTAAATCTGATTTTAATGCTCCATCCGTTATGCCTGAAACCCGGAGAAACCGGAACGACTACTCCGACAGTCGTGGTGTACGTGGGATCGTGGGACAACTCCCAATGCATTACATGACCGCCATGTGTCACTCGTACGTGAACTGTCAGGGGCACCTGAGTAATTACGCTGTGCCATCTCCCATGCCTATAAATGCATGTCCCGTCACGGTCAAAAGTTTCTTGCACCACCTCTCCACCTCGACCAACCCTAGCGCCTCCGCTAGCTTTCGACGACGCTGGCGACGAAGCGCTTCGCTGCCGCAACTTTGTCGACGTCGTCCTCACGCCGGTCGTGGACCTCTTCCACTCCGCCGTCGCCCTGTCCTCTGTCGCCAAGTTAGGGCACGGACGACCAAACTGCTTGGCATCCAACTCCTACTCCGTCTAAGCAGTTCATCGTGTGGTAAATAAAACTTGCTTTTTACCATCTTCTAGATCCATAAAGATTCATCTATTTTACCACAAGAGGTTTATTCCTACTTAGATATATAGATCTATCCTGTCTGCATCTCATATCTTGCCTAGTACATTCACATATGCTTCAACGGTAGTTAGATTCCTCACTTATACTTATTCGTGGATTCGTACAAATATGGAACCAACTCCCATGAGTGAATGTCTTTGCACTATGAGGTCAAAGTCTTCAAAACTGTTTTAATCTTCAAAACTACTGAGAATGCATATGACCTCTTCCCCTTCCCTCGCATCTCTAATGCTGTCACAGGTACATGTCTGTGGGAGAATCCCTTGGTTCTCATAGTCTGCATTCATTTGCAGAGTTTTTGCAGCGTCACATTCATTCTCCTGAAGCCAGTTCCTGTCTGACCAGCAAACCGAAGCATTTGCCAGTTTTGAAGCCATTCAATTTGAAGCCCTTCAGGTTGAAGCAAATGGCAACTGACAAGACAGTAAGAAAGGGTGGCAGACAGCGCCGTGGCAACACCTCTCGTGATTTGCCTCCTGATCTGAGTGAGATATACAAGACTGATCTAGGGGAGGATTACAATCAGAGGAAGACCCGAATCCAATGGATTCGAAGATACTGGGCTGAACAATGGTTCAAGTATAGGTTCGTGACCCAAGAGTATGCCGAGAAAAATGCCATCAAGCATCCTTGGGGAGATATCACTTATAAGAATCTTCCCCCCAAGACTCGTGTTGAAGCCATTGCTCAAGGCTTCTATCATTGCATGGTTAGAGGGCCTCAGCCTGCTGAAGCTGATCCAAGCTCTCTACTCTGGTGTCGCGACGACAATCTGTTCAAGCGAAATCTTCAATTCGCCAGGAACTCGGCCAAAGAAAACAAGAAGCTGTGGGGATTAGACTTCAATCCTGGCCCCTCTGCGCCCCGCGCTGATGGCTCACGAGAAGCTGAACCGAATCTGGTTGGGCCCTTCTACAACCT
Source organism: Secale cereale (assembly GCA_902687465.1). NCBI lineage: Eukaryota > Viridiplantae > Streptophyta > Magnoliopsida > Poales > Poaceae > Secale > Secale cereale. The sequence goes on along the minus strand of LR738710.1, from coordinate 191,815,670 downwards.
AGAGGGCCTCATCAGTCACATAAGGGTTCAAGGGGCAGATGTAGATCAGCCTGAAGCAGATGATGACTCTGAAGAAGCACCTGCAACACCGAAGTCCCAGAAGAAGAAATCAAAGGCTTCGAAGACTACTCCTCCAAAGGCGTCTAGAGTGAAGCCTTTGGCTACTACTCCACCTGCACCAAGTGTGAAATCTGAGGAACACTCTAGAATCTCCAAGAGCAGACAGCTGAAGAGGAAGCCAACACGCAACCCCAGTCCAGCTCTCACTCCTGATGCAGTACTGAAGACTACCAATGATGCCCTTAATCTCACAAGTGATGAAGATCTTGGTGATGATGCTCTGGAGCTATTGATCAAGAGCAAGCAAGATGCTGAAATCTTCAATGATCTGCCGCTCTTTGACTTTGAAGTGCTCAATAACTTCATTGATGAATGGTTTGACACTCCCAACCTAAGCTTCGACGATCTTAAACTTCCAATCGGCCTCAGCATCTCCTTCCATGGCGCCAATGCTTCTGAACTGGCTCTGGCTCAAAAAATTGTTGAGCTGAAGCAAAAGATAGATTATGAAAAAGCTTAGTTCAAGAAGCATATGGACAAGCTCAGCGTGCAAGAAGTTCAAAACTTCAAAGTTATGATGCAAGAGCTCAAGGACGCCTTTCACCAGCGGCGTGAAGAAGCTCAAGGTTCTCGAGAGCACATCAAGAACTTGGCTGCAAAATGCGTTCAAGCTTTCAATGAAGCTGAAAAGCGCAAGGCACTTGGGCGTCCTGGCATTGATCCAAGGATGGCTGCCAAGAAGAAGAAGAAGTAGCCTGTGCCCGAAGCTGAAGAATCTGGGCAGGAAATGCCTCGCATAGTCTTCCCTGCTAGCATGACTGGCACGAAGCCTAAGGCAACTCCAACCGCTTCAAAGCTCAAGAAGACTAAGGTGGCTGAAGCTGAAGCTCGCAAGCATAAGCAATCTACTGATGAAGCTCCACCCACCAAGAAGCGAAAGACCAAGAAGGATAAGGCTGCTTCCAAATAGCCTATCTTTGTCGAGCCAATCTCAGTTGCTCGCCCTGCATCTGCCCAGGGAGAACGAAGACTGACTGTTCATGAGCCTGCTCCCATAGAGGCTGAAGACATTCCAGCTGTTGACCACACAGCAGCTGAAGACATTGGTCCTCACGACAATGTTGAAGATGAAGAAGTCCTTCCTCAGATCGAATACAACATTGACTCTTCGCATGTTCTCACGGACAACGAACGCATCAGCATTGGTCATCCATTGACGCCAATTGCTCAGGATGACTCGTGGGCTGATCACCCACAGGATACACAAGACACTCCCCAGCAAACTCAAGACACTAGTACGGTGCTTGAAGACGAAGACTTTGAGGCCCAACAACCTCCATCTCCTCAAGCGTCGCCAGCTTTCCGCAGGCTTCGCAAAGGATCAAGGCCTCAAGTCACTGCCCCAAGTGCTCCAGAAGGAGTAGAGCAACCATCTGCACCTGATGCTGCTCCTACTGGAAACCCCTCAGAATCTGAAGCCAAAGCGGCTGAAGATATTCCGGCTACATCAGCCGAAGAAGAACAACCCCAACAAGAAGAAGAACAACCCCAAGTTGAAGAAGAAAGTACTGCCGCACCCCCTGTTCTCGAGGAGAACGTGTCCGACCCTCCAGCTCCTGAAGTGGAGGCAACAAATTTAGAGGCTGCCACCACCAACACTGAAGCCAATGACGTGGTCATGGCTGAAGCTTTTGTGGCACCTGAAGATACTGTGGCGCCTGAAGCACCTGCGCCTGAAGTAACTGCTCCTGAAGCCAGTGCTGTGCCTGAAGCCAGTGATGTGCCTGAAGCCAATGCTGCCCCTGACGCCAATCTGCAGCTTGATGACAATGCCTCTGCTCCTGTTCCGCCTCCACGGCCTCACACAATTGAGCAAGCATACAACAAGGATGATCAGCTTGTTACTGTCCGGTGGCCCATTCTGAATCCGCCACCTACAACTGAACCACGTGCTGCTGGTCCTCAGTTTGATCATCACATTGTGCACAGGCCCCAAGTTTAGAAGCCTAAGCCAAGACTGCCAAGGCTTCCAGGCATTGCAACATCTTCAGGGTCATTCGATGCCAATAGCTTCACTGCGCACAACACCTTCTTTGACAGCGCCAAGAACCCATATTCCAAGCCAAGAATATCATCAGATAGGTTCTGGAGCCATCAACAGCGCAGCTACTACTCATGAGTACTCTATGGTCAAGGGCGCATTTTCCCTCATATGCGTCTTGACACTGAAGCTATTGCTGGTCTGCCCTGCTTGGACGACGCCCTTGGCTGCTTCCGTGATGCTGGCTTACTCAATTTTGTCCTAGATAAAGAGCATTGGAATGAAGAGCCGCTTCTGCAATTCTATGAAACACTCCACATCCGAGGCTACAGTAGGGATCCAAAGACATGGGTCCTTGAGTGGATGTCAGGCAATGTGCATCATGAAGCTAAAGCCTTTGATCTCATTGAGCTTATAGGCCTGCCCACTCCAGGAGATCTCTATGAACCTGGCTGTCAACTGCACACTGAAGCCTTGGAGAGTATCTTTCAGAAGCGTCAGCCCAACATGAGCCAAATGCTCAGCATGATGAAGGCTCTGCCAAGTGATGCTGAATATCCTAAGGAATTCTTTGTTGAAGACCTTGAGTACCTGCCGCGCACCATCTATCACATCATAAGGCGTACTCTATGGCCAATCAAAGGACATTCTTCATCAGCCAAGCTTGAAGGCACTATGAAGACTTTGGTCTTCTATATCTTCAATGGCATCAGCTTCAATGCTCAAGATTTCTTCATCAGGCAAATGGCTATGTCTGGAGCTGATCTATTTGGACTAAAATTTTATGACCCTTGGATAATGCGCCTCATCAAGTTGCACTCAGCTGTCACTTATCAGCCCTCTGCTCGCAACCACCAGATTTTCTTGCCTGAGGTTGATATGTCAGCTGAAGCCATCTACCAAGAGCCTGCTAAAGAGCAAGTTAGTCTTCACAATGCTGATCATCAAAGCTTCACTCAGCACATTGAAGGAGTTCCAGCAGTCTCACGTGTCTATCCTCTGGCTGGCCGCACTCGTCTACCTCGACACGCTGAAACGAAGCCACTGAAAGCACCATCGCTCAAAGGCCTCAGAAGCGATCTCGTGTGCTAAACAACCGAGAGCTTCTTGTAGCCCTGCATCAGAAACAAGACAAGCATCACCTCTGGTTAAAGCGTCAAATGCAAAGCCTCTTGGTGGATGTCAATCACATTCGCAATCTCGCCACCAAGAATGCTTTTGTTGCTCATGAAACATGTCGGAGGTCTTGGAAGAGTTTGACCTTGCTGAGTGCTGAAGCGGATCTTCAAGATGATGGCTTCACTGAGAGATTCAAGTTTGACAACACTCCTCCAAGGACTGTTGTTATGCGTCGAACTCCATCCCTTGAAGATTCTGAATACTCCTCCTCCGCTGCAACAATTGACGCCAGGGTGATCGATGATCAGGATGATGCTACTTCATCGCCTCCTACTTCAGCGCGCATCGACACTGCACCAACCACCTCTGCACCGCCAAACAACAACACCGACCCTCCATCCGCTTCTGCTCCACCTGGGAACGAGTAGAGGCTCTATGTCTTCAAACCTTTTTGGTCCTTACTGACAAAAGGGGGAGAAGCATATGAGTTGATAGTCTTCAAGCGGGTCCATATGGGCGGGTGCTTTATAATTTGCCTAGTGTTTACAACTCTCATTTTGCTACATTTGGTTCTTTGAGTTGTAACACTTAAACTGATGGTCGTCTGCTACGTTTTTATGCTACTCTGTAATGCGATGATAAATTCCGCATCTGCTATCTTATATTCCGCACTTAGTCATTATTGCAGACGTCCATTTTTCATTATGCATGCCATTATCTTCGACATAACAATTATGCATGATGAATTGTCTTCATAAGGTGAAGAGGATCTCCGCAAGTACAACCTGCCATGTGCATTTGCATTCAAATTCAAATCAACTATATGCACATCTTTAGGGGGAGCCTTTTGCTACTTACGAAGACAATACCTTATCCTTTACAATTTCACATATCTTTATCCCTGTTGAAAACTTCAACCAGTTTGTCATCAATCACGAAAACGGGGGAGATTTTAAGTGCATCTAGTGCCACCCCTAGTGGTTTTGGAGTATTAACGACAAACCTGGTTGAGGGACTAATGTGTTTGTGAGAATTGCAGGATAACACAGATAGTAGTCCCTCATTGATTCGGTTAACCTACCAGAGATGACCCCTAAAAATGTATGAAGACGTTGATATCAGTGGTGGAATATGAAGATAATCATATTGAAGACTATGACATAAGAATAAATTGTTTGAAGACTATGGAGAGCGAAGCCGTAGATGTTTCGTTGTTTCCTTTTCTTCTTTGTTGAGTCATAGGAACCACCGTACTGTTAAGTGGGGTCCAAGTGAACTAAGTCAGAGTGACTGAAGTGATGCTCAACCAAATCCTATGTCTTCGAGTGAAGACTATGAGAGCAAATCTTATCCAGAGGCGGATGAGTCAGCTTTACTTGGAGCTCAAGTAAAGTTGCCATGTGTGTTTGAAATCTGACCGTTGGAACACGTGTCAGTTCCTTAGTGACCCAGGGTCACTTCGGACAAATCAGGTCGGGTTGCCCAGTGGCTGTAAATAGCCCACGCCCTACACCATAAATTGGTGGCTGCTCAGAGTTATTGCACGGCTTTTGTCATTTGAGAGCAACCCACCTCCGAAGCATTTGAGAGAGAAATCCTTGCGAGGACAAAACCCAAACACCCAGAGCCAAAGAGTGTTAGGCATCACCGAAGTCTTTCTGTTTGTGTGACCTGAAGACTTATTACACTTGAGGACTATGTTTCCTCCAGCCGTTTAGGCGTCGCGTTCTGAGCATCCAAGAGTAATTGTGGATTGCCGGTGAACGAAGTCTGTGAAGGTTTGGAAGTCTACCTTGAAGACTTATCAGAGTGATTGGGTGAGGACTAGGTGTCCTTAGCTCAAGGGGAACAAGGTGATGACGCGGTCTTCTGAGTTAAATCCCAGCCTCCCTAACCAGACGTACAGTTGTCACAGCAACTGGAACTGGTCTGACAAATCACTATCTTCCCCGAGCTACTGGTTCTATCCTTTCCTTCCCTTTACTTACTGCTCTATGTTGTGAAGACATTGCATGTTTGCTTTATCTAATTGTCTTCACTGAGTATCTACTTGTCGTGATTGGCTTCATTCCTTCTTCCTTTATGATCACTACTGCCTAGTTGCTATTAGTCTTCATGCTTTCACTTCATTGAATACATGACTATGGATTATCTAGTGTAGTCCACTTTCCGCTGCATACTAATAGGCTTGAGCTTATCGTTTGTCTTCGAAACTACCATGTTTTGAAGCATTTCACAAAAATCGCCGATTCACCCCCCCACTAGTCGATATACTGCACTTTCAATAACTCATAGTAGGTGACTATAGACTTGCAAGATAGGATCAAGAACACACATATATTCATAAAAACATAATAGGTTCAGATCTGAAATCATGGCACTCGGGCCCTAGTGACAAGCATTAAGCATAGCAAAGTCATAGCAACATCAATCTCAGAACATAGTGGATACTAGGGATCAAACTCTAACAAAACTAACTCGTTTACATGATAGATCCCATCCAACCAATCACCGTCCAGCAATCCTACAATGGAATTACTCACCCACGGCGGTGAGCATCATGGAATTGGTGATGGAGGAAGGTTGACGATGACGATGGCGATGATCTCCACTCTCTGGAGCCCCAAACGGACTCCAGATCAGACCTCCCGAGAGAGATTAGGGCTTGGCGGCGACTCTGTATCGTAAAACGTGATAATTCTTTCTCTCTGATTTTTTTCTCCCTGAAAGTGAATATATGGGATTCGGAGATACGTCGGTGGAGTGTCAGGGGGACCATGAGGCAGGGGGTGCACCAAGGGGGAGGGGGCGCGCCCCCACCCTCGTGGACAGGGTGTGCCCCCCTGACGTGGATCTTTTCGCAGATATTTTTTATATTTTCCAAAATAATTCTCCGTGGATTTTCAGGTCATTCCGAGAACTTTTTATTTCTGCACAAAAACAACACCATGGTAATTCTGTTGAAAACAGCATCAGTCAGGGTTAGTTCCATTCAAATCATGCAAGTTAGAGTCCAAAACAAGGGCAAAAGGGTTTGGAAAAGTAGATACGTTGGAGACGTATCAACTCCCCCAAGCTTAAACCTTTGCTTCTCCTCAAGCAATTCAGTTGATAAACTGAAAGTGATAAAGAAAAACTTTGACAAACTCTGTTTGCTCTTGTTGTTGTAAATATGTAAGCCAGCATTCAGGTTTTCAGCAATGATCATGAACTAAACATATTCACAATAACTTCCAGGTCTTAAGTCTACTCACATCAATGGCATAATCAACTAGCGAGCAATAATAATAAACCTCGGATGACAACACTTTCTCAAAACAATCATGATATGATATAACAAGATGGTATCTCGCTAGCCCTTTGTGAGACCGCAAAACATAAATGCAGAGCACCTTTAAAGATCAAGGACTGACTAGACATTGTAGTTCATGGTAAAAGAGATCCAGTCATGATCATACTCAATGCAAATTAATAGTAATACATGCAAATGACAGAGGTTCTCTCCTACTGGTGCTCTTTTATAAGAGGATGATGACTCAGCATAAAAGTAAATAGATAGGCCCTTCGCAGAGGGAAGCAGGGATTTGTAGAGGTGCTAGAGCTCGATTTTTAAATACAGACAAATAACATTTTGAGCGGTATACTCATTATAGGCAGTTCCCAAACAGAATGGTAAAGTTTATACTCCCCCAACCACCAACAAGCACACTCCATGGCTGCTCCGAAACAACAGGTACCGTCCAAACCAACAACAGCCCTGGGGGAGTTTTGTTTAATTATTATGATTTTGAGCATGGGACTGGGCATCCCGGTTACCAGCCATTTTCTCAAGAATGATGAGCGGAGTCCACTCATCATGAGAATAACCCACCTAGCATGGAAGATATAGACAACCCTAGTTGATACATGAGTTGTTCGAGCATACAAAACAGAATTTCATTTGAAGGTTTAGAGTTTGGCACATACAAATTTAACTGGAACGGCAGGTAAATACTGCATATAGGAAGGTATGGTGGACTCATGTGGAATAACTTTGGGGTTTATGGAAGTGGATGCACAAGCAGTATTCCCGCTTAGTACAGGTGAAGGCTAGAAAGAGACTGGGAAGCGACCAGCTAGAGAGCAACAACAGTCATGAACATCCATTAAAATTAATCAACAATGAATGCGAGCATGAGTAGGATATAAATCACCATGAACATAAATATCGTGGAGGCTATGTTGATTTTGTTTCAACTACATGCGTGAACATGTGCACAGTCAGACCACTTGAATCATTCAACGGAGGATACCACCCCATCATACCACATCACAACCATTTTAATATCATGTTGGCACGCAAGATAAACCATTATAAACTCTCAGCTAATGAAGCATGGCATAAGCAGCTATGATCTCTAATTGTAATTGCAAGCATGTTTCATTCATAACAAGCTGAATCAGGAATGCTGAACTATCATATTTACAAAAACAAGAGAGGTCGAGTTCATACCAGCGTTTCTCATCTCAATTAGTTCATCATAAATCATCCTTATTGCCTTTCACTCGCACGACCGAATGGTGTGAATAATAATAGTGCACGTGCATTGGACTAAGCTGGAATCTGCAAGCTTTTAATACAAGAGAGAAGACAAGGTAATATGGCTCAAGGTTAAATAAACAATAAAGCATATGAGAGCCACTAAGCAATTTCAGTCATGGTCTTCTACTCTTAACCCCCAAAGAAAATAAAAGAAACTATTTACATGGGAAAGCTCCCAACAAGCAAAAGAAGAACAGGGAATCTTTTTGGGTTTTATTTTAATTACTACTACAAGGAAAGTAAACTAGCTAGAAGCTACAATTAATATTTTTGTTTTTCTTAAGGTTTTTCTAATGCACAAGAAAAAGACTAAGAAAAAGAAATGAAACTAAGCATGGATGGTACAATGAAAGAGTGTGAGCACAGTGTGTGAACATGAATGTAAAGTCGGTGAGAAACACGTACTCCCCCAAGCTTAGGCTTTTTGGCCTAAGTTGGTCTATGGCCAGTATTGGCCTAAGGGATATCCAAAATCGTAGTTGGGGTTGTACTGAAATGCAGCAGCTACTGCCTGCAGAGCTACAGCTCGAAGGCGGGCTGCTTCCGTCATATTATGATACTCATTTGCCTCCTCCCTGGTTATAGTGTATCGCCCTTTTGCCTGAAAGTCAAACAAAGTAGGGGCAGGAAGAATAATAGGGACGACATGATGCCTATTAAAGATTAGTCGATATTTGAGGGATTGTTCATCCCTCTCTATAAACCAGTGACTAGTCATAGCATGGTAATCCAAATGAGCAGGCGGTAAAGGTTCATCATTTTCATGGACGGGCACACCAAGACGGCGGGCTATGCGAGTGGCATACATCCCACCAAATAAATCTCCTTGCAAACCATTATGATGTAGCCTACGTGCAACAATGGCTCCCAAGTTGTATTGTCTATCACCTAATACAACACTCTTGAGAACAGTAAGATCAGGGACACACATGTGGCAAGCCTCATATGTACCGTTTATGATCTTCCAATAAAGAGAGCAAAGTAATGGATAGCAGGAAAATGAATGCTCCCTATGGTAGCCTGTGTGATTTCTCTAGATTCCCCCACAGTGATACTAGCAAGAAAATCTCTCTATTCAGATTTGCGAGGATCACCCATACTGCCCCATTGTGGGAGCTTACAAGCATCATTAAAATCCTCTAAGTCCATGGTATAGGATTTATCATAAAGGTCAAACAGGACAGTGTGAGAATTACGTGAAGATGAAAATTTAAACCTTCGTATCAGTTAAGCCACGGTATTGAGGGCACTTATCTTGTATGAAGCCCTCGAGGTCAGCGTTGCGCACATATGCGTAAAATTCCTCCTTGATGCCAACCTGATCCATAAAGTCATCTGACGGCCATTCACAAGGCCGAACTTCAGCTTCCCTTAGTAGTTCATCGTCCGGCTCACGAAACGCGAGCCTTGGTTCTTGCTTCCTTGAAGAACCACCTTGGAAGATTTTCCTATGCATTTTTCTAAAAATTTCTGAATTTTTTAGTAACTCAAAATAAAAGTTAACCAAACTCAACAAGATTGATAGCAACAACTCCTACAAGTGCCTAGAGACTATATCATGCATTAGAACTATTTGGGACCAAATAAATTTGACATGCAAGCTCAAGAACAAGGTCACCACAGTAGCAAAAATTTGCAATAAATAAAGCGCTAGAACAACAACTAATTGGACCAATGGAGGAGTCACATACCAAGGAACATTCCCCCAAACAGTTTGGTGAATGGTGCTTTGAGCAAGGAGATCGAAAATGACAGCAAGATGAGCTATAACTCGGGTTTGAGCTGGTTGGTCATTTTTTTGGGAGGAAGAAGAAGAGTATGGGTGCAGGAATAAGTGGAGGGGGCCACATGGGGCCCATGAGGCAGGGGGGCGCGCCCTGGACCCTCGTGGCCAGGTGCTGGCTCCCCTCGCTGTGTGTTCTATGCCATATATCCTCAAATATTCCAGAAAAAATCATATTTCATTTTCAGGGCATTTCGAGAACTTTTATTTTCGGGGTATTTTTTATTTCACACATAAATTTGGAAACAGACAATAAGCGCTATTTTTTCTTTATTTATCCTAATTAATAGAAAGTAAAAGGAGTGTGCAGAAAGTTGTGCTATCTAGATTCACCTATCTAATTCTCATCAAAAGGAATACATTAACAAGGTTGATTAGGACTGGTTAATAAACTCTTTCCGAATAACATGAAACCGGAGAATTTTCGAATAACACTAGGTTACCTCAATGGAGATATGTATGTCCCCAACAATTAGAATATCATATGCCTTCTTGACAGTAGGAAGAGGAAATTCAAAACCTCCAATAGTAATAGTTGAAATTTTTCTAATATAATTGATACTGTGGACATCAGGTTGTTTCCTCGGAAAGTTTACCGTATGCTCATTACCATTGACATGAAAAGTGACATTGCCTTTGTTGCAATCAATAACAGCCCCTCCAGTATTCAAAAATGGTCTACCAAGGATAATAGACATACTATCGTCCTCGGGAATATCAAGTATAACAAAGTCCGTTAGAATAGTAACATTTGCAACCACAACAAGCACACCCTCAAAAATACCGACATGTATAGCAGTTGATTTATCAGCCATTTGCATAGATATTTCAGTAGGTGTCAACTTACTCAAGTCAAGTCTATGATATAAAGAGAGAGGCATAACACTAACACCGGCTCCAAGATCACATAAAGCAGTTTTAACATAGTTTCGTTTGATGGAGCAAGGTATAGTGGGTACTCCCGGATCTCCTAGTTTCTTAGGTATTCCACCTTTAAAAGTGTAATTGGCAAGCATGGTGGAAATTTCTACTGCATGTATCTTTCTTTTATTGGTAATAATATCCTTCATATACTTAGCATAAGGATTTGTTTTAAGCACATCAGTCAAACGCATACGCAAAAATATAGGTCTAATCATTTCAGCAAAGCGCTCAAAATCCTCATCATCCTTTTTCTTGGATGGTTTCGGAGGAAAAGGCATGGGTTTCTGAACCCATGGTTCTCTTTCCCTACTGTGCTTCCTAGCAACAAAGTCTCTCTTATCATAGCGTTGATTTTTTGATTGTGGGTTATCAAGATCAACAACAGGTTCAATCTCTACATCATTATCATTGCTGGGTTGAGCATCATCATGAACGTCATCATTAACATTATCACTAGGTTCATGTTCATTACTAGATTGTGTCTCAGCATCAAAAACAGATATATCATTGGGGTTCTCAGGTGTGTCAGCTACAGGTTCACTTGAAGCATGCAAAGTCCTATCATTTTTCTTTTTTTCTTCTTCTTAGAAGAACAAGGTGCATCTAAATTAGCTCTCTGAGAATCTAGCTCAATTCTCTTAGGGTGGCCCTCAGGATACAAAGGTTCCTGAGTCATTTTGCCACCTCTAGTCACAACTCTAATGGCATTATCATTATTCTTACTATTTAATTCATTGAGCAAATCATTCTGAGCCTTAAGTACTTGTTCTACTTGAGTGGTAACCATAGAATCATGTTTACTAATGAGTTTCAGTTCACCTTTAACTCTAGAAAGATAATCACTCAAACATTCAATCATATAAGCATTGTGTTGCAATTGTCTAGCAATATAAGCATTGAAGTTTTCTTGTTTCACAATAAAATTGTCAAACTCATCTAAGCATTGGCTAGCAGACTTATAACGAGGAATGTCACCTTCATCAAATCTATAAAGAGAATTTACCTTTACTACCTGTGTCGGGTTATCAAGACCATGTATTTCTTCAATAGGTGGTAAATTCTTAACATCTTCAGCTTTAATACCTTTTTCTTTCATAGATTTCTTTGCCTCTTACATATCTTCAGGACTGAGAAATAGAACACCTCTTTTCTTCGGAGTTGGCTTAGGAGCTGGTTCAGGAAGTGTCCGATTATTTTCATTGGCCAACATATTATTCAATAGTAATTCAGCTTGATCAACTGTTCTTTCCCTGAAAACACAACCAGCACAACTATCCAGGTGGTCTCTGGAAGCATCGGTTAGTCCATTATAAAAGACATCAAGTATATCGTTCCTCTCAAGAGGATGATCAAGAAAAGCATTAAGTAATTGGAGAAGCCTCCCCCAAGCTTGTGGGAGACTCTCTTCTTCAATTTGCACAAAGTTATATATTTCCCGCAAGGCAGCTTGTTTCTTATGAGCGGGAAAATATTTAGCAGAAAAGTAATAAATCATATCCTGGGGACTACGCACACAACCAGGATCAAGAGAATTAAACCAAGTCTTAGCATCACCCTTTAACGAGAAAGGAAACAACTTAAGGATATAGTAGTAGTGAATCTTTTCATCATTGGTAAACATGTGGTTATATCATTCAACTTAGTAAGATGTGTGATATGTCCAAAATGTATCTATAATTTCTGCTTGCTCCATGCTTCTTTTGTGTGATATTGCTATGATATTGATGCACTTCCATACACTTTTGATCATATTTGGACTAACCTATTAACTCAGTGCACCACAGTGCCAGTTCCTGTTTTCTGCTGTTTTTGTATTTCAGGTTTCCCCCATATTAAAAGTGCTCCAAAAATTCCAGGAAAAATATAGGAAAAATAAGCGTACAGGAAGCTTCGCGAAGAACCAAAGATGGGCCAGAGGGGAGCCAGGGGAGGCCCAGGCGGCCACCTGGCGCGGCCCCACCCCTGGCCGCGCCAGGGGGGCGCCTGGGGTCCCTGCTCCGCCTCTGGCTGCCCCCCTTCGCCTATATATCCCTCTCGTCCCGAAACCCTCGAGGACAGAACCCTTTTTCGCGATCTCGCCTCTGTTCCGCCGCCGCAGCGCTTCCAAGATCGGGAGCATCAGGAGAACTCTTCCCGGCACCCTGCCGGAGGGGAGAACCACCACCGGGAGCTTCTCCACCACCATGGACGCTTCCCGGATGACTCGTGAGTAGTCCACCTTTGACCATGGGTCCATGATCAGTAGCTATGTGATGTTCTCCTCCCCTCTTTGCTCTTCATGGTGTAGACCTCGTGAGCTGCCCTACATGATCGAGGCACATATGTAATCTTTCTGCTGTTGCTTTGCTGAGTTTGCTGGGATCTGATGGATTATGAGACTATGTTCAGATTGTGTTTGAGTAATATATTTGATTCACCTCTTTTATATCTTTGTTCTTGAGTAATTCTTGCATGTTCTCCGTTGCTGTTTATTGCTTTGGCCAAGTAGTAGGTAGTAACTCCAAGAGGGAGCGTTATGCTTGATTGTGGGTTAATGCCCCCTGATGACTAGCTTGAGTGACAAAAACATGAGTCTAGGGGATGTGCTGTTGCCACAAGGGAGAAAACAACGGTGCTTGTACTTGCGGGTGCAAGGATTGTTTACTTTACGCAAAGTTCTTTTAATGCAGTTGTCTGTTGCTTTGAGTTTACACTTTGGGTGGGATTCGCAACTTAATACCAGCGAGATGTTCTGGATAGATATCTCAAGGTGGATGATTAGTAGTAGATGCAGATGGATTTCGGTCTACTTGCCTTGGCGTACCGCCCATGCTTTTGAGCCTCTACCTTTCTTTGCAGCATAGTTAGCATTGGTTTGCGCACATAATCATGTCAATTGCCCAGCTGTAATTTGTTTACCTCGCTTTGCTGTTTTATCGTCTTTTGGGAGAGAGACATCACTAGTGAACATCATGGGACCCCGGTCCATATTACCACCGCTGATCACACCTTCTATTTACTTCCTGTTTTTATTTCCTAGTTGTAGTCATAGCTATCATTATTATCTCTTGTGTTTGATCCTTTGTAAACAACAAGGCCGGAGGGATTGACAACCTCTCTGTAGTCGTTGGGAGCAAAGTTATCTGTATCTGTGTGCAGGTCCCGTCAACCGCTAAGTTTCTGGCGCCGTTGACACCTACTTGTCGACCCTCGGAGTCTCACAAGATTCGATCCTTGGTATCTTTGCCAAGGGAAATTTGCCGCTACGCTACATCTCAACCTTCCACTTGGGGTAACCAACGAGGGGCGAGAAGCCATCAAGCAAGTTTCTGGCGCCGTTGCCGGGGACTCCACTCTTCAAGATAGGGGAGTTGCACGCTATCTTTTATCTTTGCTTTTTAGTCTTGTTAGTTTACCTTTCAGTTTTTGCTTTAGTGTCCGTTACCAAAAATCACAAAAATATTTATCTTGCTTGCTGCTGCTATGGGTTCCACCGAGAACACCAAGTTGTGTGACTTCACTAGTCATAACAACAGTGACTTTATCTGCACGCCTATTGCCACACCTGCCACTTTAGCACCTTCTTATGAGATTAAACCTGCTTTGCTGAACCTAGTTATGAAAGATCAATACTCCGGTGCTGGAGATGATGCTGCTTTGCACTTAAATAATTTTGTTGAGCTCTGTGATATGCAAAACTACAAAGAAGTAGATGGTGATATTGTTAAGCTTAAGCTTTTTCCTTTCTCCTTGAGAGGAGGAGCTAAAATCTGGTTTCAATCCTTGCCTAGGAATAGTATAGATTCTTGGGACAAGTGCAAGGATGCCTTTATTGGGAAGTACTACCCCCCTGCTAAAATTATCCAATTAAGGAGTAACATAATGAATTTTAAACAATTGGATAATGAACACGTTGCCCAAGCTTGGGAATGCATGAAATCTCTTGTCAAGAACTGCCCTACTCATGGTTTGACTACTTGGATGGTTATCCAAACTTTTTATGCAGGCTTGAACTTTACCTCGCGGAACTTGTTAGATTCGGCCGTGGGAGGAACCTTTATGTCAACTACACTTGGTGCTGCCACGAAGCTTCTCGACGAGATGATGACCAATTATTCCCAATGGCACACCGAACGCGCTCCAACAGGTAGGAATGTAAACTCTGTCGAGGAGATTTCCTCCCTAAATGAAAAAGTTGACTTGATCATGTCTCTAGTTTCCAAGCAATCTTCTATTGATCCTCATGATGTTCCTTTAAATTCTTTGATTGCTCAAGATCAAGTAGATGTGAACTTTATCTCTAGAAACAATTTCAATAACATTGCTTTTAGGAGTAATTTTGGTAGCAACCCTAGACCGTTCCCCTCTAATTCCTATGGGAACAACAATGCTTATCCTAGCACCAAGAACTCCACTTCTGAACTAGAGATTATGCTTAAAGACTTCATCACTACCCAAAAGGCCTTCAATAAGAGTGTAGAAGAAAAACTAGACAAACTAGATAATCTCACTTCGAAGGTAGACAATTTAGCCCATGAGGTAGAGTTGCTTAAAATTAGAACTTCTCCTCTTGAGGAGAGGAAGACCACTCCTATGAATGCTATTCAAGTGCAAATTAATGAAAACATTAGGATGATGGCTAAACTTAAAAAGAGATGGGCTAGAGAAAAGGAGGAAGAAGATAGAATTAAGAGCCTTCCTACCCACCACATTGTTGCTACTATCCAAGTTGTTGAGGATATCCAAACTCTTAGCACCCAATGCACTCCTAGTCCCATTGGACCTATTAATGGTGATGTTATGACCTCAACCGTAGAAGAAGAAACTCCTATGACCATAGAAGCTACCAAACAAGTGAGCCTAAAGGACACCACTACCACTTTACTTGATAGTAGTGACCTTGATTTTGATAATTGCACCCTTTCTGAAGTTATTGGTTTTCTTCACAAGATGTCTAGAGATCCCCACACTAGCACACTTAATATTGCCTTCACGGAGCATATCACTAATGCTCTTATCAAAGCTAGGGAGGAGAAGCTTAGGGTAGAAGCCTCCATACCTAGAAAGCTAGAAGATAGTTGGGATCCTATGATTAAAATTAAGTTGAATAACTTCTCTTGCTATGCTTTATGTGATGTTGGAGCTAGTACCTCCGTTATGCCCAAAAGAATGTATGATATGTTTGAAGTGAAACCTTTTGATCCTTGTTTTTTTGGTGTTCGTCTTGTTGATTCTTCCGTAAAGAAACCTTTGGGGAAGATCGACGATGTTCTTATCATTGTCAATGACAATTATGTTCCCGTTGATTTTACTATTATGGATATTGAATGTGAACCTTCATGTCCAATTATTTTGGGACGTCCTTTTCTTCGCACCATTGGTGATATCATTGACATGAAAGAGGGTAATATAAAATTCCAATTCCCTCTAAAGAAAGGGATGGAAAACTTCCCTAGAAAGAAGATTAAGTTGCCTTTTGAGTCCGCTACACGGTCTAGCTATTCTCTTACTCTTGATAAGACTTGATCTTCTCTTTTTGCATCATGCCTAGCTTAAAGGCATAAAAGAAAGCGCTTTTGGGAGGCAGCCCACAACGAATTAGGTTTTATTTTGCTTTTGTTGTGTCTTGATGTTTGTTACTACAGTAGCATCATCATTGTATCTTTTCTTTTCAGCTTTGTGCCAAGTTTAGCCGCCGATTGCAAGAAAGTTCAAAAGTTGTGACGTGCTGTCCAGAAAACAGATTCTGTCCTTGGACAGAAAAATTCGAATAAAATCACCAGATCATCTTTTTGATCTGAATTTTTTGGACAGCGTGCTATATACAATTGGCTTTCGAGCGTCTGTTCTGAGTTTTTTGATTTGAGTTACAGAAATGCCCCGAAAAATTTATTTACTACCTGCTGGTCTGTTTTTCACAGATTTTGTCCAAGTTTTGCCTTTTCTTCGTTTTGCAAACCTTGAGCTTGCTTTTTCTTTGCAAAAACCTTTTGGCAATCTTGAGAAACAGTAGCTCTTCAAGATTATATTTATTTCCAGTAGGGAAAAAATTATTTTATTGTGGGTACTAACCTCGCTAATCAGATTATGATGAGTTATGTATGAAGGGAGTTTTCAAGTGTGCGAGGGAAGATGATAAAAGAAGATTCAGGAGGGTCAAACGCTCAAGCTTGGGGATGCCCCCGTGCACCCCCAAGAAATATTCAAGAAGACTCAAGCGTCTAAGCTTGGGGATGCCCCCATGCATCCCCTTCTCCATCAACAATTATCAGTTCGTCTTTCGTTCCACTATAATTTTATCACTTCATGCGTTATGTGCTATGCTTGGAGCGTCTTGCTCTTAGTTTCTTTTTTTGAGTTTTCTTTAGGTTTGCTTGCTGTTCATAACAAGTTAGAACCCAGCTTTCTTTGTGTGGGAGAGAAACACGCTCCACTTCAACCTAGAACACAACATAGGATTTTCATGCTTATCTTTGTTGTGTGTGTTCTTTGTCTTTCCATAGCTGCTGTCATGTTTAGCTCCTAGTTTTCATGCTTTTCTTTTTAAAGAGCTTTTGTTTAGTTGGTTGCTGAACTCTCTTGAGTTTTCATGTTTATCTTGTTAAGAGAGTTTGCCTGTTGCACTGAGTTGTGTGTCTTAACTTAAAGTAGGTAATTGAGGTTGCTATTTAATTTTAGTAGTAACTTGCAATAGTTTTGAGGTATTGCCATGAGTAATGTCTGAACTTTTGGTGTGAAGAGCTTTAGCCTATTAGTGATAGATGTCGTATTTTGGGCAATCCATGTTTATTTTCGAAAACCTACAAAATAGTTGAGAACTTTAGCTACTAGATGGATCACTAATCTTTGGAGGGATCGAATATTAGAGTACACTCACGTACCATGAGTCGAGGATGCGCAAGGATAACCAAACCCCCATACACTCCTCCTCGGGGTACTTGTCTTTTTGTGAACCTCCTAATTAGATTGAGAGTTACCGATAATAAGTGCATGAGTTCTTCGGACTAATGTGAGTATTCGAAAGTTGACACTTCCACCTAGCCATGTTTTTCTAGCCTTTTCGGTACCGTGCATTGCCCTTTCTCACCTCGAGAGTTGGCGCATACTTCGCCGGTGCATCCAAATCCTTGGCACGATACGCTCTGTCATCATAAGCCTCATTATATCCTTCCTCAAAACAGCTACCATACCTACCTATCAAGGCATTTTCATAGCCTTTCCGAGATACATTGCCATGCAACATCCATCTTCTCATGACTTGATCTTCATGTCATACATGCTTTTTGCTTGATCGATGAGCCGCATGCTAGTTGGGCCTTGCCCTAATCATTGCTACATGACGCGCTAGTATCATTGCATATCCTGCTACACCAGGAGAGGCATACATTTGCATACATCATGATAGTTTCGTCTTCTTTATGTTGAGTACTCTTGTAAAATGTGAAAGATCTTCTATACTTCTTGTAATATATAGAGTGTTGCCCCTAAAGTGAGGAAAAGATCCCAAAGAGGACAAAATCAAAAGATCCCAAAGAGGACAAATGAGAGTTAAATAGAAAGAGCCATTGAGGCCACAAAAAAATAAAAAAAATAGAAAAAAGAGCAAAAGAAATAAAAAGAGAGAAGGGGGCACACTACTATTCCTTTTGAGAGATCCACACTCGTACTCCATCTTATACCTTGTACTCCATAGAGATTATCATTCATGCATATAGCCATGTGGGGACCTTCACACTATAGAACTTGGCTTGTATATTCCAATGATGAGCCTCTTCAAAAGAGCTCTAGGTCTTCTTGAGCGAGCAAGTTGGATGCACCCCCACTAGTTCCATTGGAGAGCTTACCTTAGCTCATATGTGCATCCGTTGCCTGGCAATCCCTACTCCTCACATCATATCTATCATTTGGCTTTCTCTCGCCTATGATTGTCCTCATTGATGTGAGCCTTTCACACCTTTTTTGCCTTCCCCCTTCATCATTTTTATCTCTTTGCCATCCTAAGTGTCAACTTTCTTGCTTACGCTCATCCATTGCATGAGTGCTCAAAATATCGAAAGGGAGTGGATCATCTTGACTTTTACCTGGCTAGTGGTCTGGGGATGAGTCAAGATAAGATTCCAAAGAAGACCAAGTGTGAAACTTTAGTATATTAAGTTCTCAACAATACAAAAACTATGTTTTACTCTCTCGTATATCCCTATCCCCTTTCTTGCATGCAAACACCATTTGGAGACATTCGAGTCACGGACAGCGAGAGCTCTTGCACCTTTATGTTCTTATGTTGCTTTTTACAATGCTAATATAGACTCTTGCTTGTTATGACTTGAATTGAATTACATGCCTTGATTGCTTTACTTAAAAAGTTCTTATATGGGACGAGCAGGAATTAAGCTTGGGGATGTTGATACGTCCAAAACGTATCTATAATTTCTGCTTGCTCCATGCTTCCTTTGTGTGATATTGCTATGATATTGATGCACTTCCATACACTTTTGATCATATTTGGACTAACCTATTAACTCAGTGCACCACAGTGCCAGTTCCTGTTTTCTGCTGTTTTTCTATTTCAGGTTTCCCCCATATAAAAAGTGCTCCAAAAATTCCAGGAAAAATATAGGAAAAAACAGCGTACGGGAAGCTTCGCGAAGAACCAAAGATGGGCCAGAGGGGAGCCAGGGGAGGCCCAGGCGGCAACCTGGCGTGGCCCCACCCCTGGCCGCGCCAGGGTGGCGCCTGGGGCCCCTGCTCCGCCTCTGGCTGCCTCCCTTCGCCTATATATCCCTCTCGTCCCGAAACCCTCGAGGACAGAACCCTTTTTCGCGATCTCGCCTCTGTTCCACCGCCGCAGCGCTTCCAAGATCGGGAGCATCAAGAGAACTCTTCCCGGCACCCTGCCGGAGGGGAGAACCACCACCGGGAGCTTCTCCACCACCATGGACGCTTCCCGGATGAGTCGTGAGTAGTCCACCTTGGACCATGGGTCCATGATCAGTATCTATGTGATGTTATCCTCCCCTCTTTGCTCTTCATGGTTTAGACCTCGTGAGCTGCCCTACATGATCGAGGCACATATGTAATATTTCTGCTGTTGCTTTGCTGAGTTTGTTGGGATCTGATGGATTATGAGACTATGTTCAGATTGTGTTTGAGTAATATATTTGATTCACCTCTTTTATATCTTTGTTCTTGAGTAATTCTTGCATGTTCTCCGTTGCTGTTTATTGCTTTGGCCAAGTAGTAGGTAGTAACTCCAAGAGGGAGCGTTATGCTTGATTGTGGGTTCATGCCCCCTGATGACTAGCTTGAGTGACAGAAACATGAGTCTAGGGGATGTGTTGTTGCCACAAGGGAGAAAACAACGGTGCTTGTACTTGCGGGTGCAAGGATTGTTTACTTTACGCAAAGTTCTTTTAATGCAGTTGTCTGTTGCTTTGAGTTTACACTTTGGGTGGGATTCGCAACTTAATACCAGCGAGATGTTCTGGATAGATATCTCAAGGTGGATGATTAGTAGTAGATGCAGATGGATTTCGGTCTACTTGCCTTGGCGTACCGCCCATGCTTTTGAGCCTCTACCTTTCTTTGCAGCATAGTTAGCATTGGTTTGCGCACATAATCCTGTCAATTGCCCAGCTGTAATTTTTTTACCTCGCTTTGCAGTTTTATCGTCTTTTGGGAGAGAGACATCACTAGTGAACATCATGGGATCCCGGTCCATATTACCACCGCTGATCACACCTTCTATTTACTTCCTGTTTTTATTTCCTAGTTGCAGTCATAGCTATCATTATTATCTCTTGTGTTTGATCCTTTCTAAACAACAAGGCCGGAGGGATTGACAACCTCTCTGTACTCGTTGGGAGCAAAGTTATCTGTATATGTGTGCAGGTCCCGTCAACCGCTAAGTTTCTGGCGCCGTTGACACCTACTTGTCGACCCTCGGAGTCTCACGGGATTCGATCCTTGGTATCTTTGCCAAGGGAAATTTGCCGCTACGCTACATCTCAACCTTCCACTTGGGGTAACCAACGAGGGGCGAGAAGCCATCAATGTGCCACAACAGTTTCAGACTCATAGCCATGGAAAGGATCAGATACAACCAAAGTAATTAACTCGGGATCAACAGAGAATTCATAATCCTTATCAGTAACACAGATAGGTGAAGTAGCAAAAGCAGGGTCATGTTTCATTCTAGCATTTAAGGATTTTTCTTTCAGCTTAGCTAATAATTTCGTAAGATCATATCTATCGTTGCAAGCAAGAAAGTCTCTAGCAGTTTCTTCATCCATAACATAACCCTCAGGAACAACAGGAAATTCATATCTATTGGGAGAAGCTTCATCATCACTTTCATAAATATTATCAGTTTCAATATTTGCATTCTCCCTAATCTTAGCAATTTGTTCATCTAGAAATTCACCTAGTGGCACAGTATTATCAGGCATAGAAGTAGTTTCATCATACAAAGCGAAGTGGCATCATCAATTACATACGACATATCAGATTCAATAGGAGGAGTAGGTGTCGCAAGTTTACTCATAACAGAAGGAGCATCAAGTGCAGAGCTAGATGGCAGTTCCTTACCTCCCCTCGTAGTTGAGGGTAAGATCTTGGTTTTTGAGTCCTTCAAATTCTTCATAGTGATCAAAAGATATAAATCCCAAGTGACTTAAAGAATAGAGCTATGCTCCCCGGCAACGGCGCCAGAAAATAGTCTTGATAACCCACAAGTGTAGGGGATCGCAACAGTTTTCGAGGGTAAAGTATTCAACCCAAATTTATTAATTCGACACAAGGGGAGCCAAAAAATACTCTTAAGTATTAGCAGCTGATTTGTCAATTCAACCACACCTGGAAACTTAGTATCTGCAGCAAGGTAGTTTAGTAGCAAAGTAATATGGAGATAGCGGTAGCGACAATAAAAGTAACGGTAGTATTTTCGTAGTTTTTGTGATAATAGCAGCGGAAAAGTAAATAAGCAACAAGCAATATGTGAGAAGCTCGTAGGCATTGGATCGGTGATGGGGAATTATGTCGGATGCAATTCATCATGTAAAAGTTATAACCTAGGGTGACACAGAACTAGCTTCAGTTCATCAATGTAATGTAGGCATGTATTCCGAATATAGCCATGTGTGCTTATGGAAAAGAACTTGCATGACATCTTTTGTCCTACCCTCCCGTGGCAGCGGGGTCCTATTGGAAACTAAGGGATATTAAGGCCTCCTTTTAATAGAGTACCGGACCAAAGCATTAACACATAGTGAATACATGAACTCCTCAAACTACGGTCATCACCGGGAGTGGTCCCGATTATTGTCACTTCGGTGTTGCCGAATCATAACACATAGTAGGTGACTATAGACTTGCAAGATAGGATCAAGAACACACATATATTCATGAAAACATAAAAGGTTCAGATCTGAAATCATGGCACTCGGGCCCTAGTGACAAGCATTAAGCATAGCAAAGTCATAGCAACATGAATGTCAGAACATAGTGGATACTAGGGATCAAACCCTAACAAAACTAACTCGATTACATGATAGATCCCATCCAACCCATCATCGTCCAACAAGCCTACGATGTAATTACTCACGCACGGCGGTGAGCATCATGGAATTGGTGATGGAGGAAGGTTGATGATGATGATGGTGACGATCTCCACTCTCTAGAGCCCCGAACGGACTCCAGATCAGCCCTCCCGAGAGAGATTAGGGCTTGGCGGTGGCACTGTATCGTAAAATGCGATAATTCTTTCTCTCTGATTTTTTTCTCCCTGAAAGTGAATATATGGGATCTGGAGATACGTCGGTGGAGCGTTAGGGGGCCCACGAAGCAGGGGCACGCCCCCCACCCTCGTGGACAGGGTGTGGGCCCCCTGATGTGGATCTTTCTCAGATATTTTTTATATTTTCCAAAATAATTCTCCGTGGATTTTCAGGTCATTCCGAGAACTTTCTATTTTTGCACAAAAACAACACCATGGCAATTCTGCTGAAAACAGCGTCAGTCTGGGTTAGTTCCATTCAAATCATGCAAGTTAGGGTCCAAAACAAGGGCAAAAGGGTTTGGAAAAGTAGATACATTGGAGACGTATCATGGGGCAGTACGTGGATGACTTTAGGCAGTTAGCTCGCTATGTGCCAGATGATGTGTCCACTGACGCCGCGAAGCAGGAGAAGTTTCTAGAAGGACTCAATAATGAGATGAGTATGCAGCTGATGCTAGCAACCTATAACAATTATCAAGATCTAGTGGACAAAGCTATCATGATAGAAGGAAAGCAGCAACAGATTGACAACCGCAAGAGGAAGTATGGAGCTGGGAAATTTAATTCTGGAGCCCAGCAGAAGCCCCGCTATACTCCATACTCAGGAGGACACAACCATCCCACCCATAATCATGGAGGCCATTCTAACAATGGAGGGAATGCACACAACCATAGTGGAACTAGGAATGGCAATGGGAATGGAGGAAGCATTAATCAGAATCGTTCCACTCCCTCAACGCCTACCAAGAAGGAACTAAGTCACATTACTTGTTTCAAGTGTGGAAAGACCAGACATTACGCCAATGAATGTTCCGAGCCAAAGAATGGGAATGGTAATGGAAGCTCGGGAAAGAAGCCCAACCCATTCACCAGAGGACAAGTGAATCACGTCAATGTGGAGGAGATTGATGAGCAGCCCGACGCAGTTGTCGGTAAGTTTTTGATTAATGCATTTACTGCCCTTCTTCTTTTTAACACTGGTGCATCGCATTCATACATATCAAGAGGTTTTGTGGAAAATTATAAATTGCCAACCATATCCCTTAGGACGCCTATGTTAGTGAGTTCCCCTGGAGCACAGTATATGGCTAGCCGAGGATGCTATCAAGTGCCATTGACCATTGGAAGACATGTATTTCCCACGGACCTTATTCTTTTGGAATCCCAGGGTTTTGATGTAATCATAGGTATGGATTGGCTATACAAGTTTGGAGGAAACATTGATTGCGCCAGTAGATCAACTCTTCTCACCACCCCGGAAGGAAAGAGGATCAAGTATGTGTCGAGGCACACACCCAGGAAAGCACATGTGAGTGCACTCACGGGAGTTGTTCAGGAAGAAGTGCCAGTTGTGAAGGATTTCCCCGATGTATTCCCAGAGGAGTTACTCGGCATGCCACCAGATAGAGATATATAGTTCCTAATTGAGTTATTACCCGGCACCGGACCAATATCTAAGAGACCATACCAGATGCCCACTAATGATCTGGAGGAAATCAAGAAGCAAATCAAGGAGCTAATGGATAAGGGTTACATACAACCTAGTTCATCACCATGGGGGAGCTCCAGTGCTCTTAGTTGAAAAGAAGGATGGTTCCCTAAGAATGGTGGTCGGTTATCATGCACTGAACAAGCTGACAATCAAGAATAAGTACCCACTGCTGATGATCAACGATCTGTTTGACCAGCTGCAAGGAGCCAAGGTATTCTCTAAGATTGATTTGCAACCAGGATATCATCAGCTAAAGATCCGAGAACAAAATATACCTAAGACATCTTTTACCACGAGGTACGGGCTTTATGAGTATACAGTTATGTCATTTGGTTTGACTAACGCTCCTGCCTACTTCATGAGTATGATGAACAAGGTATTCATGGAGTTCTTGAATAAGTTTGTGGTAGTATTCATTGATGACATATTGATATACTCCAAGGATGAAGAGGAGCACAAGGAACATTTGCAGTTAGTTCTCGAGAAGCTCCGAGAGCATCAGTTATATGCCAAGTTCAGCAAATGTGAGTTTTGGTTGAAGGAAGTTGGATTCCTTGGACACGTTATATCTGGAGACGGTATAGCCGTAGACCCCGCCTAGGTTGAGGCAGTCACAGAATGGAAGGCACCCACCACATTTAGCGAAATTCGCAGTTTTCTTGGACTCGCAGGATATTATCGAAGGTTTATTGAGAATTTCTCAAAGATTGTGAAGACCATGACAGAGTTGTTGAAGAAGGAGACTAAGTATAAGTGGACCGAAGAGTGTGAGGCCAGTTTTCAGGAGTCGAAGAAACGTTTGGTTACAGCCCCATTGCTGATTCTTCCAGATATACGCAAGGATTTTCAAGTATATTGTGACGCTTCTCGTCAAGGACTTGGAGGCGTTCTCATGCAAGACGGAAGTGTTGTGTCGTACGCTTCACGACAGCTTCGACCACATGAGTTGAACTATGCCACGCATGATTTGGAGTTAGCAGCCGTGGTGCACGCACTCAAAACCTGGAGACATTTTCTTATTAGAAACCGTTGTGATGTACACAGGGATCATAAGAGTTTGAAGTATATCTTCACACATAAGGAGTTGAATCTCAAGCAAAGGAGATGGCTGAAGCTCATAAAGGATTACGACATGAGGTTGCATTATCATCCTGGAAAAGCCAATGTCGTGGCAGATGCTCTAAGTCGCAAGAGTTATGTTAATAACATCGTAACTGGAGGTTTACCCTAGAATTTAGCCGAGGATCTTAGGGATTTGCAGTTGGAGATAGTCCCTAGAGGATATGTTGCCACATTGGAAATTCAGTCCACTTTGTTGGGAAAGATTCGAGAAGTCCAGAAGATGGACAAAGAAATTGCAGAAATAAAGGAAAGAATGGCCAAAGGAAAGGCAGAAGGATTTCGTGAGGATGAATACAAAACACTTTGGTTTGAAAAGCGTATCTATGTGCCCAATGACCCCGAGATTAGGAAGTTGATTCTCCAGGAGGCGCATGATTCGCCGTATTCGATTCACCCAGGCAACACCAAGATGTACTTAGATTTGAAGCAAAATTTCTGGTGGGCCGGAATGAAGAAGATCATTGCCGATTATGTAGCAGTGTGTGATGTTTGTCAGAGAGTCAAGGCTGGATATCAGAAATCAGCAGGGTTATTGCAGCCGTTACCCATACCCGAATTGAAGTGGGATAAACTTGGAATGGATTTCAGCACAGGACTACCCAGGACACGTTCAGGGTACGATTCCATTTGGGTGATACTTGATCGTTTGACTAAGGTAGCCCACTTTATCCCCGTGAAGACCATTTACACGAGTGCTAAGTTGGCCAAGATATACATGACCAGGATCGTATGTCTGCATGGAGTTCCGAGGACCATTGTCTCAGATAGAGGAACACAGTTTACTTCAAAGTTTTGGAAGTAGTTGCACGAGACTTTGGGTACAAGGCTTGAGTTCAGTACAACCTTCCATCCACATACAGATGGATAGATAGAGAGAGTCAACCAGATTCTCGAGGACATGTTGAGAGCTTGTGCACTCGATTATGGATCTAGTTGGGATGATAACTTGCCGTACGCAGAGTTTTCCTACAACAATAGTTATCAAACCAGTTTGCAAATGGCCCCTTTTGAAGCTTTGTACGGAGGGAGGTGTGGAACACCTTTAATGTGGGATGAAGTTGGAGACCGCTAGTTATTTGGACCTAACTTAATCAAAGTGTCAGAAGAGAAGGACAAATTGATCCGCGACCACTACAAGAAATATGTCAACTTGTGACCACCACTATTGGTCACTGAATGGTCACAAATTTCCATTTGTGACCTTTTTGTGACCAAAAACATAAGGTCAAAAGCTGGCCGTCATAAACTGACTATAGCGACCTTCTCTGTGAGAAGGTCATAGACGTTTATGACCAAAATATGCCTATTGTCGTGTTTTGGTAACTAGCAGTCTCCCCAGACCACGTAGGCATCCAGCGTGGCAAGCTGATGTGGCACAAGAATCAGCCCGGTCCAATTGGCTGTTCTACATGGGCCTAGCCCAACAATTCAGCCTTTCTAATATTTATTTTTTCTGTTAATTTTCGCTAGCTACATGGGCCAGGCCCAATAATTCGGCCTTTTTATTTCTAGATGTGGCCTTTTACAGCGTATGATCTTTTATTTTTTGCCATTTTATTTTCCACTGTTTTATATTTGTCCCAAATATCATAATATCATACACTGGTCCCACACGTCAGAAATTTCAAATGTGCTCAAATTATTTTGATAAGTGGGTCACATGAGTCATGTTTCCATTGCACACATTTTCAAACCACATACATAATTACTATTTCATATGTAACAGAAATTGTAATTCTGAAACATACATGAAATTCACAAAGAGAAGATACATTAAATCACATACATATCTACTATTTCATTCACAAACAGAGAGAAGATACATTAAATTCCGAGACAACCCAGCTATTATTACATAACTTGCTATATAAGAATGTCTTGGAGCTTCTTTGAACATCTTTCGTCTTGAATTTACTCAAAATATCTGCCAACAAGAAAACAGAACAGCAAGGATAGGGTGAATAACAACAACAACAACAAGAACAACATGTGATGGGGGTGCTATTTTGTAGTAAGATCAAGTCTGGAAAGAAACATGCATGAAAATTAAGAAGAGCTAGAGCAAGTCTACATGAAAGCAGCAGCACATGCTTTTCCTATTAGCATCTCCGGTCAAACAAACAGGATGCAACAAGTGATTACATTGACCCCGATTAAAACATTTTAAGTACTGGACAATCATAAACATCCAACAGTAGGCAAATCTAGCACTGTCATACCAAAAACCAACAGTATTTCTATCTAGTAGTGAAGATTGAAGTTGCAACAGTAGGCAAATCCCACATCCAGCCAACATCCAGCAATGGAATCCAAACAAAAGTCTAAGAATGTACCCCTAGAATACATCTGACACTGAAGTAAAAAAGCAAGCGGTTTGCCGAGATGCGCTCACCATCTGATGAAGTCGATACGGCCGGTGCCGTCGTCGAGCATGAAGGACACGCCCGTGTTCCGCTCCGCCTTGCCGCTGACCATCCCCACAAGCCGGACCTTCACATGTAGAAATGTTATACATAGCAAAACTGGATACTTCACAACATGCAAATACTGGATACTTCACAGCATGCAAATAGTGTGAAAGAGCAGTTCAATTGAAGAATTTAGCTTGCCATTCTCAATTTTACTACTTGAAGACATAATGTAACAAATATTGGATACTTCACAGCATGCAAATAGTGCGATAAATTCACTGGTCTATGGATACGATCATAGATTCACATGAGGCGTGCGTGGAATATAGTGCAAATAACAGCGGAAATTTAAAGAAGCTCGCTTGTTAACGAAGGCCTACCAATCACTTCAACCTAACCTAAAAATAACAGTACACAGACTGTACCATTACATAGTACTGCTATGTAATTGATATGCAAAAGAAGATACATGTCCCATGTTCAGCAATGAGGATCAACCATGAAGCTTTCACTACTCCTACATCAGTAAGCTTTTAGCACTCCTGTTGCTAGTGTTCTAAACCAACAGAGCAATGCTATAGGAGCACAAAAGAGAACTAGAGGTAGGAGAGGGAGCTGCTCACCGAAGAGCTTGTGGTCACCGCCATACACAGCCGCCGTCATGCCAGTCACCTCAAGAAGCACCGCTGCGCCGGAGACGCCACCAGACATGCGCAAGAGCAGAGCACCTGCTGCATCCAAATACAAATCGAACAAGAACAAAAAATTAGGAATGGTTGCAACCATGCTTTTCTAGGCACACAATAGAAAAAATCGCAAAAAAAATCAGTGCTCTTCGTACGCCTTTACAAGTTCACAGACGGAATAATCATGGAGAACTAGACTAATATAGGCTCCTGCCACAAAAGGAATGATCAATTGGTACAGGATAATCATGGAGAACAAATAGCATTCTACTTCTGTCTTATCCATGTTAAGAACAGGACACAACCTACCTAGGAGGAAAATCAAAATGTGTATGAAAGCACATCAGATAGATTCAGCTAGCCTTTTAGATGGTGACTTGTCAACATTTGTACTGCCCATGGACGACCACAAGCTAGCCTTTTAGATGGTGCCGGCGGAGCACTTGCAAACCAGCTCCTGCCAGCCACAAGGGGGCAAGCTCCAGTTTTCACACATCACATCGAATTGAAATCGATGGTGGAAACAAGAATTCAGCGAACAATTGGGGAATACAGAAGATGGTAGTGTGAATTACCGATCTGTCTCATGAAATTCCAGGCGACGCTCTCCTCCACCCTGCCGCCGGTGCGCTGGATGTAGGCCGCCAGGTCTCCCCCTCGCAGAACTCTATGACGAGGTAGATGCAGCCCGGGGTCTGTCCGAGACAGAGCATAATAAGCCACTCGAGCAGCCAGATATATATGGACTTTGAATGTAAAAAAGCAGCCAGATATATAAATCATGCATGTTCAGAACATTTATTAGTAATACTTCTCTATAAGTGGTGTTAATTGATTTCAGCATGATATATATGGACTTTGAATGTAAAAAAGCAGCCAGATTTAATTTCATGCCAAAATTTCTAGATAAGGCACAGATTATAGGATGGTTTAAACTGTAGCACCAAACTGTAAAATCGAGCACATATTAGAGGATGGTTTAAAAAATGACCTTCTTAAAACTGAAAACCCAAACATTATATCAAGGTTAACTGAACTAGTAGTTTTGTCTAGTTTTGCTCAAGCAGGTGTTTGTCAGGTGAGAGAGTTTATCGAAACATGGCAACAATTACTGAGATATTTTATTCCCAACACAACACACAATAGAGAGGGTAGAGACTGTTGATCAAAAAGAAAATAAACTTATTTCCAGACGCAGTGGTCTCTTGTGTTGCTGAAGCTCATCTAGTCACAACACACAGCAAAATATCAAGAGAGGGTTGAGAATGTCAAGAGAGCAAACATCAAAATAACTACTAGCATACGAAGCTCATCCAATCACTACTAGCATACGAAGTTCATCCAGTCACTACTAGCATACGAAGCTCATCCAGCTAACTGAACATTGAAACACGGGAGAGCACCCATACAAGGGAGGCAGAGGGCTTACGAGGCGGGCGAGGAGCGTGAGGAGCGCGTGGATTCCCTGGGCGGATTTGCGCGTTGGGCATACATGAAGACGAAGACGGCGCTGGGCACCCTCTTGGGCTAGTTGGGGTCCTTGTCGGCCTTGCCCTTCTTCCCCTTGGCGGACGGCTTCTCGGCCCCCTTGCTCCTAACCGCCAACCTACAGCACCACAGATCGTCAGAAACATAATCACTGGAACAGATCTACCACGAGTGGAAGGGAGTACCTTTGGTAGGACTGGAGGGGAAGTGTTGTTGGTGGCCCTCACGCCACAGGAGCGGTCACGGTCACAGAGCGAGGAGGACAGGGAGACGGTGGTGACCTAGAGGCGGGTGCGAGGGGAGGCGGACGAGGCTGGCGGGTGGGCACGACGGGGAGGCCGTGGTGGGAGACGTTAAAGGAGGCGGCGGCGGCCAGGTGGTCGGTCTCCCCTCCTCCGCCCGCCGCCACCGCCATCTTAGCCTAGCCCGACGGATCTGGCCGGAGAAACGAGTGGCACTCCGCGAGCCCGACGGATCTGGCCGGAGAGGATGAAGGCCCGGAGCGAGGGGAGCGAGGGGACACCGGATCTCGCTGGATAGCGCCGGATTTCTTGGTGACTGGAGGTGGCGGCGGCAAGGGAGGATGCTAGGGTTCACTTGAGAGAGAGGGATTGGGTGGGGTTCGAGCAGAGGGAGAGGGGTTGGGTGGGGTTCTTGCTGCGGTGGGATGGATGGACGGAAGGATGGACAGATGGATGGATGTATGGACGGACGGATGTTTGACATGTCAGTGATCCATGCCACAACGAATTCCACCAATCAGAATTAAGTTTATGTAAAAAAAATTCTTCTTTTTGTTTCTCTTTTAGTTTGTTAAAAGGGAAACTCTTTCTTTAAGCTGACTGATCTTTGCTTGGTCTAAACCTCGTACAGAGCCATCCGATGAAGTCGATCGTGCGGTACTCGCTTGTCAGGAACATAGCTTCGTAGGCCACGTTTTCCCATTGACCCACCACTAGCCTCAGACAGCGCTGTGATGGAGCATCGTCGGTTCGCCGAGCATTGCCGATGTCGTGATGGAGCATTCGTCGTACCGTTGAACCATCGATGGCGCTACAAGGGAGCATCATCAGTGCTATGACGGAGGATCGCCGCAGCTACAACAGAGCATCGACGAGCCGTCGGAGCATCATCGGCGCTGCAATGGAGCATAGTCAGGTGGTCGGTGCGTCGCCAGTGCAGAATGGAGCATCAGTGGTGCTCACAATAGGGGTGTGGATGCAACCCCAAAGCACGGATGGCATGGCCGATGTACGGCATGCTCGCCGGCAAACAATGCTCATCGGCACTTCAAATGATCTCATATTGTGCACAAGGGTGCATCTTGGCATGGCAAACAATGTTGCCTAAGGGAGTTCTCACTTTCTTTGGACGAAAAATTCATTTTCCATTTTTCGAGTGCCCAAAACGAGGTTTTTTTGTGAAGGACCTCCCAAATGATTGTTGCAAAATTGGACCAAATCATTTTTATAAAATACTAGGCCATATTTAATGCACAATTGACCAAATGGTTGGGTGTAAAAAGTTTTGATCCACCTCTCATGAAAAAGACAAATTTCGACCGATTCAGCTGGAAGTGGGTCAAATTTGAACTGCAACTGCCTTGTAGTTTGCTCTTTATTTTTTTAAAAAATCATTTCTAGGTACATAAGTATCTATTTAATCATAGAAACATCAAAAGTTTTCCAAGATTCAATCACTAGCTAGGAACGGTCATGAATGCCGTTTTGACCACATTTTGAAACGGGCATAAACAATTCAAAAAAATCAATTGGAACACATTCGCATTGTGTCATTATATATGACCAAGTTACCAGGAAAAATAATAAACTTGTAATAAGACAATTCTTTTAAAAGAGTGTTCTCAGAAATGAGCTATCATGCGTGAAGATTCATGGCTTTCAAGCCAAATGATCAATCCTATGGCCACATTCATAGCATAGTTTGTTCAAATTATCTCATATTGTGCACAAGGGTGCATCTTGGAATGGCAAACAATGTTGCCTAAGGGAGTTTTCACTTTCTTAGGACAAAAAATTCATTTTCCATTTTTCGAGTGCCCAAAACGAGGTTTTTTTGTGAAGGACCTCCCAAATAATTGTTGCAAAATTGGACCAAAACAATTTTATACAAAAATAGGCCATATTTAATGCACAATTGACCAAATGGTTGGGTGTAAAAAGTTTTGATCCACCTCTCATGAAAAAGACAATTTTCGACCGATTCAGTTGGAAGTGGGTCAAATTTGAACTGCAACTGCCTTGTAGTTTGCTCTTTATTTTTTACAAAAATCATTTCTAGGTACATAAGTATCTATTTAATCATAGAAACATCAAAAGTTTTCCAAGATTCAATCACTAGCTAGGAACGGTCATGAACGCCGTTTTGACCACATTTTGAAACGGGCATAAAAAATTCAAAAAAAATCAAAACATTGGAACACCTTCGCATTGTGTCATTATATATGACCAAGTTACCAGGAAAAATAATAAACTTGTAATACGACAATTCTTTTAAAGAAGTGTTCTCAGAAATGAGCTATCATGCGTGAAGATTCATGGCTTTCAAGCCAAATGATCAATCCTATGGCCACATTCATAGCATAGTTTGTTCAAATGATCTCATATTGTGCACAAGGGTGCATCTTGGAATGGAAAACAATATTCCTTAAGGAAGTTTTCATTTTCTTTGGACGAAAAAATCATTTTCCATTTTTCGAGTGCCCAAAAGGAGGTTTTTTTGTGAAGGACCTCCCAAATAATTGTTGCAAAATTTGACCAAATCAATTTTCTAAAATACTAGGACATATTTAATGCACAATTGACAAAATGGTTGGGTGTAAAAAGTTTTGATCCACCTCTCTTGAAAAAGACAAATTTCCGTCGATTCAGTTGGAAGCGGGTGAAATTTGAACTGCGGCTGCCTCATAGTTTGCTATTTATTTTTTCCAAAAATCATTTCTAGTTACATAAGTACATATTTAATCATAAATACATGGTTTGGTGGCGATACGTCGAGGTTTGGGCGGTGGTCGAGGGCCCCAACTCTAGAGCGCGTAAACTCGCATGCTCGCCGCGTGGTCACCGCGTGACTGTGGCGTTGCCATGTGTTCTGGGTGGCCTAGGCATGTCTAGTGGGTTGGCCACTCCACAGGTAGGTGCTAGGAAGAAAATTACAACATAATATTCTCACGAGGAGACCGATCGATGCTCAAATATGAATTAGCAGCCAAGTGTTTGATTAGCGGTACGGGAAATGCACATGGCTAATGGGCGTGAGTTTTGGTTGAGGATGATCAGTTACTAAGAAGACCATCTTCACAAATTTTCAGCTCAAAAGGAGGAGTCTAGGTGGTACTTGCTTTGCAAAGTACCACACTGGACATAAATACGAATGTTGAAGATGGGCTCAAAATAATGAATGGATTGAGCTGGCATTTGGTGGAGGATAGTTATTTGGGCATAGGAAAGCACTGTAGAAAATGGATACCATTTGGACATGCCAAAGTGGTACTTCCTTCACAAAGTGTTTTTTTGAACAGAATAGGAAAATGAATATTTTTGAATTATTTTTGAACTAGGCAAGGAAGGTTTTTTTTTACATATTTGACGAAGATATGACCCAAAGAATTTATGAGATTTTTGGGGGAATTTTGGGAATGACAGAAATATAGGTTGCTTCACAACCTAGGGCAAAAACTGCCACATGGACATGACACATAGGCAAAACTGATGAGGTGGCGCCTAGTCGTAGCAACCCACCACAATTTACAAGGTTATGACCATCTATATTGGTCATGATCAGCTAGAAATAAGGCAGCGAACCAGTGCTATCTGCTTTATGACCATTTCGTGTAAGGAAATTATGACCTTTCTGACCAAAATGGTTGTTATAGTTTAGGGTTTGGAGCCCCCCGAACAGCTTTTGACCAATTGGCCTGAAATGGTCATAGATCTATGACCAATTCTTCCAGGGTCACTAACAAAAGGTCATAAGTTGACATATTTCTTGTAGTGGACAGACCGAAGATAGCACAATCCTGGCAGAAGAGTTATGCTGATACAAAATGCAAGGAGGTGACCTACGAAGTTGGAGATAGAGCGTATCTTCATGTGTCCCCGCTTCGAGGAGTTAAGTGTTTTGGAGTTAAGGGTAAACTGGCACCAAGGTTTGTGGCACCGTACAAAGTTTTGAGCGCAGAGGAGAAGTAGCTTATCAGCTAGAGTTGCCCGAAACCTTGTCCGGAGTTCACGATGTGTTTCATGTATCTCAGCTGAAGAAGTGTCACGCGGAGATGGCCGATATTCCGTTACGTGATATAGTTCCACTAGAGGCAATTCAGTTAGAGAGCGACCTGACTTACGCGGAGAAGCCCGTTAAGATTCTCGAGCTTGCCGACAGAGTTACCCGCAGCAAGGTTATCAAGTTTTGCAAAGTACAATGGAGTCATCATACAGAGGACGAAGCCACCTAGGAACGAGAGGATGATCTACGTCAGGACCACCCACACCTATTTTCTAGCCAACCCGAATCTCGAGGGCGAGATTCATCGTAAGGGGGTAGGATTGTAACATGCCAATTTTTTAATTTGGATGTTAACATAGATCATTCATATGCATTCATCATTTGAGCATTTTAGAGCATGAGTTTAATTGAAGATTTATCCAAAAATTTAAGCAACTCAAGGACCCAAGTGACAGAGTTGGAAGTTTTCCGGAGAGAAGCCCACTATTTTATTTTTTTCAAGTGGGGTTGGATCAATAATATTTTTGCCAAATTTCATTTTTCCAATATTTAAAATAAATGAGAGAAGATAATATGACTTCTTCAAAAACATAATAAAAATATTGGAATTTGATTTTTGAGTAAAAATAAAATTTATTGGATTTTTATTTGCAGTTTATTATTTTAAAATTGAATTAAAAGTTGTTTTATTTTTAGGCATTTTTATATCAGAAAATGTTCACTTTGTTCTAAATATTAGGTTTAGACGGTGAAAATTGGTTCTGTTATTTTTAGATTTTTTTTATATTTTTATTTTGAAATTTTCATTTGGGCGATTTTATATTAAAAAAACCTTAGGCCCGAGCCAACTGGGCCAAAGGCCCAGCTGCCGCGCCGCATTCCTCCTGTGGAGCGGCCGGACTCCGCCGGAGTCCCGGCGGTGCACGTTGCCGCCCCGACTGTCAAGCCCAAGATGCGATTCTAGCCCGATCACATGACGCTTACGTGAATGGGGCACAACCGCATTTCGGGCGCTTAGCAAGATGGATATCATTACATCGTACCAATACATACATACATGGGGGATACAACAATACATACAAGTCCCATGAATACAACAACATCAATACAAGGTATCCGACTACGGATACAAACATGAAAAGCACAAAGACATCCATCTGCTATCCCAGGCTGCCGACCCGGAACCTAACCTAAGACTGAAGAAGAAAGAAGAAAGAACTCCAACACAACGATCATCGCTCTCACGTCAAGACATCGAAAACCTGCACCTGCAACTGTTGCTGTAGTATCTGTGAGCCACGAGGACTCAACAATCCCATAACCATGGGTAACAAGACTATCAAAGCTTAAAGGGGTAGGAAAAGATAAAGTGGTGTGGTTGCAGTAGCGACTAAGCAATAGATGGTGGCTAACTTACGAGTACAAGAATAAGATGAGCATCTATGCAAACGGTCGCAAACTAGTAGTGATTGCTAAATATCATGAACTACCTACGAGTCAAACATAACCCCACCGTGTTCTCTTCTCAAAGTGAAAAGAGACAGCCACGGTTACTCACACAGTTGTGTGTTTTACTTCGGATCCTCTATCAAGTTTTCTACAACCGGACATTAACAAATTCCAATCTGCCACTTAACCATGGGCACGGCTTTCGAAAGATCATAACCCTGCAGGGGTGTCCCAACTTAGCCCATCACAAGCTCTCATGATCAGCTGAAGTAATAATAATAATTACCCCTTATCTTAGGGAAATCCGATCAGGCTCGGCATCCCGGTGCACAAGACATTTCGACAATGGTAAAACAAGTCCAGCAAGACCTCCCGGCGTGCCGACACCCTGATAGTAGCCGCGCGTATCTCGTCTCAGGCCACGTCCGGATGAGCTATGGTTACAGCGACCAGATACCCCAAGTTTTCAAGGGGCGGCGCCGCAAGCTGCTCTATTTGGGACCAACACCATCAGCACTGGCCCCCCTGCTATGTAAAAAAGAATCTCGAGGGAGCGTCCCCCCTATGCAATTTAATTAATTAATTAAGTTGTTATTATGAGGCAAATTAGAACCAATGTTGGGCCTTGCTGGAGGAGTTTTATTCAAAGACAAAGTGTCAACGGGTCCCCATATACCCAACCGTGTAAGGAACGCAAAATCAAGGAACATAATGCCGGTTTATCGGCTCCTAAGGTGGCATGAGTGGAACAAAACACCGAGCAAAAGGCCAAGCCTTCCACCCATGCCCAGTATATAGGTGTGTTAATAATAATAATAGATATTGTGATATTCCAACAACAAGTTCCAACGTGGAACGATCTTCATCTTCACCTGCAACTAACAACGCAACAAGAGGGGCTAAGCAAGCGGGTAACATAGCCAAACAATGGTTTGCTAGGAAGGTGTCAAAGGTTAGAGGTTTCATGGCAACAAGGAGAGGGGCTGACAATAAAGATGGGTAGCGCGACATGTAACGATAGCATCGAGACAACTAAGCATGGCAATGGTAGTAAAGGTATCCAAGGTGAT
Source organism: Secale cereale (assembly GCA_902687465.1). Lineage (NCBI taxonomy): Eukaryota > Viridiplantae > Streptophyta > Magnoliopsida > Poales > Poaceae > Secale > Secale cereale. Next base: position 191,779,446 of record LR738710.1, on the reverse strand, counting down.
GGTCATCTTCCCTGAGATCCCGCAAGGAAGAAGAACGGATCAACGAATAAGACGAAGAAGAAGCCTTGAAGACGAACCACGTGAAGTCGAACGAATCCTCACGATCGCAACGGAACAAGCACTAGCGAGAAGAAGCAACCAATACGGTAAACACATGACACAAGAACATGACAATATGCTCAACCAAGTATGATGCAAGACAAGTCTATATATGATGCAATACATGGCAAGGTAGGAAGCACACAAGAACAACATCACCCAACAAGTTTAAATGAGGTCGGAATCCACATATAATAAAACCGGTAAGTCCTCATATGCATAGTTTGAAATTATTCCAGATCTGAAAAAACCTTAAGTTAATGTTGTTAAATAGCAAGTTAACATGCACCATGATGATCTACACGAAAATCTAGTCAAGATTCATATAAAGTTTGTTTAATTCGGAGCTACGGCCTAGAAGATATGAGCAACACAAGTCAAGCATGGCAACGGTGCAAGATGCACCCAAACATCAAGCAAACTCACTCCAAACATGAAAAAAGAAACATGATATTATGATTCTACATGCAAAGTCACACAAGTTTCATATTGGGCACACTCAAAACGGACCAACGGGCTAAAATATACACATGAAACAAGATATAACAACAAGCTGAAGTTAACAGCCACATAGCAACTTTGGAGCAACATATATATAAGCTACAGCACCCAAACATGATAACAAGAAGCATGGATGTGAAGTAGAACACACCCAAAAGCTTGCTGGAACACATTTAAATAATCATGGCAAGTTGCAATGAAATTATCCAGACTTAGCCAAAATCTGGGAAGGCAAAAACATCATCACGATGCTGCCTTCGGAGGCACAAAACAACATGCATATCAACTCAACTAAGTATATAAAGAGCATGGACATGTAGTAGACATATCCTACATCAAACAACTCCATTGGAGCATCTCCATAGGAGGCATGGATCAATAGCAAAAAGCTACACCATTTTGATCATGACGTTAAAAACCTGATAGTTATAATTTATTGCAACTTGGGGGCAAGAAATAAATAAGCTACATCAAGCCATATGAGCAAGTGAGTGCATGGATGGATAGACAATAATATGGACAACAAGGAATGATCATTGGTCACTCCAAAACATGCATGGATTTGACTAGGGCATCAAGCAAACATAGCATCAGGTTAAGACAAATTCCAGACTTAGCAGAAATTTCACTAAGTGTTAAAACAGTAACATTGGCATGGCATGTTTACAAGCATGTTTAAGTCACCTCAAGGCATATCATGGAAAGTGGTTTGCACCACAGCAAAGACCATATTATTGTGCTTCTAAAACATCTAAACATGTGGCATGAATACGAACTCATCAATAGCAATGATCAAGTGGAATCAGCATCCCATAACAAGTTTCAGCACTTAACATGGCAAGATGAACTCAAACAAGCATGCTACAGCAACCATCATGTAGAGCACTTCACAATGAACATTTTGACATATCATATGCTCCATTTGGATAAACATGCACCAAGTTATCATAACTCGAACATGGCAACAAAATAACAAGTAATAGCAGTTTATAACAAGTAGCACTCTTGTAATAGAGATTAGGGCATCTAGATGAAGTAAAAACAAGCATGGCACAATGGAACAAAGTGTAGAGCATATCACCACGATCATTTTGACATATCATACCCTCAATTTGGTCATACACACAAATAGATACATCCATGCAAACATAGCAACATAATATGCAATTACAGGGACTTAGTGGAAATTAGACCTCCGAGGGGAATGGACATTGTCCAGAGGGCATCGGACACGTCCGACGGGCTGGTCCCACATGGCAGAGAGAGAGAGGGGCGGACACGTCCGGGCTCCTCCCGGACATGTCCGTCGGTGCAGCATCCGGGCCCACACGGCAATGGGATGGCTCGAGGAGGAGTGCCTGGACATGTCCAGGCGCCACTGGACACGTCCGGCAGGCAGGAGTAGTGGTGACTGGCGCTCCGGCGGACTCGTCACGACGGCGCGGCAGCAGGGCCTGATCCGGCGTCGGTGGTGGCCGAAGAAGGCCGGAGTTGACGCGGTGGGGCTGGATCCCACCGGATCCGGGGCTGGCCGGCGGCGGAGGCCCCATGGCGAAGCTCGCCGGCGCTGGAGAGCGGCGGACGGCGGGGCACTCGGCGCGGCGGCGCTGCAGGCGAACGGCGGCGGGGAGCGGCAGATCCGGGCGCGGCGGCACCGGATCTGCCCGGAGATGAGGCAGACGCGGCAGGGGTGCGCTCAGGCAAGGTCGCAGGCCGGCAGCGACGGATGCGCGCGGCGGCGCAAACGAGGAGTTGGCGGGGATCGGCGCTCGGGGACGAAGGCTCGGGCAAGCCTGGCGGGGCGCTACGCTCGGGCCTGGCCCGGGCCGAACGGGCTGGCGGCGCGGGAGGTGTCTGGAGGCCAAGTGGCACCGCCTGGTTGACGGTGGGCGCTGATTGGGCGGCTGCTGTCCAATCGGGGCATGCCACTTGGCGCTTATGAGGTGGCTGGCGCTGAAAACGGCGGTGGAGGCGCGGAAATTGGAGGGGGCGGCGACTGAGAGGTGGGAAGAGGGGTAGGTTAGGTTTAGGGACTAGGGATGCCTAAAATGGACAAATGGGTGTCCATTTATAGGTAGAAGGGCTAGGTTTGGGGGGGGGGTTTGGGGGCTTTCGGAGCCCTCCGATTGTGATCCGACGGATCCGATCGCGGGGGAGGCTAGGAGAGGCCTAGTGGGCTGATTGGTGGGCTGTGTAGGAGTCCTTGGCTTAGGGAAGAGAAGAGAGGGAGAGGCCCGCGGGGGTTTTCGGAGACCGAAAATGTCCGGCAAATTAACCGACTAGTGCCGCTATATATATCCGTTGGGCTATCAAACAAGCTCCGAATGTGATGAAATTTGGCAGGCGGCCTGTCTACACTATAATAAGACCACACGCCAAGTTTCATCCCATTCCGAGAACATTTTCCGGCCACTCACAAAACAAATATCCGGAGGCGTCGCGGGCGCGTGCGAGTGTGTCTGTGCTCAGAACGGACAACGGAAAGGACGAGTGGACTCGGGCGGATGCAAGTTTTGAAAACAAGATGATGCAACACACATGATGACATGGTAAGATGCAACACGCAAATAGATGACATGGCAACGACGACGAATAACTAGCTGACACCTGGCGCACCGGTCTCGGGGTGTCACAACACTCCCCTACTAACAAGAGATCTCGTCCCGAGATCTTAGGAACAAGACGAAAGAGAAAAAGGAAGAACAAAGTTCTTCAAGGACAAAAGAGTGAACCCAAAGAACCTTGAGAGGTTGAGCCACTTTGAAAGAAAGGATACAATGAAGATGAACAAAGTTGCAAAGACTTCGTTAAACAAAAGGAACAAGGAATACGACGAGAACCAAGGAGATTGAAGGGCACGAACCAAGATCTGAAGGAACGAGAATGAATTCGAAACCACTCCGGTGAAAAGAGATCTGAAAGGAATCCAAACGAAGTAATTCGGGCAGCACTCCGGCTGAAACTGAAAGAAATAGCACACCGGTTGAACATGAATGGAATGGAACAAGAACTTGAAAAGATGGAACGATCCATGACGAGATGAATAAGATAATTTAGCTAGCACTTCGGTTGAATATGAATTGAAAGAAGAATAACTTGAGAGATGGAATAATATTTAACGCGAGGAACAACACAATGCCTCCGGAAAGACTTGAAAGGATGGATTGAAAAGAACGGAAAGAAGAAGACGACTTCAAGCACGAATGAATTCAAAGCATCCTTGCGAAGAAAGGATGAACGGAGTTGTTGAAAAATCAACAACGAAAAGAATAAGCTTGTTGTGGACTTATTTAAACATCTCAAGACTTGAGGTGAATTATGCCGCAACCAAAAGAATGAATAGACGAGAATGAAGAAATGCAAAACTCCACTTCAAAAGAATACGGAGAATTATTTGCACTTGAGAGGCACAAGAATAAAGCTTGAGCTGCTCCAGAAGAATTAGATGAATATTTGAGGAATGATTTAAACATGAAGAACCACCCTGGAGAACTCCGATAACAAAAGATGATGATATAGAAAAGACGGATGAAAAGAAAAAGAGTAAAGCCTTGCGATGATTAGTCGGGGTTCCGACGAGAAGGTCGAGAAAAAAACTATGGACTCCGGAAAGAAAAGAATAAAACACTTGGGAATAGAATTTATTCATCAAGAACAAACTTCGAAGGAAGGGATTAATCAACTTGACGAGAATGAATAAGGATTTTGTTATGCTTATCCTCCATCAATTAAATTGATGAGAAACAATGGATTCACATACCACTTATTCGCGTTGAAATTGAATAAAGAGGGATATGGCACAAAACTTGAGAAAGTCTTCATGAAACACCGGTAGGATTGGAATAAAAGAAATGAATGGATTGATACGATAACACTGGAAAACAATTCTCAATCGAACCACCAGAAAGAATTAAAATCGAGTGAAGAAAGAGAATGACCACCGTAAGGAATTTAAATTGGACGAAGAAAAGAGAATGGATCTCCGGGAAGAATAGGCACTTGAGGAAATCAAGATACCAGAGAACGAAGAGATCGTGAACTGATTAAAGCATACTTGAACGAAGCACCAGACAAATGTGAGACAAACGAAGAGGCATCAATGAAGAATATTTGGAGGATGAAGTTGAAAACTGAGAATGAATAAATCTTCTGGAATGATGGCCTTCGAAGGAACACAATGAAAAGAATTCATGAAAAACTCCGGGTGGTTACAGAAAAAGAAGTCTTGATGATCGTAACAATTAAGGAGATCACAACGATTTTGAACGAAGAATCTTTGGGAGAACGGAAAAGAATTAGAGTAAAACTCTTCTTCGGACTTCAAATGACGACGAGGAACGCCAGTAAAAATTATTGAGATACTCCGGAAGAATGAAAGAAGAAAGGTTGAACCAAACATGAAAAGAATTGAAACGATCTTCGAAAGACATATGACTGATGGAATCCATACTTACGTCACAATTGAAAGAATTTCAGAACACTTCGAGAAATTAGAAGAGTTAGGTAAGATCCTGGGAAAGAACCTATGGGTTATGAGCCCACCGAAGAGAAAACACCATTGGAAAAGATCGAAAAGGAGGTAATGCACCGGAATGATTAAAAGACTCGAATGAGGTGACAACCTCGAATTAATTGGAAGACAGACGAATCTCCTTGAATATCTTTGGAACACCGGAATAATTAAATGATGAGAGGCGAATGAGCAAGAGGGAAGATTTGAGCCCAGAGAAAAGAATATGAACAACACCGAATACTTGAGTTGAATCCACCGGAAAAGAAGAAGAGGTGAAGAATATCCAACGAGAAGAGAATTCATCGAAGAAGAAAAGAGATGAAGGATGACGTACAAGACAAGAATTCACCGGTTGAAATAACTGAGTAAAGAATGCAAAGGATTCACACGAGTAGGATAGATACTTGATTAAGGACTCCGGATCCGAGAAGCAAAAGGGTGGGCGGGTGGGAAAAAGAAAGACCCCATCGGACGGGGAAACACCGTCAGAAGGAAAAGAACTGAGGGTAGAACTTGCAAAGAAGAATAGGGTCGAGTCCACTTGACGAGAGATGCACCAGATGAAAGAACTGACAACGCAACAAACAAAAACTAACCACGTGATCCTAAAAAAAATTGAAGGCGAAGAGTAGTAATTCAAAACACCTACGTCACGATTCCTCACCAGAGCGATGACGAGGCTGAGGAGTGAAAAGAATTCCTACTCTCCGATATAGCTAGACTCCGAAAAGTTTTTCTGCTAGACTCAACAACGGCAAGACTACGATCAATCAAGGGGGCTCCTATGGTCGGTCAAGGCTCTGATACCAACTTGTCAAGCCCAAGATGCGATTCTATCCCGATCACGTGACGCTTACATGATTGGGGCACAACCGCATTTCGGGCGCTTAGGAAGATGGATATCATTACATCGTACCAATACATACATACATGGGGGATACAACAATACATACAAGTCCCATGAATACAACAACATCAATAAAAGGTATCGGACTACGGATACAAACATGAAAAGCACAAAGAAATCCATCTGCTATCCCAGGCTGCCGACCCGGAACCTAACCTAAGACTGAAGAAGAAAGAAGAACGAACTCCAACACAACAATCATCGCTCTCACATCAAGACATCGGAACCCTGCAGCTGCAACTGTTGTTGTAGTATCTGTGAGCCACGAGGACTCAGCAATCCCATAACCATGGGTAACAAGACTATCAAAGCTTAAAGGGGTAGGAAAAGGTAAAGTGGTGTGGTTGCAGCAGCGGCTAAGCAATAGATGGTGGCTAACTTACGAGTACAAGAATAAGATGAGCATCTACGCAAACGGTCGCAAACTAGTAGTGATCGCTAAAGATCCTGAACTACCTATGAGTCAAACATAACCCCACCGTGTTCTTTTCTCAAAGTGAAAAGAGACAGTCACGGTTACTCACACAGTTGTGTGTTTTACTTCGGATCCTCTGTCAAGTTTTCTACAACCGGACATTAACAAATTCCAATCTGCCACTTAACCGCGGGCACGGCTTTCGAAAGATCATAACCCTGCAGGGGTGTCCCGACTTTTCCCATCACAAGCTCTCACGATCAGCTGAAGTAATAATATGAAAGGAAGTTTGGGCGTTGCCAGCTTGTAGGCGCCCTTTTCATTGCTTTTGTTGTTCCTTACATGTACGTGCACATTAGCATATTTTAGTACGGTTGATTGATTATAGTCAGTGACATATATGATACTAAAATGACAATTGGACTGCTAATTATATCAGATTCAGTAATGTTCAGTGCACAACCATGAACAGCTGGTAGCATAGTTTCTATAACACGAAATTGATCTTACAAAAAGAGAACAAATAGTACATCAAAAGTGGGTGCCCGGACAACTGGTAGCATAGAACACAAAATTAATCATGTTGGCTACACTTGAATTCTTATCAAAAGAGAGAAAATAGCACATCAAAAGCAGATGCCCGAATGACCTTGTCCATTTCAGGCAGGTCGAAAAGCTCGATTAGCATGGAGGTGGGTGTTGTCATGGTGGCAGTACCATTGGTTGCATGGCGCCCGTTGGACGTTGGCGAGGAGACTTGGGGGAGTACTTCTCTTTTTTTTCAGATAGAGTAAAAATGTTATACGTGACCACAAGTAATGTATTTAGCTTAGGATTGGGTGCCAAGGTTATTTTTTCTTAGCACCTACCCACACATCACCTAGCATTGGTGCTAGGTAATTTCGCCTACCTGCAGTGTTTGGTTAGCATCTGGTGATGTAAATACTCTAAGCCATAGCCTGGTGTTGTCCGAAACAAAATGTATACTTTCTCACAAAAAGTACTGCCTGATTAAGGATAACTGGACTCGCCCTAGCGCATAACAGTCACACAAAAGTAGTTTATATTATATTCTGGAATGACGCAAGACAAAATGCAAGGGGCACTGGAGTATAGAAGAAAATTAGAATGTACTCCCTCCGTCCGGAAATACTTGTCGAAGAAATGGATGAATCTAGACGTATTTTAGTTATAGATGCATCCAATTTTATCCATCTATCCGACAAGTATTTCGGGACGGAGGGAGTACATATTATCGGTTACCTGTAAATAAGAAAGTACAGTCATATTTTCACTTATCAGATCAGCTGCGAAGAAAGAAAAACCTGTCAGGCATGAACAAATTATGATAAATGTAGTTAATTTGAAGCACGATAGCTGTAGATTATGATAAAAATGGGTCCAAGAGAGTAGCTTTACGGCATGCGTTTCGGGGTGGATCAATAGGATTTGAAGCAAGCCGATGAAATATTTTAACAATCTATCAGAATGATTGAACTTGTGATGCAGTAAAGGCAGTTTTCCAACATGAACAATTTCAGCTAGGAGAACAGATAGATGGAACAAATATTCATGGAAGATGATAACTAACAAAGAAGGAAAAGGGTTAATTTCATGGGAACATAAAATTCATCCTCCTGCAAGCATAGATGCACAAAATTATTGACATAAATTGTCCAAGCCATCAGAAATACTGCTTTTTGGGCAGAACAAAGAGATCATGAGGCACACCCAAATCACCTCCGACCAAAGAAAAAGAGAACAAAAGAGCACATATACTACCATGATAGCTAACTTTCCGATCATCTCTGTAACATGGGTAGCGCTAACAATGGAACAAAACAAAATCTTTGTGAAATTGGGTTTACTAAAAAATGCACGCAATGCTATGTTCACTAATTGCTGGATTGACTAAATATTGCTCCCATAGTGAGACGCAAGAATGCAGAACACAAGTTATGAAGGATGAGTGTCGGGAGAAAAAGGCAAACTCTTTTTCCTGTTCTAGAGATGCCTTCAATTTTCACTACAACAAATATAGTAAGAATGCTTACAATTTAAGCATTCAAGCTTTGGTAGAAAGCAATCTGCTTGGTCTATGGCATTTGCAATTCCTGAAAAACATAATGGGCTATCAATTAGCAAAACAGTACAAAATGCCGAGTAAGATTGTTTTCCTTTTCTTTTCCAGAGAGTTAAAAGTGTACATTGTAGGTGTGAGTATCGCAGAAAATGAACCTATTAGTATGCATCTTGAGAGCTGGTAGTTGGTAAGCATGAAAAGTTCATGTAGCACAGCCCGGTCTCGTGTTATTAACTAGTCCATCTCATCCGCAACGATGAATCTGGCAAGTAGTGACATACAGGTCAGGTAGCAGGATCAAAATGCCAAGAAAAGTCATTATCGTACAAGCAGGTTCAAATAGTTCCTACAACATCCTCCTTAAAGTTTCTTTTTGAGAAAACATACGCTGCATTTGCTGAAGTGGTGACAATTCTCCACTTGCCTTTTTTCGAACCTGGAATTTTCTTTGTGAGAAAATATATTGATCTTACAGAACTATAGCAGAACCTATGTACACATAAATCAATCTTACTGAATTTGTTACATGCCCACACCCGAAATAGTATGGCTACACCCAAAAGCATAACAAATTCACAAAGGGGAGGACCTGTGGCTTTGGATCTTCGATCCGTTTGAGGGGAAGCAATTTATAAGTGCTTCGTCAACCCCAAAATATTATGGCTTCGCCACTCATTTACATCTTTTGGTACATACTGACTTATAAATCCAGGGACATGAGTAAAGAAAAATAGAACTTGCGAATGCACAACTCCTCATAAAATTGTTCTGCCTCTTAGTACATAGCTAGACATGGTTTATCAGTTAGGAGAATAAAACACAACATAACAATGGGAAGTAAAGAATATTTCACTCTCTAATGACACAAACAGATTAAGTCAGAAAAATAAATAAATACTGGTAGTTGTAACCTGAAAAGTATGCACACCCACATACAAGTGTTGGATCTAAAATAACAAGGTGTCCCATTAAGTACCTTGTTAAAAAATCCAATTCAGCATATGGTGATCTGAATCCAAGTAAGAGAAATCAGGGATTTTATCCAAAAATTCACATCAAAATCTTCCTCTCTAACCTGAAAGAGAAACATACAAGCAAATCATTCAGCTATTGTATTGTTCACATAAGTTATTGAAACTGGAGAAAGTATGTAGTACCGAGTACGACAGTTCTCTTATGCATCCAATCAGTAGCTATATCCTACCTAAGATATCAGCTGCTCTCAAATACAAAAGCATAACAGATCGACCCAAGAATTACCATTTTCTTCTTTAGTTCCTTTCGCTTCTCCAGCTCAAAAGAAAGAGCTGGACAGAACACGGTAAATAAGGCATGAAATAAACAGCCCCCACTTTCTAATAGCTAATATAAACATTTTACAGGTGAAATATGGAAATCAAAGATTGAATTTAAGCCTCATTGCTCAGAGTATCTCATGATTATTTTTGTTGAAAATCAGATGAATGAACTCCCATAAACACTAATTCTGACCAGCAACCCTTGTGCGCAATGCGCATAGAGGCCGACATGTATCTCTTCCTCTCTCTCAAGACCCTCGACGACAGGAAGAATCTCCTGCATACTGTGAGCACAGAGAATGATAAAATGCGATGAGAGCAGCAATGCATTGAAAGAGCCACGATGAGGCATTTATGTGTATGTGGTGGACTACCCTTCTTCTCCTTATTGAGCAGTGGCAACTGGAACACAAGCCAATAAGCCACGATAGTCGGTCTACATACAACAGGGCCACCACCACCAAAAAAATTCTGAAAAATCTACCCCAACAAAGAAACAACAGCCTAAACAACACCTAAGCCTTCCACAAAAAGAGAACATGATGATACAAAAACAAACATGAAGCAATGACTGCATCCACCACACAGACCACCAATGCACTCGAGCAGGCATACATCACCAAGAAGCCCCCAATCCACAAACTCGCAGCAACACACATCAAACATCTAGCAGAACAATACAGCAGCAACACTATAAACAAACATGTTCTAGATCTCAGGTTTGGTGACACGTTCTAAGTCTAGCTAAATCTGCAAAATTAAATAACATTTTGACATTCTGAATAAGAATAACTGAATGTGAATACAGTAAACATGGGAGTCTCTATATTTACTTTTTACTCACCAAAAAATATGCTTTAGAGGATCAAGAAAAGGATCACTGGTATGCCCATTCTTTCAAAAGCTTCAAACCAAATGTTGCATTCAATATACCTGGGCTAGGCAAATATATATCTGAACAAATATTGAGTGATGTCAAATTGTCAATAGCTCCAACACATTTCCATTTTGCAGCTTCTAACCAAAAGCACTACAAAAGGCAAGACAATAAAGAGAGGTGATTTGACCATAAACCCATAATAGTGATAAAAAGAACAATATCTAGTTATCTGCATAGGTAGATAACTCGATTTTTTTGGTTGCATCACACAAGGTCCTTAACTGTAAGTTAGATTATACTATGTACCAACAAATTCAAACATAAAAGTGTTGTGATTCTATTGCTTTTTTATGTCCACCGTGCTGGGCATAAACCTTCTTACATTATTGTTGTACTCTATCAAATAAAAATTCAACAACTTAGACATCAGATCCAATAGAATCAGAATTTTTTTTGTGATTTGGATACGCACGCAACATCTGTAATATTTTTCCTTGAGATCTAAATACATCTCTCATCTTATTTCAACCTTTTTTAGTAAAAAAAACTCTGAAAATGTAACCCAAAATTTCATGCAGCTAAGAAATTGAGATATGGTTCAACTTTCATAACCTCAAAATGCATGGCTAATTACCAATTAGGATGTGCAGTACAAATGTATAAGTTGTAAAATTAATTAATTATGCCGAACCTCATGACAAACAAATAATGTCGTGGTGATGGTCGTATCAAATGACAAGAGAGAATCTACAGAGCAATACAATTGTGCAAGAAATTAGCACCAGAAACTATATATATGTGACTCGGTCTAACACTCCGGGCTTGCATAGCATCACATCAATCTCAAATCATTCATGAGAAATCAAACAAAAATAGCACCGATAGGGCAATGAAGCCATACTTATTGACCACTCGAGAAAGATGTATTGGTTCATGGAAAGCTTTGCGTAAAATAGATCACCTCTTCAAGAGTCTCTTTCCTGAAAGGCTGCAACTCCAAGAGCATTTCCTGAAGAAAAAAAGGACGAGAATGACACAAAAAGTGACATGCCAAAAAAAGGAAGGAAAGATATGCGGGCACATATAGTCGATCTTCTGGCGGATCGTCTCTCCGGCGACACGCACGAGGGATGAGGACGACCGCGGCGACACCACAGACTGCTCGACCTCCTCGTCCGTTTCTCTCCATCCCAGCTTGTCCCCATCCTGCGCGAGCTTCAGATCGAGGACGTCATGGGGTGGGAGTAGCGCGACCATGTGCTAGGACTGGAGGCGTAACGGGACTTGTGTCGCGGGCGAGGATGCGGAACTGACGACGGCTCCTTCCTCTCATCCATGGCATCCCACAGCAACCTCGTCCGAGTTGTGCTCGTCCTCGTGCGGCTTGCTCGGGACGAGAGCTCGCGGCTTGCTTGAGACGAGAGCTGGGACGAGGTCGACGGTGGTGGGCAGAAGGTGAGGAGAGGAGAGAAGAGGAGGCGGCGGCGGCTGGGGGGAGGCAGCCGTTGAGGGCGGCGGCGGCGACGGACGAGAAAGAGGGAGAGGAATTGGGGACATAGGGTTGGGGAGCGGGGACTGGGCCTGGGCATCCGTTTCTCTCTGTACTATTTTTTTTCACCTCGACACAGTAAAAGACAGGTGCACATCGCCAGGGATCGCCATTTACGCCACCCTTATTGTATTGTATTACCCCTTATCTTAGGGAAATCTGATCAGGCTCGGCATCCCGGTGCACAAGACATTTCGACAATGGTAAAACAAGTCCAGCAAGACCTCCCGACGTGCCGACACCCTGATAGTAGCCGCGCGTATCTCGTCTCAGGCCACGTCCGGATGAGCTATGGTTACAGTGACCAGATACCCCAAGTTTCCAAGGGGCGGCACCGCAAGCTGCTCTATTTGGGACCAACAACATCAGCACTGGCCCCCCTGCTATGTAGAAAAGAATCTCGAGGGAGCGTCCCCCCTATGCAATTTAATTAATTAATTATTATGTTATTATGAGGCAAATTAGAACCAATGTTGGGCCTTGCTGGAGGAGTTTTATTCAAAGACGAAGTGTCAAGGGGTCCCCATATATCCAACCGTGTAAGGAACGCAAAATCAAGGAACATAATGCCGGTTTATCGGCTCCTAAGGTGGCATGAGTGGAACAAAACACCGAGCAAAAGGCCAATCCTTCCACCCATGCCCAGTATATAGGTGTGTTAATAATAATAATAGATATTGTGATATTCCAACAACAAGTTCCAACGTGGAACGATCTTCATCTTCACCTGCAACTAACAACGCAATAAGAGGGGCTAAGCAAGCAGGTAACATAGGCAAACAATGGTTTGCTAGGAAGGTGTCAAAGGTTAGAGGTTTCATGGCAACAAGGAGAGGGGCTGACAATAAAGATGGGTAGCGCGACATGTAACGATAGCATCGAGACAACTAAGCATGGCAATGGTAGTAAAGGTATCCAAGGTGATGGTCATCTTCCCTGAGATCACGCAAGGAAGAAGAACGGATCCATGAAGAAGACGAAGAAGAAGCCTTGAAGACGAACCACGTGAAATCGAACGAATCCTCACGATCGCAACGGAACAAGCACTAACGAGAAGAAGCAAGCAATACGGTAAACACACGACACAAGAACATGACAATATGCTCAACCAAGTATGATGCAAGAAAAGTCTATATATGATGCAATACATGGCAAGGTAGGAAGCACACAAGAACAACATCACCCAACAAGTTTAAATGAGGCCGGAATCCACATATAATAAAACCGGTAAGTCCTCATATGCATAGTTTGAAATTATTCCAGATCTGAACAAACATTAAGTTAAAGTTGTCAAACAGCAAGTTAAAATGCACCATGATGATCTACACGAAAATCTAGTCAACTTTCATATAAAGTTTGTTTAATTCGGAGCTACGGCCTAGAAGATATGAGCAAAACAAGTCAAGCATGGCAACGATGCAAGATACACCCAAACATCAAGCAAACTCACTCCAAACATGAAAACAACATGATATTATGATTCTACATGCAAAATCACACAAGTTTCATACTGGGCACACTCAAAACGGAGCAACGGGCTAAAAGATACACATGAAACAAGATATAACAACAAGCTGAAGTTAACAGCCACATAGCAACTTTGGAGCAAGATATATATATAAGCTACAACACCCAAACATGATAACAAGAAGCATGGATGTGAAGTAGACATGATACTTAACAAGTAGGAACTTAGAACACACCCAAAATCTTGCTGGAACACATTTAAATAATCATGGCAAGTTGCAATAAAATTATTCCAGACTTAGCCAAAATCTGGGAAGGCAAAAACATCATCATGATGCTGCCTTCGTAGGCACAAAACAACATGCATATCAACTCAACTAAGTATATAAAGAGCTTGGACATGTAGTAGACATATCCTACAGCAAACAACTCCATTGGAGCATCTCCATAGGAGGCATGGATCAATAGCAACAAGCCACACCATTTTGATCATGACGTTAAAAACCTGACAGTTATAATTTATTGCAACTTGGGGGCAAGAAATAAATAAGCTACAGCAAGCCATATGAGCAAGTGAGGGCATGGATGGATAGACAATAACATGGACAACAAGGAATGATCATTGGTCACTCCAAAACATGCATGGATTTGACTAGGGCATCAAGCAAACATAGCATCAGGTTAAGACAGATTCCAGACTTAGCAAAAATTTCACTAAGTGTTAAAACAGTAACATTGGCATGGCATGTTTACAAGCATGTTTAAGTCACCTCAAGGCATATCATGGAAAGTGGTTTGCACCACAGCAAAGACCATATTATTGTGCTTCTAAAACATCTAAACATGTGGCATGAAGACAAACACATCAATAGCAATGATCAAGTGAAATCAGCATCTCATAACAAGTTTCAGCACTTAACAGCCAAATGCACTTTTGCAACAGAGATTAACATGGCAAGATGAACTCAAACAAGCATGCTACAGCAACCATCATGTAGAGCACTTCACAATGAACATTTTGATATATCATATGCTCCATTTGGATAAACATGCACCAAGTTATCATAACTCGAACATGGCAACAAAATAACAAGTAACAGCAGTTTATAACAAGTAGCACTCTTGCAACAGAGATTAGGTCATCTAGATGAATTCAAACAAGCATGGCACAATGGAACAAAGGGTAGAGCATATCACCACGATAATTTTGACATATCATACACTCAATTTGGTCATACACACAAAAAGATACAGCCATGCAAACATAGCAACATAATATGCAATTACAGGGACTTGGTGGAAATTAGACCTCCGAGGGGAATGGACATTGTCCAGAGGGCATCGTGCACGTCTGACGGGCTGGGCCCACATGGCAGAGAGAGAGGGGCGGACACGTCCGGGCTCCTCCCGGACATGTCCGTCGGTGCGGCATCCGGGCCCACACGGCAGTGGGACGGCTCGAGGAGGAGTGCCTGGACATGTCCAGGCGCCACTGGACACGTCCGGCGGGCTGGAGAAGTGGTGACTGGCGCTCCGGCGAACTCGTCACGGCGGCATGGCAGCAAGGCCTGATCCGGCGTCGGTGGTGGCCAGAGAAGGCCGGAGTTGATGCGGTGGGGCTGGATCCCACCGGATCCGGGGCTGGTCGGCGGCGGAAGCCCCAGGGCGAAGCTCACCGGCGCTGGAGAGCGGCGGACGGCGGGGCACTCGGCGCGGCGGCGCTGCAGGCGAACGGCGACGGGGATCGGCGGATCCGGGCGCGGCGGCATCGGATCTGCCCGGAGGCGAGGCAGACGCGGCGGGGGTGCGCTCAGGCACGGTCGCCAGCCGGCGGCGGCGGATGCGCGTGGCGGCGCAAACGAGGAGTTGGCGGGGATCGGCGCTCGGGGACGAAGTCTTGGGCGAGCCTGGCGGGGCACTGCGCTCGGGCCCGGTGGGCGGCTCGCGGCGGTGGAGGCGCCTGGAGGCCAAGTGGGGCCCCCTGGTTGGCTGTGGGCGCTGACTGGGCGGCTGCTGTCCAATCGGGGCATGCCACTTGGCGCTTATGAGGTGGCTGGCGCTGAAAACGGCGGTGGAGGCGCAGAAATTGGAGGGGGCGGCGGCTGAGAGGTAGGAAGAGGGGTAGGTTAGGTTTAGGGACCAGGGATGCCTAAAATGGACAAATGGGTGTCCATTTATAGGTAGGAGGGATAGGTTTGGGGGTGTTTTGGGGGCTTTCGGAGCCCTCCGGTCGTGATCCGACGGATCCGCTCGCGGGGGAGGCTAGGAGAGGCCATTCCGAGAACATTTTCCGGCCACTCACAAAACAAATATCCGGAGGCGCCGCGAGCGCGTGCGAGTGTGTCTGGGCTCAGAACGGACAACGGAAAGGACGAGCGGACTCGGGCGGATGCAAGTTTTGGAAACAAGATGATGCAACACACATGATGACATGGAAAGATGCAACACGCAAACAGATGAGATGGCAACGACGACGAGTAACTAGCCACCTGGCGCACCGGTCTCGGGGTGTAACACCGACCCCCTGCGACCCTTTATAAGCGGAGTCACCACCTCGCCTCTCTCCTCCACCGCCGTGTGCCGCTACCGCCGCCGCTGCGTAGTCGACGCCGCCCCTCCCCCCTCGCGCCCGCCGCACTGCCGCCGCCCCCGACCGCACGCCGCCGTCCGCCGCCGCCCTACCAGTCACCCGCCACCGACCCGCGAACCCGCGGACCCGAACCCGATCCGCGAGGTAACCGCCCGTTTTTTTATTTTTTGTTTTTTGTTTTTTTAACCCTAGATCGATTTTTTTAGAAAACCTAGATCAATTTTTTGGTTTTTATTATCTAATGAACGTCCTCTATTTAAGACCAGAAAACGAACGTTCGCTATTTAAACTTTTCTTTTTCTGTTAAATTTTCGTCAAGGACCTATCTGTGATTTTTTTTTTACAAATTCGTCCCTGATCTTCAAACGGTCGTTACTTTTCACTCGTTAGTCGGAATTAAATGAAACCAAAGCCAGTTTCTTCTTTTTGATCTTATCTTTCCAGCAGCCCAACTCGAATTTGATTTTGAAAGTTTTAAAGTTTGAATTCAAACAGTTTTGTGTTTGAACTTCATTTGATCGTAACTTGAGTTTCGTAACTCCGTTTGAGTTGATTCTTTTTGCAAATCGAAGCTCTTGACCTGAACTTTCTGCTAAGGCCAAATTCACTTAGTTTTGGTACTGTTAGAAATTGTATTATGTTGCAAGAGTTTTTCGTTTTTTTGAAGTCTTTCGAAATCTGTTCCTCAATTCTGTTGCATCATTGCTTATGTATGCTATTGTTTCATTGCGATAGAATTCCCGGAGTGCGAAGCATGCTACTACGAGTCCCTAGGTTTCAACGATCGTCGGCAAGGCATGTTCATACTTTGATCATATTGTTCCAATATCCTGTTTTTATTGCATTAGTTATACCCTCAAACACTTGCATGAGTAGGACTGGTTACATGTGATGATGCTTTGTAGTTCATGAGGTAGGAACCCAATGACTTGAGATCAACCCAAGGGATTATACGCTTTGTTACGTATTGCTTAGCCATGCTCGTAGACGTGGATTGGTATGAGAGTTTCATGAAAGTTCTGAGTGTAATAACAACTAAGGGTTTCTTTAAGGTGGAAATATAATACACATCTGGGTGGATTGGTTGTGGCACCCTAGGGATGGACCAGTGCTTGTCAGGGCACCTGGGGATATACCAGTGCTGCGCAAGGAATGCCACCCAGGCTCAAAGGAATCATATGACGTGCATGCATTGAAGCTTATGTGTGCAACCACAAGCCATTATGGGCTCTAGCGTAGTTGAGTATGTTGTGTGACCTCTTTCAGTGGTAGACTAGCAGATGTAGCGGATGTGGGTGTAACGATCTACCCAGGGTTAAGATTTAATGCTTCTGAAAGACTGTGTCTCGGTCATCCATTTCTCAAACACCCTGAAGTGCGAGAAATTAAACGGAGGTGATCGAGTCTTGTGGGGAAAAGTGCACAAACCTCTGTAGAGTGTACAAACTATTCATGAGTAGCCGTGTCCCCCATTATGGACTTCTTGACTATCCTGGTATTTGAATTATGGACCGATCTCATCACTCTATTTTAACTTGTTGGGTTAATAATGACTTTGGTGGTTTTGGGAGAGATGGGGGTACCATTCTCAATGTTCATGTATAATTCAAACTAAGTAGATAATAAAAATACATTCCTTTGTTGTAGTGAAAAACTAGCTTATGCAAAAATTAACCTTACAGCCTCCACCAGCCAAATATGCATATAGTTGTAGGCATTGCTCTTTATCATTACAGTGTGTTCTTGCCAGCATATTCAATGTGCTGACCTACATGGCTGCAACGTATCATGTTGCAGAGTTTTCAGACGAAGATTAAGGTGTGATAGGTCATTGTCATGCACTCAATGTTTGCCGTGGAGTTGGATGGACTCAACTACTCTACATAGCTTCCGCGGTTTATTATTTTAGATGGCCTTCAGCCATATTCGTGTATTGGATATTGCCTCTTTGAGGATTTTCGATGTAATAAAGTGTGATTGAATATCAGTTATAAATCCTCGAGTACTATGTGTGTCATCATACCGATCTAGGGATGACACTGAGCATAGAGACTTCGGTTCATTGGAACCGTGGTCGCTACAGCGTTGTACGAACTTGGATGACAAAGAATAAAAGCGATGAACTGCATAATAAAGGTTGTCATCTTAAGGGGTAATACAACGTGGCATTCTCTTGCACTAAGGGATTGAGCATGCAAACAAATAAGCGCATGGCAACCTCTGCTTCCCTCTGCGAAGGGCCTATCTTATACTTTTATACAAAGAGTCCAAGTTTTCCCTCCTTCCTCTTTTATTTTTATCCTTTGGCAAGCATCATGTGGTAAAGAAAGATCTAGGAACATATGTCTAGTTGAATATGGGTGACATGAGTTATTATTGTTGACATCACCCTTGAGGTGAGTATGTTGGGAGGCGAAACTATAAGCCCTATCTTTCTATGTGTCCGGTTGAAATGTTTTGCTCATGTGTATGCGGTGAGTGGTAGCAATCATAGAAGACTATGGTTGAGTATGTGGACTTTCCTAAAGGCTCTGATACGCGACCCTTCCTGAAAAGATGATGGATTGTAGTTGCAAAAGTTGACTGAAAACATAGTTTGTTGGTTTCTACAAGATTTTATGCTTCATACTTCGATTATGTGATAAACTATTACTTATTCATGGGAAGTATACGTTGCAAGTAAAATAATAAAAGCCCTATGTTCAATTTTATTGATGTTATTAATAATCAACATGATGCTTCTATGTTTTTATTTCGTTTTTATCGACACCTCTCTCTCTCAAATCATGTGGACATGCTTTTCGATTTCGGTTTTCGCTTGAGGACAAGCGAGGTCTAAGCTTGGGGGAGTTGATACGTCCATTTTCCACCATGTTTTCTTACTATTATTTGCAATTTTTTTATCCATAATAATGCTTTTTGGAGTAATTCTAATGCCTTTTCTCTCATAATTTGCAAGGTACACAACAAGAGGGAGGACTTTGGCAGCTGGAAATCTGGACGAGAAGAAGCTACGGCAGGCCACCTATTCTGCACAACTCCAAATCAGCTGAAACTCCAAGAGGATTTTTTATGGAATATTTAAGAAATATTGGAGTCAATAAACTCCAGAGGGGGGCCACCAGGTGGGCACAACCCACCTGGGCGCGCCAGGCCCCCCTAGCGCGCCTTGGTGTATTGTGGCCTCCTCGGCCCACCTCTGGTGCCCATCTTCTGGTATATAAGTGATGTTGACCTAGAAAAAATCATAAAATTACTTTCGGGATGAAACACCACCGCCTCGAGGCGGAACTTAGGCAGGAGCACTTTTGCCCTCCGGTGGAGTGATTCCGCTGGGGGAACTTCCCTCCCGGAGGGGGAAACCATCGTCATCATCATCACCAACTACTTTCCCATCTTGGGGAGGGCAATCTCCATCAACATCTTCACCAGCACCATCTCATCTCAAACCCTCGTTCATCTCTTGTATTCAATCTTGTTACCTAAACTATAGATTGTTGCTAGGGGGTGACTAGTAGTGTTGATTACATCTTGTAGTTGATTACTATATGGTTTATTTGGTGGAAGATTATATGTTCAGATCCATTATGCATATTAATACCCCTCTGATCTTGAGCATGTTCATCACTTGTGAGTAGTTACCTTTGTTCTTGAGGTCACGAGAGAAATCATGTTGCAAGTAATCATGTGAATTTGATACGTGTTCGATATTTTGATAGTATGTATGTTGTGATTCCCTTAGTGGTGTCATGTGAACGTCGACTACATGATCCTTCACCATATTAGGGCCTAAGGGAATGCATTGTGGAGTAGTAAATAGATGGTGGGTTGCGAGACTGGCAGAAACTTAAACTCCAGTTTATGCACTACTCCGTAAGGGACCGATTGGATCCTAGAGTTTAATGCTATGGTTAGAATTTATTCTTAGTACTTTTCTCGTAGTCGCAGATGCTTGCGGGAGGGTTAACCATAAGTCGGAGGTGTTTTCAAGTAAGAATAGAACCTAAGCACCGGTCCACCCGCATAACAAATTATCAAAGTAGCGACCACAAATCAAACCAGCATGATGAAAGTGACTAGATGAAATTCCCGTGTACCCTCAAGAACACTTTGCTTATTATAAGAGACCGTTTTGGCATGTCCTTTGCCTCAAAAGGATTGGGCTACCTTGCTGCATACTTGTTACAATTATGTTACTTGCTCGTTACAAATTACCTTTCTATCAAACTACTCGCTACTTACAATTTTAGCACTTGCAGACGCTTCCTTACTGAAAACTACTTGTCATTTACTTCTGCTCCTCATTGAGTTCGACACTCTTACTTATCGAAAAGAGCTACAATTGATCCCCTATACTTGTGGCTCATCATAACCCAATTCTGGAAGTCATGTTATTTGACCATGATGAACATGTGAACTATGAGGAAGCGATGATGAGCCCAGATTCCGCGAAATGGCTTGAAGCCATGAAATCTGAGATGGGATCCATGTATGAGAACAAAGTGTGGACTTTGGTTGACTTGCCTGATGATCGGCAAGCCATAGAAAATAGATGGATCTTTAAGAATAAGACTGACGCTGACGGTATTGTGATCGTCTACAAAGCTCGACTTGTTGCAAAAAGGTTTTCGACAAGTTAAAGGAGTTCACTATGATGAGACCTTCCCACCCGTAGCGATGCTTAAGTCTGTCTGAATCATGTTACCAATTGCCGCATTTTATGATTATGAAATCTGGCAAATGGATGTCAAAACTACATTCCTTAATGGATATCTCAAACAAGAGTTGTATATGATGCAATCAGATGGTTTTATCAATCCTAAAAGTGCTAACAAAGTGTGCAAGCTCCAGTGATCCATCTATGGACTGGGGCAAGCATCTCGGAGTTGTAATATACGCTTTGATGAGGTGATCAAAGCATATGGTTTTATACAGCCTTATGGTGAAGCCTGTATTTATAAGAAAGTGAGTGGGAGCACTACAACATTTCTGATAAGTATATGTGAATGACATATTGTTGATTGGAAATTATGTAGAATTTTCTGGAAAGCATAAAGGATTGTTTAAATGGAGTTTTTCAATAAAAGACCTCGGTGAAGCTGCTTACATATTGGGTAACAAGATCTATAGAGATAGATTAAAGGCGCTTGATAAGGTTTTCAATGAGTGCATACCTTAATAAGATTTTGAAGAAGTTCAAAATGGACCAGTCAAAGAAGGAGTTCTTGCCTGAGTTGTAAGGTATGAAGTTGAGTAAGACTCAAAACCCAACCACGACAGAAGATAGAGAAACAATGAAAGTCACTCCCTATGCCTCAGCAATAGGTTCTATAAAGTATGCCATGTTGTGTACCAAACCTGTTGTGTACCTTGCCATGAGTTTGGCAAGGAGGTACAATAGTGATCCAGGAGTAGATCACTGGACACCTGTCAAAATTATCTTTAGTTACTGGATGACTAAGGAAATGTTTCTCGCTTATGGAGGTGATAAAGAGTTCATCGTAAAGAGGTACGCTGATGCAAGCTTTGACACTAATTCAGATGACTCTAAGTATCAATCTGGATGTGTATTTAAAGTGGGAGCAATTAGCTAGAGTAGCTCCATGCAGAGCATTGTAGACATAGAAATTTGCAAAATACATACGGATATGAATGTAACAGACCCGCTGACTAAACTTCTCTCACAAAGAAAAACATGGTCACACCTTAGTACTCTTTGGGTGTTAATCACATGGCGATGTGAACTAGATTATTGACTCTAGTAAACCCTTTGGGTGTTGGTCACATGGCGATGTGAACTATGGGTGTTATTCACATAACGATGTGAACTATCAGTATTAAATTACATGGCAATGTGAACTAGATTATAGACTCTAGTGAAAGTGGGAGACTGAAGGAAATATATCGAAAACTTAGTACATGTGTGAATACATAGACTAAATATAGTGTCCCTAGTATGCATCTACTTGACTAGCTCGTTGATCAAAGATGGTTATGTTTCCTAACCATAGACATGTGTTGTCATTTGATGAACGGGATCACATCATTAGAGAATGATGTGATGGACAAGACCCATCCGTTAGCTTAGCATAATGATCGTTTAGTTTTATTGCTATTACTTTCTTCATGACTTGTACATGTTCCTGTGACTATGTCACATCCCTAGTCAGTGCTTGCATTAGGACTAGCTAGAGTGTGCATCATGTTTACTTTCTACAGAAAATTGAAATGGGAATGACAGAAACCCCAGCAACCCTCTTCTAACATCTAAGGTTTAATAAAATAATTTCCAATTAACCCAAAATGCCCTTCAAAAATGTTCATCATCTTTGCCTTGGTCTTAAACCTCTGCCAAAAAATGGTGCACAATTTTCTAGGACATCCAAAGGTCTCTGGATTATTTCATATTGTAATTGCATTTAGGCATTTAAATGCTATAAAATAATTTAGGTGCCCAAATAATCATAAACTAAAATGTTCCATGATGTTCATATTATATACAGTGGGCATGACTTGTTTCATGATTTATAGAAATGTTCTAGCATTTTTATTAATTCAACAAAGTTGAAAAAGAAAACAAAACAAAATAAATTGAAAATAGAAAAGGGAGAGGGAAAGGAAACTTACCTGGCGCCCACCTAGCAGGCCCACCTGCTGGCCCAGCCCAGCCACCGCTCCAGCGAGTTTCTTGGCTCGGCCAGGCAGGCAGGCAGGTGCTCGACGCCGGCACCAGCGCGCGCCACGCAGCTGCCCGCCGCCCTGCCTCCTCCCCTCGCCGTTCCACTGCCCTGGGTCGATCACCCACTTCTCCCCCGAGCCCGAAGACACGCCTCTTCCTCCCCAGCTCCTCTCCCTCGCTCCCCCGCACCATGGCTGACGCTGCCGCGCCCGCGCCATCGTGATAACCGCGTCCGCCGTCGTCCCCGTGCCGCTTCATCGTGTCCGTTCGCTCCGCCGTCGTCGACTACGTCGAGCAGGCCGAGCCCCGATCGCTCGCCCGCTCTGGAGTCGCCCCTGACCCCGTCTTCCCCAACTCCGGCCGCTGCGATCGCCATCATCGCCCCGCTCAGCTCCGTCCTTCCCCGAGCCCACTTCGACGCTTGCTGCAATCGTCGTGAGCTTAGCTCCGTCCTCCCCTCTCCGTTAACTCTCTCCTGCACCGTATGCACTGCACGAAGCTCACCTGCACGCGCCGCCGCGGAGCTCGTCGCCGACGAGGCTCCGGCCACCCAACGGTCACGTCATCCTGTCCATTAGCTTCACCGCACCTCCAGGAGCCTAGAGCACTTCACCATGAGCCTTGTCGTGCCCTCTAGCGACTAGCCCGAGCTCACCCGAGCTCCGGCAGCCGCTGGACTCGTCGCCGGCGTCGTTTCCGGCGACCCTGAGGCCAACCACCACCACCACTCGCTGCGGCACCTCACCAGCAGCACGTAGACGTGCTCCGCCGTCGATTTGGTCGCCGGAGCACGAATCCCGCACCCCACCTGCTGGCCCTGCCTGTTAGTCAAACCTAGGTTAGTGCCTAAACTAATGCTAATTAGTTAGTTAACTAACTGTGACACTGACCAATGGGTCCCACTGGTTAGGTTTGACCTGGGCCGCCATGTTCACTTGCTGACGTCACACAGACGTCATGCTGACGCGGTAAATGCTTTTCTGGGATTAATTGATTTAAAACAATTCAGGAAATTCCAGAAAATGCTTTAAACTTCAAAAAATCATATAAATTCAACAATAGCTCAGATGGAAAAGATTTATATATGAAAATTGATCAGAAAAATCCAATCTTTCCAATGGCACTGCTTTCATGCATGTTTGAGCAAGTTAACCTTGCTGTTCACATTAAAACATGATAATGCACTTTAATAAATAATAGTTTGGGTATAAATTTGAATCTTTGATTCAAATGAGCTCAAACCTTTCTGTTTATAGTTGCATTAGCCCAAAACACATTCATCTAGCCATGTCATGAGCATGCATCATATTGTTGCATTTGTTTGTATATTGATTGTATCGTCGTTGTTCTCCGTCGTAGGTCCTGCTCCCGAGGATACAACTGTGTATCCAACTTAAGAGCAGTACCCGACAACCACTCTGTCAGGCAAGCAACCATTGATCATTCCGATACAAACCCATCTTCTCGCTCCTGCTCTCTTTTACTACATTAAGGCAACAACGTGTGAACTGCTACTTGCTGCGGTAGTTGAACCCTATTCCTTTGCATGACCTGTCATTGCCACAGTAAATAGTTGAAACCCACTAGCATGTGTAGGAGTTGATTGAGCCATGTGATGTGTGTTCCACCATGCTATTTGTTTATGTTGCCTGCTATGCTTAGAGTTGTGTCAGGTCTGGTTCATCTGGGTGATGGATCAGAGTGAAATGATCATGCTCGATAAAGAGAGGGAAGTGTGGAACATGTTTGATAAAGGTATCGATGAAAGGCCATGTAGGAGTACATGGTGGGTTGTTTCATTGGAACCGTCCATAGGACCTAAGAACTGTATGTGTGGTTCAAGGATCAGCTACTACCATGCATTGGGCCCGAAACCAATGGACCCTCTCGGCTTATTAACTGC
Source organism: Secale cereale (assembly GCA_902687465.1). Classification (NCBI taxonomy): domain Eukaryota; kingdom Viridiplantae; phylum Streptophyta; class Magnoliopsida; order Poales; family Poaceae; genus Secale; species Secale cereale. The sequence goes on along the minus strand of LR738710.1, from coordinate 191,754,562 downwards.
CCTTGTCCTCTGTCCAAGAGTTGCAACTAGTTTCTGGTGTTTGTAGTATACTATTGGTCGTGCGTAGCGCTGACCCTCGGGGTGGGCTGTGATGCGGTAGGTACGTGGCCGCGTGTACCGATCGCCCGTTTGGTGACTCGGGAACCCTGTACACATCGTTTGGGGTCGTGAGCAACACCCGGGCCGGATCTCCCCATGGATGGAACCCAAATAGGAGATAAACCTGGACTAGGGACTTGTGTAGTTAGTCAGGTCGTGGCCGACACCCTCGCTGGGCTTCCGCTTGAAGGTTGACGAGTACATGTCGAGTAAACGGCGATAAGTGGTGGAAGCGTGAGTGAAGAAGTACACCCCTGCAGGGTTACCAATCTATTTGAATAGCTATTGTTCGCGGTACGGACCACTTGGTTGCTCTTACAGTTCGTAGGCAAGTTGACGGATACTACTAAAAGCCTCAAGACAAGTGTGAGTGCCGGGGATGGCCCTTCCGTAGGATGACGGAAGAGGATCCACGGTAGTGTATTATTGTGGTGAGTAGAGGACTCGTGTACATAGTCTTATCTTGCAATCTGCTGAGAGTTGTAGTATAGGTTAGCCAAGAGTCAAAGCTAGCTTGCTGCTATGAACTCCACTACCCTTGTTGATAATGATGCATGTATGATAGGTTCTGTTGTAAGACTTGTTGAGTACCTTTGTACTCATGTTTGCTTAATAACTGTTGAAGAGGAGAACCCTGCCCCTTCTTATGGGTTTTACATAGACGTTGACGTCGACGAGTAGCTTGCTACCCAGACGGAGATCCTGAGCTTGTGAAGGGCCTTGTAGATAGTCAGGCTACACGAAGCTTGTTTTATTTCCAAGTTGTCTGTACTCAGACATGTTTGCTTCCGCTTGTGCTTGTATGTTTGTATGACTTGAGTGTTGGGTCCTGTGACCCCTACCTGTATGGATATGTTATGTATGGCTCTTCGGAGCCTCTTAAATAAATACTTCTAGTCATAGAGTTCTGTTGTGAAGCAATGTTGTATTTGCACATACTGAGCATATTGTGTGTATGATTGAAATGCTTGGTATGTGTGGGATCCGACACCTAGTTGTTTACCTTTGGTAGCCTATCTTACAGGGAAATGCCTCCTAGTGTTTCCACTAAGCCTTGGTAGCTTGCTACTGCTCTGGAACACGTAGGCTGGCCGGCATGTGTCCTTCTTCGTTCTTGTGTCTGTCCCTTAGGGGAAATGTCACGCGTTGTTCCTTTAAGTCCATGTAGCTTGCTACAACTTGGGTTCATACGTTGATGACCGACACGTTCGTTGCTGGGTCATGGATGCCTGTCTCTGTAATTTAGTGCCACTTTTGGTTTATAACTAGCCATGTCGGCCCGGGTTCTCTGTCATATGGATGCTAGCGACACTATCATATACGTGTTCCAAAATGTGCAAACGGTCCCGAGCCAGGTAAGGTGGCACCCGTGGGGATACCGTGCATGAGGCCGCAAAGTGATATGATGTGTTACAAGCTAGATTAGTGTGACTTAGGATCGGGGTCCTGACAGTGTTGGCATCAGAGCCGGACTGCCTATAGGTTTCTCAAGCCAAACTGGTCGATGTTGAATCTAGAAAATTCTTAGTTATATGTAGGGGAATTGATTGTGGAAGGGAACGTAAGGCTCTTTTTACTTCTTTACCTTATGCCCTTCTGATCTGAATCAGCCTATTCTTTCTACGGGGGTTTAGGACTAGGCCTCTCATCTTTACTAGGTTCACGTGTTACTAATCCGTAGACTCTTAGGATTGTTGGTTTCAAGCCTCAGTTCAGTTTCTACCCTTCTAGTACGTTGGTTAGTTGGACTCGGAACCTTGATATGATATTTTTGAGTGGCTATGCTATCATTTGTATGATGTCTCAAAATCTTTTTTGAGCATTTACAGTTGTTATGATGCCCGATTTCCTCCAGAAATTCTAATGCCTCCGCATTATTTCGTGTTTCAGATGTCTGATCGCACACCTCACCAGGTGGTCCGTTTGACTCGGTGCATTAATGTGCCAGGTCACACGGACATGCTAGTCCGTGTGTTGACCGAGACTGGTTACCGTTGGTATCCTGAGTACACTGTGGAGGAACAGTACCGGGATTTCAACCAGAGTTAGTATTTCTGCACCGTCCGGATATACCCCTCATATCCCGGAGGTACCGACCCCATCCATTGGTCTTATGGACTCAGGGTTACCATCGAGATGGCAGTGCAGGATGCCGCTTACTCGATGATGACCATCATCCGGGCTAGGCATGCCCTGCTACTGAACACTGAGTTCTGTTACATGCCAGCCTCACTTCCTGGAGAGGAAGGCTACTACACTGGTCTGTATACCGATGCCTCTCATGAGGAGCCATTGCTTCAGACTACTACTCAGATGCTGGAGGATAGGGACCGTGAGGTTCGTGCTCTCCGGATGGAGCTTTATAACACTCGAGCCGCCCACTGGACTACGTTGACACGGCTTGCACCTGCCGTGCATGCCGGATATCTGGATATGCGGGATTTGTACCCCATGCGGACTCGTCTACCTGATCGTATGGATTGGCGTGACGTTGGGGGTATTACACCTCCACGTGGGCGTCGGTTACCACCAGCATCAGGACCGAGGCCGCATCCGTGTCCCTATGGTCCCCAGCCTTCGAGTGCTCGAGAGTTTCCAGATCCACCTGTTCCACTTCCAGGATACGGTGGTAATCTTTACGAAGATTACTACGGGAGTGTCTGAGCTAGACCGTGGCAGTAGTAGTTGTATTTCCACAGTCCTGCGCGTCTTGTGGAATATGAGTTAGTTTCTACTAAGTTCCGGAGGCGTAGTTAAATAATGTATAGGACCTTGGAGTGCCACTGATGAGATGTATCGTCTTTCACCGCAGTTGTACTTTAGCCTTGGCTTGTACTAAACTATGTATGGTGTGTATGACCACTTGTGTATATATGGCAGTTTCTATATTACCATGTCGTACGGATGAACATTTCTGCATTCCGTGTCATCCATTACATTCTGCACTCCTATGTCAAAGTTTTGCCATCCTTGTCTAAACTGTTGTTTTGTTTTCCTAGGATGGTCAACACTCACAGCACTCCTGCTGCTCAGGAGCAGGGTGAGGCTAGTGGGGCTAGAGATGAGAATCTGCCCCAAGCACCCTCCTTGGCTGAAGTTATGCTCGATGCAGAAAGGAAAAAGAGAGAGACCAACCGTCTGCTGGAACGCATAGAGCAGAACACTGCCTTCCGTCAGAGGAATGACGTGGTGTCAATCAATGACTTTATCAAGATGTGCCCACCGAAGTTCCATCATTCCGCCGAACCTCTGGATGCGGATGACTGACTTCGCAGTATTACCCACAAGCTACACTCTGCCCGTGTGGCCGAAGCTGACAAGGTTACTTACGCCGCCTACCATCTTGAGGGCCCTGCTAGCCTTTGGTGGGAGAACGTTGAGGCTATGTGTCCTGCTGGACAAATCACTACTTGGGCTGAGTTCAATGAGGCATTCCATGAACATCACATTCCGAAAGGTCTCATGGATCGCAAGCGGGAGGAATTCTGCAATTTCACCTAGGGCCGATTAACCGTGGATGGTTATAGTCGCGAGTTTGGCAACTTGGCACGCTATGCACCCGAGGAAGTGTCCACCGATGCCAAGAAGCAGGCGAGGTTTCGCAAGGGACTCAGCCCTGAACTTCGCCGAGATCTACGTCTGCACGAGTGCACCTCCTTCCAGAAGTTGGTGAACAAGCCATCAGTGCTGAGATGGGCCAGACTGATTTTGAAGCCACATGCAAGCATCCTCGTGACTTTGGTTTCTCATCCGGCTCTGGCTCTCACAAGCGCCGTGTGTGGGTTCCTAACACTGCCCTGCCACCCAGGTTCACTCCGAGGCCATCCTATGAGGTGCCTCGCCCAACTCAACAGTATGCACCGGCCAAGAATTATGGAGGACCACCTACCAACTTTGCTCCACGCACTGGCACTGTGACATGCTTCAAGTGTGGAGAACCAGGGCACTACATGCGTGAGTTTCCTCAGAACCAACCAGGAAGGTCCGTTGGCCGTGGTAAGCCAACATGCAAGGTGAACTATGTCAAGCCAATCCCCACTGCACGTGGTCATGTCAACTATGTCTCTGTTGAGGAAGCTTATGAGGATCCTAATGTCGTCCTTGGTACGCTTCTCGTTAACTGCCATCCGGCATCTGTTCTTTTCGATACTGGAGCATCTCATTCGTTCATATCTGAGAGCTATGCTCGTGTCGGTGTACAAAAAGGGGGGTACACTTTTTGTACCCCTATGACTGTGCACGGGCAGTCTGAGCCACGGGCACCGCTGCACCAAGCAAGGCTACGGAGGTAAGCCGGGGTAAGACTGAATCCCAAGAAAGCCAAGATCACGAAGAGCAAAGGGACGAAGCAGATTCCCCCGGCAAGATCCTTGCCGGGAGCCAATTTCTGCAGCCCCAGCAAGACCCTTGCTACGGCAGCTCGCCCCACGCCTACGGAGCAGATCACCCTTGAGTCCACTGCCCCCATGGGGCAAGGATTTGGGAGACATCCCCGTAGTGGCATGCAGATCTTTGTGAAGACATTCAAGACCAGATACACACTAAGAAAACGACGACCCTTGGCGGGATCCTAGCCAAGGAAGACAACAAGACCTCCGGCAAGCACCTTGCCGGGGATGGCCGCAGGCGCCGTGGCAAGACCCTTGCCGGGGCCCGGCAAGGCCCTTGCCGAGGGCATCCGCGGGGCCACCATCAGGCCCGCGCCGATCAAACTACCATCGCCTTATGCAGCTGCCGACCCAACCAACTGGGCAGGCACCTGCGTGGCGACATGCAGATCTTCGTGAAGACCCACCATTGCGCCACCTCAGCTGCCTGCCTGCCTACATGGCATCTCAGGCACCGCTGGCCAGGGCGTGTGTCAACACAAGAAGGAGCGGCGGCGGACAAGACATGCCTCTCCCCCGTCCCCGATAAAGCAAGGACACCTAAGCAAGACGCATTAAATGCGCCTTGTCATGTAATGCGAAGGATAAACCTCGCATCACTGCACCCTTTCCACCTCCTGTGTGCCACTGTGGCGACCCATTTCTCTATAAAAGGAGGCCCGAGGTGACCAGGAGGGGGATTCGGCTTTTTGGAGCACCTCACGCCCCATAGCTAGCTGAAGAACACAGATATACAATTCACCAAAGCAGAAGTAGGGTTTTACGCATCCTCGCGGCCCGAACCTGGGTAAACGAACCGTGTGCTATCTGTTTGATCCGCTCTTCTCTCAACCCCGCGCCCCGCAACCGTTGTAGGGATTCTTGTGATCCCATAGGTGTCAATCCAATACACCGACATCTTTGGCGCGCCAGGTAGGGGGTTGCAGTTGTGAGAATCGGCTCCAGCAGTTAGCCCAGCGCTCCTTCGTCTCCGTGGCTCTTTGAGAGGGAAGGAGGCCGGAAGATCAGCACTTGAGCGGCTACAAACAGAAGCTAAGTTACATTGAACCCCAGATATTTCCATTCTATTATATAAAGTTATTATCCTCGGAGCTGTCGTTCTTTGTACAAAAAGAAACCTGCACGCAAATGGGGCCCTTCCCGATCGGCAATGCCTTTGTTCTGTTTCGAGTCAGCTCAACGGTTCAAACGGCTACGTTGGAAACGGTAGGGTAGCCTTCCGCAATTGGCAAGGCTCTCGACTCTTTCTCGAGTCAAACTCGACAGTTCGAGTGGCTGCGTTAAGGGCGGCAAGGTGGCCAATGGGGACCCGTCCCCAAGACGCCGCCTTGGGTTTTCCGCGCCGGCAAGCCTACCCAGCTAGCATTGGGTGGACGTACAAAGAGGCAACAAACAGGGAAATAGCATGCATAATCCCAAAAATATTTCGAAGTTATATTACATCATATCATTGCTGCGGTTCTAACTAAAGATAAAACTTGTCTTGTTCATGAACCCGCAGCGGCGAAGAAGAACGGGATGCCAAATCCCGGCGCTGGCCTTCCACCCTCTTGATTTTGTCGATGCAGCTGATGACGGGCTTGATGCGCTCCTTGAGCACCGTGAGGTCACCACCCTCCGGCAAGCTATCCATCGCGGCTTCTAAGTCAAGGGCGGGATTCCAGTACGCCATCTTGGTGAGGACCTTGGTCATGACCCCCCGGCAAAGTCGCCGGGCCTCCCCGGCCAGCGTGGTCGTTCTGTTGGAGTGAAGATCAGCCAAGGCGCCGAGGACGCCCTCGAAGAACATGGTCAGCTTGGCATTGACGGTCCCGCTCCACTCAGGGGCATACCTCACGTTTGGCATCCCGATGAGGGCCAACTACGAGGTAACCCTGCCGGCGACGTATTCCAGCCACCTGATCCATCTGTTCTCGCCCGCCACGTATTCCTGGTGGGAGGCGGCCTCTTCCGCCCGCAGCTGCTTCTCCTCCTCCAGGCTCCTGGTCAAGGTCTCCTCCCGAGCCGAGCTCTCCGACAACATCTTCTCGAGATTCTCCAGCTTCAGCTTGAGATCTCTGATGGAGTTTTGCGCTTCGGAGAGCTCCCCAGCCCTGCTGATGGCTGCTCCATGCGCCTCTGCCATGGCACAGTTGAGCGTGCTCTTCTCGTCGGAAAGCTTGAGGGCCTGTTCCTTCAGCTCGTCCCACTCTACCTCCAGCTCCTTCACCTTGCCAGCATGGACTAGAGCCTGGGCATCAAGTGCCTCTTTGTGCCTCTGCCCCAGCTCGCGAGTCCGCCGCTCAACAAGGACCTCGAGCTCCTCATCCTTGTCGCGGAGCGTTGCGGCAAGCTTCGCCTTGCGCGCGGAGAGGTCTTCCTCCTGGGAATCCTAGGCGGCTTGATGCTGGTTCCGGGCGGCCTCGGCCGCGGCAACCAAGTTCGCCGCCTCTTCCTGGGCCTTCTTGATGTCAGCCATCTTCATGATGAGCTCTGCATCGCGCTTGGCCAATTCCTCGAGGAAGGCCCTCTGCTCCTCGCGGGTCTGGTGAAACCAGGTCTACGCCTCAGCAACGCGCACCTTGAAGTCCACCTCCGCCTCGTCCACCGTTGCCATCCTGGATTTAACCTTATCCAGACGGGCACGGTAGAGCGCTTGGAGCTTTCGGAAATTGGCCCACATATCCCAGAAGAGCTGCTCTTCTGGGGAACCATCGCCGCCGACGTCCGGTTCATCCACAACCTCGAGCCCGGTGGCGGCGAGCACCTCGGCGTCGAAGACTTCCCCTCCGGTGGGCGCTCTGGAACTTGCCGCCCCTGCGAGATGGACGAAGAGATCATCGCCCACCTTCAGATATCTGCTGGGGCCCGAGGTTGTGGAGGAAGAAGGCTGATCATCAACCACCTCTTCCTCGGCTGTGGCCTTGCCGGCCTCCCCGGCAGGCCCATCGCTGGCACCCTCGGCAGCATCCTTGGCGGTCTCGTCGGTGGCGGCCTCGCCAGCATCCTTGGCGGCCTCCTCGGCGGCAATCCTGTCAGCCTCCGCCACGGCCTCCTCAGCAATGTTCCCGACGACAGTGTCCACGTCCTCCATATCTGTTGAAGGAGGGCCTGGGCAGTGATGGGGACAATGAAGCCGAGAAAAAAAAGAATGAGGGAAAAGCAGAGACGAAGGACAGGTGACTCACCAGTTCCAGGCTATGAAGCAGAAGCCCCCTCCCCGCCAGTATTTGGCGCCATGGCAGAGCCACCAGCGCCCAAGTTCCCCTCTTCCTCCATGGGTGTGGGCTCCATACTTCGTGCCCTTGCCGGGGACGCCCCTCGCGGCGGTGTAGTAGATGGGGGTGGTGTGTTGGGGGTAGCCCCCTGCGGCTCCTCCTGCTGCCGCTCCCGTCCTACAAAACCGACGAGGTCAGCACCATAGCATCGACCACCTACCACATGTCGAGCAAGAGGAGGGTGACGTGCTTACGCTGGGGGCTGTGCCGGGGGCTGCTGTCCGGGCTGCTCAACACCACCAGTGGTGTCTCTAAAGCCCTAGCCGAGGGCTGACTACTCGCCGAGGCCTTGGCCCTTTTCACCCTCTGGACCAACGTCTCTCCATCCCTGCAGAAGCAAAAACTGATCAAGATTAGTGGCTTAGTTCAGGGGAATGGAAATGGCAGTAAGGAATGGAGTACTTACTCGTCGTCCATCTCCTCCTCCACCGCTTTCCTTTTCCTCTTCGGGCTGAGAGGCCCAAGATCAAAAGGGAGCTCCGCGTCGACATCCGAGTCGACGTCTGCCGGGGGACGCGAAGAAGGCGGAGTTTGTGCGCGCCTAGATGGAGAAGGGGCTGTCGCCTTCTTCTTCTCAGTGGCCTTCGTCAGCCTCCTCGCTGCCGTGGCCCTCATGTGGCGCCTGGACCCCTCCAAGGACAATTGAGGCTGTGTGGCCCTGCCGGGCCGGACCGGCTCGCCGGAACTAGCCCACCGCAGTACTCGCCCTCTTCCCCTGGTTGGCGGCGAGCCCGCCGCCACGTCCTCCTCCGACGACGACTCGTCGGCCACATCTTCGACAAGCAGAGCTCCGGTGCCTGTGCTGCTAGCCTCCCCGGCGGCCGCCGCCCACTAGGCGAGCTCCTCCTCCTCCGCAGCCGTTGCGGCCTTGTTCTCCATACCCCCGGTGCTGCCGGCCTCCATGGCAAGCTGCACCTCCCTCGCCCTAGTGGCGATGTAGTCCAGCTCTGCCTGGGTGGTGTCCATGACAAGCCACCGCTCGGCATCAGGATTGACATACACCTCAACCAGAGAGTCGAAGAATTGCTGCACGTCCGCGTCTGCCGGCTCCTTCCAGCTCGGGACAGGGCCGTGCGTGTTGCAGTCCGACATCATAGCGATGATCTCGGACCGGCGCGAATTGTTGCACAACGGGACCACCCCTGCTGGCAACTTGAAGAACGGCCCCTTGATGGCCTTGCCGGCCTTTACGGCAGCCCTCGCGGCCTTGCCGGTCCGTTCGACCTCGCCGTCACGACCCACATCAAGCTGGAAGAGCCGCTGGCAGAAATGGGCATGTGCCATCACCGTGAAGTTGTGGTCGGGGCCAGGGCGGAGTCGCATAACGTCAGTTGGATTCCTAAAGAGCCAGACTGGGCTCCCCTTCTTGTGCAACGGGGCGATCCGACGGCGAATGAAATCCGCCCCGATCATCTCAAGGGTGAGTCCGGCATGGGTGAGCCGGAGAATCTTGGTGGTGGCGACAGTGAGCCTCCCGTCGGCGGCGTCGACATCGCTCCAATCACTGCCACGGACCGGCGGCACTCGACGGACCTTGCAGAATCTTGGCGGATCTTCGTCTTCAATCCAGCAGCACTGGCCACGCCATTCATCCCACCTCTCCTTCACGACACCGTCCGGGTATGCCCCCTTGGATCTTGGGATCTAGGTGATGCATCCAGAGACGGCACCTCCCGGCTCGATCCGAGGGGAGAAATAGTGGCGGAAGAGCGCCGTGTTGGGCAGCACCCCGACGAAGCCTTCGCAAAGGTGCACAAAGAAAGCCATGCACGCCACCGCATTCGGAGTAAAATCCAAGAGGCGGAAGCCGAAGGTGTGCATGATATCGCAAAAGAAATCGGAGAAAGGGGGACATAACCCGCAAGAAAAGTAGATGACGAAGAAGGGATATCGAGTTGGGCCAGGTTCGGCGCAAGTGGCAGGAATGACGCGCGTCGCCGGATGTCCAAAATTATCTCCCCCCGTCTTCACCCCCCAAAGAGGCTTGAAGGCGGCCCGGAGCTCGTGGACGTCAACCAACGACGGGAAGAAGAAGGCGGACTTCGTCCGGTCCCCAAATAGCGCGCTCTCCGGCTGCTCCATTGTCCCGGCGCCCTTGGCCACCCCCTTGCCCTTGACGGACTTGGACGCCATGGCGGCTGAGAAAGTTAGAGGACTGAGAGAGGGGGAGGGCGAAGCGACGGCGGCAGGCAATGGCGGAAGCTTCGGAAAGAAGGAAGAGAGGGAACGACAGCTCTGAGATTGGAAGAGGCGCGAGGAAAGCGGGGGAAGTGAGCAGCGCGCCTGCGGTTATTCCTTCTTATGGTGGGGAAACGCGGGCCACCTCCTTTCGCATTAACTGCGACGTGACGCATGCCTGCAGAAACCGCCCCGCGCATGCCGGCCACGTCACACACGCCCCTCCACCCAGCGCTGCGCGCGCGGATCGTGGGAGGCACAGCGCGCGGAAAATCTTACCGCGGTAAAAACTGTCCCGCCTGCCCGCGCACCATTCTGGGCCTAGCCCAACAACGAGTCACGCTTATGTATGGCCCAGGCCCAGGGGCTCCTGTTGGTGTACAAAAAGGGGGGGGTACACTTTTTGTACCCCTATGACTGTGCACGGGCAGTCTGAGCCACGGGCACCGCTGCACCAAACAAGGCTAGGGAGGTAAGCCGGGGTAAGACTAAAGCCCAAGAAAGCCAAGACCACGAAGAGCAAAGGGACGAAGCAGATTCCCCCGGCAAGATCCTTGCCGGTAGCCAGTTTCAGCAGCCCTGGCAAGACCCTTGCCGGGCCCGGCTCTAGCAGCCCCGGCAAGACCCTTGCCGCGGCAGCTCGCCCCACGCCTACGGAGCATATCACCCTTGAGTCCACTGCCCCCATGGGGCAAGGATTCAGGAGACATCCCCTTAGTGGCATGCAGATCTTTATGAAGACATTCAAGACCAGATACACACTAAGAAAACGGCGACCCTTAGCGGGATCCTAGCCAAGGAAGACCACAAGAGCTCCGGCAAGCACCTTGCCGGGGATGGCAGCAGGCGCCGCGGCAAGACCCTTGCCGGGGCCCCGGCAGGGCCCTTGCTGAGGGCATCCGCGGGGCCACCATCAGGCCCGCGCCGATCAAACTACCACCGCCTTATGCAGCTGCCGACCCAACCAGCTAGGCAGGCACCTGCGTGGGGACTTGCAGATCTTCGTGAAGACCCACCATTGCGCCACCTCAGCTGCGTGCCTGCCTACATGGCATCTCAGGCACCGCTGGCCAGGGCGCGTGTCAACACAAGAAGGAGCGGCGGCCGACAAGACAGGCCTCTCCCCCGTCCCCGATAAAGCAAGGACACCTAAGCAAGACGCATTAAATGTGCCTTGTCATGTAATGCGAAGGATAAATCTCGCATCACTGTACCCTTTCCACCTCCTGTGTGCCACTGTGGCGACCCCTTTCTCTTTGAAAGCAGGCCCGAGGTGACCAAGAGGGGGGTTCGGATTTTTGGAGCCCCTCACGCCCCATAGCTAGCTGAAGAACACAGATATACAATTCACCAAAGCAGGAGTAGGGTTTTACGCATCCACGCGGCCCGAACCTGGGTAAATGAACCGTTTGCTATCTGTTTGATCCGCTCTTCTCTCAAGCCCGCGCCCCGCAACCGTAGTAGGGATTCTTGTGATCCCATAGGTGTCGATCCAATACACCGACAGCTCGAATGCACAACATGACTTTTTGTGACATGCCCACCACCATGGAAATTCAAACTCCTGGCTCTAGATGGAAAACCTCTAGAGTAAGCCATGGGAATGAAATTCTTGTCGGTAGACTTGTTTTCCTTGCATCACTAATCGCTCTCAAGTCCTCGGACATAAACATCATCTTGGGTATGGACTGGATGATAGCTCATTATGCCAAGATTGATTGCTACACTAGGACTGTTCAACTTACACATCCATCCGGCAAGACAATCAATGTTTTTCCCCGAATGGCTGAGCGTCAGCTCTACTCTCTTAATGCCAGCCCTCTACCAGAACACGAAGATATCCCAGTAGTCCATGACTTTCCGGATGTCTTTCCAGAAGAAGTGCCAGGTGTTCCACCTGACAGAGATGTCGAGTTCGTGATAGATCTTGTTCCAGGAACTGTCCCAATCTCTAGGAGACCCTATAAGATGGCACCACTAGAATTAGCTGAGCCTTAAGAAACAACTCGATGAGTCCTTGAAAAAGGGTTTCATCCGTCCTAGCTCTTCTCCCTGGGCTTGTCCCGTCCTCTTCGTCAAGAAGAAGGATGGAACGAAATGGATGGTTGTATATTATCGACCTGTCAAAATCAAGAACGGGGACATTCCCAAGACGGCCTTTGTTACTCGTTATGGCCAATACGAGTAGACCGTTATGTTCTTCGGGTTAACCAATGCCCCAGCCACTTTCTTCCGGCTAATGAATTCTATATTCATGGAGTACTTGGATAAATTCGTCGTGGTATACCTCGATGATATACTCATTTACTCCAAGAACAAGAAAGATCATGCCGAGCATCTAAGGTTGGTATTGACGAAACTTCGAGAGCACCGTCTTTATGCCAAATTCTCCAAGTGTGAATTTTTGTTGCCAGAAGTGACCTATCTGGGTCATGTAATCTCTGGTAAGGGTATTGCCGTCAATCCCGAGTGAGTTCAGGCCATCCTTGATTGGACTCCTCCTGAATCGGTCAAGCAAGTTAGGAGTTTCCTTGGCTTAGCAAGCTATTGCCGACGCTTCGTCAAGAATTTCTCCAAGGTTGCTAAACCTCTAACTGAACTCCTCAAGAAAGATAAAAAGTTCGAGTGGACCCCACAGTGCGAGTCCAGCTTTCAGGAACTGAAAAGACGCCTGACATCTGCACCCGTACTGGTACCACCAGACTTTTCCAAGGACTTTATTATCTATTACGATGCCTCGCGACAAGGACTAGGTTGCATACTCATGCAAGATCGTCAAGTGATTGCCTACGCATCTCGGCAGTTGCGTCCACATGAGGATAACTGTCCTACACATGATCTAGAGCTTGCAGCTGTAGTCCACACACTCAAAACATGGCGACATTACCTTCTTGGTAATCGTTGTGAAATCATCACTGATCACCAAAGTCTGAAATACATCTTCAACCAACCGGATTTGAATCTCAGGCAAAGACGTTGGGTTGAATTGCTCACAGATTACGACTTAGGAATCACTTACACCCCTGGGAAGGCCAATGTCATGGCTGACGCACTAAGTCGTAAGTCTTATTGTAACAACCTGGTGTTACAACAAGGGCAACCACTTCCCCACGAGGAATTTCGTAAGCTTAAACTTCACATTGTTTCTCGAGGATTCCTTTCCACCTTGGTGGCGAAACCTACCCTTACGGATCAGGTCATCAAAGCACAGAAGGTTGATCCGGGAATCTCCCGTATCAGGAGGAACATCAAGAAAGGAGTCGCGGGATGTTTCTCAATTGATGATCAAGGTGTCGTGTTCTTTGGAAACCGCTTAGTGGTTCCTAAGGTACGAAACCTGAGACGGATGATCCTTAAGGAAGCTCATGAATCTCCTCTCACGATTCATCCCGGTAGCACCAAAATGTATCAGGACCTACGCAAGAGGTTCTGGTGGACTAAGATGAAGAGAGAAAACGCTCAGTTCATTGCTAACTGCGACGTTTGTCGTCGAGTCAAAGCAGAGCATCAACGGCCTGCTGGCACCCTTCAACCTTTAGCTATTCCTGAATGGAAATGGGACAAGATTGGTATGGACTTCATTACCGGGTTTCCCAGGAACAGGAATGGGAATAATGCTATCTTCGTTGTTATCGACCGCCTCTCCAAAGTAGCCCATTTCCTGCCTGTTCGAGAGAGTATAACCTCTAGCCAGCTAGCAGACTTGTACATCTCTCGAATAGTATCTCTTCATGGTGTACCATTGGAGATTAACTCAGAGCGTGGTAGTCTCTTCACCTCTCGATTTTGGGAAAGTTTCCAGAATGCTATGGGGACTCATCTCTCTTTTAGCACCGCCTTTCATCCTCAGTCAAGTGGTCAAGTAGAACGAGTCAATCAAATTCTGGAAGATATGCTTCGAGCCTGTGTCATCTCTTTCGGTATGGATTGGGAGAAGTGTCTTCCATTCGCCGAATTCGCTTATAACAATAGTTATCAAGCCAGCTTGGGCAAGGCTCCCTTCGAAGTTCTATATGGACGAAGGTGTCGAACGCCTCTTAACTGGTCAGAAACCAGGGAAAGACAATTCTTTGGTCCGGATATGATCCAGGAAGCAGAAGAGCAAGTTCTCATCGTTCGTGAGAAATTGAAAACAGCCCAGTCTCGCCAGAAGAGCCAATATGATAGTCATCATAAGGCTATGACTTTTGAAGTCGGCGATAAGGCTTACCTTCGGGTTACTCCTCTTAAGGGAACCCATCGCTTTGGTATCAACGGAAAATTGGCTTCTCGTTACATCGGTCCTTTTCGCATTCTCGCTAAACGAGGAGAAGTTGCCTACCAATTGGAACTACCTCCGCACCTTTCCAGAGTTCATGATATCTTCCACGTTTCTCAACTCAGGCATTGCTTCTTGGATCCTATCCGCGGAGTGGACTACGAAACGCTTGATATCCAGGACAATCTCACATATCAAGAATACCCCGTTCGTATTCTTGATCAAACCGAGCGTACCACTCGACGTCATAATATCAAGTTTCTCAAGGTTCAATGGTCACATCATTCTGAGAGTGAAGCTACTTGGGAAAGGGAGGATCGTCTTTGACTTGAGTACCCCACCCTTTTTTTCGGAGGAACCCGAATCTCGGGACGAGATTCTTTTGAGTGGGGGTGAGTTGTCACATCCCTAGTCAGTGCTTGCGTTAGGACTAGCTAGAGTGTGCATCATGTTTACTTTCTACAGAAAATTAAAATGGGAATGACAGAAACCCCAGCAGCCCTCTTCTAACAACTAGGGTTTAATAAAATCTTTTCCAATGTACCCAAAATGCCCTTCAAAAATGTTCATCATCTTTGCATTGGTCTTAAACCTCTGCCAAAAATGGTGCACAATTTTCTAGGACATCCAAAGGTCTCTGGATTAATTCATATTGTAATTGCATTTGGGCATTTAAATGCTATAAAATAATTTAGGTGCCCAAATAATCATGAACTAAAATGTTCCATGTTGTTCATATTATATACAGTGGGCATGACTAGTTTCATGATTTATAAAAATGTTCTAGCATTTTTATTAATTCAACAAAGTTGAAAAAGAATACAAAACAGAATAAATAGAAAACAGAAAAGGGAGAGGGAAAGGAAACTTACCTGGCGCCCACCTAGCAGGCCCACCTGCCGGCCCAGCCCAGCCACCGCTCCAGCGAGCTGCTTGGCTCAGCCAGGCAGGCAGGCAGGTGCTCGACGCCGGCACCAGCGCGCGCCACGCAGCTGCCCGCCGCCCTGCCTCCTCCCCTCGCCGTTCTGCTGCCGTGGGTCGGTCACCCACTTGTCCCCCAAGCCCGCAGACACGCCTTTTCCTCCCCAGCTCCTCTCCCTCGCTCCCCTGCACCATGGCCGACACCGCCGCGCCCTCGCCATCGTGATAACCGCGTCCGCCGTTGTCCCTATGCCGCTTCACCGTGTCCGTTCGCTCCGCTGTCGTCGACTACGTCGAGCAGGCCGAGCCCCGAGCGCTCGCCCGCTCTGGAGTCACCCCCGACCCCGTCTTCCCCAACTCCGGCCGTTGAGATCGCCATCATCACCCCGCTCAGCTCTGTCCTTCCCCGAGCCCGCTTCGACGCTTGCTGCAATCGCCGTGAGCTCAGCTCCGTCCTCCCCCTCTCCGTTAACTCTCTCATGCACCGTATGCACTGCACGAAGCTCACCTCCACGCGCCACCGCGGAGCTCGTCACCGACGAGGCTCCGGCCACCCAACGGTCGCGCCATCCTGTCCATTAGCTTCACCGCACCTCCAGGAGCCTAGAGCACTTCACCATGAGCCTCGCCGTGCCCTCTAGAGACTAGCCCGCGCTCACCCGAGCTCCGGCAGCTGCTGGACTCGTCGCCGGCGTCGTTTCCGGCGAGCCCGAGGCCAACCACCACCACCACTCGCTGCGGCACCTCACCAGCAGCACGTAGACGTGCTCCGCCGTTGATTTGGTCGCCGGAGCACGAATCCCGCACCCCACCGCCACGTCTGGCCTCGCCGGCGGCTAAATGCCGGTGAGTCAACCCAGTTTGACCGGGGGTTTGACTCCCCTGGGTCATTGACTTGTGGGCTCTGCCTGTTAGTCAAACCTAGGTTAGTGCCTAAACTAATCCTAAATAGTTAGTTAACTAACTGTGAAACTGACCAGTGGGTCCCACTGGTTAGGTTTGACCTAGGCCGCCCTGTTGACTTGCTGACGTCACACAGACGTCATGCTGACGCAGTAAATGCTTTTCTGGGATTAGTTTATTTAAAACAATTCAAGAAATTCCAGAAAATGCTCTAAACTTCAAAAAATCATATAAATTCAATAGTAGCTCAGATGGAAAAGATTTATATATGAAAATTGATCAAAAAAATCCAATCTTTCCAATGGCACTGGTTTCATGCATGTTTGAGCAAGTTAACCTTGATGTTCACATTAAAACATGATAATGCACTTTAATAAATAATAGTTTGGGTATAAATTTGAATCTTTGATTCAAATGAGCTCAAACCTTTCTGTTTATAGTTGCATTAGCCCAAAACACATTCATCTTGCCATGTCATGAGCATGCATCACATTGTTGCATTTGTTTGTATATTGATTGTATCGTCAGTGTTCTCCGTGGTAGGTCCTGCTCCCGAGGATACAACTGCGTATCCAACTGAAGAGCAGTACCCGACAACCACTCTATCAGGCAAGCAACCATTGATCATTCGGATACAAACCCATCTTGTCGCTCCTGCTCTCTTTTACTGCATTAAGACAACAGCGTGTGAACTGCTACTTGCTGCGGTAGTTGAACCCTATTCCTTTGCATGACCTGTCATTGCCACAGTAAATAGTTGAAACCCACTAGCATGTGTAGGAGTTGATTGAGCCATGTGATGTGTGTTCCACCATGCTATTTGTTTATGTTGCCTGCTATGCTTAGAGTTGTGTCAGGTCTGGTTCATCTGGGCAATGGATCAGAGTGAAATGATCATGCTCGATAAAGAGAAGGAAGTGTGGAACATGTTTGATAAAGGTATCGATGAAAGTCCATGTAGGAGTACATGGTGGGATGTTTCATTGGAACCGTCCATAGGACATGAGATCTGTATGTGTGGTTCAAGGATCAGCTACTACCATGCATTGGGCCCGAAACCAATGGACCCTCTCGGCTTATTAACTGCCCTTGTCCTCTGTCCAGGAGTTGCAACTAGTTTCTGGTGTTTGTAGTATACTGGTGGTCGTGCGCAGCGCTGACCCTCGGGGTGGGCTGTGATGCGGCAGGTACGTGGCCGGGTGTACCGATCGCCCGTTTGGTGACTCGGGAACCCTGTACACATCGTTTGGGGTCGTGAGCGACACCCGGGCCAGATCTCCCCACGGATGGAACCCAAATAGGCGATAAACCTGGACTAGGGACTTGTGTAGTTAGTCAGGTCGTGGCCGACACCCTCACTTGGCTTCCGCTTGAAGGTTGCCGAGTACATGTCGAGTAAACGACCATAAGTGGTGGAAGCGTGTGTGAAGAAGTACACCCCTGCAAGGTTACCAATCTATTCGAATAGTCGTTGTTCGCGATACGGACCACTTGGTTGCACTTACAGTTCATAGACAAGTTGACGGATACTACTAAAAGCCTCAAGACAAGTGTGAGTGCCGGGGATGGCCCTTCCGTAGGATGACGGAAGAGGATCCACGGTGGTGTATTGTTGTGGTGAGTAGAGGACTCGTGTACGTAGTCTTATCTTGCAATCTGCTGAGAGTTGTAGTACAGGTTAGCCAAGAGTCAAAGATGGCTTGCTGCTATGAACTCCACTACCCTTGTTGATAATGATGCATGTATGATAGGTTCTGTTGTAAGACTTGCTGAGTACCTTTGTACTCATGTTTGCTTAATAATTGTTGCAGAGGAGAGCCCTGCCTCTTCTGATGGGTTTTACATAGACGTTGACGTCGACAAGTAGCTTGCTACCCAGACGGAGATCCTGAGCTTGTGAAGGGCCTTGTAGATAGTCAGGCTACACCAAGCCTGTTTTATTTCCAAGTTGTCTGTACTCAGACATGTTAGCTTCCGCTTGTGCGTGTATGTTTGGATGACTTGAGTGTTGGGTCATGTGACCCCTACCTGTATGGATATGTTATGTATGGCTCTTCGGAGCCTCTTAAATAAAGTACTTTGAGTCATAGAGTGCTGTTGTGATGCAATGTTGTATTTGCACATATTGAGCATATTGTGTGTATGATTGAAATGCTTGGTATGTGTGGGATCCGACACCTAGTTGTTTACCTTTGGTAGCCTATCTTACAGGGAAATGCCTCCTAGTGTTTCCACTGAGCCTTGGTAGCTTGCTACTGCACCGAAACACGTAGTCTGGCCGGCATGTGTCCTTCTTCGTTCCTGTGTCTGTCCCTTAGGGGAAATGTCACGCGTTGTTCCTTTAAGGCCATGTAGCTTGCTAGGACTTGGGTTCATACGTTGGTGACTTACACGTTCGTTGCTGGGTCATGGATGCATGTCTCTGTAATTTAGTGCCACTTTTGGTTTATAACTAGCCATGTCGGTCCGGGATCTCTGTCATATGGATGCTAGCGACACTATCATATACGTGTGCCAAAATGCGCAAACGGTCCCGGGCCAGGTAAGGTGGCACCCGTGGGGATACCGTGCGTGAGGCCGCAAAGTGATATGATGTGTTACAAGCTATATCAGTGTGACTTAGGATCGGGGTCCTGACAGACTATGAGATTATGCAACTCCCGAATACCAGAAGAACACCTTGTGTGCTATCAAACGTCACAACATAACTGTGTGATTATAAAGATGCTCTACAGGTGTTTTCGAAGGTGTTTGTGGTGTTGTCATAGATCGAGAATAGGATTTGTCACTCCGAATGTTGGAGAGGTATCTCTGGGACCTCTCGGTAATACACATCATAATAAGCCTTGCAAGCAAATGACCAATGAGTTAGTCATGATATGATGTATTACGGAACGATTAAAGAGACTTGCCGGTAACGAGATTGAACTAGGTATGATGATACCGACGATCGAATCTTGGGCAAGTAACATACCGATGACAAAGGGAACAACGTATGTTGTTCTGCGGTTTTGACCGATAAAGATCTTCTTACAATATGTAGGCGCCAATATGAGCATCCAGGTTCCGCTATTAGTTATTGGCCGGAGATGTGTCTCCGTCATGTCTACATAGTTCTCGAATACATAGGGTCCGCACGCTTAACGTTCGATGACGATTAGTATTATGAGTTATGTCATTTTGATGATCGAAGTTTGTTCGGAGTCCCGGATGAGATCACTGACATGATGAGGAGTCTCGAAATGGTCGAGAGGTAAAGATTCATATATTGGAAGGCTATATTTGGACATCGGAAAGGTTCCGAGTGATTCGGGTATTTTTCGGAGCATCGAGGAGTTACGAGAATTCACTGGGAGAAGTAATGGGCCTTATTGGGCCATACAAGAATAGAGGAGGCAGGCCAAAAGGGAGGTGGCGCCCTCCCATGGGTCCGAATTGGACTAGGGGAAGGGGGGCGCCCCCTTGCCTTTTCCTCCTCCCTCTCTCTTTCCCTCTTTCCTTCTCTCTTACTCCGAATAGGAAAGGGTATCCTACTAGGACTTGGAAGTCCTAGTAGGACTCCCTACACAAGGCGCACCCTAGGAGGCCGGCCTCTCTCCCTCCCTCCTTTATATACGTGTGCAGGGGGCACCCCATAGACACACAAGTTGATCTTTTAGCCGTGTGCGGTGCCCCCCTCCACAATTACACACCTCTGTCATATCGTCATAGTGCTTAGGCGAAGCCCTGCACCGGTAACTTCATCATCACCATCACCACGCCGTCGTGCTGACGAAACTCTCCCTTGCCCTAAACTATATCAAGAGCTCGAGGGAAGTCATCGAGCTGAACGTGTGCTGAACACGGAGGTGTCGTACGTTCGGTACTTGGATCGGTTGGATCGTGAAGACGTTCAACTACATCAACCACGTTACTAAACGCTTCCGCTTTCGGTCTACGAGGGTACGTGGACACACTCTCCCCGATCATTGCTATGCTTCTCCTAGATATATCTTGCGTGATCGTAGGAAATTTTGTGAAATACTGCGTTCCCCAACAGTCATATCTTTGTTCTAGTATCGAGTTGTAAGTAAATAAAAGTGTGATGATCATCATTATTAGAAAATTGTCCCATGTGAGGTTATAAATAAAGAGGTCGAAAGAGTCTCCAAAAAAAGAGAAAAGGGTCTCCAAAAAAAGAGAGGAGGCTAAAAAAGAGAAAAAAAGGAAAAATAGATAAAAAGAGAGAAGGGACAATGTTACTATCCTTTTGCATACTTGTGCTTGAAAGTAGCACCATGTTCTTCATGATAGAGAGTCTCCTATGTTGTCACTTTCATATACTAGTGGGAATTTTTCAATATAGACCTTCGCTTGTATATTCCAATGATGGGCTTCCTCAAATGCCCTAGGTCTTCATGAGCAAGCATGTTGATGCACACCCACAAGTTTTCTTTTGAGCTTTCATACACTTATAGCTCTAGTGCATCCGTTACATGCTAATCCCTACTCACTCACATTGATATCAATTGATGGACATCTCCATATAGTCCATTGATTTGCCTAGTTAATGTGAGACTTTGTCCCTTCTTTTGCCTATCACCACCTTCCATTCCACCCATAGTGCTATGTCCATGGCTCACGCTGATGTATTGCATGAAGAGTTGAAAAGGTTTAAGAATGTTAAAGTATGAAAACAATTGCTTGATTGACACCGGGATGGGCAGGATTTATTGTCACATCCCTAGTTAGCACTTGCATTAGGGTTAGTTGGTGTGTGCATCATGTTTACTTTTCAAAGAAATTTGAAATGGGATTAACAGAAACCCCAGCATCCCTCTTCTAACAACTAGGGTTTGATAAAATATTTTCCAATGTACCCAAAATGCCCTTCAAAAATGTTCATCATTTCTGCCTTGGTCTCAAACCTTTGCTAAAAATGGTGCACAATTTTCTAGGACATCCAAGGTCACTGGATTGAATCATATGGTATTTGAATTTGGGCATTTAAATGCTATAAAATATTTTAAATGCTCAAATAATCATGAACTATAATGTTTCCTACTGTTCATATTATATACAGTTGGTATGACAAGTGTTATGAGTTATAAAAATGCTTTGGCATTTTATTTAATTGAACAAAGCTGCAAAAGAAATGAAACAGAAAAGAAAATAGAAAAAAAAAGAGAGAGAAGGAGTTACCTGGCGCCCCACCCGGCCCACCTGCCGGCCCAGCCCAGCTGCCGCTCCAGCGAGCTGCTTGGCTCGGCCAGGCAGGCAGGCAGGTGCTCGACGGCGACCGCACGGCGCGCCACGCAGCTGCCCGCCGCCCTGCTTCCTCCCCTCGCCGTCCTGGAGAGCTGGACCGGTCGTACACGTCGCCCCCGACCTCGCAGACACCTCCCCCTCTCCCCGGCTCCTCTCCCTCGCTCTCCCCACGCCATGGCCGACGCCGTCGTGCTCGCACCGTCGTAGAAGCCGCGCCCACCGTCGTCCCTGAGCCCCGCCTTGGTGTCCGTCGTCTCCGCCGTCCTCGACTGCTTCGAACAGGCCGAGCCCCGAGCGCTCGCCCGCCCCGGAGACGCCCCCGACCTCTTCTTCCCCAACTCCGGCCGCGGAGATCCCCCTCGCCGTCCCGCTCAGCTCCGACCACCCCCGAGCTCGCTCCGGCGCCTGCTGCAACCCCTGTGAGCCCAGCTTCGTCCTCCCCCTCTCCGTTGGCTCTCTTCTCCCCTAGAACGCACCGCACGAAGCTCACCCGCACGCACCGCCGCCGTGCTCGCCGCCGGTGATGCTCCGGTGACCATTTGGTCACTGGCACCCGTCCATCACACTCACCGCAACGTGTAGATTTGATAGGTGCTACGCACGCATCGCCTAGGCCCCTGCAGCCGCATCTCCACGCACGCCCGACGCCGGTCGCCGCCGTCGAGCTTGTTGCCGTCGTCTCCGGCCACCCCAGGTCCGGCGACCACCACCATCCGACGCGCAAGGGCAAGGGCTTTCCAATGCACCTAGCCGCAGCTCGAGCCGTGCCCCGTAGAAGATTTCCGAAGCACGCCGCCGTGTTTGGCCTCGCCGGCGGCTAAACGCCGACGAGTTGGACCTGTTTTGACCACGGGTTTGACCCCCTGGGTCACTGACATGTGGGCCCTGCCCGCAAGTCAAACCTAGTTTAGGTGTTAATTTAATTCTAATTATTTAATTAGTTTAGTCACTGACCCGTGGGCCCAGGCCCCACTGACAGTTAATTAGTTATAGTTTAACTCTAATTAACTTAGTTAATGAGCTGTGACACTGACCAGTGGGTCCCACTGGTCAGGTTTGACTTGGACTGGCCCTGTTGACTGCCCGACGTCAGCATGATGTCATGCTGACGCAGTAAAGGATTTTCTGGGATTTTAGATTTAAATTTAATTCAGGAAATTCCAGAAAATGCCCAAAACTTCTAAAAATCATATAAAATCAACCATAGCTCAGATGGAAAAGATTTATATATGAAAAATGATCAGAAAAATCCAATATTTCCAATGGCACTGGTTTTATGCATGTTTGAACAAGTTAACTTGCTGTATAAATCAAAAACATGATAATGCACTTATTTAAATAATAGTTTGAACTCCAATTTCAATCTTTGATTCAAATAGGTTCAAACCCTTTTGGTTTTAGTTGCATTAGCCAACACACATGCATTCTGCCATGTCATGAGCATGCATCATATTGCTGCATTTGTTTGTTAATAATTGTGTCGCCGGTATTCTTGTGTTAGGTCCTGCTCCCGAGGATACTGCTGCGTATCCAGTTGAAGAGCAGTACCCGACAACCACTTTGTCAGGCAAGCAATCATTTGATCATTCCGATACAAACCCAATCTTCTCGCTCCTGCTCTCTTTTACTGCATTAAGGCAACAGCGTGTGAACTGCTATTTGCTGCGGTAGTTGAACCCTATCCCTTGCATGACCTGTCATTGCCACAGTAAATAGTTGAAACCCACTAGCATGTGTAGGAGTTGATTGAGCCATGTGATGTGTGATCCACCATGCTATTTGTTTATGTTGCCTGCTATGCTTAGAGTTGTGTCTCGTCTGGTTCATCTGGGTGATGGATCAGAGTGAAATGATCATACCGATAAAGAGAGGGAAGTGTGGAACACGCTTGGTAAAGGTATCGATGAAAGGCCATGTAGGAGTACATGGTGGGTTGTTTCATTGGAATCGTCCATAGGACCCGAGATCTGTGTGTGTGATTCAAGTTACAGTTACTACCACACATTGGGCCCTGAAATATGACCCCGCTCGACTTATTGACTGCCCTTGTACTCTGTCCAGGAGTTCCAACTAGTTTCTGGTGTTTATAGCTTACTGGAGGTCGTGCACAGCGCTGACCCTCGGGGTGGGCTGTGATGCGACAGGTACGTGGCACGGTGTACCGGTTGCCCGTTTGGTGACTCGGGAACCCTGTACACATCGTTGGGGGCCGTGAGCGACACCCCGGCCGGATCTCCCCACGGATGGAACCCAAATAAGCGATAAACCTGGACGAGAGACTTGAGTGGTTGGTTAGGTCGTGGTCTACACCCACGTCGGCTTTCGCTTGAAGTCTGCCGAGCACATGTCGTGTGCAGACGCTAAGTGGTGAAAACATGTGTGAAGAAATACACCCCTGCAGGGTTATCAATCTATTCGAATAGCCGTTGTTCGCGGTACGGACTACTTGGTTACTCTTACAGTTCATAGACAAATTGATGGATACTACTAAAAGCCTCAAGATAAGCGTGAGTGCCGTGGATGGCCCTTCCGTAGGATGACGGAAGAGGATCCTCGGTAGTGTATTGATGTGGTGAGTAGTGGACTCGTGTTCGTAATAACATCTTGCAATCTGTTGAGAGTTGTAGTATAGGTTAGCCAAGGTCAAAGTTGGCATTCTGCTATGAACTCCACTACCCCCTTTGATAATGTTGCATGTATGATAGGTTCTGTGGTAAGAATTGCTGAGTACCTTTGTACTCATGTTTGCTTAATAACTGTTGCAGAGGAGAACCCTGCCCCTGCTGATGGGTTCTACATAGATGTTGACGACGACGAGTAGCTTGACACCCAGACGGAGATCTGGAGCTTGTGAAGGGCCTTGTAGATAGTCAGGCTACACCAAGCCTGTTTTATTTTCTAAGTTGTCTGTACTCAGACATGTAGCTTCCGCTTGTGTTTGTATGACTGTATGACTTGAGTGTTGGGTCATGTGACCCCTACCTGTATGGATATGATATGTATGGCTCTTGGAGCCTTTTAAATAAAGTACCTTGAGTCATAGAGTTCTGTTGTGATGCAATGTTGTATTTGCACATATTGAGCATATTGCGTGTATGTTTGAAATGCTTGGTATGTGTGGGATCCGACACCTAGTTGTTTTCCTTCGGTAGCCTACCTTACAGGGAAATGCCTCCTAGTGATTCCAATGAGCCTTGGTAGCTTGCTACTGCTCGGAACACGTAGGCTGGCCGGCATAGGTCCTTCTTCGTTCCTGTGTCTGTCCCTTAGGGGAAATGTCACGCGTTGTTCCTTTAAGTCCATGTAGCTTGCTACGACTTGGGTTCATACGTTGATGACCGACACGTTCGTTGCTGGGTCATGGATGCCTGTCTCTGTAATTTAGTGCCACTTTTGGTTTATAACTAGCCATGTCGGCCCGGGTTCTCTGTCATATGGATGCTAGCGACACTGTCATATACGTGAGCCAAAATGCGCAAACGGTCCCGGGCCAGGTAAGGTGGCACCCGTGGGGTTACCGTGCGTGAGGCCGCAAAGTGATATGACGTGTTACAGCTAGATCGGTGTGACTTAGGATCGGGGTCCTGACATTTATACTTTGTGTTAAGAAGAGGGGGCATAAAAGACAATATGATTTTGTAGGGATAACTTTCTTTAGCCATGTTATTTTTTGAAAAAAATTAGATTTCTTTTAGTATGCTTGAAGTATTATTGTCTTGATATTGATAAACTTTTGTTTTGAGTCTTATGGATCTGAATATTCATGCCACAATAAAGAAGAGTTACATTGATAATTATGATAGGTAGCATTCCAAATCACAATTCCGTTTTGATCATTTACCTACTCGAGGACGAGTAGGAATTAAGCTTGGGGATGCTTGATACGTCTCCAACGTATCTATAATTTTTTATTGTTCCATGCTATTATATTATCTATTTTTGGATGTTTATATGCATTATTATGTTATTTTATATTATTTTGGGGACTAACAAATTAACCAAGAGCCGAGTGCCAGTTTTTGTTTTTCCTTGTTTTTGAGTTTTGCAGAAAAA
Source organism: Secale cereale (assembly GCA_902687465.1). Classification (NCBI taxonomy): domain Eukaryota; kingdom Viridiplantae; phylum Streptophyta; class Magnoliopsida; order Poales; family Poaceae; genus Secale; species Secale cereale. Next base: position 191,729,258 of record LR738710.1, on the reverse strand, counting down.
GAATATCAAACGGAGTCCAAACGGAATGAAACTGTACGAGGATTTTTCTTGGACCAGAAGACATCCAGAGGACTTGGAGTGCACGTTAGGGGAGCCACGAGGCAGTGACAAGGATGGAGAGCGCGCCCAAGGGGTAGGGCGTGCCCCCCACCCAGTGGCCCCCTCGTGACTCCACCGACCTATTTCTTCCGCCTATATATTCACATATATTCCAGAAACCCTAGAGACACCATCGAAACCACTTTTCCACCGTCGCAAATTTTTGTATCCACGAGATCCCATCTAGAGGCCTTTTTCGATACTCTGCCGGAGGGGGATTCGACCACGGAGGGCATCTACATCAACCCTATTGCCCTTCCGATGAAGCATGAGTAGTTTACCATAGACCTACGGGTCCATAGGTAGTAGCTAGATGGCTTCTTCTCTCTCTTTTATTCTCAATACCATTTTCTCCTCGATGTTCTTGGAGATCTATCCGATGTAATCTTCTTTTGCGGTGTGTTTGCCGAGATCCGATGAATTGTGGATTTATGATCAGCTTATCTATGAGTATTATTTGAATCTTCTCTGAATTCGTATATGCATGATTTGATATCTTAGTAATTCTCTTCGAACTATGGTTTGGTTTGGCCAACTGGATTGGTTTTTCTTGCAATGGGAGAAGTGCTTTGCTTTGGGTTCAATCTTGTGGTGCTCAATCCTAGTGATAGAATGGGACATGACACGTATTTTATTGTTTCCGTCGAGGATAACAAGATGGGGTTTTCATCATACTGCTTGAGTGAATTCCACTAAATCATGTCATCTTACTTAATGTGTTACTCTGATCATTATGGACTTAATACTCTCGATGCAGAATCATTTCGGTCGATGTGTGGAGTAATAGTAGTAGATGCGGGTAGGAGTCGGTCTACTTGACATGGACGTGATGCCTATATTCATCATCATTGCCTTAGATATCGTCATAATTATGCGCTCTTCTATCAATTGCTTGGCAGTAATTTGTTTACCAATCGTAATATTTTCTATCTTGAGAGAGGCCTCTAGTGAAACCTATGGCCCATGGGTCTATTTTCCATCATATAAGTTTCCGATCTACTATTTTGCAATCTTTTACTTTCCAATCTATAAACCAAAAATACCAAAAATATTTACTTTATAGTTTATCTATCTCTATTAGATCTCACTTTTGCAAGTAACAGTGAAGGGATTAACAACCCCTTTATCGTGTTGGGTGCAAGTTGTTTATTGTTTGTGCAGGTATTTGGCGACTTGCGCGTTGTCTCCTACTGGATTGATACCTTGGTTCTCAAACTAAGAGAAATACTTACTCTCCTTTGCTGCATCACCCTTTCCTCTTCAAGGGAAAAACCAATGAAAGCTCAAGAGGTAGCAGCGACGAAATACTTTGTCGCCGTGAAGTGGAGCAAGGGCGAAGTAGTCGGAGTAGAGCATGCAATAGCCTTCTAGTAAATGCAGGTTCTTTGCTTTAAGCCACCCCGGCGCCGAGACACCTCGCCGTGGCTTTGTATTGCTTGCGAGCAGGCAGGCCAGGGCGGCGAGTGCCTGACATGCTCTTGGTCCTGGACATCAGCGTCGGCTTCCTCCTCTAGCAGCGCCGCGAGCGCCTCCTTGTCGTCCGAGTCCATGGCCGAGCAGGCAAATCGCCGAACATGTGGCGGGCGGAGCGGGCGCACAGCCGCTGGTATCCCGCCCTACACTACCGGAGCACCGAAAAACAGGCCCGGTAAGGTGGTGGAGAGGTTGCTGTGGTGAAACCCTCCCTCTTCTTCGGCGGGGAACGGCCTATCTAGCGGTGGTGGGCGGTGGGGCGGCGCCGGGATCGGCAAGGCGGCGGGGCGTGTGGGGAGGAGGGTGAATCTGTCGACTTTTCGCCTGACAGTGTGGCCCACACATGCCTTTTCCTTTCGCCAGAGCCCCCGAGCGCCCCAAGTGTGCTGGGTTTGACCTGGGATCACCAGGCTCAAAAATGGGCCGAGCCATCGGATTTTGGCGTCTTGGGGCGTGACTGGGGCCTTTTTTGGTGCCGACGCGATTTTTTTTGCCTTGGGGGCCTGTTGGGGGCGCGGCTGGAGATGCTCTTTTTACCTCTAAAGTGGGGAGTAACATAAGTGTGGGGTCATGCAACACTTCATTTATTAGGTTGTAGACTCATCTTGTCTTGCTATGTGTGATGTTACAGTAACTAGCTAAGTTCCCACATGGCCCTATTTCCTCATTAATTACTCACCACATCATCTGTTTTGCCTAGAGATGTGTGTGATGTTACAACCTATGTTACTCCCGCTGTGGGTAGTCTTAATTAGCGAAGAAGGTGTACAAATCATTTGTGCGTTGCTTTGCGAGTTTTCATCCGTTTGACTGAGAAGCGGGGAGAAGTTTCAAACATTTCGGCCGCAAGGTGCGTCCACCGGCGTAGGACTAGTTGGTATTTTAATTACAGGTAATTCAGATGGAGTCCAGCATCATTAAAATCGGTGTGTGCCCATGGCGTGCTCTCACAACCCCATGGAAAAAATTGGTAAACTTTGGCAAAAGTTTTGATGATCGCTTCTTGGGAACTGGAGCATCCTGTCAGGGATATTACTAGCAGGCGTAAACCGGCTGGAGTAAACCGGATTATGATAATATAGTTGTATAATTGTAAGCTCAGTAGAAGTTACGGCCCATGAAGGCTTAGGGCCCATATGTAAAGTTCACGGTTTGTGAACCGTCCTATCATGTAAACTTGAGGTACAAGGAAGAAAGAGCAGAGACCGAGGCGGACACAAATATGAACCGGACTCGGGACTCTGTAAACCGGACCGGGCGTCGCCTCTATATAAAGGGACGACCCGGCGACGGTTCAAGGACAAGAGACAACCCGTCGAGACACAGGAAAGCAATCCGCTCCCTGTTCATCGACGCCCAAGCAATACCAAACCAAACTAGACGTAGGCTTTTACCTTCATCGAAGGGGCCGAACTAGTATAAACCCTCTGTGTCCTTTGTGTTCTTTTAACCCCTTCAAGCTAACCTGTGCGATGGTTCCATCATTAAGTCCGTTAAACCGGACATCTACCGTGCTAATTCCACGACAGTTGGCGCCCACCATGGGGCCTCCGCATGACGGTTTCGAGTTCTTGAAGGGAAGCTTCGAAGGACTCAAGGGCTACGCGGTCGGCCGGATGACCAAGAGTCGCCGCGGCCGGATCTACATCAACGACGCTAGCTGGGGCCCGGAGGCCGATTCAATCGAATACGGGTACCGGGTTCCTTTCGGCGGCATCCACGTCTTCATCGGCAAGATTGGCCAACCGGGACCTGAGCCGGACATCTTCTCCGACATCATCAAGCCGGCTCAGCGTGCGAGATCGGCCCGGATTCAGCCTGCCATGAAGCGCGTTTTCGTTGGAGCAATACATGGAGTCCAAGCCGAGGACGGATCAGATTCTGGTGGCGAGACAGTTGTCTATTCTGATGATGGATCCTCATCCGGAGAAACTGAGTCCTTGTATTTGTTGCGGGACGGCCGATCTGAGGGTGTGTCCGATGGAGACAGTATTCCGGACCCCTTTGTGCCAAACCGGGTGGCTATCTTTATGGCCGGATCACAACCTATGCCACAGTCCATGGTGAACGGGGCGATCATAGCAGAAGCTGGTGCAGGGGGGAGCGGTCAGGCCCTCTCGCCCTCTGACGCTCTATCCGCCTTGATCGAGGAGTTGACAACCCGGGCAGTAGCAGTGGTGGCTCCAGCAGACAAGGCGCAACACGATGCAGAACTCCTTCAGCTGAGGGGCAGGATCGAGCAAGCGAGAGAGGATCTGAAAGCAGAAAAAGCTATGATAGCAACAAGGCAGGCAGAGCTGGAGTCTCAGGCCTTCCAGCTCAGGATGGAGCAGGCCTCTGTGCAGGGAGTAAGAAGTCGGAGGCATCAGTCTCGTCTACCGCCGGTCTATGAGGCGATGAATCTCTTCGGGACGCCAGGCGCGGGAGCCAGCAATGATCCGGAGGTAAACCGGAGGACAGCTCCAATGAGGGGTGAACCGGTTCACCAGCCCACTGCATAGTAAGATCGACGAATTATATCCACGCCTCACATCCCCACTCCTCCGGGTCATTACTCAAACCCTTTGGACAACATTGTTGCTGCCGCTTCACGCCTGGCCGCTTTACCCATTGAGGGGACATCCCCCGTGGCTATGGAGGCACGCAGGGTCAAGGATCTGCTTAACATGGCGTTGACACAGCAGCAAGCGTATTCCTATAGCAGGGAGAGGCTTCATTCAACACCCCGCCACAGCCTGAGTTATACTAGGCATTGGGATGAACCGGAGGTGTCCAGTAGTGAACGGAGGCGACACCGTCACAGACAGGATAATCCGGCGGGCGCAGAGGCGCAAGCTCAGGAGGCAGCAAACCGGGTTAGATCTGCGGCCCGCGAGGAGATCCGCCAAACGACGCCGGTTCACACAACCATAGCAGAAATAGGAGTCACGATGAGTTCCTTTGGGGTGCAGTGTCTTGTCCCCACTGTACGGAGCGTGAAGTTACCCAAGGATTTCAAGGGTCCACGTAAAGTGCCTAATTACACAGCAGATTTGGCTCCAGAGGCTTGGGTTGAGAGTTACGAGATGGCTATGGAGATGCTGGACGTGGATGAAGCGGCCTGCGCGAAGTACTTTACCATGATGCTTGAGGGTACAACCCGGTCCTGGTTAAAGGGCTTACCACCTAATTCCATCGGATCATGGGGAGAGTTACGCCGCTAGTTTATCAAAAATTTCAAGGACACATGCAAGCAGCCGATGTCAGTGGTAGATCTAGCAGCCTGTATACAAGGAGATCAGGGCCTACAAGTGTATTGGTGCGACGAGTGTCAGAAATCTTGCACTCTTCGAACGGTATCTGCCCCAGTACGGCGATAGTAACACTGGAAAACAATTGCCGGTTTGAGTCTCTGAAGTTAAAGCTGGGACGGCTCAAACGGGATTGTAATGACATGGGAACTCTCATGAGCACTCTGGTGAAGTACGGGGACTCCGACAACGCTAAATATCCAGAAGCGGATGAAGATAAATCTGGAAAGGCAAATAAATCCGGTAAACTGGCGCAGGCTAATCCGGTCGGAACAAGCTTCTTAGGCTAACAAAAGGCAGAGGGTGGCTCTGATTTCGTGGCCAATACCCAAGTTCAAGGGAGCTTTCAGCGCAACAAGGGTAAGGCGCCCTCACAAACCGGCGGGGGGTTCGTTACTTGGGAGCAAGAATTGAACGGGCCTTGCCCGAAGCATGGATCAAAGGAGCATCCAGCTAAATATACCTGGGCAGAATGTAGGGCCATGATGGAAGCTATGAGCTGGGTCAGATCTAACAACAGGCCACCAGGCGGCGGATCAGGCCCCGGGTTTCACGGTCCGGGTTATCAGGGTAATGGCTCCGGATCAGGATATCATGGCAACAACAACGGCTATAATAACCAAGGTAATCATCAGTACGGTCAAGGCAGTTACAACAGCCAAGGCAACCATCAATATGGTCAGGGCGGTTACAATAGCGAAAACAACCAGCAGTAGGGCCAGGGTAATCAAAGCAATCAAGGCAATCAGCAGCGTCAACAGCAGCAGCAATCCGGATATCAGAGTAATCCAAAGGAGCTGAGTAGTGGACGGTATCATGTGTTCACTACGAGTTTGTGCAAACGGGATCAAAAAGTCTTAAAGCGGGCGGTCCATGCGGTTGAACCGGCAACACCACAATTCCTGCGCTGGTCGGAGCAACCTATTGTGTGGAGCAGAGAGGATCACCCACCGCGAGTTGATAATCCGGGCCAATTGGCCTTAGTGGTAGCACCACAGGTGGGTGGCTACAAATTCACCAAAGTTCTCATGGACGGCGGCAGCAGCATCAATATCTTGTACTATGAGACTTTCCGTCGCATGGGGCTGACAGATAAGAAGCTAAGGCAGTCAAACACGGTGTTTCATGGAGTAGTGCGAGGTAAATCAGCTTACCCGGTTGGGAAAATTGACCTAGAAGTAACCTTTGGAGATGAACAGGATTCCAGGTCGGAGATGACAACCTTTGAAGTTGTCAAGATCCGGAGCCCGTATCATGCCTTGTTCGGACGACCGGTTTACGCCAAGTTTATGGCTAGGCCGTGCTATGTTTATGTACAACTCAAAATGCCGGGTCACAAAGGAACCATCACGGTTCATGGGAGCCGCAAGATTGCGTTGGAGTGCGAAGAAGGAGACGCTGCCTATGCAGAGGCAGTATGTGCTACGGAGGAGTTGAAGTTTTACAAAGATAATGTTGATCCGGCAGATATGTCCCCGTTGAAGAAGCCAACTACAGAGCATGATCCGGCGTTGAAATTCAAATCTGCAGAGGAAACCAAGCAAGTTGACTTTGTGCCAGGTGATTCATCCAAGCAGTTCACTATCAGCACTAACCTTGATCCTAAATAGGAAAGCATGCTCATCGAGTTCATCCGTGAGAATCGGGATATCTTTGCATGGAAACCTTCTGACATGCCAGGTATACCGAGGGAACTCACTGAGCACAGTCTTAACATTGATCCGAAGTTTAAACCAGTCAAGCAATATCTGCGCCGCTTCAACGAAGAAAGGCGCAAGGCTATAGGAGAAGAAGTGGCCATACTTTTGGCCGCAGGGTTCATAGTTGAAGTTTTTCATCCGGAGTGGTTGGCTAATCCGGTGCTAGTGTTAAAAAAATGGAAAGTGGAGGATGTGTGTGGATTACACCGACCTAAACAAAGCTTGTCCAACCGATCCTTTTGCTCTCCCCGTATTGATCAGATCATTGATGCTACGGCAGGATGTGAGCGGCTAAGTTTTTTGGATGCATATTCAGGATATCATCAGATCAAGATGGCAGTTAAGGACCAGGAGAAGACAACTTTCATAACTCCTTTTGGTGCTTTTTGCTATGTGTCTATGCCTTTTGGGATCAAGAGTGCCCAAGCAACTTACCAGCGTTGCGTACATAATTGTCTGAAGGGGCAGATAGGGAGAAACGTTCATGCTTATGTGGATGATACTGTGGTGAAATCAAGGAAGGAGGAGACGCTGATAGAGGACCTCAAGGAGACCTTTGACAACCTTCGAGCCTATAAAATGATGCTTAATCCGGAGAAGTGTGCTTTCGGTGTTCCGGCGGGCAAACTCCTTGGGTTCTTGGTGTCAAACAGAGGAATAGAAGACAATCCGGAGAAGATCAAGGCAATCACGTCCTTGGCTAAACCGGCTTGTATCAATGATGTTCAGCGTATCGCTGGCCGGATCACAGCGTTGAGCCGGTTCATCAGCCTTCTGGGAGAGAAGGCAATTCCGCTTTATCAGATGCTGAAAAAGACATACCGGTTTATATGGAGTGGTGAGGCAAATACTGCGTTTGAGGATTTGAAGCGGCAACTGGCAGAGCCGCCGGTCCTTGCTGCCCCTGTTGATAATGAGCCATTGTTGTTATACGTCGCGGCCAATGAACGGGCAGTCAGCGTGGCAATCGTGGTTGAGCCAAAGGAAGCAGGAAAAGAATAGCCGGTTCAACGTCCAGTCTGTTATGTTAGTGAAGTTCTCATTGAATCCAAACAAAGGTACCCGCATTGGCAGAAGCTGGTATATGGTGTATTCATGGCAACCCGGAAGTTGAAGCATTATTTCCAACCACCCAATAACTGTTGTCAGTTCAGCTCCATTGGGGGATGTAATCCAGAACAGGGAAGCTACTGGTAGAGTGGCGAAGTGGGCCATTGAGCTTAGCCCACACGGATTGAAGTATATGCCACGCACCGCTATCAAATCCCAAGCATTGGTGGATTTCATCAATGATTGGACAGGACTACAAGCACCAGAGGAGAAGCCGGATTTTACATACTTGACGATTCATTTTGACGGTTCAAGGCAGTTAGAAGGCTCGGGGGCTGGAGTTGTGTTAACTTCCCCGCGAGGTGACAAGGTCTGTTATGTCCTCCATCTAATGTTTCCTTGTACTAACAATGCAGCAGAATATGAGGCATTGCTTCATGGCCTACGGATGGCTCAGGAGATGAACTTGAGCCGGGTCAAGTGTTTTGGTGATTCAGATTTAGTGGCACAGGAAGTATCCGGCAAGTGGGATTCAATAGACCCTCTCATGGCAGCTTACAGACGAGAAGTTGAAGCAGTCGCAGGATATTTCAAAGGGTATCAGGTGGATCACATAGACCGGCGAAGGAATGAGGCGGCTGATGCTCTGAGCCGGCTGGGTTCTCAACGTAAACCGGTACCACTGAATACTTTTTTGGATGAGTTGCACAGTCCATCAGTTCAGGTACCATCGGAGGAAGATCTGGCCGTTCCTGATCCGGAGGCGCAGCTAGTTGCAGCACTTCATGTTGTTTCGGATTGGACGCTCCCATACTTGGCATATCTAAGCCGTGCGGAGTTGCCGGACGACGAGATCGAAGCAAGACAGATAATCCGGCGTTCCAAATCCATGACAATTTCAAATGGAGAACTTCACCATCGCAGTGTTTCTGGAGCGTTTCAGCGGTGTGTGTCATCTGAGGAAGGTTGGGATATCCTTCGTGCGATCCATGAAGGGGATTGTGGTCATCATGCCGGTTCAAAATCCTTGGTGGCTAAAGCTTTTCGACATGGGTTCTATTGGCTGACAGCCCATGCTGATGCAGCGGATCTAGTCCGGAGGTGCGATGCTTGTCAGAAATTTTCACGCCGTGCTCTTGTTCCGGCACAGGAGCTCCGGATGATACCGATTACTTGGCCGTTTGTGACTTGGGGGCTCGATATGGTTGGGCCTTTCAAACGATCCCAAGATCAAAAAGCTCATCTGCTGGTGGCTGTGGAGAAGTTTACAAAATGGATTGAGGCAGAGCCTGTGAGCAAGTGTGATGCGGCAGCAGCGGTTAAATTCATCAAAAAGGTAATTTTCCGGTTTGGCTTTCCACACAGCATCATCACAGACAATGGCACCAATTTATCTAAAGGAGAGATGGAAGAGTTTTGTCAACGGGAGCATATTCGCCTAGATGTGTCTTCTGTAGCTCACCCTCAATCCAATGGTCAAGCTGAAAGGGCTAATCAGGAGATTTTGCGAGGTATCAAGCCCCGGCTTATGACTCCCTTGCAAAGAACACCAGGGTGCTGGGTTGAGGAGTTACCTTCTGTCCTCTGGAGCATCAATACTACGCCGAACCGGTCCACAGGTTATACACCTTTCTTCATGGTGTATGGTGCTGAAGCGGTCCTTCCAAGTGATATCCGTCATGATTCGCCACGGGTAACGGCTTATGTTGAAGCAGCCAATGAGAAGGCAAGACAGGACAGTTTGGACCGGCTAGATGAAGAGCGTGACATAGCGGCAGCACGGTCCACGATTTATCAACAGGACTTGCACAGATATCACAGCCGCCGGATCAAAACCAGGACGTTCCAGGAGGGAGATTTGGTACTCCGGCTCATCCAAGACCAAACACACATCCACAAACTATCCCCGCCTTGGGAAGGGCCCTTTGTGGTCAGCAAGAATCTACACAATGGTTCATATTATCTGGTGGACGTTCGAGAGCACAAGGACTCACGGACATCAGAAGAAGAGACAAAGAGGCCATGGAACATCGCTCTCCTGCGGCCCTACTATACTTGAGCCATGAGCTCTGCTGTATCCTATGTATATATTCTAATTAATGAATAAACTGGCGCCCTCGATAAACCGGGGGGTCAGCTCTTTTTTCCAATATAAGTGTCTTATGGTGATATCCGTCTACAGTTTATATCATTTTCATTAAGAAAATAAGATGCTTTGACCAGTTCATCTGGCTATGCAGGACAATTTTATAAGGGACCAAGGAAGGTTTGCCGCACAGTGCAAGTCCCGTATAGGTACCCTGCTTCTACATTCACTAAAAGGCTTCCTGTTCAAACATAGGTCGTATTCGAACCAAAGAGAACATAGTCAAACTCACTAAGGGGCTTCCTGTTCAAACATAGGTCGTATTCGAACCAGAGAGAACATAGCCACACCCCCAAGGGGGCTACGGATCATATTCGAATCCTAGCTTAGCCCCTTGCGGTCCAGTTTATATGATCGTATTCGAATCATAAGCTCCTTGGATCGTATTCGAATCCATTGATTGGCTAAAAAATTCACGACCCCAAGGGGGCTACGGATCGTATTCGAATCCTAGCTTAGCCACTTGCGGTCCGGTTTATATGATCGTATTCGAATCATAAGCTCCTTGGATCGTATTCGAATCCATTGATTGGCTAAAAATTTCACGACCCCAAGGGAGCTACGGATCGTATTCGGATCCTAGCTTAGCCCCTTGCGGTCCGGTTTATATGATCGTATTCGAAT